>PUFA01000018.1:10370000-11090000 GCA_003508835.1 Eonycteris spelaea | reverse complement strand
AGTGGTAGGCAGAGTCTGGAGCTGGAGTTGGCTGTCATGTCCAAGTCTGTCTACTTTCTAAGATTTTGTTTATTTGTTTGAAATTGTAAGAGTAAGATGACCTGCAGTGTAAGATGGGCTGCTTTGATATATTCCAGTCATGATACCACTTCTTTTCAATGTTAACATGAATAATTTGTTGCATTTTTCACTCTATCTAAAGATATGTTACCTTACTGCATCAGTGATTACATGAAATACATGATTATAAAATAAATCAGCAAAGGATGTCCATCTTTGCTTCATTCCATTTTACTCAAACCCTATTAAAAGTTAAGTGATTTGTATCCAATGCTTTCTTGATTATAGATTTAAAGTGATAAAACGTGAACAGTTATATATTATATATATCCATAAATTTAGTATACTTTTAAATAAAAATAATACTTGCTGATATGTATTAACTTCAACATTAAGAATGTAAAAATATAATGTAAATAATGTGGTAAAACTATAAGACTTGATTTTTAAAATTATTAGGATTTTATTTTATAATCTAAATCAATTAAAATTAATAGTAATCAAAAATAAAATATAATTCAGATCCCATTCTCTTATTAATACCATGAGCAGACAACTCCAGCCATATATTTAATATATTTATTAAATACTTATATATATGTGTGTGTGAAAATAAATTTGTGACAATTTAACTACTTATTTTGATATACCTCGTTAAGGCCAACTATAGTGATGGGAGACATTAGTTTATACATAGCAAATAATTTACTACCCTATTTGCAATAAAAATTGGACTAAAGTCACACATCTCAAGAAACGTGGGTATTGAAATTATTTTACACAATGTTACCTTTTTAAATGGCAAGATGAACAAAAGTTTAGAGCTTCACGAACATAAAAAATAAAACTATGTAAAACTTGTTAAACAATGGATCTGAACATACGTTAAATCATTTCTTCTAAAACCCACACTACTTACAAGGAAATGAAAAACTATACATGTGGTTTATAAACTAGAAAGATTTGTTTTCTCCTTCTAATGCTGTTCGTATAAAGGTTTTTCACTCATTAATATTTAATTGTTACTTTGCACTGTCGGGTAGAATTTGAGTCTCCTGTCACTATACTTAACCACGAGTGTGTCCTAAGAGACTGCTTCTTAACTGAAATTAGCCTCTGCTCTCCCAATGATTGTTGCTGCTTTCTAAAGCAATATGTAAATCTATGATTTAAGTTTTTATTACACAGTGATTCCATTCTGCCACTATCACCAACAGTACCTGACTGCTGACCAAATTCTCTTGTATTCGTTTCACCTTTTCCCCCAAATCTCTGTTAGGTTCTGAGCTCATGCCCAAAGCGCTGTCCACCAGGATAGTGGGAGGCATTTGGTGGTTTTTCACACTTATCATCATTTCTTCGTATACTGCTAACTTAGCCGCCTTTCTGACAGTGGAGCGGATGGAATCCCCTATTGACTCTGCCGATGATTTAGCTAAACAAACCAAGATAGAGTACGGCGCGGTGGAGGATGGTGCAACTATGACATTTTTCAAGGTAAGACCTACTGGTTATCTAAAATTAATGTATTAAAATGATAGAGTGCAAACAAATATTTCTCTATCAATGAATATAAGAGTGTAACAATAGCATATACTTGAGAGGGTAGAGAGGTATACAACAAAATATTTGACCACGAAGGCAAAACATTTAAAAATATTTGCAAATGGCAAAGAGTTTTTACTTTACAAGTATTCTATTTTTGTTTGGCAGAACATCTACCTAAAAGTAACATTTTTCCCCCCAACAGAATTTTGATCTAAACAAATAAGTAATTATAATATATATATTTATATAAAACAAATAAGTAATATATTTATTAAAAATTGATGCAAGGCTTGGTTATTCTAGAAGAATAAAATGATTACATGTAAGAATATTCCCCATATATACATTTATTTCTGTTAAGATGAGACAAGATTTACTTGTTCAGAAGCCTGCAGAAAAGGAAGGGACATAGGGTTAAAAGAAAAAAAGCAGAAATAGTTCTTGTTATCTGTACATTCATCCATTTAATATTCTGGGAGGCACAGAATCTGAAAATGGGCTACCCTATTGAGCTTGCAGTGGTTTCCAGAGGGACAGCCCTGTGGAAAATTTAAATGCAAAGTGTGCTTTTACCAAGATCCAGCATATAGAATACTTGTTCTCCTCTTTATCATCCCTTTCTTCTCCTTATTCCAGCTCATCTCACTGGGCTAGAGTACCAAATTTCACTTTAGGGAGTCAGTATTGCTTCATAACTGCTGTAATATGTTGCCAAGTATTTTTAATTTCTTTGTAGGTTGGGCAAATTTTTAAGCATTGGTATTTTCCTTCACTTGACACAAATACATGGGCAGTTAAATATGTAGTACAAGTATTAGATATTTTTCTTTTTTTAAATTAATTGACTCAAGCTATAAAATAAATTCTTTCATCAAATGTCCATCAAGTGTTTGTTGAGTGCCAGAAATTGCACTATGTATTGCTTATTCTGAAGCAGATAATATCTAATTCTCACTTGCAAGGTGATTATAGTTTAGTTGGAGTTATAGAACTGGGTTTTATACAACTTAAAAAAACAGTTTTGGCAAAAAATTATGTAATTTTCTTTGTGAAAATTCTTACAAAACCAAATTAACTTTTTGTTTAGTGTTCTAGAGGACACTAAATATCCAAAGTATGAGATAAATTTGATTGTTTCATCAAATTTTTGTCATTCTTAAAATTTAATTATTTTCAAAGTGAATATCTCACATAGCTAGATTAAAGCATGGTTGCATATTTTACATTTAGTTGGAAAATATTATTATTTATTCAAATTTATTATCTAAATAAGAGCAAAGCATTATGATCAGTATGGTGCTATTTGAATATGTTAATTGCAATTGATCTATTTTCCTCAATTCACTATTTAGAATTAATAGAGATTGCTTTTCTTATTCATTTTTTTAAAAAAGAAATCAATTGTTGAAATTGTTAAATACATATTGTTAGTATAAATAACTTTGCAGATAGTGAATATATAATGCACTTAAATTATTACAGTATTCAAGGGACTTTTGAAGTTGAATTTGTAAAATAACACATACCAGAAGTGATTATTTCTGCTTCACAAATGCTTCAGAGTTTTAATATTATTTTTGTTTTGCAGAAGACTCAAATATCCTCTTTGAAAGCTCTTATATATTACAAAAAATTTTTATCTATGGAAAATCAATTTTAAAAAATTCTCCCTTTCATATCTTCAAAGCTGAAAGCTTATTTTCTCCCTTTTTTGCCTTTTCAGTCTTTCCAGTATTCTGGTCTTTTCTTTTTCTTAGTTCAATTGCTCTCTGCAGCATCATTTGCCTACCTTCATTTTTCCTTATTATTGACTTTTCTTCTTACGCTTTTTTTTTTCTTGTTTTTCTTTCTCACATGTGAGGGTTCCTCTAGCACCCAGAGGCAATAGACATGAAACAACTTTCTGTTTCCAACAGTAGAGACTTTCTATAGAATTGAAGCTTTCTGGAATGTACACTAGTCATAATAAAAATCACATAATGATAACCACTAAGTTGACAATAACTTTATGTTGATAACTTTATCATATGCTGAATTGTTACTTTTGAAACTAGAATTTAAAAGTACTCATTGAAATTTGATTTTTCTTTAGTTATTTTAGTGTATCTCTAAATGATACCAATTTCAACTTCATGTTTTGGCTTGCTAAACTATATACCTACATTAACCAATGGGAATGAAATTTTGAAGAAATTCCCTAGAAATCTGGAATTGAAGCAATTGAATGCTCATTTTGAAACTCTACAGTGAATCAGGGACTATTGTGTACAGTCTATTTACATCTGATGGCACTCTTTTATTTCTTAATTAACACTAATGCATACAGACACTCTAGGAAGCACCGTAAGGCACTGATTTCTAAGGAAATTTCCATCTTGTTTTTACTAATTTAACAAGACCCTGCTGTTAGCTAATTGTTCTGGAATGCTCAGTTCTAGAAAATTATTTTAAAGGATGGTATATTTTTGTTACTACAACCAGGAAGAGCTGGTTCAAGATACCCAGCCTTAAAGGGGTAAGTCATCAGTCTACACAGTGACAGTTATATAGCCATTCTACAACATTAAATAATTTTGTTTTCAAAGAACATGCTTGACTTTTCATTGATCTTATGAGTGTATATTGTTTTCAAGAAGAGTTCTTTCTTTTTCACTTCTACATTCATTATACTCAATACGCATTCTTCCCAGGGAAAGATGTAAATCATGATAGGCAAAATAGCTCAAACTTGAGAAGATGGTGGCTCTTCAGTATTATTCCATGTAAACAATAGACACTCTATTGTATCATCCATATATTCTTTGTTTTCATTTTTTATCTCTTAAATTTAGAAAAGTTTATACAATCCATGAAGTGATCCCCCCGATTACTCTAGCATCCATCTGGTACTACAGACAACCATTACAATAATATTGCTTATATATCCTAGGCTATACTCTAAATCCCCAGAACTGTTTTGTAACTACTAGTTTATACTTATTTATCCCTTCACTTTTTTCACCCAGCCCCCTAATCCCAAACCTCTGGCAATCACCAGTTTGTTCTCTGTATCTATGAGCCTGTCTTCATTTAGTTTTTTTTTTTCTTTTGTTCCTTAGATTCCTTATAGTGAAATCAAAAGGTCTTTCTCTGTCTGACTTATTTCATTTAGCATAGTATCATCTAGGTTCATTAATGTCATTGCAAATGGTAAGCTTTTATTTTTTTTAATAGCTGAATAATATTCCATTGTATATATGTACCATAACTTTTTTATTCAATCATTGATAGATGGGCGCTTCAGTTACTTCCATATCTTGGCTATTGTGAATAGTGCTGCTGTGAACATAGGGGTGTATAGATCTTTATAAACTAATATTTTGGTTTCTTTGGATAAATATCCAAAAATGAAATTACTGGTTCAAAAGTTAGTTGTTTTTTCAATTTTTTGAAGAACCTCCATACTGTTTCGTAGTGGCTGCACAATTTTTCCCTTTTCTCCACATCCTAGCCAACATTTGTTGTTTTTTGATTTTTTGATGATAGCTAATCTGACAAGCATGAAGTGATATCTTGTTGTGGTTTTCATTTGTATTTCTCTGATAAATAGTGACCTTAAGCATCTTTTCATATCTCTATTGGCCATCTATATGTCCTTTTTGGAGAAATACCTATTCAACTCTTCTGTCTATTTTTAAATTGTATTACTTGTTTTTTTCCATGTTGAGTTGTATGAGTTCTTCATAAATTTTGAATGTTAACCCCTTGTCAAGTATTTTTTCCCATTTGGTAGGTTTTCTTTTCATTTTGTTGATGATTTCCTTTGTTGTGCAAAAACCATTTAGTTTGATGTAGTCCCATTTGTTTATGTTTTTCTTTTATTTCCTTTGTCCAAGTAGATATATCAGAAAAAAATTACTAATAGCAGTGTCAGAGAGTTTTCTATCTATATTTTCTTCTAGAAGTTTTATGGTTTCAGATCTTACATGTAAGTGTTTAATCCATTTTGAGTAATCCTGTATGTGGTGTAAGAAGGTGATCCAGTTTTATATTTTGGCATGTATCTGTCCAGTTTCCCCAACACCATTTGTTGAAGAGACTGTCTTTATCCCATTGTATATTTTGCCTGTCATAGGTTAAATGACCATATAGGCATAGATTTATTTCTGAGCTATTTATTCTTCTTAATCATATTTAAATAACAAAATAGCTGAGGGCCAGGGAATTTATTAAAAAACAAATAAGGAAGAATCAAAAACTCCTTCTTGGAATCTGGGAACTTGGTGTAGTGGAAGTGAAATTTCACCCCAGGCTGAACACTATATAAAATGTTGCTAAGCAACAAGCACATTCTTTTCTCCTTGAAGTATAACGATTAGGAGAATGAATACGTATAGATTACGTACTCAAAAATAACTAAGCTAGAGCCTGTAAGTGTTTTGGTCTCTTTGAAAATCTTTATATTTTAAAATGAGTCATATGTTTTACAAAATGATGCTGAATCACCTTGTTTCTATGCAACCATGAGTCAGGTTTTCCAGGTTCAATAAGATCCCTCCTGGGCTTGATCTAACTGAAATCTCTGCCTTACACATATACGAATATAGACTGTCCTTTCAAAAAGGGATGATATCGAAGGAGATATATGTCCTCTTTTATGGTTAACAAAATTATACCACATATTAAAAGGACATTTAAGTGGCATCACATATCTATTATTAAATCATTTAATATTTCTGAAAACATAGAGTCTACAATTTAGAATAGTTGTTAGGAATGAAAAAACTATGTAATCAGAAAAAACAGAACTTAATTCCTGGCTTCACCTCCTGTTGCCTGTATTTAGGTAAGACACTTGCTTTTTGGAAACCTATGACTCCAAATCTCTAAATAAGAATGACTAACAGACCATTTTCATAATATTTTTTGAATATTAAATAATAATTATGGGTGATGTACTAAGCACCAAGTAGAAGCTTGATAGATGTTATATATATTAGTATTTTTAGAATACATGGCTAAATACAATTAAAAAATTCAGAATTTAGAGTGATTTTAACCATAGTCAAGTAAATTATGTTTCTAAGACTGACAACTGGATAAACAGTTTTGGAATAATTTAAGAGAGATCACACCATGTTTATCTAACTTAAATTACTTCATTCTTCTGGTTATTGCTGTCAGTAACAGGGAATAATTTAATAAGTGAAACTAAAAAAAAATCTGTGGAGCAATTCTTAGAAGCTCTTTTCTAGACTATGTATTTTGAAATAGTATATAGTAGTATTCCCTTATCCTTGGAACATTGGAGATATGTTCCAAAATCTCCAGTGGATGCTTAAAACTACAAATAATACCAAACTTTATATACATTAGTTTTTTTCCTATACATTCATACCTGTTTAATTCATAAATTAGTCACAGTAAGACATTAGCAATGCTAACAAATAATAAAATAGAAAGACTATAATAATACACTGTATTAAAAGTTGTATGAATATGGTCTCTTTTTTGCTCGCTCTCTTTCTCTCCCTAAATATCTTATTGCACTGTCCTTATCCTTCTTATTCTTGAGATGATATGAGATGATATAATGCCTATATGATGAGGTAAAGTGAGGTACTCAGAACAGCAAGCAATTTAATACTTACCAAGCTATATTTTTTTGGTTCCTCTGTAACCACACTACACTGGGCACAGGACAGGGATTGAATCTATATCATTCACACTTTGATCTCAGGTTCTCAGTACAGACTCTGCGTATGGCTTGGGCTATATTAATTATCGATTGGCAGAATAATGTTACTTAAAAAACCCAAACCTGTTAATAGTATTTAATGTAAACCTTTAGTTAGCTTACAAGTCAGCTGTCCTCCTCATATAAACTTGTTGACCCAAGGCTTTTCTACATTTTGAACAGACTTTGTTTCTTTTATAGCAGATTACCAATTCTTCTGCCAGTACCATTTCTGCTAAACCTTTATAACTTGTAAATGTATTCATCTGACTACATTTATAATCTAAACCAGGGGTCCCCAACCTCAGGCCACAGACCAGTATCAGTGTGTGGCCTGTTAGGAACTAGGCTGCACAGCAGGAGATGAGCGTTGGGTGAGCCTGCCACTCCCTGGTGCTAGCATCACTGCCTCAGCTCCACTTCAGATCATGAGGCATTAGATTCTCAAAGGAGCACCAGTCCCTGGTGCCAAAAAGGTTGGGGACCACTGAAAACCATGCCCACAGTTCTTTTTAAGAAGCCTCTCTCTCTAAGCTTAATTATTGCTATTTTGGGCTAGAAGCTCTTTATCCAGAGAAGAAAATCTACAAGGCATTGCTTTAGCTTTTTCAGAGGTCTTAACAAAGCACCTCAAAGCAACATACTTAATTTGATCTTTAATTAAGGCCTGATGCTGTGTTGAAACAATTTTGAGAACTTTTACTGGATGGAGACACTGAAGATTAGAAACATTTTTATTACTTAACCATTCAAGTTCTAACTCTGTTTCTCCTCAAAATTATTTGAAAACCACCCAGTTCTTTTAAATTATTTCCCTTCCCTCCCCTTCTCCTTCTCCTTCTTATCCTCTTTGTCGTTCTTATTATTAATATTCGATCTCTTTCTTATGCTACCTTATTCTATATAGCTAAAGTAACTAGCTGATATCTTGAGTATTTTGCCATTTTGCCTGGATGTTTTGGCGGGCCACGTCTAAAAGATTATTTGTTCATTTTCTATCTTCTAAGTTACCATAAGGCATATTTTAAAAATATTGTTTGCCCCTATATTCAGATTCCCATTTTCCTATTCTTCTCTAATGAAGTCATTGTCATCTGCTATGTGACCCTTAATCAGTTTTTTATATTTATTTCTGTTTTTATGGCAGCAACTCACTTCTTTTTCCATATTCTGAACAGTTATCCACTGGAACAATGAATATTGTATTAATTTATGGAACACCTATGACAGAGAGTTTTGGATAGAATGTGTGTGATTACTTTCAAAATTTTGCTATTCTGTGGAGAGCTAAAAACATTTCTTCAAAATATGTAGCACTTTATGACATTTCTATCTTATCTTTGGGTTAAGAGTCAAATTATTTGGAAGTGTAGGTCGATTTATTTGGATAGTGTTAGGAATGCAAACAAGTAGATTACTCCATCTGGAGGGAAAGGTTTTATCTTTTGGTTTCTAGCAGCACATATAGTTTGTTTTCTTCTATTTTTCTTTATGCATAGCCTCCCTCTTTAGGAGAACTCAAAGTACATTTTAAATGCCAGCTCATTAATCTTGACTCGTAAGAAAGGTAGAAAGCAATTATTATTATGCTCATTTAACAGATAAGGAAACTGGGCCATGGAGAGGTTAAGTGACTTATTAATTATAAAAGCAATAACCAAAGGACTCATAGTATGAACAATAAAAGTAATAGCCAAAGGTATTATGGCATAGCCATCACTACTCAGAAGGGCTAAGTGCGTTAGTCATTTTGGCTCACCCATATGACCTCAACTATTTGATCAGATTAAGTTTCTAAAACGTTTGCCTTAAGTAATTAGGGCAAATACAGCTATAACATGCTCTTTATAGTCTGCTACTTATTCTGAGTTTATCAGTTCAATGGTCTTCTAAAATTAAATTATGTTGGGGTGACAGTATAGGTTTTCAAGCCTGAATTGCTTGTGTGGCATGCCTGTAATGATTCCTTGAAAGCTTGAGTGACTTTGCTTCTTAAAGGCCAAAAGAACGTAAGTAATTTTTTAGCTGACAGATAAAATGTAAAAGTTGGCAGTTTACTGCATACAGTTAATAAATGGATTTAGAACCATATACCATTCACTGGACATTTCTCATGTTTTTTACTTTCTGTGACTTTTACTTGTTTTTTATATTTAGAACAGTGGTGATAATGTGGGTATAATACACTTACTGTGAAGAGATTTATACGTTAGAAGAGTAAATTCTCAAAATGGCATCTATACTGTACTTTTCACATAGAAAAGTGTTTTCTGAAATTAGTGTTTATTTTTCTCTTATTGTATTCATGATAAAATGTTTTGAAAGTTACATTTTGCATATGCAGAAAATTGACTTCAAATAGTTTTAGAAGAAAGATCGTCTAAAGTTACTTTTGAATTCACTTTATTTTGTTCATTTTTATTGAGAGATAATTGACATATAACATTGTGTAAGTTTAAGTGTACAACGTGTGATTTGATAAGCTTATATATTGCAATATGACAAGCACTTTAGTGTTAGGTAACACTTCTATCACATCATATAATTATCATTTCTTTTCTGTGATGAGAACAATTAAGATTTTGTCTCAGCAGCTTTGAAGTTGATAATACAGTATTATTGACTATAATTACTATGCTATGCATTAGTGAACTTATACATTATATGCCTTTTATATTTTATATAGCAAATTCCCAGTTAAGTATGGTCATAATAAAGAAGAGATTTAATGATTATTTGTCTGCACATGTATAGAAATTGGGCATGTCCTTCATTACATACCATATTTACTATTATACATGTTTTAATCATTTTCTACCACTATCTTGAAGGAGTTCTTTGACAATATAATAATTAGAAATTCATTATAGTACTAAAGTAAGTACAGAGATTATTTCTTAAATACTTGCGTATGAGTTATGTTACTAACTGGCCGCATAGCTTTGCTTTTACCTTTTTTTTTTTTTTTTTTTTTTTTTTGCTTGGAGTCAATTTATGTTTAGTAATGACATCCTCCATTTCTCCTCAGTAATTTAAGGTGGAAAAGTTCTCAAATTTCAGCTTTGAGTCTCATATGGGGATATTGTCTCTATGCCTAGAAATTAATTTTTTAAAAGATATGAACATGAGCATAGGTATATTATCATCGAAGTTTTGTGACTAAAATGTTTGCTTTGTTGATAGGTTGTAACCTGCTATGTACACATCATAAGTTCTAGACCATAGGCGAGCAAAGTTAGTGATACTGACAATTTTACCAGGATCCCCAGTTAGAGCACTACTTCAACTTATGGGGCCAGTCTTTATCTACCAAAGTCATAGGAGATATAGCTGTGCTACAACCAGTAGGACTAAATAGCATGTACAGCACATGGACATATGGTCTTTCTATACCAAACAATCATATCACTCTGATAAACGAGAAAATAATCTTGATTTCTACACCAATTTTCTGTTTTCAAGGGGTAAAATAATATTTTGTCCCATCTGGGGCTACCATCTGCTAAATTTTAAGCATCTTTAAAATTTCCATTTGTTTAAATCAGCAGTCACAACCTGTCTATACATTAGAACATTAGAATTACTTGAGGACCTTTTAGAGAACACTGAGGCTCCATGCCCCACTGTAGACTAAGTAATTAAAACATCTCAAGGTAAGATCCTGGCATCTGAATTTTTTATAACTTCCTTTGGTGATTCTATTGTGTAGGAGGAGTTAATTTAATTTGAAATTTAAATAATATCTTCATTATTGGCATCAATAGTTAATAACTGATTGTATCTACTTCCCATTTTTCTTCTCTGAAACCCAGATCTCACAAATACCAAACACAGGCATAAAATAAACTAACCACATTTTTAGTTCTTTTGAATTTTTTACCTAAATTGTCTTTAAAGACTTTTTCAACAGAGATTTCCTGGAGGAAATAATCTACTTATATCTTCACTTTAAATACCACTCCTGAAGGCTCTTAAATAGATCTGCATGAGATTTGTCATGTAGCAGGATAAAGAAAGTTGGAGCTCTCTCCTTTCTCAGAGAAGTATGATGGGGTAAACCTTGACTTTTGTTTGTGTCTCTGAGTAAATGTTGAGAAAATATATGTTCTATGGAATCTGATGTATTAATTAATTTACCTTTTCTTTATAAGCCTTTACTGCAGTTTCTTCTACTATGGGGGAGGGGAGGGAAAATTAAAGAAGAGACCAATAGGGGACATATTAGAGTCCTAGAAGGATTGTACGTGACCTTTGTGTTACTTAATGGGAAGGAGATTAAGAAGGCATGAAGTGCCTTACTCTATAGGTATATATAGTTAGGTTTTGAGCAATGATTTGAAGTTTGGGCTCATATAGTTTCCTTGCCTGAGTTTATTGTAGTAGCCTATAATATTTGGTAAACTACTGTAATTTCTTTCCTTGTTGTGGAACAAAAAATGCACCTATATGTACTATTAGAGACAAATTATTACACAATTCTAATTGATGTCTTCCTTTGTGCCACTTTAGAATTCCTCAATGTCCCCCTGCAGATCTAAACTGAAACAAAATGCTCCTACAATGTGACATTCTGTCTAACTTAGGTGATGAAAAACAGAATATACTTAGGCTTCCAAGCCAAAAATTTATTGTTGCTTGTAAGTTACTAATTAGGTAATAACTCTATGGCTATTTAGAATAAATAGAAACTTCATTTTGAATTTTTTATTTGTTTCATGTATTCAGGTTTGTGGATAATTTAGTTTACTGTTTTAATTTTTTTACCTACTTAATTGAATGAAACAAAACTTAAAATCTTCATATTATTGAATGTTGATGTATCTGAGCTGTCAGTTTAAATTAATAATATTATTCCTAAAATTTTTATTTGTTCATGTTAATGTTTTCTTTATTTGCCATCAGATATCTTTTTTAGAAATCTAAAAAATATCTCAGCAAAGATTTTTGTAGCCATATCATGTCTCTAATTCTTCCAAATTTCAATGTTATTAATGGTGTCAAGATACTGGTTGTGGGTAATGGATTATGATTAACATTAGGTTAAATGGTAATATTTTGTTTAATTAAATAAGGTTGGCATTTTAAAAGTATTATTATAATTGTTAGTGTCTAATGTGATTTTGATATAATTCATCATGTTTGAAATAAATATTTAAACATTTTTTTATTATACATTTAATTTATTGGCATATTGAGGGGGTTATTTTTACCAAAGAAAGTTGTATTCTGTCTGCCTATCCTAACACACAATTCATTATATGTGAGATCTGATCCTATGTCTATTACAGGGATTTGCATAAGGCCTACAGAAAACCAACACCATTTTACTATGTTCCCATTGCAAGAAATAAAATGGTGCCTTTGAGTAAAACTGCTTCAACAGACACTAGTTTGGCATGCCAAGTTACAGCTATCAATGGTGAAACAGCAGATGTGAAGGCTAGTTGGTATCAGGCATATGAGTCGAAGACTTTCCTGTGGGGGAAAAAAAAGTGCCTCATTACACTTTATCTATACCAAGAACATTGGTTCTATCAAGCTGTCTGAAAATTAGAATATGATGAGTTTTATTACCCTAACTCTGCCAGAGTGAATTCAATAGTTAAAAAGAAGTGATGCCACCATTGGGGAATTCTAAGATGTGATTAGAGTTTCAGTGTATTTAAACTTGGAAGGAGCAGCAACTTTTATCTGAGAGTCTCTAAAATGTCTGAAGACAAAAGTTCAATTCCTCTCTAGTTGTTACATTTTCAATATGTACCAGTGAAGCTTTGGAGCCCTTTAAGTGAAGAGTAAGTTCTGTGTTTGAGTGAAATATAAAATCTGAGAAAGAAAGTATGAATTGCCTTGGAAAGCAAGCATGTGAGGCTGCTTTATTCTAGGATACACAGTGGTTCTCTCCCTCCTTTGCCCTCCTCATTCATTCTGTGCAGGGACCACTCTTGCTGTTTGTCAAGTCAGGAAGGCAGCTTAAACACTGCGTTGCACCTCATCAATCTTAAGAGAGAAGGACCCACAGGGAATAAGGAAATTCGACAGTCAGTTAATATAGTGATG
Organism: Eonycteris spelaea; assembly: GCA_003508835.1. Classification (NCBI taxonomy): domain Eukaryota; kingdom Metazoa; phylum Chordata; class Mammalia; order Chiroptera; family Pteropodidae; genus Eonycteris; species Eonycteris spelaea. Next base: position 11,076,619 of record PUFA01000018.1, on the reverse strand, counting down.
TTGAGCTGGCATGTCAAGTGCTGGATAATGGATAATAGTTGTCATTGTAAGAGTTTATAGCCACTGGTTAGGCAACAATTTGAATCAAATTTAAGAAGGCATACTTTTGGATACCAAAAATAGGCTAAGATAAATATTATTAAAATTATCATCTAGAAATTATAATGTATTTCTTAGACTAAAAAAAAACAAAATAAAAATTTGATTTCTTGTATATGAACAGTTGAATAAAAGCATCATTTAGTATTTCTAAAACAAACAAAAAATCCAGATTCTCTGCTTTGTAAATTATTTGAGGAAATTATATTTATTGGCATTGAGGCTAAGAAAGATCTATTAATCACACTGTTTTTTGAGGAATTCAACTATAGAATATAAACAAATACATATTATTTTTATTTTTATAATTGTCCATTAATTACAGATGAACATACTGAAACTTCTACTTAATTCAGACTATCCTTGGCGGTCAATATTTTTGATATTTCATGCCCTGCAATCTCATTTTTAGGGAAACTATCCTTTCTTTTTGCAAATAAAATTTATACCTATTATCACCTTTGGTAAGCTGAATTTTCTTTTTTGTTCATTTGTTTCCCTATTCTTTTTCAAAACTCCAAATAGCAGTAATATCACTTTGTTCTTTGATCTTAAGAGTTGATTTAAGACATCATATTGTAGTTATTAAGTTGGTTCTTTCATTATATCCTAAAGCAAAATACGGTTTATTATTACTTACTGCTGCAATCTTTGATGCTTAGATGTTTATTTAAAGATAACACAGAACTGTTATTCTTCCTTAGAAGCAAACAAAATGTAAGGTCACGAGCTCTTCTGATATTCAGCAATCTTAGCACTTCATCATGCTTATTTGCAAGAAGCAAAACTCATAAATCATTCCTAATTTTTTATATTCTTTCCACTAACCCTACATAGATTGGAAAAAGAATAAAAAGTTTTAAAACTCATTAATAGGTGGTGATAATTGCAAACTGGCTATAATAGATTCCTCAAAAATATCTCTTTAAAAATATGACTAAGTTAAACATTACTGCTTAATGTCGTAGTCTTAAAGAGATCAAATTCTGAAAAAACTCAAATTCCTCTTTTAGCTGTGATATTTGTGATTGTGGCAGTACCTGCAGTTGTTTAAATGTCTAATGCATACTGGTGAGCACTTTCATTGACCTCCTGTATTCAGAAAAATTCTTTAATAGTTTCATAAATGAAAATCTTTCCAGGTGAGTGAATGTGTCTTCACATATGCACACATGTGCATGAGTGAATGTGTTCTTAAGATTAAGACATACTACCTTAATTGGAGGTAAATTATGGATGATTACATAATTTATTTTTCTTTTACTCAGTTTCCATGTTAAATTTGTTTTACTGGAAGAATAGTTCAAGTTGGCAATAATAGTACTTTTATATTTCTTGACAGCATATGAATAATCCTTTTGATTGCTATTAGCATATTGTAATGCTAGTGGAGTTTAGTGAAATGATTTTATTATCTCTAAAGATAGATGTTTCATTATTAAATATTATAATTATAGCTAATTAGAGGCTACACTATAAATTAATTTCCATTTTAGGCCCCTTGAGTGTTTTCAGAACACTATAAGTTTATGCTTCATTTTAATTTACAACAAAAATAACTAAAGACCAATGAATCAGAAAGCAGCATTAATAATAAATATAAAGGATTGTTGAGTCAATGCAATGCACTTTAACATAATGATTAAATGTGTAAACTAGATCATGGCATAAAACCCTGCATCTGACACACACTAGGGATTTATTTAACCTCTCCTGGCTTCTGTTTTATTATAAGTAAATTGGAGGTATAAGTACATGTCTTATAGATTGTTTACATAAAGCATTAAATATATAATAAACTCCTAATATGTACTTAGTTATCTTTATTTTAAAGAACTTAATATTTCAGTTATTAAAACTCTATAGCCGAGGAAACCATTTCCCCAACATGAATGCTTATATTCCTGGAAATACATTCAGTTTTTATGGTTAATGCTAAAATCTGACACTTAATTGCATTTTGTTTTATTAATAATTTGTTCCTGATTATATATTATTTAAAAATATTCTGGATTGTATTGATAAAAAGCTAAAATGCATTATAAATTCAGTTTCATTCACATATTTTATGTAGTCTTTTAATTAATTGTATTTTATTAATGGTTGTTTAATTAATGGTCTTTTTATTTTCTTTGACAAAAATTCATGTTCAGAATTAATTTTTAAATAGGAAAAAACTCGCATTTCTAATTGTTCTTCCTTTCCATGAATATTAACTTTTGAAATTTAAACAAGTTTTTCTCCTCTTTCAAAAATAACACTTATGACTCATGAGAACTACAGAATTTTAGGAAAACAAAGAAAAATATGTCCCAAGTCCAACCTATAAAGACAATTCTTAGTACCATATAACAAACCCTCCAGAATTTTTCTCTAAAGATATGTTTTGATCTCATAGCTTTTTCTTGTTTTAGTGCTAGAATTTCTGCCTTAGTAGGTACACAAATCCTCCTGCTTTCATTGAACACAGATAATAACGCTCTTTTTAGGACTACACTTTAAAGATATATTGTCAGTAAAATAGGGTTATAAGAATGTTCTTAGAATGCTTTCAGAAAAAACATTCTTGAGATGGGGTCTAAAGCAAATAGCCTTTTGCGAATTTTCAAAACCATTTCAATCTAGTTATTGTGAAATCTTAGAATATGTTTACATTTTAACACATGTCAGAAGAGAAATCACATATCTTAAGTATCTAAGTGCTTGGGAGGTTCATTTTTTAATGTCCACTGCATTATAATATCAGAAATTCAATGCTTTAAATATTACATTTAAAAATTTTTATCAGATTTTAAGGAAAATAAGTAGAGATACAAAGTTATCTGTTTAGGCTTCCTAACATAATCTTGTATTCAAATAAAAGAGAAAAAAATGATAATGTAATACAAATATATAGGAATAATCATTAGCCTTTTTCAGTTAATCTATATAAATTTAGAAGAATGATCATATAAATGTATCTATTAGCTGCAGTTTATCTAGAGTTTTCATTTCTATGAATGAGAAGGACCACTTGCATGACTGTACTCATCTCAAAAAGAGTTGACATTTAACCCATTTGAGTTTGCATTCGGTTTCTCAGTCATCCCAGGATGCCCAGAATATACTAGCAACAAGGGACTCTATGTTACTTCATCATCTTTAAGTATCTTTATACAGATATTTTTGTTGTCAACTTTCTCTTCCAAAGCTAGAAGAAATAACCCATCTTGGCTCCAACGAGTAAATAGAACTTAACTGGGTGAATTAGGGATCCATACTGTCAAAATGGAAGTAGTTGACAATCTAGATGATCATGACTAAGAAAAGAGCATAGTTAAAAACAACCTTTTTTAGGTCTACCTGGAATATATTAACCCTTAGGCAGATATTTCATAATAGATTTCCAAAATTTGATGAGGACAATGATGATGATGATATTGAAGATGTTGATGTTTGTGACATAGACCCACTTTGAGATTCAGGAAAAACACTAGAAATATTTGTCTTTGAGAAAAAAAAAATAGAAATGTCTTTAAGAAAACCAGAAATATTTATTCTCAAGAATCCAAATAAACTAGCATCAAGAAAAGGTAATTCTTCCAAAGTCAGAAAGCATCTCTGCATTTGAAGGTGTCTGAGAACTAATTTTGTGGAAACAGGAATCCTGAGATTACTATATGTAGCCTTTATCTTAAAGGAGCAGCATGTAAGTCAGCACCGAGCCCTCCGGGGTTCACTTTGAGAGCTGCTCTCTTTCTGGGAGCCCAAACATTGCAAGTAGCTACTTCTATTTTTTTCTACCTAATGCATATAATTCTTAGATTAAAACTCATATGGCTAGAAGAATCAAATTAATTAATTTTTGAAAATAAAAATGATAGTAAACTCATCTTTTTTTTGCATTGTAAATAAACATGAAATAGATATCTTATCCATCCTTCTCATTCATCCTTATTTGCAGTTTGTTTCTTTCCAAATTTCATGCCTGTTATCCCTACTATTTATTGAAAATAAGGGTATAGTGGTTTACTGTTACTAGCCTTGAGAGAAACACTTCAGCATTTGCCTTTGCTCCTTTCTTTGAATTTGGGAACACCTTTAACGGTGTTGAAATCAGTAGTTTTTAATTTTTTAAATACATTTTTCTAGTTTAAAAGGTACATATGGGCAAATTTTTAAATTTAAAATGAAAGTGTACCATTGAAAGAGAATTAAGTAGAAATGAGAAGCGAGTATTACCCCTAGAATAGTAAAGAATGAGAATTTGGATGAAGATTTGTTACAAGTTTCACCTTGCAATTTCACCTTGCTGAGGCAGAGCAAATGAAAAAGCTGTTTAATATAAAAAGAATTTAAATGATAATACAGAGGTGTTTATTAAGAGATATTATCAAAAAATACGTAATAATTGTGATGTGATTTCCTCTTAAAAGTAACAAAAGAATCAATAAAATTAGTTGCTTAAAATCAGAGTCAAATGTTAAAAAAATTTAATTATTTTTAACAGAATCTGAGCTTATACCTTTGGACTTCTATTAAACAACTTAGATTCTTTTTTTATTTTTATTTTTTGTAACAACTTGGATTCTTGATTAACAAAAACATATTTAAATGGAAAGATGATAAAAATATTTTTTCAATTATGACAATTATGAAGAAAAGATTAAAAGAATATTTTACAATAAGCCACACTGATTTCCCTTTCTTAGCCTTTCTCTCATTAATCCTTGACAACTACTAACCTGTTCTTCATTTCTATAATTTTATTACTTCAAGAATGTTATATATAGAGAACTTTTCCATATGTAACCTTTGAGATTCTCTTTTCTCACTTAACATGATTCTCTGGAGAGTCATCCAGGTTATTGGGTGAATCAATAGAATGTTCCTTTTTATTGCTGAGTAATTTTTGACATTGTGTTTGTCCCACAGTTTAATATTCACTAGTTAAAGTAAATTCAAGTTTTAACTATTATGATCAAAACTGCTATAAACATCTGTGTATGGATTTTGTGTGAACATAAATTTTCTTTTCTATAAAATCATTGCCCAAAACTACAATTACTGATTTGTAATATAGTTGCAATTTAGTTCAGTTTTGTCTAGTGTTATTTTAAATAAAACCTCTATTAAGTTATGATTTACATATGGTAAAATTCACCTATTACAGTACTCAATTCGACAGCTTTTATTATATTCACAGTGTACAATCATAACTGTAATCAGTTTAAAGCATTGTCAGCATCCCAGAAAGAAACCTCTTACCTATTAACAGTCACTCCCATTTACTCAACTCTCTGCACTCACCCATCCAACTCTAGTCAACTATTAATCTACTTTCCCTTTAATTTTTATTTATCAATTACAGTTAACATTCAACATTGTTTTATATTTGTTTCAGGTGTAAAGCACAGTGGTTAAATATTTATATAATTTACAACGTGATTAGTCTAGTATCCACCTGGCACTATACATAGTTATTACAATATTATTGTATTGTTGACTATATTTCCTATGCTGTACTTTATATCCTCATGACTATTTGATAACTACCAATTTGTACTTTTTAATCCCTTCCTATTTTTTTTGCCCAGGCCCACAACTTCCCTCCCATCTGGCAACCATTAGTTTGTTCCCTTTATCCATGTCTGTTACTATTTTGTTTATTTATTTATTTCATTCTTTAAAATCCACATATGAGTGAGATCGCATATTTATCTTTCTGTATCTGACTTATTCTACTTAACATAATACCTCTAAGTATATCCATGTTGTCACATATGGTAAGATTTCATGCTTTTTATGGCCAAGTAATATTCTATTGTATATATACCACTTCTTCTTTATCCAGTTGTCTACTGATGGACACTTACACTGCCTTCGTATCTTGGGAATTGCAGTGAACATAGGAGCGCATATATCCTTTCAAATTAGTGTTTCAGATTTTTTGGATAAATACCCAGAATGGAATTTCTGGGTCATAAGGTAGTCTATTTTTAGTTTTTTTGAGGAACCTCTATACTATTTTCCATAGTGTCTGTACCAATTTACAATCCCACCAAAAGTGCAGGAGTGTTCTTATTTCTTCACATCCTTGTCAACACTAGTTGATTCATTGATGATAGCCATTCTGAGAGATATGAGATGATATCTCATTGTGGTTTCAGTTTGCATTTCTCTGATGATTAGTTCCATTGAGCATCTTTTCACATGTCAACTGGCCATCTGTATGTGCTCTTGGAGTAATGTCTATTTAGATTTTTGGCCCATTTCTCAATTTTTCTTTGTTTTTTCATGTTGAGTTGTGCTAGTTCTTTATAAAGTTGGATATTAACTTCTTGTCAAATTTATCATTAATATCTTCTCCCATTCAGTTGGTTGTCTTTTTATTCTGTTGATGGTTGCTGTGTCAAAACTTTTTATTTTGATGTAGTCCCATTTGTTTATTTTTCTTTTTTGTCTCCCTTGCCCAAGGAGGTATATCAGAAAAAAATAAGAGCAATATCAGAAAGTTTACTGTCTAGTTTTCTTCCAGGAGTTTTATGGTTTAGAGTCTTACTGAAAGTTTTAAATCCATTTTGAATTTATTGTTGTATATGGTGTAAGAGGTGGTCTAGTTGGATATTTTTGCACATATCTGTCCAGTTTTCCCAATACCATTTATTGCATAGACTTTCTTTGCCCCATTATATATTTGTCCCCTTTGTCATAGATTAATTGACCATATATATATGGACTTTTTTCTGAACTCTGTATTCTATTTCTTTGATCTATATGCCTGTTTTTATGCCAGTACCATGCTGTTTTGATTAATTATAGGCTTGTAGTACAGTAGTATAGAACTTTGTTCTTTCTTAAAATTACTGTGGCTATTTGGGTTCCCTGTGGTCTCATATATATGTATTAGCATTATTTGTTCAAGCATTGTGAAAATTATTCTGTTGGGTGTTTTAATAGGGATTCGCTTGAAACTATAGGTTGCTTTGGATAATGTGAACATTTTAAAGATGTTAATTTTTCTTATCCATGAACCCAGTACGTGCTTCTATTTATTGGTATATTCAATTTCTTTCTTTAGTGTGTTATAATTTTCACAGTACACGTTTTGTATTTCCTTGGTTAAATTTACTTCTAGGGTTTTTTTTTTTTTTATGCAATTGTAAATAGGATTGTTAATTTCTCTTTCTGATAGTTCATTATTGGTGTATAAAAATGCAAACAATTTCTGAATAATAATTTTGTATCCTGCTATTTTACTGAATCCATTTATCAGTTCTAATAGTTTTTGAAGGAATCTTTAGGGTTCCCTCTATGTAGTGTCATGCCATTGCAAATAATGACAGTTTTACTCTTCCTTTCTAATTCAGATGCCTTTTACTTCTTTTACTTATTTGTTTGCTGTGGCTAAGACTTCCAATATTATGTTGAATAATAGTGGACATCCTTATCTTGTTCCTATCTTAAGGAAAATGCTTTTAGCTTTTCCCCATTGAGTATGATATTATCTGTGGGTTTGTCATGTATGGCCTTCATCATTTTTGAGATAAGTTCCCTGTATTTCCACTTTGCTGAGACTTTTTATCATAAATCGATACTTAGGTTTTGCCAAATACTTTTTCTGCATCTACTGATATGATCATATGATTAGATGAAATCCCAGCTTTTTTATTTGTTTGTTTCCACCTTTCATTTTGTTAATGTGGTGTATAACGTTAATTGATTTATAGGTATTGTATCCTGGCAACAAATCCAACTCGATTACGGTTATGATCTTTTTAATGTCTTGATGAATTTGGATTGCTAACATTTTGTTGAGGATATGTTTTTGCATGTATGTTCATCAAGGATAATGGCATATATATATATATTTGTTGTTGTTGTTGTTTGTTGTTGTTAATGTCTTTTTTTGGTTTTGGAATCAGGGTAATGGTGGCCTCATAAAATGAGATTGGGAGCTTTCCTCCCTCTAGAATTTTTTGGAGTAGTTTGAGAAGAATATGTGTTAATTCTTTGTATGTTTGGTAATATTCACTTGTGAAGCCATCTGGTCCAGGACTTTTATTTGTTGGGAGTATTTTAATTATTGAGTTGATTTTGTTAGTAATAATAGTTTGTTCAAATTTTCTGTTTCTTCTTAATTCGACCTTCAAAGGCTGCATATTTCTAGGACTGTGTTTTATTTTTTCCACATAGTTCATTTTGTTGACATATAATCGCTTATAGTATTTTCTTATAATCTTTTTATTTCTGTGGTGTCAGTTGTCACTTCTCTTTTTTTCTGATTTTATTTATTATGGCTTTCTTTCTTTTTTTCTTGATGAAACTGGTCAAAAGTTTATCAATTTTGTTAATCTTTTCAAGAAACCAACTCTTGGTTTCATTAATCATTTGCATTTTTTTTTTTTTTAGAGACTATTTTGTTTATTTTTGCTCTGGTTTCATTATTTCCTTTATTTTCTTTGAGTTTTGTTTACTTTTTTTTAAAAAAATGACTTTACATGTAAGGTTAGATTGTTTATTTGAGATTTTTTTTTCCCTCAACGTAGGTCTCTATAGCTATGAATTTCTCTATTAAGACCGCTTTTATTGTGTCCCATAGATATTGAGTTGTATTTTCATTTTCATTGTCTCAAGTTATTTTTTTTATTTATTTTTTATCTCATCATTAACCCATTCATTGTAGCATGTTATTTAGTCTCCATGTGTTTTTGTTTTTTAGTTTTTTTTTTCTTGCGATTAATTTCTAGTTTTATACCAATGTTGTCAGAGAAGACACTTGATATGATTTCAATCTTCTTAAATTTATTGATACTTGTTTTCTGGCCTAACATGTTCTATCTTAGAAAATGTTCCATGTGCATTTGAAAAGAATGTATATTTTGCTGCTTTGGGGTGAAATACTTTCAAAATATCAATTAAGTCCATCTAGTCTAATGTGCTGTTTCTTTGTTGATCTTCTATCTGGAAGATCTATTCACTGATATTAATGGGATGTTAAAGTTCCCTACTATGACTGTATTACTATCGATCTCTCCCTTTATGTTAGTCAATATTGGTTTATGTGTTTAGATGTTCCTATGCTGGGTGCATAAATGTTTACAAGGATTATATCCTTTTTTTGAATTGATCCCATTATCATTATGAAGTATCCTTCTTAGTCTCTTATTATAGCCTTTGTTTTAAAGTCTATTTTGTATGATATAAATATCACTACACCAGCTTTTTTATTTGTTTATTTCCATTTGCATGAACAACCTTTTTCTATCCCTTGCTTTCAGTCTGTATGAGTTTTTTTGTCTGAAGTGGGTCTTTTTTAGACAACATATATGTAGGTCTTATTTCTTATTCATTTAATTATCCTATGTCTTTTGACTAAATCATTCAATTCATTTATATTTAAAGTGATTATTGATAGGTATGTGGTTATTGCTATTTTATTTTTCATATTTATGCCCCCCTTTTTTCTTTTTCTTCTTAAGGAAGTCTCTTTAACATTTCTTATATTACTGGTTTGAGGATGATCAAATACTTTAGCTTATAGTCTAGGAAATTTTTTATCTATCCTTCAATTTTAAATGATATCCTGGCTGGATAAAATAGTCTTGGTTATAGGTCCTTACATTTCCCCACTTTGAATATTTTCTGCCAATCTCTCTGGCCTGCAAAGTTTCTGTTGAGAAATCAGCTGATAGTCTTGTGGGAACTCCCTTGTAGATAACTGCCTTTTTCTTGCTGCTTTTAAGATTATCTCTTTGTATTTAACCTTTGCCATTTTAATTGTGATCTGTCTTGGCATGGGCTGCTTTAGGTTCATCTTCCATGGGACTCTCTCTGTTTCCTGAATTTGAATGTTTATTTCCTTCATCAGGTTAGGAAATATTGTCACTTTTTCTTCACGTATGTTCTCAATCCCTTGCTCTCTCTCTCTCTCTTCTGGTACCCGTGCGAGGTGTATATCTTTTTTCTGCGGCTTTCGCCTATAGTATAAATATTGTGTTATGTTTGATTTTGTCCAGAGGTCCCTTAAACTATTCTCATTTTTTAAAATCTTTTTCTTTTCTTTATACAGATTAGGTGTTGTTTTCTGCTACCTTGTCTTCCAAATTGCTTATTTGATCCTCTGTTTCATATAATCTGCTATCAATTCCTTTGAATGTATTCTTCATTTAAGTTATTGTAGTTTTCATTTCTGACTGGTTCTTACTGGTATGCTTACTGTCTTTTTGTTGAAGTTCTTACTAAAGTTCCTTAGAGCATCCTTATTACCAGTGTTTTCAACTCTGTATCTGACAGATTGCTTGCCTCTATTTCATATAGTTATTTTTCTAGAGTTTCTCCCCTTCTTTAAATTGGAACGTGTTGGTTTTTTGTTTTGTTTTGTTTTGTTTTGTTTTGTTTTGTTTTGTTTTGTTTTTTGTCTCCTCATTTTGACTGCTTCACTGTGTTTGTTTCTATGTACTAAGTAGATCTGCTATATTTTTCAGTCTTGGTAGAATGGCCTTATGCAGTATGTGTCCTCTGGGGCCCAGTGATATAGTCTCCCTTTTCACCTGAGTTGTATATTCCAGGGATGTCCTTCATGGGGGTCACATGTGCCCTCCTGTTGTAGTTGATCCTTGATTTCTGTTGGCATGTCAGTGGATGGGATTGACCCTCAGGCTAACTGCTATGAAGACTAGCCCCAACCACAGCCTATGAGCTGCTGTGTGTGGACTGACTCCATGGAGCAGGATTTGCCCCAGTGCACTCTGGCGCCCACTAAGACTATCCTTTGGGTGTGCTACCTGTAGGGTTAATTGGGTGCTGCTCTTTTGTGTTCGTAGCTGGCTAGCAAGGCTGTTGGTTCTAGGGCCTCTTGGGAGGGGCTCCAATGCAGAACAAAGTCAGTTTCTGCCTGTGACCATCCTTGGGCTACTTGGTTGGAGTTATAAAGAGATCCAGGTTGGCTACTGCCTATGCTGGACTTGGAAGCACATGGGAGAGGCCACGCTGCAAACCAAAGGCTGGCTACCAACAGTACCAGGCTTGGGAAGCTCAGCAAAAGGCCCAAGGCACCCCACAGCCTGCTATTGACTGAGCTGCTCATACATATCAACCACTGGATGGTTTTGGATTTGGATGAGGCAGGGTCTCAGAGAGTCATCAGAGTGGGGTGTGTGGTGTTTATCAGGTTAATGCAGATTCAAATTTGGCACCAGTGGTGCGATTGGGGCCACTTAGCAAAAGGTTCAAGACACACTGAGACCAGCTGCCACCCACCTGGAGCCTGAGGACCCTGAGAGTTGTCCAGAAACACTGCAGTGCATACCAATGGCAGCTGGTCACTTGCCTAAACAGCCTCCTTAGAGCCACCACAGATCTACTCTCTGTATAAATGTTTCTATTCTGAACTATTTATACAAGTAGAATCATACAACATGTAGTCTATGACTTGCTTCTTTTATTTAGCATAATGTTTTCAACGTTTATCTATGTTGTAGTATGTCAAAATTGTATTTTATCTTTTTAATTGCAAAATAATATTCATTGCTTTGATATATCACATTTTATTTATCCATTCATCAGAAGATGAATATTTGGATTATTTATACTTTTTAGATGTGATAAAATAGTGCTATGAATATTCATGTAAAAGTTTTGCAGTGGACATGTTTTTATATATCTTGGGTATATCTAGAAAGGGAATTGCTGGGTCATATGACAACTCTACTTTAACCATCTGAGAACTTCCTAGACAGGTTTCCAAATGGTGCACAATTTTACATTACCATCAATAGTGTATAGAAGATTCTAACTTTTTCACATCTTCACCAACACTGACTAATACACATTCCCTTCTCTCCCTAATTTTTTGAATGTTTTTATCAAGAAGAGGTATTGAATTTGTCAAATGCTTTTTTTGAGACTACAAGATAATTGTGTAGTTTTTGTCTTCTACTCTATTGATAAGATGTACTAAATTAATTGGTTTTTGTATTTTAAAACAACCTTATATTCCTGGAATAAATCCCAGAGGTAGAGGAGAAAGGAAAATTATAAAGACGTGCTGCTAAATAGTTTTGAGATTGGCAGAATAAATAGGAAATTTGTGGAAGAAAATAAGCACATTACTTAATATACCTTATTTTAATTATTAGTTTTTGTCCTAACTCTTCTGACACAATATTTTGAGGATCTAGATGTTCTAGTCATCTGATTCTCCTGAGCAAATAATGAAACTAATGGCACATTGTGCTCAAAAAATTGTCAGTGCATAAACATTTCAATGTATAAGAGAGTAGATGAATAACTTATAACTAATAACTCTGAATCAGATGAATGAGTGAAATAGTGAAAGCATTGATGAGCTTAATTCAGTATCTAGTCCTTTGATTAAATCTTTTGCTCTCATGGAATGGTTTGGAAATTTATAAAAGAAAAATGTGTTGGAGCCGTGAGTCAATGGTCAAATAGAACATTATAATTCTTTCTAATGCTCACTTATGTCTTGGAGTTATGACAACTTCTGCTTGTGTGAATTCTCCAACTGACATTGTATTTTAGATAATTTTTGAGGAAGGAATGTGAGGTTGTGGATTTAGATGTAGAAAATATGAAAGTGTTAATATTGAAATGTATATAGTCTTGATGAAAAGTAGCATAAACATAATATACATATATATATATGAGATAAACTGTGAGGAGCAATCAAGAAAATTTAATAATTTCATTTTTTAAAATGAAAATGTGTACAAGCTTCATGGGACTGAGGTGGGGGGGTGGTCAGATAGAACATTCAAGATGAGTCTTAACAGATGGCAAAAATTTTGAAATTAGGGATTAGAGAGGTATGCTGTTCCCAGAAAGGGATGAGAGAAGAAAAATATAGTAGAAACTCTCAAGAGTGAGTGGTTTAATTTGGGTAAGTGTTAAGTTTTGGAAGAATAGTGACACTTACATTTAAATAAGGGGCTTTAGAAGAGAGGAATGATTTTCAAGTTTCTCAAACCTGTGAAATCCTTTCTTTAATTGGGGTCTATATGTAAAACTACTAAAAGCAGAGCAGGTTGAGTTGAAACAGGAGAGACTGGTACTTGGACAGGCCCAATCTCTCCCCACTTGCTCTCAGCTGTGGTATAAAATGATGCTAGAAGTAAATTCTCAGTCCTAGTTGTCTTAAAATCACCATAGTTGTTTTAAGAACTATGTATTCTCAGACCAATTTAAGCAATATCTTTAGTAGTAAAGCCAAAACAATCTTTGTTTGTTTGTTTTTTAATCTGCCAATGATTCCAAAGAACATAAAAAAGATTAAAATTTATTGTTGTAGAGAGATTAAAAGCAATTGTTGTAGGGTGTAGTGAAGCACTGTTGAAAAGCAATTCTTACATTATCAGTCTTCAAATTTGGGTAAATGTACACTTGCGAGTACATAGACATTTTCTCAAATATTTGTAGTGCTAAGGAATAATTTTTGAAAAATTAAAAATGACATGAGAATATAAAATGCACATGTAACAAAGATTTTATTGTTAAGACTTGTTTAAGAGAATTTAAAGCAATTGGGAATGCAGAAACAAATTTGTTGATAGTTGTAAAATTAGTTGATTTCCTAGAGTTCGATAAAATATAATGTTTGGAGTTACCTTTTCTATAGATTATGAATCGGTTTTATCTTTAACATATAAAATCCATTTGTATTGCTACAGACAAGAATTGTTTACATTACTATCAGTTTTCTACAAGATTATGTTTATACCTACAGGGTTGTTAATAGTTTATCCAGAATATAGTTAGTCAAATCCATGCTTTTATAGAATCAGGTAATCCCTAGGTAATCCATTAGACAACATTCAACACTCCACTGAAAGAATATCCAAGAATCCTTTTTATCTATTTCCAAGTCTTGGGCAGTATTTTCTTACTGTCTTCCCCACTGTAATAGTACATAATTTCCAACAATTATTCTTGATTACAAAACACTGGTCTGTTAGGTTAAACCTGACTACTTATGTAGCTGTAGCAAAAATCTTAACTATATAGACTTTCTTGAATTTGCTTTACAATTCTAGAGCCATACAATATTTACCAGTTGCTAAGTCATAGAATTAACTTTTACTGGAAGTCTTTATAAGCAGTACTGTATCAGAATTTTAAAAGCTGCTATTACTTGACCAAATTACGAATTTTTTCCCCACTAGATTTCACTTGCACAGTAAATGAATTTAGGTAAATTCCTCTTTCCTTAAGGCTTCCAGAATTTTCTAAGTTTCCTGACCTAGCAGGAAGTAATTTTCTTTACGCCAAATAACAGTTATTTTCCTAGGAGCATTTTGCAGCTATTGGCTGAATTATAAAGTTAATCAATATTTTTAAATAATGGGCTTGTTATGCCTGATTACATGAGAATCATTATCAAATGTGACATTCCATACATGGTCTTGGTTGAAAAATTGATTTGTTCTATTATTCCTAGTAAAAAGGAAAATATATATTTTTACAACTTGTACAAATAGTTTATTACTATGAAGAATAAGGAGATTAAATAAGAGCTTTTGAATTTCAGAGACTAATTCAAAATCTGATATTTAAATATGTTAATTTTTATTTACAAAGTCTAAAAAAATGAATATTGGAGACACTCATGAAGGAAAAGAAAGGGTTCCTTGTATAGTCATGAAACAGAGCATCAAAAACAATGCTGACAATATTTTGAACATATAGCAAGTAGCTACAATTAAATATCCTTAATCAGTTTATTCATTTTTCTAATTAATTCTTATTTCTCTTAATTATGGAAAATCGAATGTTTCCATGAAGTATACCTGTTTGGGGATAGAAGAGGCATGGAAATTCTGACTGGTTCATTGTTACAGTCTGAAAATTTTTAAATAATGCCATCTTGAAGTCTCTATCCAAGAAAATGTCTTTTAAAGTATGAAGAATTCAAAGTATTTGATACATCTTTTCCATGATGCTCTGTGAAGGCCCTTTGTTAAAGATACAGATTTCATTTTATAGCATAGTAGAGCCTTTAGCTAAGTATCCAAGTCTGAAAATTTTTTTCAGTAATCAGTACTATGTAAAATAGAGGAGTATAAATCCCTTTATCAGGGTAAAATACATAACTATTTTATAAAAGTTTGCTCAATATTTCCTTGAGAGAGAATATATAGATGATAAGGATGCTTATATAGATGATAAGGATACCGTAAAAACAGAGCCTTTGATACAACTTAAAATTAAATAGTTATACCAATGATATATAACCTGCACACTTTAACTAAGGAGGGCAGCCTCTTTGATTTGAAATCCCTTTTCATACATCTCTTCCCAAGTAACTCAATGTTTAACTAATTAAGCAACATGGAGCATACTAAATAAGCCCAATCATTTTTTACATTTTTTTTTAATGATGAAAGAACAAATCCTTCTTATTTTCTAGGAAACCCTTGGAAACTCCCAAAGATAATTTTCTTGTAAATTTTTTAATATTAATTAATTTATTTATTTATTTTAAGTTTAGAATCTTTTGAAGTCAAATCAAAAGAGTTGTCAGATAAGATTTGGTCACTTGACAAAGATAGAATCATGGGTACCTGAGCAACAATACCTAATTATCTATTTAATAAAGTGGCACTAAATTATTTAAGTGAACTTAAAGAGGTAGCATGATGTCTCAACTCTTTTATAAGTACAGAACTGTTTATATATACATATTTTTAAAAGGACATGATAAAATAACATAAAGATCAGAAAGTTATTATGAACCACTGCTATTTAGGCAGAAATCTGAAAAATAATCCTTTATATTCTGATTTAGATCTCTAACACCATTATCATTATCATTATAACAGAGAGAAGGTCTAATTCTAATTTTGTACTTTTAATTAGTTACCTTATGAATAAGCCCATTAAAACTGGGCAGACTCAGAAAATTTTAATACATTTAATGGTTTCTTTTAGACAAGTATTATAATTCAAGACAAATAGAATACACCCTTTCTTACCTTCTACACCTTGCTATATATACTCACATTTTGTTCTTTATGTTCTTTTATATTCAGTGACATTATTTTATAGAGTACATTACAAATCTACTCTTTAAAGCACAAATATATATTTCATTTCTCTATCTCTACTGTTTATGGTCCATTCTCAACCACCCATATTTGTTATAACTTTTAACAAAGAAACAAACAAAAAAACCTAACTTCTATTTTACAGAGAAAGAAGGGAGGTAGGCGAGCTTTTGTTATACAAAGAATTTTAGCCCCCTTTCCTCTGCAAAGCTCATCAATAAACTTACTGCAACTCTATACACTAACACAAATAAATCCCTTTTAAACTTTCTCATAGTGACAAAAATGAACATATTCATTAATATGATCCAAAGATATAATCACCACATAGCATATAAAAATATAAACTTAATATTATACTCAGTATTTGATGTTTCAGAATTTTACCTTAGAAATTATTATGTATTCAATGATTATCTACTAACAAGCTTCATTTAATATTATTAGTCCAAAGTTTAAGATACCTAAAGATCTTGGAAATTTTTCTTAAGCTGCCACACTACAAAACAAAATTATTGCTTTGAAAAGTTAGAATTATGATTCAATTTATTTTAAAATTATATTTTTCATAATATTAAACATATATAGTAGCCTTAATTTTAGTTTATTTGATTAATACACCCATGTGATAACATTCATAAATTCAAATACATTTATCATAAGAAATAAAACTTAAATCTTATAAAAATGAAATATGCCCTTGTATATTGCATAACATTTAAAATTTATATAGTCATATAAATATTTTTTCTTTTAATCATAATTATTAACCCACCCTGATTGATCACAATTTGTGCATTAGAAATTGTTTTTTGTTTTCTGAGTATTTGGGAATATACAGTTTATATAAGCATGATTTACTTCCATAAAGTAATTAGAACAGTGATTCTTCTAAAATTTAAGAGATGCTTTAATTTAATGTATTATAACCTTCTGAAGGTAAAAGTTAAAACCTTTCTCAGTTGCAGACACAATACATAATCACAAAGATTAATTTATGGCTTCAGCCCTATCACTTTAGCAAAGGGTCAAAAGTAAACATAGAAAAATAAAAATTTGGTGGTCCAGATATTAAATAAGTGTTTTCTTTTCTAGTGGGCAGGAACCAGTTTCCTAATTAATTTGAATTCACAAGCAAACAAATAGACTGATAAACTAGATTCTCAGTCACTATTCATCTTATGGAAAATAGATTTCTATCATCCATCCTACAGAGATTACCAGATGGTCAAAGCAGAAAACCAAACCCTCAATTAGCACTGTCACCAATGGGGGATAATTTACTGGTTAGTCATGATCTAGAAATGAAAACAAAACAAAATAAAACAGTAGAGGAAAAGGAAGGAAAAAATTGAGAATTGGAGAGTCAGAAAAGTTAAATTTCTGTTGACACTTGAGATTCATTCTGTTAACCCAGAAAAGATGTGCCTTAGCATAAACAGCCCCATGGGTATACTACTTCAGCAATACAATATATTTGGCTCTGTCAGGTGAATCCATTTAGGTGTCTTGGTGAATGTGATACAAAATGTTGAAGTATAATTCCTAAAAAGTTAAAAATATGTGTTATGTAAACATAAACTGAACACGTGATGAAGATTTTATTCATTTGTTAATTATTTAAAGGAGAATTTAGAGAATACATACACACAGGTACACACAATAGAAATGCTGAAATGCATTTGCTAATAGATGCAAAACTGGTTAAAATTCTTTAAAGCAATAAAATAAAATGTTTGTGGATAATGTTTTTACAAAACGGAAACCAATTTTTTTCCTACTTTATAAAATAAATTTGCACTGTTACAGACAAGAAAAATTTGCATTTTTATCAGTTTTCTACAAGAAAACTCTTCTTACTGAAAAATTGCTAATAGTGCATTCAATAACATGTCAAGTTAAGAGCATAACATAGAATCACATAATCCCCAGAGTGTTGCTACACGATATCCAGTATTCCACAATAAAATGAAAATCATTTTAATATTTTTAGAACCTCAACTTTGATATGTGTTTCTTAACATTGATCTGCCTGAAAAGAAGCCTGTAGAAAAATGCATTATGTCTGTTTTTTCTTTTCACTTCCCTCTCATAATTATACTTCTCCAACTTAGTAAAATAAAGTTATACTCTTTTCTATCCATCACAAATTTTTGTTTTGTGAGATAAAAAATAAAAAATAAAAAATCTTCATGGTCCCCCCCAAAAAAAAGAAAAAGAAAAAAAAAGAAAAAAAAAAATCAATTAGAAGCATTGATTTTTGAGAAGACTCCTTTAATGAGGGCACCTACCCCTCTTCTCTATGAGAGATACATTTCTAATATAATTTTTTATATTTTATTTATTTTTTTATATTTTATTTATAAATTTTTTGTATAGTTGCTTAGTTGTGTACTAAAAATAGTTGTAATGATAACCCAATGCAGAATAACATTTTAAACTTTAAAGATTCATGGCACAAGACAAATTTTAAATACTTAACTCAAATAAATAAATGTGTTTTAAAGTATAATAAAGTTAATAAAAGATTTGCAAACATAAATTGAATTTCTTAGGAAGAAATCTTTTGGCAAATATAGATAGCAATATGACTTTAAAAAAGGAACAATATATAATTTCTAACTTAAAAAAATTTGACAATGTATTTTTAAAGTGAATGATTATAGATAGAAAGTTGTCATTTAATATTTCAGTGTACATTTGAATGATGTAACACTATTATTAAAATATGAATAATTATAGTGTGCTGGAATTTATATCAAATGTAATGTTTTAATCCCTGAGAAAAATTTTAATTTTTATAGCTTTCAAAATCTTTCATTTGTAACCTGCATTTAAATTTTATGTTATTTCTCAAAGGCATACTTTTGATTTCATGTACATTTTCCCACAAATTGTTACTTGCTATTTTTAACAGAAAAATGTGTGGAATTATCAACAATGGCCTAAATAATTCATTTTGACTCATAAATCCAGAAAAGAGCTAAACAAAACAAGAAGTGATATTGAGATGATTGTTTGTATTTAAAAACTATTACATTTTATGAAATTTAAATGCTATTAAGGAGTATTAGAAGAATTAAAACAAAAAAAGAAATGAAAAATTTTTAAATATTTTATTTCAATAAATATTTTTTGAGCATGTAGTATGTGTGCTTGAAAATGTGCTAGATTTTAGGGATCTTATCAAGAAGAAGAGAATTCTATCCTGCCCTCCTGAAGGTTATAATTTTGTAGAGAAGATAAATATTGAAGACATAATTAGATATATGTCAAATGCTAAATAAAATTAGAGAGTGCTATAGAAACTGTATTAGAGTTCTTCAAAGAATTATTAAATTTCAGAGAATTAGTAAAGATACATATATCATATATGTGACATATATTAATATATGAAGAGATAATCTCTTTATCTACAGATTATATATATAAAAAACTCAGATTTTGCTCTTAGGGCCTTTCAACTAATTAAATGAGGCCCATCCACATCTTTAAGGTGAATCTTTTGCAGTGAATTTTTTGTAGATGTTAACAACATCTAGAAAATACACATTACACTCACAGCAGCACCTAGACTAGTGTTTAATTAAATAACAGGGTACTAAAGCCTGGCTAAGTGGACACATAAAATTAACCAACCAACATAGAAACATATTCAAGTGTATATAAAAATGCTTAACCACTCAGTCTGAAAAGTTCAGGGTAGGTTTTCTTTTTAAATAGGCATTTAGATGGAAACTTGAAACAAAAATAGAGTTAGCTAAGTAAAAATTAAGGGTAAACCAGTAGGGTAAGTTTAGTTCAAGAAGAAAAGAAGTTTTAGGTGGAAAGAGTCCAAAGTGGGAAAACTATGTACTAATTATATTGTTTGTTGGTTTTTATGTAAGAAGAGAGGAAAAGGAAAAGGTCAGGGATAATTTCTTGGTTCTATATAATAATTTATGGGACCTCAGAAGAGATGGAGTAGAGAAAAATTATGTTTGGGGTCTGTTAAGTTTGAAATAAGACATCCCCATAAAGATGTATAGTAAGATAAGAATATGGATCTAAAGAGCCCAGATTTGAAAGTTATTAATACATGTAATTAAAATCTTAGGAATAGATATCACCCTGAGAAGCATAAGGTGAAGAGATAGGTGTTTAGACAATTACCTATGGCTTTTTATAAGCCACTATTTCAGAGGACGAATGACTCAACAACAAAACTGAGAACCAACCAGAGAGGTAGGAAGATAATGTAACATGTATTATATCTTGGAAATTAAGAAAAGGATTTTCCTGAGAAAGAAGTGATCAATAATGTTAAGTACTGCTTAGAGATTAAGCAAGAAAAGGATAGGGAAGAATCTATTGTACTTTGTGACATGGAATCCATTTCAGAAGCCCAGTTGTAGGTAAATGTGGAAAAACAAATGAGGGAATGGAGACCGCATGTGCGAAGAAATAATGTCATTAATTGCCAAAGAATGGAAAAAAGAAATGGTGCCAAGATGAAAGGAAAGAGAGATAAGTGGGGTCAGGTTGTTATTTTGTCATTTTATTGTAATTAATTATTTTGCCTATATCTATCTGTCTGTCTATCTATCTATCTATCTATCTATCTATCTATCTATCTATCTATCATCTATTTAATCATCTATCATCATCTATCTATTTTTTCCTCCAGTTAAATTACAAATGAGCAAGTAGAAAAAAGACTGAAAAATGAGATACATGGAATATTTGCTTTAAACATCTCTGAAAAAGCTGAAGAGGATGATAAATAGAACAGGAATTGATTATTTGGTTTTGGATGAAGGGTATGGATCAAAGAGTCTCTCAATGTATTGAAAGGAGAGAAGGAAATCAAGGTCAAGGTGAGGGGGAAGGTAAGAAGATCAGTGATTTCAAGAAAAATGAAATTGTTTTAAAAATTAGCTGTAAAAATTATTGAAGAACTGATTAACAGGAAAATTATAAGGCAATTTTGAAAACTGTGGAGATGATGACATTAGAGATATCTATCTTCTCCTGTTCTCTGTGTATTTTTTCTGTGGTCTAATGTAACCTAAATATAGTTATGGAATAAAAGGGTTGGGTTTATGCAGGCTTTTTTAGATGAGTGTGATGAAAGGATAATGAAGCAAAAAAGTTTACACACCTCTGAAAAAAAGAGTGGTTCAAAAATGGTCTGTGGAATCTGAATTTGGAATAGAGGTAAGTGACATTAAAGGATAGAAGAGGGGTAGGGAGGGAAATGAAAGGCTGGTGGACAAACTGCAGCCCCATCCAGAAAAGCAGGCAGTGGAATAAACTGAGCACATAGTAAGAAGGATGCAACTTTATACTCGTGCAGCGGAATGACTTATTAAATGAGGAGAGTTACTATGAAATGGTGGAAGGGATGTATGCAGAAGACAAAGTTAGGACTTTAACCAGTTGTCTACATGGGCATGAAATTGCCAGTATCATATCAAAAATTAGAATGGGAACACTTTGGCACAAGTGCTAATGTTTTAAATAAGTGAGGCAGTAACTAGGCATTAATAGTAACAATAATGAGGGACAGAAGACCTTACAAAGCTATATGGTATGAACTAAACAAGAGGGACTATTTACGAGAAAAGGTGTAATGGAGAGTAAGGAGAATGTAGTTTATACGTATTTATTAGTGCAAATATTATGTGAGTTTGAGTGCTCTATGAAAGACACCAAGATGAAATTAGAGGTGTCAAGATTTGTTTTTAAATGTCTGTGAGGAATAAAGGAGACAGGATGGGAGCGTAAGTGGACAAGGAAAGCCTTCAGACAGCAATTCAGGCCTAACACCTGGGGAAAGAGATAAGGAAGGAAGAGTGAGAGGGAAAAACGCAAGACTGCACAGCCATTCTGCAGAAGTGACAGCCAGGCCAGTGAGGAGTCCCCAAGCAAGTAGTCATTGGAAGAGTCCCACACAGGCAGGCAGGAACCAGACTAAGAAGGCTTGAAATGCTCAGTCACTGGCTGTGAAAATAACATAGGAAGTGTGGCTTTCCTGTAAGTGATAGTGGATTCAAAGGTGCGCTAGCTGGAGGCCATCGCCAATTCTGCTTCTGCAGCAAGTTTTCTTGAAGAGATGATCTATTTGAGTGGAAGCCCTTTATGGTCTGTATATGTTCTCTCACGCATCATATTGCTCCTGTACAAATTTTTACATCTTTAAAGTCTTTTCTTATTGCATTTATTTTGTTTGCTTTGTTTAACTTTATTTTCTAGAAATTATTTAGAAGAAAATGACATCTGCTAAATAAAGATTCTTGAGAAAATTTCCTGGAGGTAGACTACATGATAAACGTGTTTGAAATGGCTCAGGGTTATTCTTGTAAGTTAGATGCAGCAATGCATTTGATTCATTGAAGAAGAAAGTAATTTTAATTTCTTTCTGGGTGTAAACATCTTATAAAAAAACCACAGCAGCTGCATTCCAGCTGATGTAAGGTTTTTCTGAGTCCCAAATATTTATATCCTCAGAGACTGAAGTCCATAAGCTTAGCTACTAGTTAGCTTCTTATCTTCATGCAGACTATGGCCGAGATGTCAGGGTGTTAAGGATCAAACATGATGGGTTAAAATTCTGCACACCACAGGTGTTTCAGGATTAAAGTGGCGGGGCGGGGGGCAGGGGAGCTCCTAATTAGAGAACTGATAGCTAATGCATGTACTTGATTGTATATTTTCACCCCTAACTATGAGGAGCTTAAGAAAAATATATTCACATCTCTGCTATATATTACCTGAATTTTTTTTAATGACATTTTTTACAGGATGTTGAATATAGAATTACACATTCCTGTTGAGGTGTCCTTTTTTGACTATCGGTAACCTCATGGTATTTATTTAATTCTGATTGACAGCTATTGGTTACTTACTTTTCATCTGACTTTTTATCTTTAAATATTGCTCACTTTAAGCCCATTATATCTTCAGTATCTTTATGTCATAGATTTGAAGCAATCTGGCAGTTTTTGACAGAAAAAAACCTAGACTAGAAAAGCCAATTACCCTTATTTTTCCCTGGTACTATTGCTGATACTTCTACAACTATATAAACATTATGAAAGAGTAACTGAATTAAAGTATGACAGTGAGGCATAATATTAATGACTAGTCAGTTCACTTGTATGGAGAATATGTATATAACATTTAGAATCATTTGCTGACCAGTTTTCTATTCAATAGAAAACTGTATTTATTTCCTATTAGTAAATAGATGGCAATTATTTCGCAGCATTAGCTGCTAACTCCAAATCTCTCCTTTCCTCCAGTTTCTTATACTACTTAATGTTATAACTATAGATATTTTTCAGGTGCTATTTTGAGATTACCTCTATATGTTATATTAATCATAAATTTCAACATTTCCCATGGTCAGTTTTAGATAACACATTTTTTCATCAACCAATTAGTTGTATCTAGTAGTCATGTAAGCAAATGTTTGTATACTTAAAAAAAAAAGAATGCTGTCCAAAATTCAGCTAATGCGAGAAAAATTTTGCTTCTCCTAATTACTATCTAGGAATTACAAAATTTAGTAAAGTTTATTTCAAATTCAAATTTATTCTCTTGACTCTGAACATACACTTTTTGAAAAATCTTTTTTGATATATTTTTTATTTTAAATGTTGTATCAGTAATGTGTCTGGGTTACAAATTTATTTTCTTGATCAGAGGTAATCAAAGGATGAGAAAACGTATTAGGAACTAGCTTTGATCCATTTTAAGCTAACTTCTGTATGTAGTAGAAGATATGGATCAAAGTTCAATATTTTGTACACGGATATCTAATTGTTTCAGCGTCATTTGTTGAAATGTGGATGTTGAGGTGGAGCATGGAGGGGCATTTGCGTAATGCTAAAGGGCACACTGGAAGACATGTGAGTGCTGGGGCTAATGAGAAAAGTATAGGAAGAAGTGGCTCTCTCTTTGTCCCCCTTCATGGCTATGAGGCTGTCCAGGGTTCATATTTGACTGCTATGAGAAGGGATGGGTTTATTCTCCATGCAAGAGCTCTACCTTTAAATTGTTCTGGTAAAGCTGGTTCTTACTTCTAGCATGTGGTCTCCCTCTTCACTTGGATGACAAAAGGATCTTAAAGAGTCTAATTTGTTTTTTGAGTTAGACATTCTCTATATCCTAAGCCCTGAATATTTTTCCTTTCGTTATTCACTCATAAAATAGTCAATGGATCTTTTCCTAAGTGTCAGGTCCTATAGCAAGCACTGGTCTCCATCCTGCAATGAAGATCATAAGAGAGACAAAGCCAATTATTTCATAATATAATAACCAACTAAAGCTATGGAGGTTTCCATATAGAGGAATACTACATTTCTCAGGAAGCATGTAACTGGGGATCTAGATTTAATTTTTGTTGTCAGCGGCCTAATTTAAAGAAGTGACATTTAATACTTTGAAAGGATGATGGTGAGGAGCACGAGTATGTCAGGCAGAAAGAAACTCAGAACAAAAACTGAGGAAGACCCAAGCTTGGTATTTCATGCATTCTGCATAATTCCCCTCTACTTCCAATTAAATCTCTTGTGATCCCCAGTACAAATACTTTCTGAAATTGTCAAAAGGAGCAAATGCCTTTTGAAACGTTTTGAAAGAACTTCACAACGTACAAATAATTAGTTTCAGCGGGATGAAGGAAGACTGTTTTATTGTTCACACTTCTCCAGCTGCTTTTCTTGAGTCTGAAAGAAAAGGAAGAGTTATTTCTGAGTGAAGTAATATCTTTGCAGTTCCTAAGGAGAACTGGAGAATGCTGTATTTCTGAAGTAATTTTTTATATTAGTGGAAGAAGAATTTGAAGAGCAATATTATGGCTTATTCACAGCCTTTTAAAAACTATCTGCTCTTTTATAATAGACTTTTACACTAAGCAATCTTTAAGAATTAGTAAATCAGCAATATTTTACCAATTCCTTACTATGTACCACCAAAATGTGCATATTACTTTGATCAATATTACTTTTTTAAAAAATATGGTATATATGCTTATATAATAAAGGGGTTTCTAAGTATATAAACAAAATCCTTCATGAACCTGATATAGTGTACTCATGTTTTTTTTTTCTGAAATAATTATAACGTACCTTGGATGTCTTTAAAAGATTTGTATTACTTACAAGAAAATAAGCAGAATGTCTTAGTCTGCTTGGGCTGCTATAAAAAATGCCACAAACTGAGTGACTTCATCAACAGACATCTATCTCTCATAGTTCTGGAGCCTGGGAAGTCTAAGATCAAGGTTCTGGCCCGTTCGCTCTCTTCCTGGCTCGCAGATAGCCTTCCCATTGTGCCCTCACATAGAGGAGAGAGAGAGATCACACTATGGTGCCTCTTCCTCTTCTCTTAAGGGAACTAACCCCATCGTAGGTGTCCCACCTTCATGACCCAATCTAAAGCTAATTGCCTCCAAAAGGCTTTACTTCTAAATACCATCACATTGAGGGTTAGGACTTCAAAATATGAATTTTGGAGGGATACAAAGATTTAGTCCATAACAGAGAGCATATAGTAATAAAAAAATTATCTTTGAAAAAGTAAATTAGAAACATAAAATTAACCACAACCCTTTAACGAATTAACTTTTTTTTTTTCTTTTTAGAACTGGTAGCTTTGTCAGCCAGTTGCCTCTGCATTTCCCCAGGGCCATACTCAGATAGCTTTTTATAAACTATATACCCAGGCAATAGAATTCTGCCTTAATCTATCATGTCAAACAATAAGCCAGGCTTCATTTTGCCACCTGTCTGAAACATGTGTGTTCCATTTATAGCTTGAGCTAAATTTTCAGCCATCCCTGCCTGATTCTCAATGCAGACCCAAGCAGGCTGGTGGTATCATCCCACCCATCTTTTCCACTTTGTCTTGTTTTTCTATTGCATATCTCAAGTTTATACATATATTTACCTTTTCTTAGCATCATAGACTTAAATTTCCTCTTTTTGTAATACCATCTTTACCAGAAAAATCCTAATATATTTTCCAATTAATGAAATAATCTAAGAAAATACATAATATAAGACTAAAGTTTAACATCTTAGATACCTGGGAAACACTAGCCCAGGCATTCATTTGGAGGTTCAAGGGATATGGAAAGTTAGAAGGTCATTTCAAAAATCATCAACTGAGTGTCTTTAATGCTCAGCGTCTACTAGACACTGATAGTCAATTTAAAGATCTTTGACTTCAACAATTTTACAATTTAATAGAGACGTCAGCAATATAGATTATAATACTATGAGGGAAAAAAGAAAATTACTGTAATGGTGACACACTCAGAGTTCTCTGGGAACTCAGAGAAATGGCGGTTAATTCCAATGTGGAAAATCAGGAAAGCAGGGAGATGTAGTAGATTTACAGAGGAGCTATCATTTGAACAATGCCTTGAGGAAAGAAGAATTTTTTAAGGGAAGAACAATGAAAAAGAAAATTCTTCTTCCTTTGAGATGAAATAGGCAGAGGAGAAGATAAGTGGAGTATTTTGAAATGGAATGAGAAAGCAGAATTCACTAAGATGGCTTTGGTTTTCTTAAGTGAGCAGACGGATGACAACTGCATTGTTAGTGAGAATGAGGGAGGGAATCAAATATAGGAGGATAGTTGGACGAATACATAGGTAGATAGCTAGATGGTAGAAAAAAATTAGAAAATATAAAAACAAACATTTATGTAATTCTTAGTCTGTGGCAGGCAATATATTTTTACATTCACTATTTCAAGCCAAATTGAAAGGAGACTGGAATATTAGAATTCATGGTGGAGTTAGATCCATATATATTAATTTGTCATTAAATTCCAGCAAAGAGAATTGGTGGATTGTCTTTTGATCCTTACCCTCGATGGTTCAGTTATCTTGGGCCTAGTTTCTTTCTCTTAGAAGGAATATAATTTTTCTCATGTCATTTCTCTGTGCCTTTCTCTAATTACTCTGTTTCCTGAATGGTATCTTCAGAAATACATTTTCTAGTAAAAATGAAATATGTGGAGCTAAACTACAATGCCATGATGTTTGCATTTATGGCCATTTTACCATACATATATGGTAATGTGGTTGCTCAGTTTTAATCTGGGTGGTAGACTGAATGATTAGCCATTTAATCTAAAGGAAAAGGAAGACACGCTAAAGGGTAGCTCTCTTTAATTTTTATCAAAATTACATATGTAATTTAAGACAGAAAGGAGGAAAGACTTTCTGGTCCTGGGTAATGACACTTAAGAAAAATAAAAGGGCAGAAATAGAAATACAAAACAATGGCCATTTTTTCTCATCATTAAGTGCTACCATCACCCTTACTGTTCTATACAAGAATCCAGAACTTTTTCAGTGCCACAGCAGGGAAAAAAGACACCGAGATTAGAAAAAAAGTCACAGACTATAGCAAAATGATCAAAAAGATCCAAATGGCACCATTTGCATGTACTCTCAGGGTGTTAATGACTTATATATGAATGGCATCTCAGCGCTAGCATCTAAAAACCCAGAGACAGCATAAGACCCAGACCTCTAACTCTATTCCCATAAAGAAAAATCTGCTTTCTTCTACACTCAAATGCTAAATTTGGAAACAAGAGGAAGAAAATTCTCCTGAAAAGGAAGAAACACCCCTAACAGATGAAGTAAAATACCGGTTTTCTTAGGAGGGTTATGATTTCCACTTGTTTAAATCAATTTAGTTTTTAAAGTTATTTTAGCATCCTCTCTTTATTCTCAAAACTGTACCATTATTTAGACAATAAATGGCCACATTTCTAACAGGGAGCCGGAACTTTTAATTGGTTTAGTATGTATATAAAGTTATGGTTTTAACCTGAAAGATAGTAAACTTGGTAAGCTTAGTTAGCGATTTGCTCTTGGTTGGGTTTCTACTTCTTCTCCCAAATTTTGCGCATACCATACTATCATTGGAAACTCAAACTCCAGACAAAATGAAGTTAACTGGAGAAAGTAATGATTATTCTTACACATTAGTTTAAATCTCGAGCCTGCTGCATCAGTCATGAGTAGACAGGGCAGTGTGACATGAGGGAGCAGTAGCCACTATTTCTGTAATTGCCATTTTCTTGACATCATCTTTTATGGCATCCACAGAAAATCTGTAGTGCAACTGTAAACTAAGTGTTTCTCGCTATTGCACCTTATCTAGTATATTAAAGAAAATTGGTTGAATAATCAAAATATTTTACTTGATAGGAAATTTATTTGAAGTCATTCTTTCATTTCATTTAAAGTATTTTCAAAAAAAGACACCTGAAAGTACTCTACAATTTTGTGGAGAATATATTGTGTTTGAATAAGGCTATTTTAGGACTGTGTAGGGATAATTTACTTACAATCCTTTAAATTAGGTTTCTTGATCCTTTTAAACCTTAGGTTTCAGATTCTTGAAATTTATATCCTTGTATTATTTTCAGAAGGTGAGCTTGAGAATCATCATACTTTTGGAAATTTAAAAAAATGTTTGTCATATTGCTTATAGCATAGACATAAGCAAAATAAAAGCAAATTTATGATTTTTCACAAAAAGTATTTAAAAATCTTATATGTTCTACATATAGTACAGCTACATAAAAGTAATCTTTTATAAGTTAGATCAAACATTTAAATGTCAAGTGAGTAAAATCACTAAAAAGTCTCAAAATGTTTAAAGTTGCTAATTAAGTGATAGGCAAGTGTTTATATAGTGGGGAAAGAACAGGACTGGATACAGAAAGCTCTGTCCCATGTTCAATTTTAAATATTAATCTATATCATTCTAAATTGGAGAATTTATCATCCCCAATAGAAAAGTAATTTGACAATGTATGGAATGAGGTGTTTGTTTATTTGTTTTTTTGCTGTCATAGCACAGAGAACCAGGGATGTTAAACTCCCTGTACTTACATGTAGTAGTGTCTGGCCAACAAAGAATCACCTCACCCAACACTAAACATGTCTTTAATAGCATTCCCCTTGACTGGAACATAGGAGCCCAAATTCATTTATTTTCTCTGGCCTCAGTAAATCTTCAAGGATACTTCTAGTTCTCAAAAGCAAGTGAAGTACTTATTTAGAAAGAATTAAGCTAAAACAATTATCCTAGTAGGATCACAGAAATATTTGTGGTTCATACATATATGAATATTCATAAAACATATGCTGTGCATGCTCACACACACGGTCTTCATTTCGAATAGCATCTTCTCTTTCATGAATTTGGTAAAAGGTTATTTCATTTCAGAATCAGTCCAATGATAATGAATTACAGAGAAAAAAAGGAGTCTTTCATAAAATCATTTTTTTCAGAAATACAATTCATAAATCAGACCCCAATAATGAAATTAAACTCCATTTTTTAGAGTAGTACTTTTAAAACATCTTTTTTTTCTTTAAAGAAGCAATGCAATTACACTCTTTAAATAAAGTAATACATAAATATCCAATATCTAAAACATATGGAAGTTGAGCTCTTCAATGTCCCATGTTCTCTACCTTCTATACATCTGTCTTTCTCTCGAGAAACTCTAGGTACTTTTCTGTTAAATCCAAGCACTCTGTAGAATACAGTGAAAATGTATTGTTGTGTATTAGAGGTCATCAAACTCAGTCAATGGTTTGATAATAAGCAAGTGAAGTTAATTGTGCCAGCCCTGGACCATCAGCTGTGGTAGGATTGAAGTGAATTTGAGACTCCACACCACCTTTTCGGTAAAGCAATCAAATTCAATTAAAAATTTTGCAGCTCAGAGAACTGCAAATATAAACTGTATTGTTTTTGAGGGGTGCTTTTGTAATATATTCTAAACTAGACACTATTATCTTGTTAGAAGAAACTTTGTTCCTTCATTGTAACTACGACATTTATTCAAAAAGCCATCATGCTTTTTAATGTTTCAGTACAGTAATATGACAAAGTCCTAACTCTTTCTAGCAGTCTATAGAAGTAGTTCCACAGTGATGTTCTGGTTTTTTGCATACTCTCTGAACACAGAATATGAAGTTTACCATGCATTTCAGAGATTGTCATCTAATGTTTTGAAACTTATTCTGAATATGTGTATATTACCTATGTTCAGTAAAGTAGTAGTGGTCAATGAATGAGGCTAATCTCTATCAGACAAACTCCAGGACAATAAATATGCTTAATATTCTTGGCCATTAATAAAAGAAGCTGAAGGGTAATCATTAGGTGGTATAAAATGTGAAGTAATAGTCCAGGATTACCTTGAAAGAAAGTTCTTAGGATAGATGCAGAGGTCATACACTGTAGTAGAAGAGAATGGAAGAAAGGAAAAAAAGAAAGTGGTAATGAAATAGAATGGAGAATGAAAGGAGAGGCAATGATAAGGTGCACATATGTTGGTACTTAATTTATATCGAATTGTGTGATATGTGTAATATTTTTGCCCTCATTATGTAATTACACTATGTATTTTCTATCAAAAATAGAGAAGATATAATATAAAACCTATTGCATAGTTTATGCCCCTGCTATTGAGAAACATGTCTCTCACAAAGTTTATGCCATATGTATTTTATACTATGAATAACTGCATTTGAATATAATTTATGCACTTCTCTCAATATCTGGATTTCAATCTCTTGCAAATTAGCAATTAAATTGAACTAAATGCATTTTTGATATGATTTAAATGCCATTCAATTTTTTTCAAATCATGCATAAATATGATTATTTCAGTGCATTACAATTATGAATTCAAAAAATGAAAATTAATTTTTTTATTTCTTTAAGTGACAAAGGAATACAGAAATCAGAATTCAGAATAATGGAAATTTATCCTTAAATTATTCTTTTAATTTTACATTTATTATATTATAATGTATGTGTGAAAGTTATGTCTGATACTCAAGAAAAATACAGTGACTTAGCAATGTAAATGTGTCAGTGTGGTCTGACTGGGCACTTGACCTGAACTAACCACTCGCTATTAAGTTTTCATATTTTCTTTGATAGTTTGACCTTGATGCCTCTCTTTTTGTCATTGCACTAGCCCTGACAAGTCATAAAGAGATAAAAAAAAATTTCAGTGATTTCACACTGAAAGAAGGAGTTTTATTTGCTTTTCTATTAGGCATGTTTGAGCATAGATGTCAGTATTTTCTATCTTGTTTTGTCATATTAGTACTTGACTTCCCTGCATGCGCTGGTGAGGCTGTGAAAGAATATTATGTCTAGACCTGATTATGATATTGTACCAGATCATTTACAAAGAATCGTCCTATTATAATTTATGGCTGAAACAGTGCCTAGCATTTATTGGTTGAATGAGTGAATCTGTCAGAAGAAAATCTATTACATATATGAAAAAATTCAAAAGCCACCCTTAGTTTAAGAACTGTACTCTGCACATCACTACATGAGAGATATATTGTTATCCATTTTATACTATTTTTTTGGAAGATATATATAATATATATGTCATTAGTGAAGACACAGATGGCTTCTACATTCAGAGTGGCTACATTTTAGATTGGTTATTTAGAATCATAACATACGAAATCCTAACAGTAACCAAAAGACAAAGGTGGTGATCTTTTATTAATTTTATAAGTACTTAGTTTTACTTCAGTAATTTCTATCATGTCTAAATTTTAAGCCTAATGCAGATTATCTTTAACTTTTTTTAATAGTAATTTTACTTTGTGTATAAGTGTAATGAAAATATAACCACATGTTAAATTCCAATTGGTCAATGATACTTAGTATAAAACATATGGAATTAAATACATGCTATTAATAAATCGCTATTAAACATCATCAGCTTCCTATATTATAATTAACTATATATATTAATGATTAGCATGATAAAATATAAAGTACAGTTATGTGATTTATATTAATATATGAATATCTTTATATTGATCAGATACTTAAAATTTATATTTGAGTATTTTCATTTTTCTAAATTCCAGTAAGCATAGATTTGTAAAGTATATAATGTCATCCATATATAATCATCATAAATACACTTTCTGGAACTTTGTTTTTTCTCTTTCCTGCAGGCTTAATCTCCCCTTTCATTTGATTTTCATTCATCTTTGTGAAATGGTAGCACTAAATCCCCTTTATTCTTGGGCTCTAAATTTTCTGTATCCCTATTTATAGATTCCAAGTTTATAACCAGTTACCTTGGAAACTATTTCAAGAACATCTTCTCTTTACTGTTTGTTTTATCAGATCATAAAACTGCTTTCTTTCTCCTTCATCTACTGCTTCTAGCGACTCAGTGCTGTGGGAACTGATAAGCTCATGGTTTATACTTGTGTTAGGTCTGTGTGTATATGTGTATGTGTACATGTTTATGTTTTGTAAATGATTAATAAATTTCATTATAATGACTTTGTATATTGCTTCACACTATTATTGTTTTGGAGGGCTACCCATGTAACTGAATTCTGGTGGGATAATTTCTCTTTTGAGTATTCAAACATTTGAATCTGTAGTATGTAGTATTTCATCAGTGTGATATATACAATAATAATTTGTATTATACAGTCTATTTGGGCTATTTTTTACTCTAATCTGTTCCATGAGAGATGGCATGTTGAAATTGAAGTTTGCATATGAATGTAATGATAAAAAGTACAGGTTCTAGAGCTTCATTGCCTAAATTTGAATCTCAGTTCTTTCACATACTAGCTGTTTGAACTTGGGAAAGCTTCTTAACGGTTTGTGTCTTATCTACAAAATGAAGATAATAAAACTACCCAGTTCATAGAGCTATTATAAGTTAATTCATTTAAGTACCTGAAATAATATGGCTAATGTGTTATGGATCTAATCAACTGACCTGAAAAGAATTGATCTTAAATTTAATTAAAACTTACAGTAACACATTATTGATGATCTGAAGAGAAATTTAATTTACATCTATAAATTCATAACCTGGATGTTAAGTGTCAATAAACTCAGTTACTGTACTGCATAAACACCATGCATTTATTTTTCAAATTCAAAGTGCATCAAATTTATATATTTTTATAAAGGAAACAAGAAGTATATTAAATATTTTTTAGATGTCCTTGCAACAGTCTACTTCTGTTGCACACCTCAAAGCTTTTGCACATAAATTCTTTACAGTTTTTTTATATTTTCAGATTCTTACTTTATTGAAGGCATTTATTAATTAAATTAGAGTCTTTGAGTGTGTTTCCTACGTTATGATTTGAAGTATGCATACGTGAAGAGAATATTAGATTTTTTAACTCATATCACTTAGGGCATTTGTTATTTGATATCACATCTTCTAGTCAACTAATTTAGGAGAAGAAAGCAAATGAATTATAACTTTGTAAACTTATCTAGTTAGCTAGTAAATTTGGTGTTAGCAATTGTTTTGTTCAAATAAGAAAATTCAATTACCTTAAACAAGAAACTTTTTTATTTTATAAGAATTGGCAAGCCTTTACTTATCAGTTGCTACCTGGAAAAATTTCTTCATCTGAACCTCAGTTTCCTCAGTTCAGCATGGGGTTAGGAAATTTTACCTTGCAAGATTCGTTATACCTGACAGTTAAGAAACATGTAGCAGAGGGTCAAGTTCCTCATTGAAATATAATAAACGTTAGTTTCTTTATTTTATTTGTGGAAACATGAAATTTTTTAAAAAGTGTTTTTGTAATTTTTGGACATTTTTAAATATTAGATTCTAAAAGCATACTTTTACTAAATATGACTACAGCAGATAGGTGATTTAATATGATATTAGATTATGCTTCATGAATCCTCCTGAGTTATTAGAGAAAATGTGAGGTTATTTCAAAAAAATAAGGCATTTTCCAAGATCATTCTCGATATATAGAAATTTGTACTTCTTTACATTTATTATACACTTGGGTATAACAGGAAAATGTTATCTTTCATTTCAATGTTGATAATACATTAATTAATATATTTTTAGTTACATGAGATCACCAATATGTGAATTTTCTCTTATTTAGAGGATTCATTTATTTCTGCCACTCTCATAATATGGTGAGCTTTTTATTCAGTGAATGTTCACTGTATACCAGGTAATGTGCCACTTTTCATTCATTTTTGTCATATAATCCTTACATCCAAGCTATAATCTGGGCACTTCTATATCCACATACAAAAGTAAGGAAATTGAAGTTTACAGAATTTAAGGAGTTCTACAAATCGGTAGAGCTAAAATTTGAACTCAGGCCCTACTTCACAGACACCAGTCTAAACTACTATGTACAATATCTGTTCATTTTCTAACTCAAATTCCTACTTAATACTTCATGTTCTCTGAAAATAATCAATAATTTTGATCATTTGTTAACTACAACAAATGCTTCCAAACACACTTTGAAGTCTGAATATCCCTGATATAGGAAATGAAAACTTGGCACATTGACAGAGAATATGGTATGGAAATGTAAGATATCCTTATCAGACAGCTTCATGAACAGAAATTCCTTTAAGGTTTATTCTTATTTGGGTAAAAACAGTTAAAAAGGGATTTTTAAGTTTACTCCAATTTTTCAAGTAGTTTCTTAGTATTACATTTTGATAATTTTGTTTCTCTTTTTGGGGCCTAACATTGATAAATGAATATTGAAACATGACAGATGGACATAAAAAATATATTGATGAAATCACCATAGGAACAATTGTTTCATTATAATAAATTTCTTAATTGTTTTCTATATCTACTGTAGGCAACAGATCATAAAATGGGGCATTTTAAAACCACAATGTCCTTACATGTTAATGGTAAGTGTGTATACTAAATGCCTTATGATGAGTAAATAATAAATTAATAAAAATAATTCCTGTGTACAATAAAACATTTTATCTAAAGATTTTATATAAGTATAAGATGCATATGCTGAACAGTGTAAACCACCATTTCACAAACTGCTCTTATTGATGCATGCTAGAATAATATTGCCAAATATAACAATTATTGACTGGCACTTTTCCTTCATGTGGGGTCCCATCCTAGCGTCTAATGATAATGAGTCTCAATTAGATAGTGATTATTAATAGTACTCTTTATTGAGTCTTTCCCATGTGCCGGGCACTATGCTGAATGCCTTACACAAAAATATCTTATTTAGTTCTTCATTTCTATTTTATAGATGAGGAAACTGAAGGTTGAAGAAGTTTAGGAATTTGCCCAGTGACAAGCAAGGACATAGTGTGAAACTGGATTATCTGACTCCAAAGTCCAATACCTTATTTACTGTATTTTGCTATAACTTACTACTCATTGCTATTTTATTTTTTAAAGAATAGTATTATTGAAAAAATATGAAACATATGACAATATTAGAAGGGTTTGATATATAGCTACTTATGAGCACAGGTTTCTATATAAGCAAAATTAAATACAATATTTAATTTAATTAATAAATATTTAAAGGAATAATATTTTTTTTATCTCTTTAATGTGTCAATAGGAAACTGAAGGAAATTCAGAAACTATAGCAAATGTCCCCCTAATTACTTATAGTATTCTATTCAGTGTCATCTATTCTCTGTGAAATAGAAATTTGAAAAAAAAAATATTTTTATATTTGTAATTAGAGTTCGACACTTGGATTTGTAAGAATAAAAGGAAAATATATGTCTGATTCTGTCATTGTTTCTGGCAGTAATATACCAGGCTCAGCAAGCTTGGTTTATAACTGACTTTAAAAGCTCTGCATTCTCGTTTTGCTTCTTTACTAACCATGTCAATATGCATTTAGGCTATAAGCAATGCCAAGTTAGATCATGTCTGATAGAGTCAAACTAGCTTAGTTAATACTGTAATTTAATTCTTAGGGAACATTTATGCATGTGATACATATAAATATATGATTTTACATTATATAAATTATGTTGCTTTGAATTTGTAGGCAAGGTAGAATTTTTTCCAGTGAATTCATCTAGAGTTGGATTATTGTGTGGGATGTTCATACTACTTACAATAATGAAAATTTCTTATTTTTTGTGCAGGTGTCCTTCTAGTCAATAGTGCTAATGTTTATGTTAATTAAGAGATAAATATAAAGGAGCAGACCAGTCAGTTGCAGAAATCAGTTGTAAACAGCTTTTCCACAGGAGATTCAGAATGTTGTTCCCAAGGAAAGACACAGCTACATGACCCCAGATTAGTCTCCTCCTGATTATTTGATTTTTTTTCGAATAGATTGGTCTATGTTCTCAAAATAAAAAGGGTGATGCTTTCTAATATTGTTGTAGCATTTAAAATTAGATAAAAGCCTATTTAGGGGGCCGTAAGATCACCATAAGCTTCTTGTCAGTTTCCAACAAATTCATACATATCAAAAAGGACTCAAAGAGAAATAACAAAGAGGAAAGATAATGAGCCCATCGAAGCAAATGCTTAACGCAGCTCCACTTTGGTATTAATCATACTGTATGGGAGTGTGAGTGAGGGTCAAAGCAGCCAAGGTCAATAGAGAGGAAGGCAAAGGGAAAAACTAAGCTAGTGATTTTAAACAGATTGAAATTTTAAAAATGAGACATAAGGGTCACAAAATCAGTTTCCGTTTGCAGAAGCACAGTGCGCACATTTTAATGACTTCTCAGCAGAGCTTTTTAAGAGAAACCCTCAAGTTCGGACTATCCAGACAAACTAAACTTTTTTATCAGCTGGAAAAGAGATGGAATATTCTAAAGATTAAATGGCATTATGTTACTTTTATTGAAGGAATTTCACTACTTTGGATCATTAAAGTAACTTCTTTTAAAAAGTGTTTTAAAAATCTGTACAGTTTTTATTCAACACATAATTTAGATATTGCTTTATATCACAGATGAACAATATGCATATATGTATGCATTTATAATTTTAAAAGTGTATTTATAAGATACTTTACATAATTGAATATAGATGCTTTTATATTTATAAGGCTTTTAAAATAATTCTGTAAATTGTGTCCTCTGAGCTTACTAAATACTTTTGACAAATGATGAGAGAAGCAATAAAATTATTTCCCTAACCCCATCGACTTCATCAAACCATTCATACTCTACATTTTTAGAAAATGATCATGAGAAGCAGGAGAAGGATGAGGGAAACAAGCAGGAACACAAAATTTTGTTGTGTATAATACAAATAGTTACTTGTCAATCCCCTTGCTGAAGTTTTAAATAGCTTTTATTTTAATTTCAGAATTTATTTTCAAATATAATGCTATTATTTAATTCAGTTGTTTACTGAAAGCTGACTTGGTAAAATATCTTCTGAAGACTAGAGAGGGCTCAAAGATTATAAAATATGTATAATCTGTGCTTCACAAGTTTACAATCAAAGGTGGCTTTCATAAGCAGTCATTTGGACATTTCTGATATCTAGAGTAAAACAGTACCTATACAAATGGCTACTTAAGGGTTAACGCAATAGTTCTGTGCTGAAATAATTTTCACAATTCCTGGTCCTTCTTTTATGTATCTATCCATAGATAGCATTCTTTGAAAATAAACGTAATTGAATCTATTGATACTGGCATGTGTTTGAATCATATTAGGCACTACTACCTATAAATCTATATCTCTCTCTATATCTATCTATCTATCTATCATCTATCATCTATCATCTATCTATCTATCATCATCTATCTATATCTCTTTTCACCTATCTTTTTGTCTGTCTATCATCTATCTATCTATAGTTTTATTCTACTAAGCTAATGTTGCACTCTTTACATTCATAATGTCACCATTTAGTTCATTCAGCCATCCTGGATTACTGTAGTCTTCTGTTGTACTTTCTGCCCATAATCATTCCCAATCTCTCAGTGATCTCAGATTCCACCTCCAGTTTTGAGGTTCCTACATGATAGGACACTTAGGTACATTTCTAACCTCAATTATTTCTTTTGCATTTTTAGTGGATAATACTTTATATAACAGTGTTTATTAGATAAAATAATTCATAAAGAATGAAAAGATGTCTTTACCTAATGCATATCTAGTTTTCAAATAATGATAATGAAAGATTCATTTTTCTCTTGTTACAGAATATATACAAAATTATGGTAAAATGAACTAATATTTTAATTCCATTTTTTGAGTTGTTTTAGAACATAGAAAGGACCATACATACTAAATTCTCACAGTACACTTGAATAAATATTCCAATTTATAGAGAGGAAACTTTATAATAGAGATTTGCCCAAGATTTCTTCCCAATAAAAGATAAATACCTCATAGGTTTCAGGACTGCTGACCACTAATCTTTCATCATTTCCATGAAAGCTAGGATGAACATATGCCTCAATTTTTCCAGGAAATTCTTACTTAATACCTGCTATCCTGAATTGATTATTAATTATGCCCTCTATCACTTTCAATAGTGTCAATAAATTATAAGGTCGCCGTAACTGTAACTCACAGTGAGAAATAAGAAAAATAATCAGAAATAGATTGATATGTGATGTGATAAGAGTTATTTTGATGTAGATATCAATTAGATCATACTAGCTTATGACCAGTAATGATGTAATAATAATCTCTTTTAAATGACTTACAGGATAAAAACTTATCATATAAATACTTATGACCATTTTGACATAGATCCTTATAACTTTATCTATTATTTGAAAATTACTGAATAACCTACAAGTATCTCTAAATGCTTTCTAAGCAATATGAAGATGTTACAGTATGTGAAAATGGACCCATAATAGATCCAACCTCGTCATGTTCAAAATGCCAGCTAGCAGATGAAATGGGAAAATTATTTCACTTGCTTTGCTAACTGAGTCAGGTTGAGTGAAATGAGAGAGGCTCTTTCTGTTTAAATAAAATACAAGTTTAATTAGAATAACACAAGTCAAAAAGGTCATTATTCTGTGTTTCCTACATAAATATAACTGATTATCAAACTAACATTTTTTTAAGTTTTCTTTGATCTAAAAACTTTAAAACTGGTGGTGTAAAAACCGAGTATATTTTAGCAGGTGCTTATTTTCTTTTGTAGTTCATGTTTTTCTCTTCAGAAATGAACTCTTGACATTAATGATCTTGGTTCTTTTGTCCAGCTTCAAAAATCTATTTTGTTTAGAAAAATGTAATTATTGTTACTATTCTACAGCAAATAGCAGACTGCTTTGATGCTCCTCAATATCTTTTCAAAATACATACTTTAAAAAATCTATTTCCAAATGTTAAAAGGTTTGACAAAGGTTAACATTTTTTTTTCAAATTTATTAAGCCCAGACTATGTATGTGTGTGTGTGTGTTGTGTGTGTGTGTGTGTGTATAAGATATAGGAGTTTGTGTGTTTGTGCATGTGTGAAGGGCCATTGCTTCTGACCATCTTATTATGAAAAGTACAAAAAAGGAATAAAAAATCTATTGACATGTCTATTCACGAAATCACTTAAATAAGTCTGCTTTAGAACAGATACTAACATAACTATTATTTTTATATCATCTCAGATAACTATTTTGGCTAAAAACTTATACCTCTATATAGATAAGTTTAAAGTATATTAAAACTGGAGATATTCCAAGGAAAGTATAAGAACCATAGAGTCAATGTGGCATCACTGACTAGATTAAAAATCAGTTTGATTCTTTCAGCTATTATTGGAGATTTGACTATACATAATACTATAATACAACTACTACAATCAGTTTTACTTCTTTTTAATTGTATCTGATAATTATGGTCCAATTATCCACTAATTATTTTTATATACATTCAAAAATGTCAAAAAGTACTCCACTAAAATCTTTCAGTAGCAATCATTATATGCAGAATATCCACAAAGCTATTTTTATTTGTTTCTTTGAGCATTAACTTGACTGTTATTTTTTCATAATTATAAATATAAATGGAACCTCACCAGTGATCAGAAAGAGGTTATTATTGCTGAAGATTAGGCATCATAATTTGCATCTGCTTATGTCCTTATCAGAATGTCCCTACTCCAGAAAGCAGACACAGAGAGATAAACTCTTTAGTTGACCTTACTATTCTTTTGATTG
The DNA here is from genome assembly GCA_003508835.1 of Eonycteris spelaea. Lineage (NCBI taxonomy): Eukaryota > Metazoa > Chordata > Mammalia > Chiroptera > Pteropodidae > Eonycteris > Eonycteris spelaea. The sequence goes on along the minus strand of PUFA01000018.1, from coordinate 11,036,496 downwards.
CTTGGATATGCTCCCCGACAGACCTATGTTCCTTGTACTTACTTACCAAGGCTTGATATGGATAGCATTGGATCACTACCTAGAAATTCAGTTTCCTCAATCATTGGCCTATTTTGATGAGTGTTGCTAATGGTAGAATTTCCCAATTTTTAAAATATTTCGAATATTTTTAAGCCCTGGATTTAACTCCATTAAAAACATTGTTTTCAAGTATATTTCTCTTTGTGATAACCTATCATTTAATAAGAATTTGTAGTGTTTGTAGATTTGAATTCTAAAAGTAGTCCTGCCTCTAAAACATAAGGGACATATGATATATAAGTATTTGATGACTTAACTAAGGTTTTGGGGCTTTTCCAACTATAAAATGTGCTCTAAAGGTACTTATCTGTTCAAAATGTCTTCATGTGTTCCAACGAATTCTGGGTAAACTCCTAGTGAATCACAGTGAGTCTTACTGAAAGTGAGTGCTTCAGGACTTTGAAAAGAATAGGTTACTATAAAACCATATATGGCCAGAATCATCACTATTTAATGTAAATCTCGAGGAAAAGAATTTAAAACAATGCATTATTAAGTGGTATTGTGTTATACGTAGTACTCTCTATATAATATATACTCTTTTATAACATATAGTAGTAATATATACATATATACTTAGCTACAATAGAATATGTCAAAAGAAATAATTTTCTACTATTGCAAGTGAAGAAAAAGCAGGATTAGATCAAATTATTTAAAATTAACCTCACAAGAAATTAGTTGTCTAAATTAATTGAGATAAATTAGTTCTACCAGTTATTTTGAAAAATGTATATCTAAGCATGTAGTACATCAAGGTTTGTTTTGGATATTCTATGGTCATGTTGGTATGTACTCTATGTTCTCTGAACACACACAAAAAAATGAAAAAGAATTGGCAAATTCAACTAACAAATCATTTTTTTAAATTATGTAGTTTAGTACCATGGACTTACCTTTGTTCACCCCATTTTGAACAGTGCCCTGCGTCATGCTCATTATAATGGTTATTTATGGCAGGACTTTTATATAAACTCCAAGTTTATTTGGTCTCTGCTTGCAGTTTAAATTTAAGAGATGTGTGCATCTCTACAAATTGTAGTTCTATAATTCTATACTATTGCTGTTATTAGCTTACTAACACTTAGATCAAAGTGATGTTTCTTTTTAAAGATAAAGTTCTTCATTCATCTGAGACTTCACTGTCTTTTCAATACCTTCAATAGATGCTGTTAAAGAGGTGAAATATCTCTTTCTCCAAGTAGCAGAAGTAAAGAGAAGTTATAGACTGACCAGACTTTTTGAATGAAAGGCAATAACTTCCAGATTAATTACTACCTAAAAGATAACGTAAGAAAAATGCATAAGCCTTGCTATTTTAAATTTCTTTATTGAATTAATGACTATACCTATGCCCTGTCCTTGGCTTTACTACTTTGAATTTTTCTATATAATTATCTAATGTCTACTCTGTATTGACTACATGAACACACTCAAGAACATTGGAAATAATTTAAGTAGAAAATTATATCACTCTGTGTTGATGCCTAGTTAAATTGGATGCGTGAAATCGCCTAAGTGATAATTAGTAAAAAACGTTACCTTATTTAGAAGACTTTGGAAATCATGAAGTGTAAGAGCAAGGGATATGCAAGGCATATTTTCTTACTTGAATGCAATAAATAACTACCATTTTATGACAACATGAACAATATTTTTTTATATGATAATGTTGCTAAGAAAGATTTTGAAGAAAATTTTTAATTATCTTAGTAAGAAATGTGACTTGTTTTCTAAATGTGACTAGAGTAACACTTGAAAATATTCTATGAGGCGTTCTAATGACAATTTTTTCTTTTGAAATAAACTTTCAAACATTTTGAGTTTCTTTCCTAGAAAATGATTTTAAGAAATAGTTTTGTATTGTGTCCTATGTTTTGCTATATGCCTCAATTCTTTAAAGCAAAGAAATTTTTCTTGGCTAAATTTAAATAGATATTTCATTAGTATCATTTGATTAGGCAAATTAGTTGGTTATGTTAGCAGTGCTGCTTACATTTTTCAAATCAAAATAATGTTATCAGACATAATTTAGGGCTGAAATCAATCAAACTGCCATCTCAAAACTTGTCCTTACCATCTGGTTTTATGTCCTCTTGACGTATCTTTTTGATGGATGGCGTAACAAGAAACCCTCCATCAGCAAAGGTAGCATCCCTCAACATCTGCAACTTCTTCAGAATCAACAACGGAGTTCTAGTAGTAAAATGTCTGCAACATCTCCCTCAGCAAATGCTGGATGTGTGCTGACTGAAACACAAACGTCTCTTCCTATGGCAACTGCCCTCTGGGCAAAGATTAATGTTCTTACTCAGAGCCCTCATTTCCTCCTGGAGATTCAAACACCTCTATGCTCCCCTGAAAATGGATGCTGTTAATTCTCATATAGGAATTTATTCTTTAGCTTTCCTACCTATATGAGGGACATCAGTTCTCTGAGTCAACCAATGCAGAGGATTTGGATCAATCTCTTCAAGTTGTTACCTCTCAACCAGTTTGGGAATATGAGGTACATGTCACACATACTCTTACATAAACCAGTGAAAAAGACTTGAGAATCACAGCCAGAGCATAGCTCTCTTTGAACAAATTATCCTCATAATATTTGTTCTTAATCTCTTTCATCATCTTTTTACATCCCTTTGTGAATCAATCACTTGATTGCTTCTAAATCTACTATGAAATGTTGTCATGGTTGTGTTTTTCATATTTAGTGTTTTTTTTTTTTGTCAATTTTTTCTAGGTGCCTCACTGAAAAATCCCACTTAACTTCGTGTTACGTATACAGATGTTATAAAGATTTCAGGAAGATTTAGTTTATATATAAACATTTTTCTGCTAGATAAATAAAAATACATTCGAGAAAAAAACTTTAAGTTAAAAAGACTATACTTTATACAAGTACTATAGATCATATGCAGGAAATGAATACCATTCCTCAAAGGAAACACCTCAGGAGACTGCCTTTGATTTGTAATTGCTAAAAAGTATTCTTAAGGGCTTTCATTTTTGAATTTTTTTAGACCATACTTACATACAACACAAGAAAACCAGCTTTTTTTTAAAAAGCTATCTTTACTTTTAGAACAATAATAACAAAATTAGTGCATGGCTTAAACATACATTTTTATCCTAAATACTTTGACTTATTCAAAACCAAAATTTCCTCTAAAAGGATCTAAGAGCGTTAATAATGAGAGTATTCAAAAGGATATAACATCTCTAGGTAATTCTTAAAAAGGAATTAAAAAATGTAAACATTTTTAGAATAAAGTGACTGTTTTGAAGATACAATAGTCATTTGAATGTGTTCATTCAACAATGTTCATATAAAAAGAAGTTATTGTTTCATTTTCTTTTTTAGAGGACTATATGGTTTTTGGACATAGTCACAGTCATATGGGAAGTAAAATGCTAACTACATTCTAGTGAAAAGATTAATGCTTTTTATGGAAAACTTTTTTGTTTGTTTTCTTAGGATAAAAAATATGGTTGATAAAGATAATGGCTAAATAGTAAAAGTTAATAGTAGTCTTAAATATTGTTTTTATTTTCATTAACTCCCCCCAACTAAGTTTCAGAATACAGAAGTACTGTTTTCATAAAATACCTAAATTTAAAAGTAAGTACCATTACATACATTATCATTGCATATAAATACTGAGTGTAAACTGATCTTTCATTTTGATAATAATTAGATGGTGAAAGTTATACTCTCCACAGGATAAATAATTATGTAAATATATTACAAATAAAAACTTTATCTATTTTATATTTACTGAGCTTTAGTTTCTCTTCAGATAAATTTTATATTATGTATTATATTTAATTAATATTTATTATTAGCAAAAATACAATTTTCACTAGTGCTATTTATTAACTTTCAGTTAAGAATTTGCTAATTTATATTTAAATAGAACTTTAATACCCATTAATGAAAGTGAAGGTGATGACCTAGAATTGTATTGTTTTTGTCTTTTTTATTTATTTTTCATATTTTTTAAAATTAAGTTTATTGGGGCAATGTTGGATATACAATTATATCATTTTCAGGTGTATATTATCATTTGGCATCTGTATATTCTATTGTGTGTTTACCATCAAAGTCCACTTCCTTCAGCTACCACATATTTGATCCCCTTTACAAACTTCCCTATATATAACTCCCTTTACCCGTGTACCTTTCCCTCCTCCCCACATCTTACTCTCTGGTAACCACTAGTCTATAGTTCCATGTCCATGAGTCTCTATTTGTTTGTCCTGTTTGTCTGTTGCTTTTAGGTTTATACCCACATATAATGATATCATGTGATTTTCAACTTTTTCTGTCTGGCTTATTTCGCTTAGCATGATTATCTCAAGGTCCATCCATGTTGTCGCAATGCAGTATTTCATCTCTTCTTATGGCTAATATTCCATTGTATATATGTCACAGCTTCTTTAGCCAGTCATTATCATAGGACACTTCGGTTGCTTCCATGTCCTGGCCACTGTGAATAATGCTGCTATGAACATCGGTGTGCAAATATCTTTTTGGATATGGGTTTTCAAGTCTTTGGGGTAAATACCCAGTAGGGGATTGCTGGATCATATGGTAGATCAATTTTAGTTTTTTGAGGAACCTCCATACTGTTTTCCATAGTGGCTGTACCAATTTGCAGTCCCACCAGCAGTGTATGAGGGTTCCTTTTCTCTACATCCTCTCCAGTATTACTTGTTGATTATAGTTATTCTAACAGTGTGAGATGGTATCTCATTGTGGTTTTGATTTGCATTTCCTAATAGCTAGCGATGTTGAGCATCTTTTCAAATATTTGTTGGCCATTTGTATGTCTGTTCAGGTCCTCTGCCCATTTTTTGATTCAGATCATTTGTTTTTTGTTATTGAGTTGTATGAGTTCTTTGTATATTTTGGATATTAGGCCCTTATCGAGCATTGCTTGCAAATATATTTCCCATTCTGATGGTTGTCTCTTTACCTTGTTGACGATTTCTTTTGCTGAGCAGAAGCTTTTTTAGTTTTGATGTAGTCCCATTCATTTATTTTAGCTTTTACTTCCCTTGCCTTTTGAGGTCAAATTCATAAAACCTCTTTAAGTCAAGGTCCTTGAGTTTAGTTCCTATGTTTTCTTCTATGCATTTTTGCAGGTCTTATATTCAGGTCCTTAATCCATTTTGAGTTAATTTTGGTGTGTGATGATAGACAACAGTCTAGTATCATTCTTTTGCAGTGGCTTTCCAGTTTTCCCAGCACCATTTATTGAAGAGGCTTTCCTTTTCTACTGTATGTGTTTGGCTTTTCTGTTGAAAATATTTGCCCATATAAATATGGGTTTACTTCAGGACTCTCAATTTTGTTCCACTGGTCCATGTGTCGTATTTCTGTCAATACCATGCTGTTTTGATTTCTGTCGCTTTGTAGTATAATTTGAAGTCGGGCAAGTGATGCCTCCAGCCTTGTTCTTTTTTCTCAGAACTGCTTTGGCAATTTGTGATCTTTTGTGCTTCCACACAAATCTGATGATTTTTTGTTCTATTTCTTTAAAAAAATGTCAATAGGATTTTGATGGGGATTGCATTAAATCTGTATAATGCTTCGGGTAATTTGATCATTATAGCTATGTTGATTCTTCCACTTGAAGAACATGGAATATCTTTCCATTTCTTTGTATCTTCTTCAATTTCTTTTAATAGAGCCTTTCAGTTTTCATTATATAGGTCCTTCACATGTTTTGTTAAATTTATTCCTAGGTCTGTCTTTCTTTCTTTCTTTCTTTCTTTCTTTCTTTCTTTCTTTCTTTCTTTCTTTCTTTCTTTCTTTCTTTCTTCCTTCCTTCCTTCCTTCCTTTCCTTCCCCTTCCTTCCTTCCTTCCTTCCTTCCTTCTTTTTTTTTACAATTGCAAAAGGTATTTTCCCCACTACTTTTTTTTTTTTGACATTCATTATTCGAGTATAGGAATGCTATGTATTTTTGAACATTGATTTTGTATCCAGAAACTTTACTGTATTTGCTTATTGTTTCTAGCAGTGTTCTTATGGAGTCTTTAGGGTTTTCAATATAGAGAATCATATCATCTGCAAATAGTGACAGTTTGATTTCTTCATTTCCTATTTGGATGTCTTTTATATATTCCTCTTGCGTGGTTGCACTTGCTAGGACCTCCAATGTTATATTGAATAACAGTGGTGATAGTGGACAGCCTTACCTTGTTCCTGATCTTAGAGGAAGGTTTTTAGTTTTCACCATTAAGTATAATGTTGGTTTGTCATAGATGGCCTTATTATGTTAAGATACTTTCCTTCTATGCCGATTTTGTTAAGTGCTTTGGAGGGGCCCTCTTTGTCGGTATTGGGGCTGCAGCTCAGTCCCAGTTTTGCAACGGCAGCCGGCAAAATTTAATTGTTGTTTCTCTACTGCCACTTTCTACTTCTGCCCAGATGACTGGGCCCTGCGCTGGCTGCATGGAACTCACAAACTCTCACAGGCAGGACTGTTCAGGGAAGTTGTCACACCTTCTCTACTCCCCCTCCTCCTACAGGAAGCTCTGGATTCAACAGGCAGCTTCTTCGTTTCTCCCAGTCCAAAGCCAAACACCCAAGGGTTCTGACCTGTGGTAGTTTTTATGCGCAGATCCCACGCTCAGACGTGCTGGTGTGCAGTTTGATGTTTTTTGTTGTTGTTGCGTTTTAGATGTTCAGCTTATTGTTGTTTCAAGGGAAGTGATCTGGAGACATCTCTTACTCCGCCATGTTTCTTGCATCCGACTGAGTTTCTTTTTTTTTGTTGGTAGGTTTATGTAATTATTCTCTCATTTCAGAGAGAATTGAAGGCAGCTTATAAAGATGCATAAAATACAAGGAAGCATACATTCAAAATAGAGATTGAAGACACAAGGAAAACAAGGGCCAGAGGATAGAACTGGGTCAGGAAAATGCATTCCACAAAATCTGTACTCGCATTTCTGTGTTGTCTTTTTAGAGATTTATTGGCATTTTTATTCACATTCCTAAGTTAGTTTAATATTTTTATTTTGCACCATATTTTCAGTCGATTTTTTTTATTTAACTAAATTTATCCATATCTAATTTTATGCATCTTTAGTCATAGCCGAGTTCCCATGCTTACGTATGGAGAAGGCTGAATTATTGTTAGAATTCTTTAAAGTGCCCTTGAAACTTCTAAACCCATCTAAAATGTATTTCCAATTTAAAAGTTAGTTTTGTGAGTGTGAGCCAGTTCTCTGTTTTAAATAGTAGCATATACCTTTCTTTGTTTCAACTGCAATATGGCCAGGCTGATGCCAACATATTTAAAGATAAAAGCTATGGATATAAATATGTCAGAAAATGTTCATGATTTTTATAAGTATAGATAGACAATATTGATTTAAACAGTCTACATTATTTTTTAATTTCATTTGTATTGTCAAGAATAATTCTTGTCTCTAGTTTTTAAATTAACTTTTTTCTTTTAAATGGGTCTTTTTGTTGTAACTTGACAAGTCATTTACGTACACTTAAAATCCTAAAGCATGAGAAAAAAAAGTTTTATGTACTTTGTTGAAGGAATTAGAGGAAAGATAAATTTTTCAGTTAAGTAGTTATTTGTTATTCTAAAATTTGATAAAATAGACTGATTAAGTAAATAGGAACATACACACATGTACAGACATATTTTCTGTACCTACTCTTTGGAAATCTGGTTTACTTGTTTGGAATTTTTAAAACATACTATTGTACTTTATACTTTGATAATCCATTCTGAAAATGTGAGCATTTCATCTGGAAGAGAAGTTGAAATATCTATGGATTACATAGAAGATTATCTGTGATCAAATGAAGTTCAAGGTTGGATCTATTTGGAAAACAACACAGGTCCCTGGTATAATAAGTTTCTTGTGGTTTAGTCTTCCTAAGTGTGTCTGTGGAGAAAGAGAGGTATGGCATGGAAACCCTATCTTGGAGCCTACTGTAAAGAAGTAAAGTTCAAGCTTTTGCAGGCAGAAAATAAAATGGAATCAGACTTGTAGTCATTCAGGTATGGCACTCGAACTCAGACATGGGAAGTTATTTTTTAAAAATGTAAGATAGGTAACAAACTGAATACCTGGGTGGAAAAAGCAAAATTAAATGCAATATGACTGAGAAAAAAGATAAAAGGGAAATCAAAAATCTATACTAAATTGCAACAATTATTGGATGATGGGAAGTGAATACTAATTAGAGGCATAGACACAACATGACCTACCTGTCTCCGCTATATGTTCATATAGAAGATTCTAGTAGATATTTGTGTCAAAACGAAGTATGAAGTCATGTGGAAAACCAATTTAAGTTAAATACAAAAGTGTTAAGATTCTAACTGACACATAAGTTGTTTCTCCCTCTGCCTTAATAGACAATAGTTTAAAATAATAAACCATATAACCATATTTACCTTGCCTTACCTATTCTTGGCACTGCTGCCTGGTAGAAACCTCATGCTGGCAATGATGGATACGTACTCATGTTCCAAATAAATTGGCTTGGGGTTAGATTAATTTTAGCCTTGACCTGCTTAAAATAGTCTTCCTGCACTTCCTAGTGAGATTAAGCCTGCTTAGGGGATGTTGTGGGAGTTGAACAGGTTGTCAATATATCACACACAATGCACGCACTCAAACTATTCTTACCATCCTCGTGATTAAATTTAGCTTTATTTAGGAGTCACTAAACACATATATGATATTATCATTTCTTTTGGAGTTTCAAAGGATGTTTTTTGAAAATAATTCAACTCAATGGTGATATGCATATCATTCTGGTTTTTTTTTTCTTTTTGTATTTCTCCTGGATGTGTGTGTGTTGTGTGTGTGTGTGTGTTGGAGGTTTCATTAGATATATCATTCTTTTGCAGAAGTATTTTGGGGAGGATTCTTGTTAAACTTAATTATTTAATCTGTTAGCTTAAATCTATTGCCTTGCCTTTTTTTGCTTCATCTTATAATACTCATTTTGGAAAGTATATTTTGATTTATCTCTAAATCACTGCCTTAAATAATACCAATGACTAATTATAGAAAGCAATCTTAGCAAAATTGTCTACTATTATAACTCACAGCAACTTGCTTTAGCACATAAATTAATAATCTGCCTTAAACCTTGAGCTAGATGTTTACCCTAACCTCACTTTTCTCATCTTTGTAATGGGTACCACAAAATGTATCTCACAGAGATATGAGGATTTAAATAATATCATGTTCTTAAAATGCTTAGCATAACATTTTATACATAACGAGTTCTTAGTTGAGAGCAGTTTTAAGAAAATCTATTATTTATATTATCGGTAACAATATTGACCAAGTCTTTCTATAATGGATTACAATATTAATGGTAATTAGCCTGTTATTTAAACTTATTGGCATGAAAATCAAATTGATAAATATTTATGATTGATATGAATATTTCCTTTATCAATTTAATATATTTATGTATAGTTAATATCTCAGGATTAATAAAAATGTATTATTGAATTTTTCCTTTAAGATGCATCTTCAATGATATTATATATTTATAATAACTTTATGATTCATAGTAATTGTATTTTTCTCATTTCATTAGTGCATTACATTCTTTCAAATTTTTATTGAGTGCATTTTTGTCAGTGCCCATACCAGGTATAGAGATATACCTCCAAACCATGACTCAATGATAGTCATGAAGAATACAGAAATTAATCAAATAATCATTAAATAGAATGTACAATTAAATACTGCAAAGGTTGGCTACAGTGTACTATGAGAACATAAAATTAGTCAATGAAGGCACAGGGAACATACCTCCTGAATCTACCCTATCAAGAAATGTTCACAGAAGGCATGAATTTCCGGAAAGGAAAAAAGTCGAAATGCATTGTAGAGAATAAATTGAGAGAAATATACTTTCTGGGCACTGTTGAACATCTACTTGACTTCACATTTTGCAGTATGATGTTTCTAATAATGCTTGCTGCCATGAACAGAGTTAGAGGAAGTGGATAGTGGGTTTATTTAGAGCTGAGTTTAAGTTAGGTGGTTCAAAGCAAAAAGAAAGTTTAATGAGTTTAGGATATTAGCAACAATAATTTTGAAATGAGAGATCATGGACACACATTTGAACAATGTGGAATACAAAGAACTAGAAGGAGCTAAATGAATCGGAATGCAGGTGTTTAATGGGCATGAGTAGATTGGAAAATGCGAGCAGCAAAGTAATTGAATTGTATAGGAAGAGAATTATAATCACAGAGTAGGATATTTTCAGTAATTGATTTTGAAGGAAAGCAAATTTCAGGTGTTGACAAATATGTTAAATGACTATGTATTGGGAGACTAGGTGCTACTAGAAAGTCATTAGAAATGATTGTCAAGCAACAGAAATCACTTAGGACTTTCAGTGAAGGAGAAAGCAGTGGTATCCTAGAACTGGTTTGTACTAACCTGCAGAAATTAAAATATTCAGAATTTTATAGTTTGGTCAATAAGTGTCCTTAGCTTTAAAAATGACAATAGTGGGAATATTTAAACCATAAAAAAAAAAAAAAAAAAAAAAAAAAACAGAAAACACTACAAATCTTGGCCTTGTCCCTTTTTCCCAAGAGCTGATTGTTAAACATTTACAAGTTCATCACCAAGGAAAAGACAATTATCTGGGACTATAATCTATGAATGATGGCCATATACAGATATTATATGAATAGAAGATTGTAGTAGGAAGATCAGGTAGTAAGACTGTATGGCTTGAGTCTTAAAAGATAAAGGTTTTGTGCCTTGGTTTATTTTCAAAAGGGAATAGGACAGTGTTGATTTAGTAGTGGTGGAGGGCCTGTGGGGGAGCAAAGAGGATATGAATCCTGCTGCCCATCTCTGAGATATGGTGGGAATGTGAAATACATTTTAGAACTTTTATGAATACATTAAAACTATAATTTAACATTGAACATAGAGCTTAAAATTATTTTCGCAGTGCAATGATATGGCTTTCTTTATGCTTTTCTTTGAAACTAGGCTAGTGGTATTTTCTCTTTATTAAATTAAGCCATGAACAGAATATAAAAAGAATAATGAGCCTAGTTCTCTAATATATTATGGTTATATAGACCCAACTCTGATGAAATATATCTTATCATTTATATAGCTTACCATTTATTTCTACAGATGAGCAAATTGAGTTCTAGAGAGATGAAATTAACTCATCAAATTATTACTTGGCTTGGTAACCCAGAGCTGAAACTAATACCCCTGTCTTTTAAACTCTAGCACAATAGATAGAACACCTTTATTCATCCATTTATGCATTTTTTTTTGCTTATTTATTCAATAAATATTTACTGGACCTACTATATACCAGGCACTGTTCTAAGTATAAGGGCTATAGAGATGAAGAAAATAAGACAAAAAATCTCTGACTTCATGGAATTTTATCTTATACTGTATGGAGATAAAAAAATAAACAGATAATAAGTAAAAATAGGAAATATATAATAGTCTAGTAGTTATTAAATACTATAGATAAAAATAAAGCAGGAGGCATATCTGTGGTGAGGAATTAGAATTGTAAATAGGGGTAAATGTTAGAAGTTCTCTTGAAATGTGATCAGAGAGAGATGAAGAAGCAGGCACACATACGTGCAAGGAAAGTACATTCCAGCTGAAGAAAATAGCCATTTCAAGTTCCCTAGGTTAGAGTGTGGTTTTACTATTTAAAATATACTTCGATTAGTGATTTATATAGTCATCAATATGATTACTTTTATTACGTATTAAATTCATGATTATTTGATCAAATAGGCTTATCGGGCAATAGATAGAGATGTGTTTAGAGTGGTTCATCTCTTCTTCCTCAGATTCCCAGGACCCAACTCAGGTTATTTATTTATTATTTAGAAAAAAAAAATCCATTTGTTTATATTTTATGTATGTAAGTTACAGCAAATAGTAAAAAAAATATACCATTTTGTGTAAGGTTTAATGTGCATAAGGTTACAGATATATATACGTCATAATGTCTGCATCACCTTCCAATAAAGTTTAGAAACATAGAAAAGGTTCTGGCAAAGTGAAAACAATAAATTAGTTTAATTTCAAATGTTGTTGATTTTTTAAATTGTTTTTGGTCAGAATTTTCAATTGCAGAGAGGAAAAGAGACCAGCAAAATTGTGACTAATTTGAATCTTAAAGAATGGGAATTACTTTCTTTGACTTTCTGTCATACTTCCCTCATCAATTTAGTTTACATTTCAGCTGTCATTGGACATGGTAGCATCACACCATTTTATAATTCTAAGTTTATTTGTTCATGCATTATGAGACTTTAAGCTTTTGCCAGGACAGGGCATGATCTGTTTAGTTAATCTCTGCCTTCACAATGCCTGGCACTGTCTTTTGCACTAAGCTGGTGCTCAATAAATATTAGAACGAAATAACAAGTGAGTGAATGAGTAAGCTAGTGAATCATTCGATAGAATGAGCTGAGATTAAAAATAAAATCCTTGTGTCCCCAAGGCTTCGTAACTAGGAAGTCTCATGTTACAAGCCATGTGGTTTATTGATCCTCACTCAGCAAGGGCTCAGGGTGCTTTACTGATCTTGCTCACTAGGGCCAGGTTATGGGAAAGAGGTAGCATATTTCCATATTCCTAAAAATTAATGAATTTTACAAAAAGTAAAGCATAGATATAAGAATCGGGCATATGCTACAGTTTTAGCATAGAGTTACTATGTTTCTCCTTTGATTGATCACATAAACTTGCAATAAGAATAAAATCCTTTATATTTAAAGAGTATTATAGCTTGTTAAAGCAATTTATGTAGATTTTCTCATTTATGTCTTATAAGATTTCTGTGAAATTGGTGGGAAAGCTTTTTATTAGGTAAGGCTAAGAAATTTGTGGCTTATTCAAGGTTCACCACTGATGTCAAGTTTTCTAGTATATATTTTTTTAAACTTGCCAAAACGAAGTAAAATATATTTCTGATTACTATTATTTGTAACAAAAGAAAACATCTTACCAGGAAAATTTAAGAAATCTCATTTAAAGAATAAAAATACATAACCAGAAGAATCATCAGTGATTTGGAGCAGTGCAGAATGTGCTATCAAATAATTGTTCAACTCCCTAAAAATGATAGCTGCCTTTAACTGCACCAAATTGTTTTAAACTTGCTACCCATCATATTATGCTCACTTATAATGCTCTCTCTTATTTCTCTCTTAACTCTTGGTAACATGGAGAAGAGCGATTCTCTGTTTTATTGTTCTTTCCTTCAAATATCCTGATTTCAGAGATTGCGGATGCTTTAAGATAAAACTGCCAGAATTATTCCAAGGACTGACAGGTTTGCTAACAACCAAATGCTTTCAGATCACTGCACTAGCCTCAGATCCACCTTTGATATGAACCCCATATGGCTTCAGTCCTGTTTTCCTGAATTAACTCTAATTTCCTAGTGACCAAGGTCAGATGAGTCCAGATTAGGGCTCAGCTGTTCTTACCTAGCACATATGTTCCAGTATTGTGGTAATTTATTTACTGTAATAAAAATTAAAAATGTAAATCTCAGCCAAATTCTCCTTTACCAAGGGAGACCTTGTTATGAACATTTTTCATACCACCTATAAGGAACTATTACATGTGACTTTTCAAAACAAAATTAGATTATTATAGCATTTATAACAAAATATTGAAATTAATGTTAGAAATAAAATTGATCATGTGGAATTTATTGAAAAGAAATAATTTGATTAAGTGCCAAATATAATATCACCAAATTTACATGAGTAATTATAAAAAATGATCAAAATTGCTGCTTTTTCTTTTAGATATTTTATCATATTTATCCTTACCCCGAAGTTCAACTAATTCTTTCAGACCTTATGGTTTTAGGAGATAAAACATTTTTTTGATGAATTATTTTTAATAGAAATAAATGGTTTTCTGAGATAAGGTGTTTTTTAGGTTACTTCCAGATGCTTTGGGTGTTATAGCAACTGATTAACTTTGTTAAAGAACCTGAGTTGCAGTCAACACTTCTAATATCATATGAAATAACTCATGTTACAAAAGAGTACTGAATTTTCTTTGTACTGGTTATGCTTCGTGGTTCTAATATTTCAAACAAGATTAATGTTAAATGTTTCCATCTCATTCATGGAAATAAATTTTCTTCTAGAACATACTTAAAAAGTTAATTTTAAATTCTTGCTTCCAGAGGTTATGCAAATATTGATACTGTTATTTTTCTTATTATATTTTAGGCTCTCTGACAGGCTTCTAAAACAGGTCCAGTGAGCACAAGATCATTCTTATATTTTAATTAGTATTTGACAGAAAGCAAAATAAACAGAGGTGAAGAATTTATTTATGTAGTCAAGCAATTTAAGCCAAAGATTATTTTTTTTAAAGATGGATTTGTATTTATAAAATATGTTGCCCTCCAATAGGAGAAAAAAGATTCTATGCAAGTGGTATAATAACAACCCTTACTTTATTAACTCATAACATTTCAAAATAATAGTTATAAAATTTCAAAGCACTATCCTTACAGTAATATCTTACCATTTTTAAAATCTCTCTCCAAAATACTTGGGAACAGAGTTGCCTAAAACTATTAAGTTATTTAAGACTGCAAAGAGCCAAATGATTTCAGGCTGCAAACTTCATTTAGAGTTCTGTCAGAAAACTAATGCTTATCCTTAAGTTTTAAATCGTAAATATATGTTTAAAATATTTCAGGTGTTATACTGACTGTTCTTTTTAAGCACAAATCATTTGGCATCTGTGAATTTCAAAAAGCATATTTCTTATCCTTTGTAAGCTTATTCTTTTGTTGATGTATTGTAGCCTAGGAAAACTGCTATTATAAAAAGACAGTGCCTTATGAACTTGTTTTATTTGTTTCATGCTGATGTAGCAGGAAATCAAATCAGCTTACAAGCCTCCGCATTTTGATAAAATAAACACTGCTAAAATTGACATCCTAAATCCATATGATCTAACATAGAAAGAAAAGTGTCTTTAATGTGGAGCACGAAAAAAAAAAGAAAAGAAAGAAAAAAGAAATTGATTCTACTATGCAGTGTGACAAGGTTAAGATGCAGGAGAAAATAAGTTGATTTTATTTAGAAAATTTTAAATATGCTTTTCCTCTGCAGTGCTTTAATTTTTATATGCATTTTAAGCAATATCTCTGAGACATGATTTAATTTGTTTACTTGACTTTATCTAAATTACTATGTGCAACATACCTGTAAGGGTAATACATTTTTTTCCAAGAAGTTATTTTGCTATATAATTAAAAGTATATAAAATCATGATGTCATACATTCTAGCATCATTTTTCACTTTGCAAATCTAACTTTTCTGGTAATTTTTTTTCCTTATCAAGTATCTTTAGTTTTCTCATCTGTGAAATAAAGAAATAAAACAAGATACTTTTTATGTTCCCCCACCTCCCACACTAATTTAGTATATCTTTTACTTGGCTATACTCTAATTGAGCAGCTTCTCTGTTAGGCTCTAATTTGTCATTATCTCAATTCTCTCTTTACAGAGAATGATATTATTTCATGCTTAGCTTCTTACCTGACTTTTCTTTTTCATTTTTTTCTTAAATAATACAGTCTTTTCTAATCAATTTGGCAGCAGCAATGCACAGGGCCAAGTTGTTCCCAGTTCCCGAGTCTTTCCTAATGTGTTATCTCGATCCTTCTTCTTCATCACTGTGGTCAAGGCACCTTCAAAGCCTGTGCACATTTTAGCTCAGCAACTTAGTTGCTGTTATTGACTTTATCACATTATTTGGCAATGATCAGTAGCTATTCCATGAGAAAACTAAATCATCATAACAGGAGATTGAATACAACAGTACAAGTGGTTTTTCAACATGTCTTTCATCATCAAACTTTAGTTTATACTGCAACTTGGTATTCCCTCCTAAATTTACATACAATTTTTACACTCAACATACTCATATTATAATTAATTCTATTTTACTTCCTTATTGACATAAATTAATTTTGATTCCTATTCTTTAAACTCATACAGCTTCTATCTGTTGATTTTAACTTTACAGATACTATGTCTATTTTACTTTGAAAACATTCAACAATTTTCTATTTTTATTGAAAATAAATTTAGCTTAGAGTATAAGTATAATTTCTACATGTGTTTGTAAATATTTGAATTCAGAGGTCAACCAATCAGTATTTTAAATCCTCTTTTATTTTATTTGAGATTTACCTTATTTGAAACTGCATTATGATTTTTCTTTCTTTCTGGCATGTTGAAGCTCTTTTTTTTTCCTAAAACATTTGATTTTAAACAGCTCGAATCTCTTTAGTCTTTGAAAAACTTAAACCAAAATACCTTTCTACGTACTGCCCTGCATTTCCTCTTCTTCAGTGTCCTACTTTCTAATATTTTTACTTTTTTGGCATTTACTGGCTCCCTTTTTACTTCCATATTACTTCTAAGTGCTCCACTCTGCTAAATTAGCTCTGCTAGAATAATCAAACTCCTGTTGCCCAATCCAAGCACATGATTAGTTCCTGTTCTAGGACTTAGACTTTTTTTTTTTTTTTTTTTTTGAAAACCACTGCAGGTAACCACTGAATATCTCTTGCTGATTGTACCACAAATATCCAGATTTTCTTTTTTAATCTCTGTTCCTTCTTATGTCTCCTTTGCAGACAGTCTTTTCTGCCATACATTGAAATTTAAAAAACAAAAGGACAAATTCAAATAGGCAAGAATGACTTGATTCAAGGCATTGCATTAAGAGAAAGAGGCCAGAACTTAGTCTGAGGTCAACTCTACTGAAAGGGGAGAGTTTTTAAGGGCTGAATGAGAGTTTTTAAAAGTAGAAGAGTTTTTTCAAACTGTGGGAATATCATAGCCATTGTGTAGCTAATGGCCTCACACACACAAAAAATAAACTTCTAATATCTTCTTGACAGGAGGTAGTTTACAATTTGGAACAAGGTACCTACACAAATTATGCTTCTATTCTCCCAAAGACACAGGATGATAGGTACACTATCTTCTTTGATTATAAAATGTTGGATTTGGGCCCTTGAGGAAGACACCCTGGATTATATAAGTGACAACAGGATTTTTAAAGATTTATAGCTCAAAAGGTGCAAAAAAAAAAAATTCATTTACAATTACACCATTTTCTAAAGTAAATGATCTAAGAAAAATGAGGGAAGGAGTCCAGCGGTTAGACCATCTGACATCTGTAAGGGCCTAGGTAAGAGTGAATCAGTGTACTGGAAGCAGGAAGAAGCCTAAAGTCTAGAAAGCTGATGAGGGACATGGTAAGGTCATCTTGGTCATCCTTATATATTTCTCTGTCATCTTCTAACACCATACTCCTTGACTCAGCTAAAGAGTATTTCCTTCAATTACCTCAACCTATAAAATTTATATCTTAAAAAAATAAGCAGCTCTTAACTGATTTTTTTCTGTTTAGAAAATTCTTCACTCTCATTCTATAGTTGATATGGACTCAACCTTCAAATATCAGTTCTTGTTACTTCCTTGGGGCATTTTTATTCTTCCTTCTGTATTTTTAACTTTTTATTCTACTTTTCTGTAGATTTTTAAACTTTATTTTCTAACAATTCATTTGAGCTGTTCATATTTGATATCAGATTTTAATATTGTATATTTTTCTCTTGAATATATTCTTTCAAGTCTACAAAGGTAGTGATGGCTTTTAATCATATCTTCCATATCTTTTCTGCCCAGTTCTGTTTTACATCCATAACTTGGAGGTGCAAAGAAGTAACTGTGCTTAAATTGGAAATTGTAGTCAAAGAATGACAGCAACAACAAAGCAAACAAGTCACATAGAATGGGTGTGGCCAGCAGATTCAATATTTCTAAATTGAAATATTTTTTGAGTTTTTATTTTTATTATTAGAAATAAAACAATTGTGTGACTCTTTATCCACACATTTATAAGATTATTTCACAATTATAAGAATAATAATTCATCAGACAGGAAAGCTGTGTGAAGCTGTACAAAAATCATAGATAATAGATTCCTGAAAATCAGGAGTCAATCAAATAAGAGATACTTAACAATGGAAGATAAGAAAGATGTTACATTTTAAATTCTGAAGTGATGAGCGTGCCATTTGATTACATCAATTTTAGTGTTATCATTATCAGTTTATTTATCTATTGTCAGTCACAGATTTACAAGCCAAAAACTGTATCCAATTTTATTTTTTTACATAAAATTCCTTTGATCTGTGGGTGAGATTTAATTTTTGATTTAATTTTGTATTTAGACTTTACTTAATCCCAAAGCTTAGGAAAACATTTTTACCCTTGAAATGAAGTGAACTTGTTTCTTAATTATCCTTATTATGTACTGATTTGGACAAACAAGCTGAGTCTATGCAAAATTTCACTATTGGTCATTATTTCAATAAGAATTTTATCATAATCTAAATATTTATTTCATTTCCTTTTTCTATTACCCATATTTGATAATTTTTCTTGAAAACAATTGACATGCTACCATAGCTGCACAAATTTGTAATCCTAATAATTTTATTCTAGGTGTTTTAGCTGGTCTCTTTTAAACTTTGAACTGTTGCCTTTAGCATGTTTAAGTTTCACTGGAGAGCAAAGGTTTTCATGTCTACCCTCTCTTAGCCCTAATGTTATACTTGTTTTATAAAGGCACTTGTGTATTTGTAGTTTTTTCCTCAGTATTTAAGGATTTTTCTTTCCATTTTATTATTGAAACAGTGCTGGAATTTTTCTAAAATATTGTTGTGTGCCTGCCTTTTAGTAGTTAATTATTGGTAATAATCACATTTATGACCTGGCACAGGTAGATCTGAAAGTGTATTTAAGCTGTAAAAAAGATTGCTTATCTATTTTTGAAAATAGTTTGGGCTGTTTATAGCAGTTGCAACCGGTATGATGAACATCTTCCTTTGTTTATGCTACAGTATATTTTTTGTATCGCATAAGAATTAAACTAGAGCAAGCGCTTTCACAGATGAGCTTTTCATAGCAGATGTGAACCTTTTCATGTTTATGTTTACCAGTGCCTTCTGAAACAAAAACCTATTTCTTTTCCTAATTGAAATACCAAGGAAAAGCCCTACTGAGAATTTTTCAATTTGGATATAAAAACTATTCAATTTGTTTTGTCCAGAAATCTTTAGTTAGTAATACATACGAATGATAGATTTCTTGTCATCCTGAAGCAGGCTAAAGAAGTTCTGTGGTGTCCAGATTGTATTCTCAGTGGAAATATAATCATTCTTATTTGTAACATCCTTATTTGTAAATTGAATTCTCTCATCTCTTCAACCTACATTTTGTGTATCCTTGGAGGTTAACATGACATCTGACTTATAGTCAATCAAATTGGGAAAGATAACCTCTTGAAGTTTTATAGTGTCAATATTGGCGTCCAGTGTCTCTCTTCCAAATTAATTTATAGTAATGTTGAAAGATAAGTTATACACATAAGACACTCATGTGAGATATAAGCTCAAAAAAACCTTCCTCATTAATCTTGTTTTATTTTCCTTTTATTGCCTTCTATGATTTACTACTCTGCATTTTTGACCATTAAGGACACTTTTGATGTATTTATCAAGTAAATCTGTACTATAGCAGGAAAATATGATAAGGGATTTTATGAAAAACTTTTTAATACAGATTTTTATTTTCCATTTAGATATCACTGTTATTAATAATACGGGTATACGTAATATGAGTAAACTAAATATAGCAAATTCCAATCTAAATATTGTATTGGTCACTGGATACTAAAGAATATCTTTCTTGTGTATTTTATTTTTCCCCAGAAATCAAAATCTCCACGTATGACAAAATGTGGGCCTTTATGAGTAGTAGGAGACAGTCAGTACTTGTCAAAAGTAATGAAGAAGGAATCCAGCGAGTCCTCACCTCTGATTATGCTTTCCTAATGGAGTCAACAACCATCGAATTTGTAAACCCAGCGGAATTGTAACCTGACACAGATTGGTGGCCTTATAGACTCAAAGGTTATTGGCGTTGCACCCCATGGGTATGTTTTATGTCAGCCACTTGTTCTTTGTTCATTAATCTTAGTTGCTGTGAGATGGAGTAAAACAGTATCTTTGATATGCCATTACCATTTTGCTTTTAATGAATGCATCTTGCTAATTCTGTTGCTGTTATAAAAACAGAGAGGCAATTTAGATATCTGTTTATAAATTGAACTAAGTCACAAAGAAAATTTGATTTTCTACCAAAATGGCTAATAGACATTTTTACTGTATCAACATTGAAAAATCTTACTCCCCTCATAGAACCTTTTCAATCCAACATTTGAAAAGTGTTTTTATGAATAATGTAAAGTTTTTTGCAACTTTTTTTTCAGATTTATGGCTTGTGTATATAGTATTTGACTTAGATGTTAACTAAAAAGAATGAGCTGCAAATGGTTCCATGAATATTTTATTTTATATAAGAGAGGATACACATAGCAGGCTATTCTATAATGTAGCTAGAATATTTGATACCCAGGGTCAATTTACTTCTTAACATTCTCTTTCTTTCATATGACAAAGTTATTTTCAATAATAATTATAAAATAAAATAAGAGATAATAATTGCCAAAAAAGACAAAAAGTGAAATTTGGATTTATTGAATTTTATATATGTATATATTTATAACCATAAATAAATGAGTGCATAAGTTATATAATATTACAGTACCTGTACACTTGTGATGGACATAATAATGGATCCTCCAAAATGTTCATTAACCTAATCCCCAGAACCTGTGACTATGATAATTTATTTGGTAAAAGTGACATTATAGATGTGATTAAATGAAGTATTTTGAGATGAATTATGCTGAATTAATCAGATGGGTTTCGATGTAATCAAAAAGTGTCCTCGTACAAAGGAGGCAGAAGGGTCAGAATCACAGTCAAGGGAGACATGATGATGGAGAAGCAAGATAAAGAATGTCTTAGTTCCATATCATTGCTATAACAGATGATTTATAAAACAAAGAAATTTATTTCTCACAATTCTGGAAGCTAGAAGTCCAAGATCAAGGTTCAGCAGTTTTTGGTGTTCTTGTGAGGACCTGACTCCTGTTTAATAGATGGCCATCTTCTCACTGCGTCTTCCTATGACCGAAGGGTCAGGGGATCTCTCTGGAGTTCATTTTATAAGGGCACTGATCTCATTTATTAACATTCCACCCTCATGGCCTAAGTATCTCCCAAAGTCTCCATCTCTGAATTACCATCATATTGGAATTGGTCTCAATATATAAATTTGATGGGGGACATAAACATTCAGGACCATGATGGGGGAAATAAAATATATATTGTTAATTAATAAAATTTAACTAAATAAATTTTTAAGATCTAATTGGATTTATTAAACAATTTGTGAATCAGGTAGCACTCATCTAACAGAGAGATACTCCCAGTGGTTATATAGATGGAAGCCTTTCTAAGGAGGATGGGAGAAGGAAGTCATCAGCAAGGAGAAAAATAAAATTTGATTGGAGAAAAGTAAGAGTTCAGGTGAGATTAGCTTCTCATTGGCTGAGCTGCCCCATTTCAGTTTGGCTGGGCTTGGTGCTGTGCAAGAGGAAAACCTTCCCTCTGCTTGGATGGTAAAGTGGTTGAAACTTCCTTTTTGGGAGTGCAAGGAACTTCTCTTCCTATTGGGGTCTTTAGCTGATATCTTCCTATTTAGGGTAATTGGCATAGGGTGAGACGTCAAGGGAGTTCCCTCTATAGGTCTTTCCTACTCCAATTTTAGTTGAAGTTTCCTTTATTTAATTTTCTTATATATATATAATTTATATTATTATATAATTATATATATTATATATATATATATATATATATAGAGAAGAGAGAGAGAGAGAGAGAGGAGAGAGAGAGAGAGAGAGAGAGAGAATGAGAGAGAGAAAATGATAGAGACAAAAAATAGAGACAGAAAGAAGAGACAGAGAGAGAGGTTGACAAGAGATTTGAAAATGCTGCTGAATTAAAGATGGAAAAAAGGAGCCAAACAAGGCCAGAAAATGCAAAATACTTTTAGAAGTTTTTTTAGAAGGCAAGAAAACATTTTTTTCCCCCTCTGGAAGCAACAGAAATGCAGACTTGCAGATACTTTTTAAAGACTTCTGAACTCCTGAACTATGAGATCATAAATTTATGTTGTTTTAAGCCACTAAATTAGTATAACTTGTTTACACCACAAACAGAAACTAATGCTATAGGAAAGGAAAAATTAACAGATTAACATGTTTTAATTACATCAATGTATTTTCGAAAGAAAGGGAAAAAACACTAATAGCTTGTCATTGACCTATCACAATAATAAATAATAACACTAAAATTTTTTTAGCCTTCTGCAAATTTGTCAATGACTATGTCACAACTAATATTTATATATTCATGTTTAATAAGCATGATAGCCATATGTTCAATTTATCTTCACTCACAATTTTATTAATCTTAATTTTGGAAAAATATCTTTCACATGAACTAACATATACACAATAGTTTAAATTTTGACACTGATTCATAAAAATTCCATTTTATACTAAATTTCATAAATTTTCCAATTTGATGAAGTTTTTTTTTCCCCGTTTGGAATAATTTCACCATAATGACTTCATTAAAATTTCAACATTAAATTCCATATATTTGGTAAAGGTCCTCTGAAATTTATTATAGCTCAACATAGTATGAACTGCCTTTGGAAAAATTTTGTGATACTAGCTCCCACAACACTACATATTCTTACATTTAGGTAGTATTCTCAAAATAATGGTTCCACAGTCATTGTAGAAATGAAAAAACAAATAAACAAAACAAACAAACAAAACAATCTTGAGTTCTTACTCTCAAAAATATGCAAGTATAGCTGAGGCCACATGTATTAAGGTGAACTGTATAATGGGGAAATCTCCAAATTAATTTGGCAAGTAGAATACAATATTCCAAGTAGAAAAAGAACTAAATGTATGCTAATTCAAAGCTCAATAAGAGTTGTATTGCCAAACTCAACAGTAATTTTTTAGAATGTAGATAGATAAAAGATATTCTCAAGGAGGAATATTATATTTTTGACGTTTTGACTTGCCTGTACATGTTGATAGTTGATGCTACTGTTGATTTAAATTCTCCACACAAAACGAACCTCTTTATTGCTTGCACCGGAGAAAAACCTCCTAAAGCCAATGTATATATTAATTAAAAGTTTTTAATTATTTTAATATAGTATAAATGTATAACAATGATTGTTTTCATAATTATAGTTCGAGGAGCTCATCATTTTAAAATGTTTTAAAATAAACTTGGGTTTTTTGCTCTAGTATTGTGTTGATGAAGTACTCAAACCATGATGTTCTACATAGTTAGACCAGCTATGGTTCTTTCTCTCCGTAATATTTACATAATGAACTCAACAATTTCAGAGTTTATGTACCATTTTGTTTGTAACTTGGCTAATATTTCAAGTGTACTCATGCTCATTTTATAAAAAGTTATATAAGCATATTTATATTTTAGAAAAGAGGCTGATAATGAACCATTAGAAAGTATCATCACGTAGTATTCTGTATACTGATATTCTAGATCTCACCTTGTCACTTATTGTGATCTCGGATGGGTCAGTTGAAATTTATGGTCCCTAAATTCCTATTTTTTAATCCAGAAAATTAGAAGGTTATACTAGAAAATATAAGATTTATTTAAATGCTAAACTTATAATTTTTTTTCAATAATATGTCTGACAGATTTCCAGAGTTTGGTTTAAAATTGGACTAGAACTATATGGGAAATATGGTTAGCTGATATTTAGGACAAATTTAAAAAATTGGGCACAGCCTTAAACACTTGCGAGGGTTGGAAACAGTGATTTTTTTTTAGGCTCCCATTTTCTTATATTTTCATTTGAAAAAGTTGGAAAAAATAGATACATTTTTCAGTGTTGTTTCCGCGAGGAGTAAGATTCTCATTTATTTCTACCATCCTCTACTGGTTTACATTATCTGGATGACAGCTGACATTTTTGTCCCTTTGTTGTTGTAACCCACACAACAACAGTGCCTGCACTCTGTGAGCACTCAGTTATTATTTATTGAACAAATGAATTCGACATCAGGAATTATGATGATGTAGCAATATTTACAAACAGAGCAAATAAATAAACTCTTAGAGCTAATGATAAGCATGGCATCTTTCACTATTAAACGTGATGACCTCATTAAACAAGCCTGAATAATCCAGGGTGGTGAGAATTGAGTAAGATTTGGTGAAGGTATGTAAGGACTTTGGAGGATAGTACATATAGTTTTCAGTAATGATAGTTACATGATAGCACTTATAATTTCAAAGTTTCTAAAATAAATAATTTTGACTTATACTAATATAAAATCTTAAATGAATTTTTTGTTTGTTATATAAATACAATGTACCAATGTACTAGGAATAGTCTCTATACACTGGCTTGCTTTGAGGAAGTGCTTGGTAAAAATAAACCAAAATTGTATACTATACAAATCTCAAAAACCCATTTCAGATGTGAAAACTATTTTTAAAAAGAAAGATAATAGTTGAATTAGTTGTAAGGAAGCTCTCTATAATAGTATTGAAAGCATACAAAGAGCAATTTTTGATCCTTCTGTACCCTGTTTACTAAAAGGTATTGACTTATTAGGAAAAATATAAAACAACTAAAATATTAATTCATACATAAAGTATATATTAATGTAACTTTTTAAATTGATGGAAGTACTGGAACAGCGCAATGAATTTCTATTTCCTCTAATTTTAAACTTACATATATATGATAAGACAACAAAACAAATTATAAGCTTTGGGATGTAGATATTTTTTTTTTCCTTTTACCTGTTCAACTTGGCTGATCTGATCAACTCTTGCCCTTCTGAAGAAAGCTGAGTTATTTTGAAAAATATTTACTGATATTAGCAAAGTCACTGATAAGAGAAACTTCCAGAAGTCAAGTTGGATTATGTATCCAAGTGGAGTCGTTTCTTCATAGTCTGTAGATTAGTGTGCTATAGTAGTACAAAATATTAATGTTTTTGTTAAAATAAATTTTAAAAAATTAGGCAATAGCATATGATAAATTTCTAACTTTTATAAGGACATTATTGGAATTTTAATGTAAACTTATCAGTAAATACTAATAAAATTTTTCAGAAATCTGAATAATACTTTGACTTTGCAAATTTATACACCAGGGAGAATATTTTAGAATATATATATATTTTAAATTTCACTGCCAGGTAATATTGAATTTAAATTTGTTAAAATGTTTCATTGTTACAATTTGATGCATTCAACATATAATTTTAGCCTAAACAAGACTGCAATAAATTTGAACATGATGATTTAAATTTAAAGGAATAAATATTCAAATCACTCACCTCTAGGTATTGCAATATATTTTTTGTTTCTCTTATTCATATAACTTGTTTTTTTCTCCTTGACTTGACAATATTAAATTTTTAACTTTGTCAAATTATATTTTATTCATTCATAACATGGCATAAAAATAAAATTATTTTTGATCAGTGCATTATGATGGATCTTAACTCATATAACTTCATTGAAGAAGTATAACCAAAAAGAGGCGTTTCACACTTTACTTCCTCAAATACATTACTTCCGAGAAACATTTCAGGCAGTAATTTATGACTTGCTATGTCATACCTCTGACGGAAATATAGCTTCATGAAAATATTAATATTTATTTAATCATTAATAAACACGATGGCATGCTACTCTAATATGTGAATGAGATTCTGTCTTCCAGAAACTTTTGACCAACATCATAATCTGCATTTCTCAACTAGTCAATTAGCATTTATCTTTTCTATCATCATTGTTCAAGTATATTGTAGATTATTAGTACTACGTTGTATTTACTTAGTTTTTAAAATTTTGTTAATCATAAGCCAAGACAAAACAAAACAAAAAAGAATACATTTAAGTGTTCAAAATGTTATTTGAGGCTCTTGCTTTTCTGAGCAAGAGTTAATGAGATAAATATATTCAAAGCAGAGCAATACAGGCTCAATTTCTGGAAATTTAGATCAGTTCCAGAAATTCCCCTGAATTTGGGTTTATATCTGCAAGAGCCATAATCCATAATGAAAATTTCAGCTATACTAATACTGTAAATGTCATCAAATAGAGGAACTCCCTTTGCTTACATTACTGTTCGGATTTTCAGATACTGTAATAGAGGCATGTGTGCTTAATTCAACTCAGGAGGTTAAAACAAAATACTATGTCTCTTTTGAAGTAGGAAATAAGATATATTTCAAAAGTTATACATATTTTCTTTTTTTTCCTAAAAATTCTGCACCCACTTCTTAGCCTGCTAAGCCTCCTGCTGTGTGATTCATCTAAGGGTCTGCCATCACCATTCATCACTCTGAATGTGATGATTACTGACCAGTGTGTTGTGAAATTGCTGAATGACTCAGATATAAGCTATTTAATTAGGTAAGATCTCTTTACATAAAAATACCTTAGTAGAGCAATCAACAATGACGTGAAAGTAAAAGCTAAATAAGCATAATCTGGTTTAATTAAGCTTGGAGTGACATTAAATCCCTTTCATAATTTTCCTGACTGCAGCAATGTTATTTTAATGTACTATTTACTGTACGGTAGAGTTTGAAGTTTTAGGTGTTCTTATGCATAGTAAGTTAACTGAACTTCCTCTTTCATTCAAAAGAATTAAGGAAAAAAAATACTCTGGATGTGATAAAGCGAAAAAGCAAATCACAGCAGTTTTCATTAAGAAGTATTTAAAATATGTGAGCAGTTGCAATCTTGCCTCTTAATTCACCATAGGTGATAATCTCTTTATCCAAATAGGGAGCATTTCTACTTTAATGGCATTTTGGACTGCATTTCCTCCCTTCTGACTGCAGAACTAAAAGCCTTTCTGGTTTCTCTTTCCAATGTTGAGTGCATATTGCACTTTGAGGACTAGGCCGACTCAGCAGTCCATGAGCTGGTAGGAAAGCAGCAGTCTAGATAAAATCCATTAGGGCCAATTGGTGTTATTTTGCTTTCCTGTGTTCAGTTTGGTAGAAATACTCTAAAGTGAATGAAGGGTCTCATTAAAACTATTCCTATTTTTAACAAAAAGCTAGTAGCACGTTTCATTCATTTGTTAATTCTTCACGACTTGAATAACATATGGAATTATGTGTCAGCTGAGCAGAGGATTGAGGGAATTGTATTCAAGTCTCTGCATATTGTTGATGATGCTAAATTTTCTGTAATCTCATTTGATCCCATTTTACTTGTGGAATTAAATCATTAGTAAGTTTCAGTAAGTCAGTGACTATTTCTATGAACAAAATCCAAATTAAATTACTAATTTCATAGTGCTAGAACTACTAAAATATATATAATCATAAAGAATGTAAAGAGAAAATCTAAAAACGAATGCAAATTGAATATATTTATAATGCCTTTTAATATTAAAGGTAAATTTAAAGACAATTTTATCACACAAAAATTGTTATATATGTTTTATTTCTATCATATTTACTATTTAGTTATAAATATTAGGATACATTTTATTTTACAATTGAATTTGAATGTTACCTTTATAAACCATTTTATAGTATATTTATATTAATGATTACAAAATAGCAATACTCCTATTAATTATTCTCAAGTAACTTTTATCTCATTATAATGCCTTTAGACATAATCTAAAGTAAAACAATGTTACAATAGGTTGTATCATTGACTCTTTATAGTATGAGCATACCACTTTGAGATATAAACAATGAAATCTCTTCACTTCTATTTTCTAATGTTAAATGCATGAGATTCCCTGCTTATTTATTTCTTGTTATATGGTGAAATGAGAGATGTAGAATTGGTACTAGGGGAGGAATGTTGTTTGTTTAAAGCATAAGCCAGTGTTTATCAAAATAGAAATCAGTATGAAAAGCATATTTTTTCCTTGTTTTGCTCACCATTCATTTCTAGAATTCCCAATTCATCACATAATAAATATTGTAATATTCATCATTACAGATGCATAAAATTGCCGGCCTTCAGTTCTTCAGCTTTACTGAAATGACTGAATACATTTGTCTTCATTAGTTGGATGTAATGCACAAAAATTGATGCAAATTATTCATCTTTCTACAGGTCAAACTTTCTATTAAAATGTATTCTATTTTTTTCATTACACAAGTAGTATGATTTTAATGTTGATGAAGTGATTTTGAAGGCTAAATCAAGTTCTAATAATTTACAGAGCCTGAATTAACCCTCACCAAAAGTCAAATTATACTTATAGAAACAGTATATTCCTTCATATGCTAGATTTCATGTCGCTGAAAAGAATGAGTCTCAGTAAGCTATGCCTGCACCACAGACATTATCAACCAACTTTGCATGCTAGAATCTAGGAAGCTTCCATAGGAAATTTGATGAATTGTGAGCATCAGTGTAAGTAGCCTCATTCATATTGTAAATTCTGACCAAATGGTACCCAAACAATGCATAAGTAGATAATTCTCATGAAAACCGAGTTAGTTCTAATAGATCTTATTTGCAAATATTGGATCATTTAATTTTTTTAGTTAGTGTCTTAATGCTAATTAGTCCTAGGCCATCAGTTCAAATTCTATTACAGAATAATGAGCCAGATTAACTATGTCAGACTGTCATCCTTTAGCTAACAGGACTAAGATCACTGACTAACTCTTATTAGTAAAAAAAAAAAAAAAAAAAAAAAAAAAAAAAAAAATGAATCAAAGCAAAGCATAGAGGTAAAATGTGTAAATACTAAATTACGAAGATGGGTGCCTGGCATTTTCTGGTGAAAAACATTTTCTCAGTATATCATATAGACTATGTGGCCTTTGTAGTCAGATGACTTATATACAAATTTTAATTCCACCCTAGTGTCCCAGGTGTCCTCAGTGAAGTTACTGGGCCTCCCTGAGACTCAGAGTCCTCATCTGTAAATTAGTAGAATCATGTCTACATAATTAGATTGCACTAAATATTATACATATCATAGTTACAGTATTTGGATCAGAATATATGCATTACAAAGAATTCCAAAGACTGTCCTGAAGAAATGTATTAAAATAACTGAAAATAAGTTATTTGTTTTTAAGTTATTTGTGCCGAACCCCTTTTGCTCTCTACTCTTTTATATATTCAGACATATTGACTATATTATAGATCAAGTGAATTGTTAATATGACCCATTCCTAACCAATTAGAAATATTTTCCTACAGAACTTAACTAGGGATTTATCATCAGCCAGTAGTTATACTGTAATTAGGTAACCATAATTTAAGAGGAAAAAAGTGATAATCTACATTATAAATATGAGACAATTCTTAGTGTAGGGCCTTATCTAACTAAACAAAATGAAGTTTTTTTTTTTTTCTTCAAACATTTCCTGAGTGTTTAGTAAACGAAGTCCACAATGTATTTAGAGAAGATTATCTCTGAAGACATATATGCATCCTTTTCATTTGGTCAGTTTATAAGAAATTTTATCACTCTTCATCTTGCTGGGCTCTATAAAGTAATGAACATAAAATAAAGATATACACAACCTCTTTCTTACAAGACAAATGTGGAAAAATAAATTTAACAAAATAGGGAAAATGCAACATAAATGAGTAGTCTGTTATATAACGCAGTGACTCAGAATGGTAGAGTTTAGTGAAGACCAAAGCAAGCAGGCCAAATAAAAAAATGGACTTGAGCTCTACTTTAAAAAATGGATGCTTTACTTTCTTAAAAAGTTATCCACTCCCCCAGTTTGGGGCTCTCAATGATTAACTATGATGATGATTTTCCTTAAAATAATCCAACTTTTATAATTATTTCATTAACATTTGATAATGGATTTGGGATAAAAACATAGAAAAGTATTCCTGACATTTCCATGCTTATCAATATTCAAACAAATACTATGTAGATTAAAATATGTAAGGAAGGCAGGGTTTCTAGAATTAAACTATTTTTATTTTCGTACTTAATGTCAGGGCTTTATAATTTAATACATAGAGAAGAAATGTGACTACAAATCTACTTCACCAGCCACTTTTAACTAATATATATGAAATATGTCAGAACCAGTTGACATAGATTACTTTTTCACTAGATGCTGAGAACATTTGCCCTTCTTATTCTTTTTGATGTAAGTTAGAAGATATTCAGAATATGAATAAAAGGCAACTGACTAAAGCACATACTCTATAAATTTGATATTTTTGATATATTTTACATGCCTCATACAAGCATCTTCCTTTGGAATTTAGATACTTAAATCTTAGATACTTAAATTCTGCAAATATTCCTTTAAGTAGAATGCATTTACATTACTTTTCTGTAGAAGTCATAAAGACACTGTATTTTGAGGTCTGCAGCAGAGGAAAAAAAAAACCTCTATCCATTTTAAGCCAGTTACTGATTTTGAATATAAATGCTTAACTTTAAATTTTACTATCTCTACAAGGTACTGAGTTGATAGCTATCTATATCTATATATCTATATACCTATATCTATATCTATATCTATATCTATATCTATATCTATATCTATATCTATATCTATCTATATCATCTATCTATATCTATATATCTATCTCTGTCTCTATTCTATTTCTATTCTATCTGTCTCTATCTCTATCTCTATCTCTATCTCTATCTCTATCTCTATCTGTATCATCTCTATCTATCTATCTATCATCATCATCTATCATCTATCTATCTAATCTACCATCTATTATCTATCTAATTTGTCCCTTAAATCCATATAGTCTCTGTGTTTTTTACCTCTCTCCTCTCATTTATGTAGTAATAGTCATTTATATCTGACTACATTTCACATAACTCTGATATTTTGTACTTAGCTATCATCTATATCTAGAAGAAATGAACAGAGTGGATTTGGGATGCTTTCACTATTATTTTCCTTTCCTGGGTATACCTTCTTAAAACAGGGATGCACATAGGAAAAAAATAAATAAATAACAGAGGAAAAATAGGCAAAAGACAACCAAAGAGAAAGAAGACTTATTGTTCCTACCCTTATTTTAAAGTATTGTAAGCTTTTTTGTGTACCTATTCAGCAGACTAAGATCATCTCTTCTGTTGCATGACTTCTATAGTGTTCTTCATTATAAATGATTATTAGAGTTGAAAAATAGTTACTCAATGTATGTATTTTTTGTTTTGGTGGAAACTCTAGCAGGGCAGGGCTCATGGTATATTGCTTACCACTATATGCCTAGATTCTAGCATCTGTGCTAAGTAATATTTGTGTATGTAATAATTAATACTAAAAAGTGATTCAGACATGGTCCATGCCCTCAGGACACTTATATCATCATCTAGTAGGGAAACAGATATTTAAGAAAATAAAACAGAATATGATGTGCAAAATCCTACAGTAAAGTATCTGTGATGCGCTATGGCACCAGTGAAGAGAGATTCTGTATATCTCTGTGGCAATCGAGGAGAAGTGTGCAAAGATAGGGAAGGATGAGCAAAAGCTTATCTGGATGAGAAGTTCAAACAGAAAATTGGATGAAGTGTGAAAAGAGGCTTCTTTAGGCAATGGGAAAAGTTTGTATTGCTAGCAGGTTAGGAAAAAGGAGAGGATACGATCAGACAGGAAGCCTGTGATAGGTTGAAGAAAGGAATTGTATGACATTTTGGAACCGGGATTCTATTCTATAGCTGTAGAGCACCACTGAAAAATTTTAAGCAAGGAAATGATGTTCCTGGATTTCCGGTGTGGAAAGATTAGTAGGTATCATGAAAAATAGTTCACTTTCATGTGTCATTTACCATTCTGTGATTAAAATGTTATGAATCAATTATTTGTTTTCAAGATGAGATCTTATTTTTATGATTTTCACTCATGGATTTTTTTACACTCCTATCAAATTGAGTGTATTCGATGGGGTACTGAAAAAAAATACAAGTGATAATGGTAACTCCACAGTAGTTTAGCAGGAAATCTGAAATGGGCCTCATGAAACGTTTAATTGCAACATATGTTAAATACTTCATTTAAAATGAATGTATTATATTTATTATATATATTTATATTATAATTATATTTTTATATATTATATATATTATTATATAAAGATTAGATAAGGATCAAGACATAGTTTGGATTCATAATAAATGATTGAAGATAAAATTTCAAGTATGCATGACCAATTATTAGGTACTTAATATATTATTTTATTTATGCATATATTCACTCAACAAATAGTGTGTTCTTACCTAGTGCCAGGTGTTATACTCATAAAGCAGATACAACCCTTTTTCTTAAGGAATATGTAGTCTATTAGGTTAAATGAGCATTAAATAATCATGGAAATTATTTTCTAGTTACAAATTGAAGTAAGGTCTACAGAGGAAAAAATGACAACAATACTATGGTATGGAATACCAGCATTATTGACTGAATAAAACCTAAAACTGGAAATATAGATATATAAAAATTGAATCTAAAATGTAAATATAGAATGTTCTTAGCACTTCTAAAAACAAATATGGAAAGTATCCTGAGATTATAAAACCCATTTTCTGCTGGGGAAAAGTCTTTAAGAAAATGTGTTTAGTTTCAATTTTATTGAAAGATTTTATCATGAAAAGAATGATTAAAAAAAAGATAAATCTCTAAAAGCACCCAAAATTTGTTGTCTATTTAGGATACCCAGCACTCATCTCAGCATAAGTAGTGAGCCATTTTAGAAAATTAATGTTGCTAGCAGCACTGTAAGTTAAGAATGGAAGTTCGTGGTTCCAGCAGATACCATCAGATCTTTTGTGCATTTTAAGGCAATGACCAAGAGAAATCACTGACTGTTGATATAAAAGCAAGGATGATAAATAATTTAAAAATTTATTTGTCACCCTAATTTAGTTTATATGATCAGTATGTGAACTAAGTATGTTTGTGGATGTTACCTATTCTACTAAATTTAATAAGAACCTGAAATGTTAAAGTGCAGATGTTCTACCATGATTTCTTTGGGCTAAAGCATAATTGATGTCTTATAATTGGTTCAATATTTCATTCAAAAAGTATCATTGAATACTTATACTGTGATATGCACTGTGGTAGATACTGAATGAAATAAGATGAATAATGCATGATTGATAACCTATAAATGACAGGTGGTCTGATCTTAAGCCAAATTTAAAGGCCTTCGAGTTGTTGGATATATATCTTAGAAACATTTATCAGATTCAATTCCTTCAAAGAAGAGGAATAATTAAGTAATTATTGAAGTTCTTTGAGGCAAGTTCTTGGAAAACTATACGCTTAGTGATTATGGTATAGTCACATATCCTCAAGACATGTAAGTTACTATGTTTCATACATTAAACACTAACTTGGAATCATGACAAGCTAGAAGAAACCTAAAATTATGAGTAGTCTACTTCATAGTAACATCTCTTCTCAGACCCAAAGAGAGCAACTACCAGGATGTTACCTACATCTGTGTCATGCAGCACATACTAGCACTGTATTGATCTGAATAACTACAAAATATAAAACAAATGAAACTAAAGTCCTTTAGGAATTGGACAGAGAGTATTTGTCATTATGCAAAACAATACTTAGAATTTTAGCAAAATATTAAAGGATTTGGTGCTATTAGGAAGAACAAAGGTTGTGTTCTTTTTTTATTTCCCAAAATTAGTTTCATTAATTTTATATACAAATATATTTAATCTCTTATAACTCTTGTCACAAAAGTATCTTCTAAAGAGACTTGAAAGCCATGTGTGGAGACATGTCTTAGGTGATCGGTGTGATATGAATTTTGATGAGGATGTTTTGAATCACATGGAGAATAGATGATAAGAGCATATAAAAATGCAACTTGATGAGCTGTAATATATATAAATTCAAAGACAGGGATGAAGATATCTAGGCAGGGACATGCAGAAAAATTTAACAAGAAACAATTTTTTTTTTTTTCAGAGAGAACAGATGTAGTAACAGTGGAATTTAGTGTTTATCTAAGGTGGTACTTTTCAAATTGAGGTTAAAATAAATTGATGGAATGTTAATAGATGTGAAAAGAAAATCCTCTCCCTAAAAATAAATTAACTATTTTAAAGAAGTTTTTAACTTTTTTCGCTTTTTTCTTTAATGAATAGAGGATCTCTCTCTCTCTCTCTCTCTCTCTCTCTCTCTCTCTCTCTCTCTCTCTCTCTCTCGAACTTTTTACCTGGTAAATAAGATCTTTTGACAGTTTTGTAAAAAGATCATTTTTAAAAAACTTAATACAGTTCCTTACTGTCAGTATGAAGTATATGTTAAAATAACCAAAGAAAATCTCATTACAATCAAAAATATAAAAGAATAAAAAATCAGAGATTGCATAGTGAAAAAAAGAAGAGCAAAATTCAGCTTTAAGAGGTTATTTGACTTATACTGCATGTTTTTTAAAATTATTCATTTGGCAACATTTTAATGTAGAAATTTTAGACAAAATATTTCATGTGATCTCACAAAAAATCAAAATATCTGATAAATCTGTGTAGAAAGTCTCACAGTTTTAATAATACTGGAATTTAAAGTTATCTTTCCAGTTTGGATATTTAAATTTTCCAGATATATTTTCTAATTTGTTTCTTCACTCATTTATGGGTTTCTGTCTGCCTCTTTACGCATTTGAGGATTGACATTTAGGTGCAATAATTCATGTTATGATAGACATAATTACAATTTCCTTAGTAGTTTTCTAATCAAACTTAGAGTCCTCTTGCAAAATACACATCTTCCTCAGAGGCAGCCTTACAGTGTGCAAACCCAGCTTCTCTCATTTGCTAGTCTTAGTTCTTGAGCTTGCCAGCATATATATTGAAGCTGAATTGTGACTTGGGCAAAACATAACCTCTATCTTTCTAACTAATGATGGCTGTTCACTTCATTAGAGCTAAGCACACGGCTGTTCATGTCACAAGTAGGATGAAAAGATACTTTTGTTTTTTGATCTCATATGTCCTTGAGATTTTTCAAATGCATGAAATTTCTGTCCACATTTGATTTCAACTAGTATCTCTATACAAATACCTTCCAAGAAGCATTAAATAGCAATCAAAAGAAGTAATTCATTGTTGAATTATTGTTTCTTTAAAAAAAATAGTTACTTAAACTAGTCAATGACAGAGTGACAAGTAAAATATGGCAATGATTTATTGTCATCGGTTATATTCCTTGTATTATTTCACACTGTTAAAAACCTCAAAATGTGGTATACTAACTTTGTAGCTTTGATTCAACCAAATGCCATTCACAAATTACTATAGTTATGCTGGAAAACAGGTGATAAGTTTTGTTAGCAATGGGAAATGTTATATTTACAATATATGCTAGAAATAAGCAGCTCAGCTAGCAAGGGCAGGATGTGTTCATCATTTGATGAAAGTGGTTTGCTTTTGTTTTTCTGTGCTTTATTTTGAAAATGTAGTGGAGACTATTGTGTTTGAAGATATTAGAATAAACACCTAAATGCAATACAATGCTTATGATGAGTTGGCAATAAAATAATATTTTTAAAATATTTCTCATGATGAGAAATGAGCTGGTTCAAAATTTTACTTAGCTGGATCAAGATTGTTTTCATATTTTTAAAGTCTACTTTTCAAGTCACTATCCCTAAAATTTTATTTATAATAGTACTTCCAAAAAGAATCCCTATTTTTATATTAGCTACATGTGACCATTTTTGCAAGTACTATCAGCACAAACTTTGTTTCAGTTACTATAATTTCTAATTGAAAGACATATTCGATAACTATAATTCTGCTTAAAATGGATTTCCTCCCTCAATCAAATACTTATTTTTCAAGGAATGGACCTGGTTAATCAGAATGGCAGCTGAGTAAAAGTACCTTGAAGTTGGTGTTAGGCTAGATGTAGTGAATTAATAAAAACTGAATAGACAAATGAGAATGGCCTTAATTTATGGTTTTAAAATACATGCCAGAGAGACCAAAAGCACACAGGTTGTCATTCTTACACTATGTTAAGATATATGCTCCAAGCATACGTTATGCTCCTTATAATATGAAACATTCGTTAAGAGCTGTTACGTGAGAAAGATTGAGAAATTAAAATAAATGATAGATAGAAATAGATGATATATAATAATAAATAGATAGATGATGATAGATAGATATAGATAGATATAGATAGATGATGATATAGATAGATAGAGATAGTATAATGATGATAGATAAATAAATAATAGATAGATAGATATATCCTTTAGCCCAAAGAGTTTATAATCTACTCAGAAAAGTAGTTCACATCTTGAAAGGTAAATAGAAACACACTATTTGACTTAGGCTGATTGTCCAGTGAGTGACCAAGGTAGAAAATATTGTCTTCTGAGTTAATCCCTTTAGATCTGAAGTGGCTAAGGAACAGAATTTAAATTGAACATTTTCATCACAATAGTATTTGGAAGAGCTCACAGGAAAGAAAGTGAGAAGCAGGAATTTCCCTGGTATAATTAGGAATTATTGCACAACAAAAATAAAATATTTGAGTTCTAATTCTAGGAATCGATAATGCTCCTTTTTAGGAAATTATGGGAAAATGTTGTATGAAGCCGTGTATTTAAACATTTCTTCAGAGTAGATTAGGAATTAATTAAAGAAACAGCTCTCCAGCTGCATTTATTTGATTTTCACTCTTGTAACTTTTTCATCAGGCTACCTCTTATGATTCTCCTTGTCTTTCTACCTTTAGCTTACCTATTCTTCCTAAAAGAGTAATGCTAAAGTATTTCTATTATGTTAATCAAGCAAAATCAAAATATATAGTAATGTTCTTATGAGGTAAAAAAGTTTTCTGACCAGGTTTTTAATTGCTCTTAGCAGAAATAAAGCTTTAGGTATAGTTGTAGGTCTATTTAAGTCAAAACAAGATCACAGACAACACTGAATACAAACCAAAATTAATATTTTACTGTAAGCAGAAAAGAAGTTATGGATGAATTTGTGCAGAGAAATGCAATGTGCAGTTTGGTGTTTTAGGAAAGCAGATTAAATTTTAGAAATAGGCTATCTCTGGGTGAAGAAGGCGATAAGACCAATCCCTTAGGACAAATATTGAAAGATGCATGTAGTTCAATATTATTCTATGATTCTGGGCAACCAATTAGAAAAGTTATTACTTATCATATAATAGCTAATGCAGATGAATATTTACCCCATCAACATGCATACTAAATTTCATTTAAATTGCTGCCTCCAATGAAAAGAACATTTCCTACCAAAGCACAAATGGTAAATAGACAGCCAGAAAATCTTACAATGCATTGCCGTGGTGATATTTGGATGATCCGTCTCTATAAACCTATTTCTGTTATTCATGTCAAATTAGAAAAACAGATTACCTATTATCTACAAAGTTTTGCCTGTCCCCAAATACAGCTTGTTAATCATAAGTACCTTGAATTATTTACCTAATCAAAGGAAACACCATTTTCTCCTACAACGTTTCTAAAAGTAGAGGTTACTGTTTGACCAATACTCTGTTTCAGAGTAGAATGATTCTTAGACATTAACTAAATATCTTTATTCTCTCTCCATTTCCTTTCGTAAATTATTACTTAGTGTTTTCCTTATTTTACAATGCTCTGGGTCGAGTCTGCTTTTTAGAAGGAGACATCTTCTTCCATAAATACAAAATTCATTTTACCCTTTCAAATTAGAACTACCATCTGCCTTATTTATTTTGTTAAACTTTTATTCTCTGTCATTTTCCAGTTGTTTTTCTCTACTAAAAATAAACATTGGAAACATTTGCAGCATTTGAAAAAAGCTCTGTCCTCCTGTCATCATGTTAACCTTTAGTTATGAAATTCTGGGTTCCTTGAAATAGTTAACATACCCTCTTTTTCTTAGGTTCTCCATATAGAGACAAAATCACCATAGCAATTCTTCAGCTGCAAGAGGAAGGCAAGCTGCACATGATGAAGGAGAAGTGGTGGAGGGGCAATGGTTGCCCAGAGGAAGAGAGCAAAGAGGCCAGTGCCCTGGGGGTTCAAAATATTGGTGGTATCTTCATTGTTCTGGCAGCCGGCTTGGTGCTCTCGGTGTTTGTGGCAGTGGGAGAATTTTTATACAAATCCAAAAAAAACGCTCAATTGGAAAAGGTAAATGTCACTTTCTTATGGTTTAAAAGAATGACTGCTATAATAAAACAAACTATTTTTGATCTTTCCATACAAGTGTAGTCTTTAGAACTGCGACTGTTAATTGTTCTCTGCCATTCATTATATAACAAAGGTTCACAGAAAGAACTCATGATCACTTTTGTGATTTTTTCATTTAAATGTAGTATATTTAATTGAAGCCAGCTTCAGGACAAGTGACTATTTCTCCTCTTATCGAAGACTTAAAAGTAGAGGCTTTTGTTACTTGAAGTTCATTTCAGTTAGTTTAATGGAGGAGGAATATAATTGATGATGTAAGCAAAAACCAGAAACTATAATATGAAGGAAAAAAAAATGCTTCTCCACAGTTTCTAGTTCTAGAGTTAATGAAAATTTTATTTGAAAATCTTCAGTCCAGTAAATTTCTAATTGAAAAAAAAATCTTAACTCACATTGTGGAAATTACACTGAATTTTTTAAAATTAATAAATGTGTGAAAATATTGTGGTTTCTTTTTTACCATTTAATGTTATTTTTAATGTGCCTTTTATTTCTTTGCACCAGTGTCTTTTGAAGAATATATATATATAACTCAAAAATAT
This sequence comes from Eonycteris spelaea, assembly GCA_003508835.1. Lineage (NCBI taxonomy): Eukaryota > Metazoa > Chordata > Mammalia > Chiroptera > Pteropodidae > Eonycteris > Eonycteris spelaea. The sequence goes on along the minus strand of PUFA01000018.1, from coordinate 10,997,553 downwards.
TGAGACTGTTGTACTATTTCTCTATATTCTATAAAGACATTTATGTAAAATGCCTTTATATTGTTTTTTTAAAAGTTTGTGAACCTCATTTAGATTAGATATTTCTAGTGCTATCATTTCCTAGGTTCTATAAATATAAGGGTGAATATCTATAGAAAATCTCTTTTTAGATGGTATACGACACTTTTTACATGTAAATTTTTAGATGTGGACACAAAATAATGCTTTAATGTTTCTAAATCTGCCATTTTATTTTAGACATTTGAATACAGACATCTCTTTTGTTTTTAATTTTAAAAAAATTTGGGTGGCTTGAATTTTAGACCCTGCATCAAAGAGAGATTATATTCTCTTTAATATTTGATGTTTATGAACTTTTCAAATATGAAGAGTGGAAATATATATTTAAAAATAATGTTATGTATGATATAAGGCAAATATATTCTGCTAATACCCTCTGGAGCACTTACACTCTTAAACCTATTTCGGAAAACGAAAAACGTTTTTCATTGTCTTTAGTAATTTATATTGCAATTACTTACGTTTTCTGAAATCAAAATTTTGGATAGAGCATTTATACATTTTTACTTGAATATTGTACTTACCACTTAGAAATAATGTATTTTGATGAGTAAACTATGAAATTCAAAGTTTGGAAAATTTGGAGAACCACATGATTTATTTTCCTACAACATTCAGGGAGACTTTATCTGCTGACATGACTAACTCAAATATTTGTTGCACTGGTATGATTGACAATCAGGTCTAAGTACACATTTTATGTTATGATCCTTTTCATAGTGTCAAAATGAGTTTCAAAATGAAATCCAGAAGAATAATCAAAGACAAAAAATATTAATGAATTAATTTCCATTTTTACTATAATTTGTCAATAGGGTGATATTTGGTTAGTTGATGCTTAAAATGAATCCAAAAATTATAAGAAGAATTGGGTTTTCCAGTTGGAACCTCAAATCATCATACATGTAATGATTTTCTTTCAGTTATATCACAGTATTAAAATAAAACAAATTAATTAATATTTTGACAATATATGATAATCTGTTGTCCTTGTGTCTTTGTGTCCTATTCCTATGATTTGCCTAGGTCATGTCTTTCTAGACAATTATTTTATAAACATTCTGTTTTAAAACATAAAATCAAAGAATGTGGAGATTTAATTCTTCATTGTTCTTAAAAATAAATAGTTTAGTTGGATTTTTAATATATCAACTAGCTCTTTTGAATTTCTGTGTACCTGTATGACCTTCTAATAAATTAGTAAAAAGAAATAAATATCTTTTTTTTGATGGAAACAGCTGAAACACTACATTGGAAAGAAACAACTGTGTTGATAGCACATGAGCACTGTTAGTTACATTCCTCAATGCGTTTACATCTTGTCTCCACGTAACTTTCATAATGAAATTCAAATTCCCTAATTTAGTGGGTGAGGCACTTCAGGATCTGTCTCTATCCACCATTGTAGTTTTATCTTTTTCTCGTCCCCAGTTGGCACCTTTACTCTAGTCACACTAAATTGCTCTTAATTTTCCAAGGTCATCCTGGTTTTTCAAATCCTATTCTATTTGACTTAAGCAAACCTTGCCCATTTTCCTACTTGGCAAACTCCCACTAGTCTTTTTTGTTTAGGCACTCAAGACTAGGCAACAGCTTGCCCAGAAAACTTTACCTAATTAATAGAACAAGGTGGTGTTAGGTTTCATTTCCTATTCCAATGAAAAATATATGACATGTATATCTCACTTTATTTATTATTTATTTATTTATTTATTTATTTATTTATCTATCTATCTATTTATTTATTTAATTATTTTATTTAGCTGATTTCAGGTACTATCATCATTCTGAAAACATTTCCTCCTGCTTTGAGAAAGCTGGAAAGGAATTTTGCCCACTTCAAACCACATTAAGCCTAGATACCTTTTTTCCTGTAAGGGCTCTGCATGTCTCCATTCTCTCTTAGCACTCATTTTATTCCTATTTATTCATTTCTATGTGTGGATGACTCTCTCCCTATTAGAATCTTAGTTCCTATAGGACAGAATCTAATGTTTTTGGTTTGTATCTCCAAGGAATCATGCACTGCCTGTTGGCATAATATCTATTATCTATCTATTTACATATCTATTATCTATCTATCATCTATCATCTATCCATCATCCCTCTATATATATCATCTATTATCTATATATCATCTATTTATGATCATCATCTATCATCTATTTCTATTACATATCATATATCCACCTACCTATGTCTACCTATCACCTACCTATTCTTTCTTTCTGTTGATTTAAATTAATAATGAAGTTGATTTCATTGACCAATTTATAAATCTATCATAAAGAGTAAAAAAGAACTATTTTTTTATAATTTGAAAAATTATGTTTATCAAATAATTATGGGGTTTATTAGAATGGCACATTTTATTTATTGTGATAAATTAGGTTCTTGGAATCAATTCTCCTTCGTTTTTCTCGAAAAAATATTTTATTCAGTTGGGCTATAAACACTTTACTTACTTTATTATAATTAGCCATAAAATATTCCTGAATTTTTATCATAAGATATGCCCGAGAACATACAGAAATTCAGTTTATTTATGCTTATAATTGTGTCTTTCATCTATTTTTTAATTTTAAAATAAAGTAAACTTTTATGAAATTATTCACTTATTCAGTAATAGTAATTGAGAACCAAACATGCAATGAGTTATGTTTTGCACAATGAAAGTAAGCAAAGATATATTAGTCACCATTCTAGCCCCAAAGTGTTTTGTTATCTATTTTCCCTTCTCTTTCTCCATTTTCTTTCTTCTTTTTTAGTCTGTAGTAATCCAGTATTTTTTAAAGTAAATAAAATTTCTTATCTTGATCTAAATAGAATGGCAGATATAATATACAGTCTAGTTAAATATGAACTTCATGGATAAAATTTATGAGTAGTTAATATATTTCCATGTTAAGTCTTACCTTTAACAATGCTAATAATAAAATTAATAGTAATTATTATCATTTAAAGGTGAGTATAAAATGTTTATAACACATATTTTGTAAAATATTAATGGAATAGGAATTGATGCCTCTAATGTTTTTATATTTCCAAGCTGTTTGAATAATTAAGTGTAGTCTTAGAATGTATCATTTTTAAATAAGGGCAGGTTAAAATTGAAAACATGAGATAATGCTGAACTATGGTTTTAAAAAATTCAAAAATTGTAAATTGCATTCCTTTCAGATAACCACAAGATGGTGTATTCCAATTTTTACAGTACTTAATGGTTCTAATTTTGATGCAAATACTAATGTATCAAAGATACATTGCTTTTCATTTATTTAAAATTTTAAAATAAATAGAAATTCATTTTTCTAATTTTTCCAAAATGTAGCTTGACCAATTGGAAAGATATTCAAAAAGTTTTCTTTCTCTGAATGTATCCGAAAAGATAACTAATCAACATCTTCATTTTTTATTGTCTTTTTGCCTTATCTTTTTGCTGATTTTAAATATATTACTGCTTGGGATTCATTCAGTTAAGCAATCTATGAAACTGTTGTACCCTTGAAGCAATTATTAATGTACTTTGGGTGATGTGAATTTGTTTGAAAGATCCTCTTTCCTACCTTCTTAGTCTTACTTATAATTGTAAAAAGCTGCTTAATATACAAAATTTTGTTTTCCATGATAATATTTATGACAATATATTGGTTTGTGAGCATGAATTATAAGTGATTATAATAATTTCAATATTTATAAAACTATTTTATGACATAATTATGGTTTATTAATTTAAGTTTAAAAATTAACCTTTATTAAATAAGTATATCCTCTTTTAAAAGGTATACATAATTCTGCCTTCTTTTGATTTTCAGCAAGAATAGTAATATAACATAAATAGCTTGACTTTTTGTTTTTGTCTGATTTTTATATGGAAATATTTTCTTTCCCATGTAATTGAAAATAGATTTGCTTATACAAATTGTTTTTATTGAACAGTTTGAACACAAATCTTTGAGTTTCATGACATGAAAAACTTTAATGACAAAAGTATTTGCTTTCTTATTACTTAAGTATAAACAAAATGCAGTAAATACATCTGAGAAATAAAAATATAAATTATTTCTCAGATATTAAATTTGTAAGTTATGTGTCTTGTCTTGGACACATATTTTTGCTCTAACTTTCCTCTAAAATGATTGATGTACATTTTAAGAACTACTTGGTGTTGTTGTTTTTCAGGATAGAGTCCATTATACTTAATGTAGTTATTTGTATTATAGAAAACTGGTAAGTCATATCCAAGAAATCTCTAAAGAATGATATTTGTCGAGGGCTCATAGAATGTTTTTCAGTCTATAATTGAATAACAAATGTAGAATGCAGCTATAACTCATAGTAGGACAAATGAATGAAACAATTCAATTTGGGGTAATGCAGGAGAAATTAGAATGGTTTAAACCTGCAAGACTAGAGATCCTGGGTGAAATATTATTCACAAAGAAAACACTTTTCAAAGTTGGTTGAGTCTGTATTTCATGGAACTAGGAGAATGAAAACAGGTTGTTCACAGACCCTTCTACACAAATTGCTTTCAGAATGTTGAAGAATTAGTGCTAGCAGAAGCAATGCTTTTTAAAAGAAGCCATTTATTGAATAAGATACAGGAAGGCAAACACTGCTATAAATCATCAGTAAAGATTTATAAAGTTTTAAACAAATTTTCAATGGAGTAAAATTTACTATAAGTCACTTTTATACAGAAGCTAAAACCTGCAAATAAACTTTGGACAAATAGTCTATTTTGTATTGTTTTGTGTTACTGCTTTTATTTTAGAGCAGATCATTTCTCAATTTCCATTAATGACCCATAAAAGAAATATCTGGTTGGCTTTAAAAATGTTTTTACACGTAAATATAAAATCATGCTTTAAAATGAGATGACAATCTTTATTTTACTCACTAATCTACTTCCAAAACAGCAAAAGGATTTTTGTTATTTCTATATGATTTCTATATGTTATTTCTATATGATTTTAGATATTTCTATATGCCCATAAATGATATTTTAAAATTAAGATTGTACCTTGACAGATAACTTCACTTCCTTATTTTTATAAACAACTTTAGAGCTCTTAAATATAATATCTCCTTGGAGTATGAAGTTACTTTGAGAACTGTGTAAATATTATCCATATTGTGCAGATGAAGATAAGAGTCTCATGGATCAAGTACCTTTCTCAAAGCCAAAAATGCCTAGTCTAACACTGTACTATGTCATATTGCATAACATAGAAGTAGAATATTTATTTAATTTTCTTGATAGCTTTTCTTCTTAAAGTTTCATTGATAAAACATGTGGAGTAAGAGTTTGATTTAGATAAATATATTGTAGGCTTTGATAGTAAGTACTGTCTAGTTATTGTAATTTCTAATCATTAAGCATGAGTTCTGACATAAGACTGGGAATCATTTCTCGACTTTATTTAACCTTTAATAAAATTACTTAACCTCCCTTTACACATCTGTTAAAATAAATAAATAAATGAGTTACAAATATATCACAAAGAAAGTATTTTAAAAGTTAAGATAGATAATATGCAAAGAGTTTTTTAGATGTGTCTGGAATAAAATAAACAGCTATGTTTATAATAATTATTATTCATAAATATGATATATTTTAATTGTTGGGTTATAGGAAGAGAGAGATTTCTTGTAATGAAGCATTAGTCTTTGGATGTTATAGATTTTGTTGGAAAATTGCATCATTATGACTACCAACAAGAATGTGATAATTAACATTGCTTTTTCTTACAATGCATTTCACAAACATATTCACTAAAGTGGTGCTGAAAATTGCCAGACTTTATTTATTGATTTTCTAACTTAAGTAGGGAAGTGTAAAAATGTATAATGGTGCTCCATTTTTCTCTATCTCATTGTATTTGCAAAATGCAACATAAAGATGTTTGGTAACTTTCTGTAAGAGTCAAGATTTCTGAGAATATTTTAATCTTTAGTTATGTTTACCACTGTAAAATATTCCAGGCAAAAGCATAAGATGCTTTGTAATTATATTTATTGAGATAAAAATATATTTCTTTTTGCTTTATAATTGGTTTTTTCTCTAATTTATTATTTGGTATTCAAAAATTAACATTTATTAAAATCACAGAGTAATGGAGTAAAATTTAAGTAAAAGGCTCAACTGAAATTCAAATCACTGTTAATGAGGTAGGCTGATGTAATATATAATAGAGCATTCATAGAACAGAAGTCCAGAGAGCAGCATTCCTCCTTTAGCTTTGATCCTAGGTATATGCATAACTTTCAATAGAAAACTTGACTTCTTGAGTTTTAGATTCTCTAGCTGCAAAGTTACAGTGATTAAGCAACAAGACCATTAAAGAACCTACATGTAAAGTCCTGTCTGACTGATGCACAGCTTATCTAAATAATATATTTTTTCAGAAAAATAGCTTCTATAAAACTGCGATCAAAGTTGTTTATATATATATGTATATATATATAAACAACTTTGGTATATGAGTGTTTTAATTTGGTATATGAGTGTTTTAACTAGTCATTTTTCATCTCCCTCGCTTCACTGTTACACTCATATAGACCTAGGTCAATTCATACTTCTGATGTATAGCATTAGCTATTTGATATTTTTAAAAGACTGGCAACTAAAATAATAAATCAAAAGAAAGAGTTACATGAAATGACATTCATTTTCCTCATTTAATATGCCAATATTATAATAAATATTGCATAGTACATCATATATGTTTTCTATTCCATTTTCATTATTATTTAGCTAATTTAGTTATCATCTAATATGATAACTTTCTGTAGGTACAAGTGACTTTTTGATTTGTCTCTACTACATATAATATGAAATTTTTCGTCAAATGGCCTACAGCATCAGAAATTAATTAGAAAAACGTCTGAGAATTGGCTAAGTGTCTATAATCAGTTAACAAATAATTTATATGACAAACACAAAACTAAACAGTTTGGTTGATATAAGCTAATATGTATTAGAACATTGAGTTACAAAATCTGATAGTAACAGCTCGAAGATGTTTTGATAGGGCTTCAAGTAGGAACTGCATGATAAAATAGTTGGAAATTATTCAGAATGAATATTGAAATGTCATGTAATTAATTTAAACTATCAAAGAATCTATAGAAAGATACATAAAATAGAGTTTCCTCCTTAAAAAGTAAATACTAATTATAGACTTGATAGCAGTGTATATAATATTTTCTGATTATTTTTCTTTGGGTAATAAATGACTACATATATTCTATATGAAAGTGATGAGCTTCAAAGTTCAAAACACCAAACTAGTTACTTTTCATCAGTGCTATTTATAAAAAAAAATGGCTAAAAATAAAGGTTTTAACTTAAAATGAAGTTAAATAAGTCAGTGTCCAATGTTGAACATTTACAACTAGATTACTAATATTAAAAAATATGTGCTTCTCCAATGCTTTCACATCATGTTATCATATAAACATATCTATAAATGAAAAGGTTACGCTATTAATAATAAATTATTCTATAACACTAATACTGATATTATTTAGAACATTTATCAGCAAACTGTTTTGTCTTATTATACTCAAAATTTAAAAATATAGCCTTTTATAAAAGCAATGTAAATATATTCAAATTCATAATTTTAAGATTTGTGGCCTTCATTGTTTTAAGAATTAGAGATGTGTAAATACAGGTTGCCTCATCAATATAGTGGATTTTATAATGAGTTTTACTAATTTAAATGCAATTACATGCTAACAGCTCAAAGATTTAAATTTTCATTTTCAGGAATCTTCTATTTGGTTAGTGCCACCCTACCATCCAGACACTGTTTAGTAAACTTTTGAAACTTACTAAAAGAGGTTTTTAATAATGGTTAGTATCTTCGTGCCTTTCTTTTTTCTTTTTGTAGTCTGTTATATTAATGTGCAGAAACATTTTTGTTGTTGTTTTCACCCTAAGAAACTTACTTTATTTAGTAACACAATTTGTGTGTTTTCATCCCTAAGGAGAAGTGATTTAAAAAAAATAGATTTATTTCTCTCTCCCTCCTTCTGTATCACCCTCCTGTCTTTCCTACTTTCTTTCCTTCCCCCTTCTTTTATTTTTTCTTCTTCCCCTTCTCCTTCCTTCTCGCCTTGTCCTTCTTCTTCTCCTCCTCCCTCTTCTCCTCTTCTTTATTATAACTCAGGAAACTCTCATTAGGGGCACTTGGGTTTTTCAAACCCTTATTTTATACTTCAATAAAAAGACATTTGAAATTTTTCAGTCATCATACAAAGTAGGGAAGACAATTAGTCTCTATCATATGATAGAACCTTATTTAAAATCAGACATAGTGATTTTTTAGCAACATATATCACGGGGAAACAACTACCACAATCATCTCTGCAATTTTAACCTTAGATTCTTACATAAATCAGGATATGGAATTTGTATTCTAAAGCTTTAGAAAAGGAAAGAATATGTGTTGGCCCTGGTGCCACAGTAAACAGAACTTTATGCTACTATTAAATTCTTTTAATTTGCTACGTGAATTCCAAATTCTTGTTTGTATTTAAAGGTTTTCAGTTTTGTGAAGGATTAGAAATATTAGACATGTGAGAAGAGACCTTATTTTGCCATATTGACTTTCTTAGCAGCATAAGACAAAATTATTTTTCAGCTAAACTTACATTGATTGAAAAAGCACTGGCAAAATTCAACTTAATGAGAGAAAAAAATAATAATAAAAGTGGTAGTTTGACGTATAGTCAAGACTATCGATTGGTTGATTAACAGTTGCTTAATTAAAATTTCCACTTTCTAATGGCTTTGTAAAATAGATAAAGCCTAAAATGATAATTGTGGAGTTACAAATTTACAATTTTCAGTTTCTAAATCTGTAAATATAATTTACTTAAGGTAATTTTAAATTATAAAAGATGAAAGAGACTAACTTTGAGGCAGTTTTTAACCCATGTTTTCTATCACTCGGCATTATAAATTTTACATTACGAAATTATTTTTAAATAATTTTATGTCTTTATTTGTAGTCTGAAGTTTATATAGCATACTAAATACATTTTACTCCTTAAATTACTAGAAATAAATTGAATCATTTTATAGTTGAATGGATATGTACATTTATATGATTTTTTTTCCCTAAGAAAATTAGTTGTTTAGACCACTCTCTTAGTATGGACAAAAATTAATTAATACATCAATTCTTTTATTTTTTGAAACTAATATAATTTAAATATCTAAAAACTGAGTTTTCCAAGTAAAGGATGTTATAAATTAGTAGCATTGGGAGATTTATTAGTTTTAAATGAAGGCTTATTTCAAACAATTCAATATTATTCATATAACATTTTTAAGTGTCAGTGGAATCACGTTCTGGCCTTGTTATATTATCTAATCAATTCTTCTGTTAAATGTTTCAACAGAGAGCCAAGACTAAGTTACCTCAAGACTATGTATTCCTCCCCCTTTTGGAGTCAGATTTTTCCATTTCTACAGTGTTGTCATCATCACCATCTCATCATCATTATCATCATGTTCTTAATAAGTACATCTAATAGTAGGTATTAAGTGATAAGAAACACTGTGTCCATATGCTGGCTGTCAGGTGTCATAAATACTTTAATAGAAATATAATTTATGAATTTTAGAACCGTATAATTTAACACATAATAAATAATGCATGACAGTAACTCTATTAGTTAGTGGAGAATTCACATGTAGCATTTAATCATCATCCATTACAGGTACTAATATATTAATATTTTTACTAATTAAAGGTTATTAAACAAATATCAAAGTTTTACCTGATTAATTAACTTATATACAATGCATTTAACTAAGCGTCTGAAAAAAATTTTTTAAGCAATTGAATTAGAAAAGTTGTTGAATAAGAATTAAAGTATTAGGATCACACGTGTCTATTGTTAATTCAGTGAACATTTAAAAAACACGTGTGTAAAATCAGTGCCACTGAAAGGGATACGTAGAAGACCTAGAGGCCAGATAGAAAAACATTATAAGTGCAAAATACTAAAGGGACAAAACTAAACTGAGTGAAAACAATGACCGTGGTCAATTGGAAAGTGATTCCTGAATAAATTCAAACTTGAGTCACGTCCTGAGGTAAGGGATAAAATTGAATTGATATTAAGGATAAAAGAACTTAGCAGGGTACCAGAGCAAGGATAAACAAAGGAGAAAAACTTTGGAGGTCCAGGTAGAGATGGGTATGTGTAGAGAAAAAAAGAAAGAGGGGAAGGGAAGCTGAATCAGAAAAAAAATAAATAACTTTGGATTTCACCTGTTACTTGGACAAGAAAATGCTTTAAAAGAAATCTGTTTTAAAAAATAGATTATTATGATAATTGTGAGCCTTTTGGAAAGGAACAAACTAGGCATATAGTTGGGAAGACAACCCAAGGAAACTGTTCAGGAAACCATAAAAGAAAAATGAGGATATAGCCAGGAGTGGACAAGAAGGTAGTAGGGCAGGTTGAAAAGTCTCAAAATTAGGTATCAGGATATCTTGCTGGGGTCTCAGGTGTGAACTACATAAAGTGACTTACACTCTCTCTGAATCAGTTTTCTCTGTCATATAGATGCCTACTTTAATTCAAAGTATTAGTTTGTCACAAAAGATTATGTATGCAAAATATTTTTTAAAGCACATAACACATATTTGGCATTAAATATTTATATCCTGTATTCTTTTGGAATTAGACTAACTTGATAAACAGCAAAGCAGTAACACATTGAAGAAAAAGCAAGTCCTCACATGCATATTTTATTAGGTCTATTTCATTTCGTTTTCATATCACTTTTGGGAGTTGTGTAAATTTTTCACTCTTGTCCACATTTTTGGTTATTTTCCACATTCTTAGTTCTTACACAGAAAGAGCTTAAGTCTCAACCCATCTGAGTTTCAACTAAAATATGAAATTGGTTCCTGAATCTGATCTATATTTAACTAACACACATATATCTCAATTAGCTGGAGAGGGAAACTAACAAAATTTTATTTCACACCCTTGACTTTGTAATAGGAATTTTGAGGAACTTATTAAAATAAGCCCCAGATATACTGAATTTCTACCAAATCTATTGCCAATTAAATAAAAACTAAAAAAATATTTATAGGGTCATTTTTTTCTTCATAAGGTAAATTATTTACCAGCTCTTAGTTAAGCTGATGATGAGAAAAAAGTTAATAGTTTTCATGGATTTTTAGTGTGCTACGATGTGTTATTTCATGATTAAATCATATTTGCTTTTAATCGCCATCAATAATTTTATAGTCATAATCACAAAAAGATATAATACCAGAAATTATTTTCCATATTTTATGTCTGTGTGAGTGCTATTTTTGTTCTGTTTTGAGATGCACAATGAAGAACCTATGTTTAAAGAAAATTTTCATATATCATGTTGTAATATAAAAGCTAATACATTGCTTCTATTTTTTTAACATCAAGAACGGATTTTTGGTTATTGATTTATGTATATGTGTTTTAATTTAAATTTTAAGGTACATATATATCTTTTGATGCTAATTAATTTTAAATATGAAAAATCTTATTCAATATATGTAATATATGCATTACTAGTTGGCAGTTCATTTCACTATCAGGTGGAGATTTTCTTTAAACTAGCTCACTGATTAAAATTTTAAAGATCATGTTTTGTGTATTAAAAGTATAACAATTTGTTATAACCTTTAAAATGAAATGTTTCAAACCTTCAAAGCTGTTATGTTGACAAGTCTGTTGAGAATGATTTTACTATTGTTTCTGGACAGTTGCGGTTTATCTGTTTTGTAATATTTCATTTTTTGTGTTACTCTGTAGAGGTCCTTCTGTAGTGCCATGGTAGAAGAACTGAGGATGTCCCTGAAGTGCCAGCGTCGGTTAAAACACAAGCCACAGGCCCCAGTTATTGTGAAAACAGAAGAAGTCATCAACATGCACACATTTAACGACAGAAGGTTGCCAGGTAAAGAAACCATGGCATAAAGCTGGGAGGCCAAACACCCAAGCACAAACTGTCGTCTTTTTCCAAACAATTTAGCGAGAATGTTTCCTGTGGAAATATGCAACCTGTGCAAAATAAAATGAGTTACCTCATGCCGCTGTGTCTATGAACTAGAGACTGTGATCTAAGCAGTTGCAATGATCAGACTTGATTTACAAGCATAATGGATCAACCAAGTTACACGGGGTTATACTGTTTATCATGGGTTCCTCCCTTCTTCTGAGTGAATGTTACATGCGCATTTTGTGGCTGATTTCAAATGCAGTCTAGTATGAAATTGCGGGTTCTTTTAGAAGTCTAACTGTTGCCAGGAGATGGAATGTCAATGCCCCAAGGGTAATCAGTAAAAAAAAAAAAAAAATCAGAAAACATAAAAATACTTGGAATCAGCAAAATCTGTAGTGTTACAAGAAACAGTACAGTCTTCTGAACACCCAGATAATAGAAGTGGTGATGTTACTAGCCCCTATTCAGTACAATGATCATCTGAATAGACGATATGTATTTATAGTATGTGAAAAAATGTAATGCAAAACAAATCTGAGTTTCATAGCAAGTGGAATATAAAGCATATCTTCATCAGTATTTTTCTTTCTGTTCTTTTTCTTTCTTTTTTTTTTCTTTTTTTTTTTTTTGACAGTTTGTGTCACTGATTGAGATAGAAGTGTCAATTACCAAGAGAATATATATATTTTTTAATTTACTGGAAGGAGATTTAACATGTAACTCACCAAATCCCTATCTAACCCCACACCCTGATACCCTTTCCTCAACCTCACATCAAGAATAAAAAAGCAATAGTTGGTTCAGATATTCTGAATTAAAAAGGATGATGTTTTGCAATCTTTGTCTTACATTATAAAAGATGGTTGGGTATTGATTGTTATGTGGAAGACTGAAACTTTCATTTTAACATTCAGATATGTTAATCCAAATCTTACTTTCTGCTATAAATGAACTTGATAGAGCCTGGGCAGATGTCAGTGAAAGGAAAAAGGCGACTGGTCATCTGTAGAAAAGTGTGTGTGGAGAACTTTGAAGTGGACTGCATTTATCAATACAGTCACAATGTTAAATGAACAAAAATCTTGAGCAGTTTTTTTTCAAAAAATGTTCAGGTTTATTTGTGGAAATGCAAGATTTCTATGAAAATAGTTTTTGTATGGAAATTTTTGTAATACTTTTTATCAACAAAATAAGAACATGTGTTCCTGTCAGGGGTGTGATGTCAAGCATGAATGGTAGTGCGTGTGCACCACCAACGTTTGGTGAAAACTATTTTTATCAAGAAAAAGAGGAATCATAGAAGAGAAATATTTTCAAGTTAGATAATATAAAAGCTAGGTGCACTACCACCACTGCTTACCATGCCACACCCCTGGTTCCCACGAGGCTGACAACATACTGTAACGAACAATTGTGTGTAAAATGGTAAAAGACACAGACCTCTTGACCACATTGTGATAACAGTTGAGTGCACACAGTTTGCTGTTTGAATCCAATGCACAAAAATTAAAAAAAAAAATCATTAAAATTATGTCCATTTTACTTTCAGCTTTGACTTTTATTTTTCTTTTATACGTATAAATGAATGCACAGTATGCTCATTGCATTAAGGGAAGTACACTTCCTGAATCCTTCTAAGTTATCAACAATGACCAAGCCCCAACTACCTGGAGAAAAGAAAAAAGAAAAGCTCAGGTGATGAGATACTCAGACGCAGGAAAACTGGACTGGGAAATGTAATCTTTAGGCTTAGGGCAGTTTAAATGAGAAAAATAGCAGTTCTAGAAGCAACAGTCATGATCTTAACTCTTCTATAAGTGGATATTGACTTATGTTCATAGGGTTGTGTGAGACTGCATGATAATTACTGGTATTATATTTGAAGGTGAACTAATTTCCAAGTTAAGACTTCCTCGTGCATTGATAATTCAATGTAATTCAGCAAAGGGAGAGGAAGAGACAGGCTCAATGTCAGTTATTAATAATGATATGTGGGATTCAGAGGTGTGTGATTTATTCTAAATCACAAATTATAATATATTTATTAAGCCAAAAAGATACACAGTTTAACTAGAACTGACTAAATAAAGAAGTTCTGTGAAGCATTTAAACTCATGAAAGTTGCATAATCAAATTACTACTATCTAATTAAGTTAAAAATTAAAAGTCCAAGTGTTTTCAAATTTCTAGTATGTGGAGTATTTTAAATTAAAATTTATATTTCAGTGATAATTTTGTCCCAAATTTTGATTTTAGAGAGTTACACAAGTCACTGGTAAGAATTTTTTTTAGTGGCAAATAACCTCAAATAACATATTTCATAAAAATGTTCAGAGTTTGGAGAATATTAAGCTTTTTATCAATCAGATTCTAATTAGATTTTAAAATACTTTTTAATTTTAATTTTGTATCATATTAAACAACCTTAATAATAAGCAGGTTATGACAACTTAATTATCCTTTAAATACTCAGAAATAGTTATTCAGATTTTTGGTAAAATTTGACAATAATTATTAAATTAACAAATATTGAAAAGTTAAAAATCTGTATTTTAACTGTAAAGGAAGCTTAGAATATATAAATAGTGTATAATATTTAATTTTTATCCATTTTTCTAAGAGATTTCTACATGTTACCAAAACAAATATTTACCTACTCATCAGGTGCTTGTGAATAAATGAGGTAATATTCTTAATTTTAATAAAATCTAGGTTACTTTCAAACTAATTTTAACCAATGAAAGAATGTCTCTTCTCTCTGGGAAGGCAGTATATTGGAGTAAGAATTATTCTCTAGTACAACACTCAAATTATAAGAAAGAAAAGGAGAGGGCATCTGTTCCAGTCAATATAACCTCATAATGCCAGGTAATCAATGAAGATACATATGCCACAACTAGAAGACCCTAACCAGATGAAAACACCAAGGATTTATATTTATATATTCAGATTTATGTATCACAGCTAAGAACCCCTAACAACTGAATACTGAGGAGATATAGTCACATATTTACAATTGAATTACCTTCACCACAATGGAACACTAAGGGGATATATTGTATTTTACAAATCTGTAAAAAGGCTAAGGATATTTTATTAATTACAATGTTTTAAATATTTTGAAACTCAGTTGTATATTTTTAAAATATGTGTCTTGTTATAATTAAATGAGTTTATGTACTAAATTCTAATGATTTAAAATATTTTAGAAGTCTAGAAATTTTTTTATTCTACTCTCATAAAAAATTGTTAGTTTTGTTATCTAACAAAATCCTAAGTTAAAAATAGTTTTCTTAGATAAATTTGAAGATATCATTTTATTGCTTTCTTACTTTCAATCTACTGCTGACAAATCTGAAGTCACTGAGATCTCTGGTTCTTTGTATGTGAGTTTTTGTTTGTTTACTCTCTTTTAGGTTTGTTTGATCTCTCTGTCCCCAGCATCCTGAGATATCTCAATGATAGCCGTGGATCTTCTTTCATCCACTGTGCTGGGTGCTTGCTGAATTTTAAAATTTAGCTAGTTGTCTTTCAATTTGGGAACAATTTTCCTTTTCTCTGCTATTTTTGCTCACTCTTACTTAGCATTGGAGCTCCTGAACCATTGAGTCTAAATTTATTTTTTTTGTTTTCCTATTTCTCATTTCTGTCATTTTTATCTTCCAAATATGATATTGCGCATTTTCATTTCTGCCAATTGTTTTAGTTTCTATGAGCTTTTGTTTTATGGTTATATCTTCTCTTATATCTCTGAAGACATTGATAGTAACATATGACATCTCCTTTTTCCTGAAAAGACCTCAGTTTTCTCTGTTACATTTTTATGTATGCTTGTTTAGATTTCTATTTTCTATATTAGAGGTTTTCTTCGATGTTTGTTAATTATTAGCAACCTGATAATAATTAAGAAAGAGGTCTAAAATCTGATTTAAAAGTTTTATGTGCATAGCAAGGTAGGAGCGTATATTTATCTAATTTAATGTTTACCATAGATTACACTAGATGGGCTATTAGTTGATGAATCCTTCAAAATGGTCCTCTTCTCCAAAATGTTCTTCTGGGTCTTTTCTCTTGGGTCTGTCAAGTTCCCCTGAGAAATATTTTTTAAATTTCCTGCTCAGAAATTAAAACCTTGATGGCTAATGTTCTGGTAATCATGGGTAAAGAGATCTTGAGATCAATGCATTCTGCATTCGGAATGACTAAGGTCACTTAATCACCCATTTTAAATTTAGTACTCAATCTTTCAGCTGGACCTGGCATCCACCAGTGTGATGTCCTTCATTTTTTTCTTCTTTGAGAATAATTTCCTATCACTTTGGTGGAGAACAGGGTGAAGAAGAGAAATAGGAATGTAGTGAACTACTGTTTTCAAACTATATTTAATAAGTCCTCTCTGTTGTATTCTCCCTCCTATACTACTAGTTATTAATGTACAGTGTGAAGCTGGTTCCCGTGCTTCTGAGGATTTTGTGACATAAGTAATCTAGTTTGTACTCAGCTTTTCATACTACCCACATAGGATTCTATTTTTTCCCAATAGGCTTAGATAACTATCATTTGTTCATATGCTTTTATCCTTCCTAAATTTTTTTTGACGTTCTAGCCTATCTTATTCTCTTTATTCTTGAAGTTTTATACATGAAAAAAAAAAAGACTTCTCTGTTGTAATTTTTCTGGTTGAGTAGGAAGCAAAGTTTGATGTATGCATTCCACTTTCCACTCTTACTGGGAACAAAACCTTTTTCTTTAAGGAAAATGTTATACTGAAAACTAGTATTGAAAATAAATAAAACCTAGAACTATTGTGGTTCAGGTGAAGTGGAGACAGAACAGACCTCACTCTTGTAATTGTAAAGAATTTAATATTGCCAATTTTGTCTTCTTACCTGATAATTTTTCTAACTCCATATGTAAAGGGGATATTTTCACAATAAAATTAATTTCACAAAATGGAGCCCAAGAATATTTCTGAAATGGAGAAGATTTATATTTTAGTACTTGTCAAATAATGCTAAATTTGGAAACCAATGCAATTTATGCCCTAAGTGCTAAAGTCTAATTCAAATTATTACAATTTCTATTTTATAAAGCTCAAGAATGTGTCTTATAATGTAGATAAGGAACCCTTTCTTAGTGAACCTTGTTGAACTGTAAGATTTTAAGAATCATTTTCAATGTGTTACCTTATACTGTACCTTGCTTTCACATGTATTATGAGTATAATTAAAACAAAATTTAAACAAATATATCCCTACCATTTTACAAAGGAAGATTGCTGTTTTCCTACATTTCAACTAGAGATTTCTATAATAGATTAGTTAAAAAATATAACACTCTCAATTAGCTTAGTTAACCCTAAGGTCAAGCTGCAGAGTTTAATAGCTAACTCAACATAATTAATGCACTGAATAATCTATATAAGTTCCACTCATCTTAGTCAAAATTCCTGTTAAAAGAGGAAACAAGAGACATATGCTCCTTTTATAATATTTTAAAGTATTTTTTAACATTGCTTATATCTCAACTTCTTTTTTAGAATGAATTTATTGAGGCAACTTTGGTAGTTGAAATTATATAGGTTTCAAGTGTACAATTCAATAATACGTCATCGGTATATTGCATTGTGTGTTCACCCAATTTACGGTTTTCATATGGTTTGAAATAGTTGCTATAACTCCAGCCACTATATCCACACTTCCACCAGGAGGAAGGACAAAAGGAAATTAAAAAATGGTCTTGCTCCTTCCATTTAAAGATATATACGTTACACATTACATTGTCAAAACTTAGTTATATGCCCACACTTGGCTGTAAGGTAGGATAGCAAATGTAGACTTTAATTCAGGCAACCATGTATCATGTAAAAGTCAGAGGTTCTATTACTCCGGGAAATGTATAAACAGATATGGTAAAACATATTGCAATTTCTGCCATCCCTGGCATTTTCCAATCTCTTATCCCAGAACACTAAATCCTACTTTGTTCTGTTAACCCCCTATTTTAAATTTTTTTTACTAAAATATAGTTGACATACATTATATTAGTTTCAGGTATACAACATTGATATAACATTTACATTCCTTACAGTGTGATCACCACAATAAATCTAGGAAACATCTGTTACCAAAGTTACTATGATAATGTTGACAATTTTCCCTGTGCTGTAAATTATATCATTATGAATATTATTATTATTATTATTATTATTATTATTCTTTATAACTTGCAATGTCTACCTCTTATTTACTTTCATGTTTTTCACCTGTCCCTCCCCTCCCCTCCTCTCTGGCAACTGTCAGTTTGTTCTCTATATCTTAAGTCTGTTTATTAACCTCCTAACCAAGTATGCACCCATTTGTTCATATCCAAAAATTTGTGAACCTGCATTATAAATCAAGCTTTGTGTTAGGTACTGGGTAAGCAATAATGATCATAAAGAAATACGGTGCATGCTGTGATAGCTTAGAGTCTAGAAGACGAAACCGACCTTAATCAAATGTGCTAAATACATAAATACAAACTTAAAAGTGTTGTTACAAAAAGTGCTCCTTTTTGTTAGATTCTGATGAGTGATGAAACTTTACTCCTTAGATCTCAAGCAGTACAGTTACTAGTAAAAATATAAAAATTGGACTATGTTTATTAAAAATGTGTAATGAGGCATACAGGCATACCTTGTTTCATTGTGCTTCATTTTCTTGTGCTTCATAGATATTATGTTCTCACAAACTGAAGGTCTGTAGCAACCCTGCACTGAACAGATCTATCAATGCCATATCTCCAACAGCATTTGCTCACTCAGTGTTTCTGTGTCACATTTTGGTAATTCTCATAATATTTTAAACTTCTTTATTATTATTGTATTTTTTATGTAACCTGTGATCAGTGATCTTTCATGTGGCTATTGTAATTGTTTTGAGGAACCACAAACCATGCCCATATAAGACAGCAAACTTAACTGATAAATATGATTTTTCTACTGACAGGCCATTCCCACATCCCTCTCCTTCTCCCCAGTCTTCCATAGTCTCTGAGACACAACAATGTTGAAATTAGGCTAATTAATAACCTTATAGTGACCTCTAAGTGTTCCAGTTAAAGAAAGGGTCACAGGTCTCTCACTTTAAATAAAAACTAGATTTTATTTAGTGAGAAAAGCATGTTGAAACCTGACTGGCCAAAAGCTAGGATTCTTATGCCAGTTAGCCAAGCTGTGAATGCAGAGAAAAGTTCTTGAAGGAAATAAAAAGTGCTACCCCAGTGAACATGCAAATGATAAGAAAGTAAAGTAGCTTTACTTATGGGTCTAGATAGAAGATCAAACCAGCCATAATATTTCCTAATCCAGAGCAAGGCCCTAACTCTAAGAATGTCATGAAAGGTGAGTAAGCTGTAGATAAAAAGTTGGAAGCTAGCAGAAGTTGGTTTACGAGGTTTACGAAAAGTCATATCTACAATATCAAAGTGCAAGGTGAATCATGAAATACTGATGTAAAAGCTGTAGCAAGTTATCCAGAATATCTAACTAAAACAATCAATGAAGGTGGCTACACTAAACAATACATTTTCAATGTAGACAGAACAGCCTTATGTTGGAAGACAATGTCACCTAGGACTTTCAAAATGAGAAAGGAGAAATCAACGCCTGTTTTCAAAGACTCAAAGGACGGGCTAACTCTCTTGTTAGGGGCTAACGAAGCTGGTGACTTTAAGTTGAAACCAATGTTCATTTACCATTCCAAAAATCCAAGAGATCTTAAGAATTATGTTAAATCTACTCTGCTGTGTTCTTTAGATGGCATAATGAAGCCTGGATGACAGCACATCTGTTTATAATATGGTTTACTGAACATTTTAAGCTCACTGTTGAGATCTACTTATGAGAAAAAAAAATATATTCCTTTTCCAAATATCATCGATAATGCTCCTGGTGACCTAAGAGCTCTGTTGGAGATGTACAAGATTAATGATATTTTCTTGCCTACCATCACAACATCCGTTCTGCAGCCCATGCATCAATGAGTAATTTTAACTTTCATGTCTTATTATTTAAGAAATATATTTCATGAGGCTGTTGTTTCCAAATATAGTGATAGTGATTCCATTGATGGAGCTGGGCAAAGTAAATTGAAAACCATAGGGAGAAGATTCACCATTCTAGATGTCATTAAGACTATTTTCGATTCATGGGAAAAGTCAAATATTAATATGAACAGGAGTTTGGAAGAAATCAATTCTAGCCCTTATGGATGCCTTGAGGGATCCAAGACCTCAGTGAGGAAAGTAACTACAGATGTGGTGGAAATAGCAAGAAAACTAAAATTAAAAGTGGAGCCAGAGCTGACTAATTTCTTCAATCTCGTGATAAAACTTTAACAGATGAGCAGTTGCCTTTTATGAATGAACAAAGAAAATGATTTCTTGAGATGGAATCTACATCATGAAGATGCTGTAAAGGTTGTAGAAATGACGAGGATTTAAAATATTATATAAACTTAGTTGATAAAACAGTGGCAGGGTTTGAGAGGACTGATTCTGATTTTAAAAGAAGTTTTACTGTGGAAAAAAAATTATTAAATACCATAGCATGCTACAAAAATTTGTTTATGAAAGGGAGAATCAATCAATACAGCAAATTCTATTGTTGTCTTATTTTAAGAAATTGCCACACTCACCCCAATCTTCAGCAACCACAATTCTGATAAGTGAGCACATATCATCATTTAGGCAAGATTTTCCACTAGCAAAAAGATTACTACTCACTGAAGGCTCAAATGATGGTTGGCATTTTTTAGCAATTAGATATTTTTTTAATTAAGTTATATACATTGCTTTTTTAAATTACTACTGTATACTGTAAAGGCAACTTTGATATGCATTGAGAAACCAAAAATTTTGTATGACTTCTTTTATTGCCCTACTCACTTTATCGCAGTGGTCTGGAATTAAACCTTTAATATCCCCAGGGTACACTTGTATTATTGGTTTGTTTCTTCCTCCCAGGAGTACATAACTTCTGTTGGCTTCAAATCTTAGCACAGACTAAGATTTTCCAGGTTTGGAGGATGTAAACTGATATGTAAACTTCATGTGAGTTTATTACTGTCATTACTAACAGAGGCGGTTTCCCAGTACATGCAAATATGACACCATAACTTTACATAAGTTCTTCTCTGACTTATACTATTCCCATTTGTAGTGTTTTTTTTTTCCTCCTGTGTCCTCACATAGGTACAAGAAAACATTCCAGCATTGTTCCTTTTTCAATTTTTTTTAAGTTTATTATTTTCTTTTAAGGTAGAAGTAAACAGTGATAATAAAATATGGGACACTGAGAACATTCTTATTGAAAGGGGTGAAACATTCAAATCTCAACTATTTAGCTATGCTCCAACGTGTGAGAGTCTCTCACACAGGTCATGGGAAGTAAAGGAATCGTGTTTCATGAGAGTTTATAATAAAGGAACTTTATTTAGGCTAGAGGATTGGAATAAAATTTCCTGAGGAAGTGGTGATTACACTGAGATATGAATGATGAGAAGCAGATACTTAGTAGAAAAAGTTTTACAAGTCTGTGACAAAGTACAGGTAAGAGACCTATGAAAGGAGGGAACGTGGCATGGACTTGAGGAACTGATAGACAATGCTGATGCAGCACAAAGAAGGCATAGGGGTATGTAATAGAAATACATGTAAGTAGGAAACCATTTAAATCTCTTAACAGAAGTAATTTTTTGGATAAGATCTGCACTTTGTAAAGACCACTCAGGCTTTAATTTGGAGTGGATATGAAGGAGAGTGGATATGGAGACATTAATGAAGAGGCCATTTGAGTAAGTAGTCTGGGTAAGATATTATGTTAGTTTAGGTTAAATTTAATTGATAGCAGTGAAGAGGAACAGAAAGAGACAGATGTAAAAGATTTTAGTTGGCAAAAATTTACATAATTTTATGGTGGATAATAAATATACAGATTGCTAACAATCATTATACCATAACTTATAATGGGTGCTTTATATGAATTACCTCCTCCAATTCTCGGAGCCAACCTATGAAGTTAGGGTTAATACTATCACCACTTATAGACAAGGAAACAGGAGAATGTAAGTTACTTTTTAATATTCTTCTAGGTGTCAAACAGGCAAATGACAACAAGGTTCTTAGTTACTGTATGAACACAATGACACCTCAGTGGATTATCAAAATTAAGGTTCATTTCTTATTCATGAAAATTTAGATTTTTTTTTTAATGTTTCTCAATGACTCTTGTCTTCCCTGTGGTAATCCATAATCTGAATTACTTCACTCTTCTGGTATCTTCATGAAGCCTTCCCCTCAAATGTCTTTAGGGCCCTCTGGCAGGACCAAGTTACATGGTTCTAACCAACTTTAAGAGCCATAAGTGGTATAGGGGTTGCAATCTAGAAGGAAAGGAAAACTTATTTTATGAGAACTTAAGTGCTATGCAAACCTTTACCATATTTATGGCTTTCCCAAATGATGTTGTCACCAATTCAAATAAGAAATGAAAGGTGGAAGAAATTCTTATATTGTGAGTAAGAGGATGCATTAATTTTTTTTTTTTTGATAAAGATATCCAAGTAGAAATTTCTTGTAGACAATTCATTACACATGTGTGAGTTAGAGTTGAGAGTAAATACACTAATATTAAAGTCAGCATCATAGAAATATTAATATAATGCAAGCAGGAATATAAGCAAGATTGCCTCAGTAGAGTACTAAGAAATGAGGGTCTCGGACAAAGCCTTGACTACCTCTAAACTTTAATTGTTGGCTAAGAAGGGTAGGTCTGTAGGGAGATAGTGAATGTGTGGCCAGAGAAATAGAATATTTTAAAACTTTATAAATCTTTTATGTTACCCAAAGAGAGGTCCAGAAAGCATTGTCTTAGGTTAATGTCTGCAGCCCGTAATGTCCTACAGATGGAAAATAAAGATGTCTTCAAATTCCTTGCTGCAGGAACATGATTAGGTTATATCTACCTTGATGACTAGAGGAAAACTAATAATATTTACATTGTAAATCTGAAGAGTTCCTGGGAGAAGCATCTGCTAGCAGCTTGGGCCTGACATTGGAAATGTCATTTATTCCTGGAACACCATGAACTGAAGTTGGTTGGCTGCTTCTGGAACCTTCACTAACTAAATCGAGGTAAAGAAGGTTATCTTAATCTCGCCATCATTGCTCAGAGTAACACAAGTCTATGCATTATCTGGACTTGCTATCTAAAGCATAAGAAAGCTCACTCAGTGATTGATGTGATTGATGCTGGACTAAGAAACTTTGCTCACGTGTGGCACCATTTCCTATAAGTATCCATGGATGTCATGCTTGATCACTACTTATATAAAGATCTTTAAGAGATTTAAAAAAGAAAAGCAGGCCCCTGCTGAAAAGGGCATGTCCAAGAGGGGTTTCAGAACGAATGGGCCAATCCAATGCTTTATTTCTCATTGTCTAAGCAAGACTGCTGTAGTAGTTTAAAACTCCCACTGCTCAGTCCATCGACTAGGTCAACACAGCCATAGAATATTCTTAAGAGTTCTCATACAAGCTCTTAAACAGACTATGAAATACGGTTGATGGAAAATAACAGTCTTTTAGAAACAGAAGAACAGCAATAAGTGTGATCTACAATAGTGACTCAATAACTGTACTGAGACTCCTTTGTTCCAAGGTCATGTTTTTATTTTATTTTATTACTTTATTTTATTTTTAAATTTATTTTTTAACACAAAATACCTATCATTTCTTCGCTTCTAATATAAAGTATCCTTGGAACCCTAGCCCAGCCCCCTGGGGGCATGAACGTGGCTGTGTGTCACTAAACTCTGGCTGGGGTCCTGTGAGCTCTACTGCTCAGAGGGACAAGCCCTATGTCCAAGGATATTTTAGTGACACACATTTCTAGCCACATCCTTGCCTTCAGTGCCACAAGATATAAGCCCTCACTTCCAGGTATCAAACTTGGAAATCACTATCTCTGAACAAAAATCTTTTTATTTTTTTTCTGTTTCCTTTACTGTACCTCTTTTACTTCTATTTTCACCCTGTGTCTTCATCATTTCAAGCTTTCCTGCAGTTTCATTATATCCCTTCTCCCCTCTACTTACCTCCAGACAAAACATAGTGGAAATGAGAATTTCCGGAGAGAGGACTACATAGAGAAAATAAGTATAATACTCTAGTATGTCTTCTGACATTTTCTTTTTTAACCTAAAATTATATTATGAAGGTTCATTCATGTTTTCTTGATAACTCTTGTTCATCAGTTTTTATTGTATAATATTTATTAATTTCACCTACTATAATTAATTTGTTCTCCAGCCAATGGATATAATTTTTTTCTTTTCAAATTATACATTGTGCTAGTATGTATATTTTTGCATATGTCCTCTTGTACTCATGCATTAAATTTTTTTTGGATATGCATTATTTGAGCCTAAGGGTATGTATCTCAAAGTTCTATTGAACAACACTGCCAAAGCCACTGAGCCAATCAGCACCTTAATCATTAATATGCAAGAGAAGTTGATAATCCATTGCCTCTCCAACTCTTGATCTTTGTCGAATTTTTTTTTTTTTTAATTTTGCTTATCAAAAGTGTCAAATGCCATTGCGGTTTTGATTTGCATTTCCCTGTTGACTAGTGTTATTGATCTTCCCCCTATAGTGTATTAGTTACATTTGTTTCATATTTTTTGAAATGTTTACTCAGGTCTTTTACCAAAATTTTTATTGAATTGTTTTTTCTTAATGATTTCCAGGATTCTATATAATGTGCTATTATCTAATCTGTTCTTTGATTTTATTTGTTGCAAATATCCCCTCTACAAAGTGTTACCTATGTATTTTCAAATTTTTGACAAACAGAGGTTATGAATCTTAATGTCAAATTTATCATTCTATTACTTTATTATTAGCATTTTTGGTACTGTGTTTTAGTTTAATTCAAGTGTGTGCATTACTTTATTTCCCCTATCTTTATAATTTCCCCCCTCACTTAGTTTGTTAAACAATATCTTTTTTTCTCAGTGATCCACTATGCTTCATCTGGAACATATCAAGATTCCATATGGGTTCATTTCTTTTATATTTAGCCCTTTCTTCTTTTTTGTCTTCAGAAGTATCTTGTTATATCACCTAAATTTCAGAATCAACCATTCATTTTACATACAAACATAACTGCTAGAATTTTAATCAGAACAAAATAAAATCTTTGTATCAATTTGAAAATAATTTTTGTATTTATTTGATATTATTTTCTTACTCATAAACACATAGTTGTCTTCTTTAATGACTTTTGCAATTTTTGTATGTAGTTCTCAGACGTATTTGTTTCATTTATTCACAGGTAATTTGTACTTTTTATAGGTATTATAAATGATGCCTTTAAAAATTCTGTTTTTATATTGTTTGTTACTTGTATGTAGAAGTATGTATGTGTATATAGAGATATAGATATATAGATATATATAATCACTTTGCTAAGCTCACCTTTTTTCCTACATATTTATCTCCAGATTTTTTTGGATTTTCTCTGTAAATAGTTACATGAGATGCAAATAGTGAATGTCATTTCCTCTTTCAAATTTTTGTTTCTAAGTTTTTTGTCTCACAGAGCTGTCTATAACCTCTAATACAATGCAGACTATAATAGGCAGTGGTACACATCTTGGTCTTTTCTTCACTTTAAAGTAAATGTTTCCAACCTATTTGGCATTACTCATTTTGCCTCAGTCTTTTGAGACTTCTACTTAAATCGTTAATCTCCACCTAAATTATTTTCTTTTCCCTTAGGACTGTCTAGATCTCCACTTATGTTTCAAAGACTGTGCTGACCCTCAAGTTACAAAGATAACTATCAACTATAGTTTGTCCACAGGGACAGACTTTGAAAGAAGCACAGTCTTAAAGAAGTAAATGCCCTCAGATGTTTTGGATTTGTTAACATCCACCTACACAGAGGCAAGACCCTCATTATTTTTTTGCTATTCCAATGTAAGCACTTTCTATCTAAACATTTTCTTGTTTCCAATATTTTGCTTTTTAATTGGCTCCTCATACTCCTAATAATAGAAACTGATAAATCATTATTTGCCACAAAGAAAAAAAATTGTTTTTGATTGTTTTTTCTAGATTACCTGTGATGTAAATAAGTAGTGTTTTGACATGCCATATGGAGACATTTTGAACTTTATACACACTAATTCCAAACTGTCTTTTTAGCCCCATTTCTTTTACTGTGCCCATGTACTCTAATGTTTCAAACATACCAAATAACTAGTTAATAATGTGGCCACAAAGATTCCCATTTTGTACACTTGCTATACCTGAAAAGTTCTTATCTCCTTTTCTCCCTATCAGAATTTTCTGCTCATTTTTCATAGTCTAGCTCACAGGCAGAAATGTATCTTAGATCTCCTTTTGAAGTCTTCCAGGACTTAGTACAGTGTCTTTCACATAAGTGAGCAATTATTTGTGATATATACATGTTTCTTTAGAAGATAAAATAATCTTAACTTATTTTTTATAGCCTGGAAAATTAAGTAAATTGTTTTAAAGTTAATTAAATTTCACTAGGGGAAGTTTGCAAATAAAATTTAAAAAATATTCTTGTGATCTCAGTGGCAACAGACACAGAACTGATATACATTATTTATTTATAATAGTTTCAAGTGCATAATGATGTGCTTCAAGGATTTGTTTCTATATTACCATGCTTGTGGTTTTATTAATTTATTATTAAATCTTTACTGAAGTAGATTTTATTTGTCACATATGTTAGCAATATTTTTGTTAAGGCTACTTGAGAGTCTGTAGATTATGAATTAAGATTGACTTCCATCTAAAGAAAATAATTTGAAGCATGGTAATTCTAGAAATGTTTCCTAAACACTTCTTATGAGTCAGATATTATATTATAAGCTTAAAAATTCAATTCTAAACAAGCAGACCATTTTCTGCTTTTTTTTTGGATACTGTTTACACAATAATGGGTAGGCAAACATTGCACAAATAATCACACAGATCATATTAAACATTTTACCCACATAGCATAACAGAGGATGCAGTTTACAATCACAAAGAAAAGGTATCTCTGAATAAAAAATTTTTAGGTTAAACTGTGAAAATTAGAATCGATCAAGGAGAAAGAAGGAAGATGATAGTTCTAGGGAAGAACCATTCAAAGAATCGCTTGTGTAAAAGCACCAAAACAGGAAAGATAGAAGATTGGTGTAGACAAAGCACAATGAGCAAGGAGAAGGGTCAAATTGAATGTAAGATCAGCATTTAATCATATACTAATTCATTAGAGGCCTTGATGCTCATGTAAAAAATTCTGTATTTTTAGTACAGTGAAAAACACTAAAAGTCTTTAATTAGGAAAGCTATGTGACCAAATACAAATTTTTTAAAGACAATCTTGGCTGTTGTGTTTCCTGGAAACACACCAAAATAACCCTTAAAGGCATTCATGAGCTTGTCACCTTAAACAAAAAGTTGGAAATGTATGATCTACCTACAAAAAGACTTAACATTCCTGACTTTTTCATTAAAAAACAAACCAAATTTTTATATCTAATTGTAGGGGAAAAAATCTTTCTTGATTATTTAAGAGGTAGAAGTGAGGCAATACTCAGTTATGCACATAATTTGTTTTGTGTCTGTGGAACAAGTTCAAAGCTTAGACTTTCAAGAAATATTTGTCAAAAAAAAAAAAGAAAGAAAGAAAAAGAAACAACATCAGCAATAACAACAACAGTGGCATCTCAGGAAAATAACAAGTTTTAACAATTAAAACTTCATTGGCAAAGAATGACTGGAGGGCTCCAGAGAAGGCTGTACTGGTGATTTGGTGATGCTGAACTGTAAGGAGTCAAGCTGAAAATTAAAGAAATTACAATAAAGTATATAAAAAATACCGTATAAAAATTTTTATTCATATTACTAAGCTACTAACAAGATCGAATAGAAAGATGGGAGAAAGTATGAATTACCAGTATAAGTAAATATTTTATTTAGTTTTTAAAATTAAACTTTGGACTGAAGAGGAAATCAAGAAATCATCTAGAGACATTGCTCTTCTTATCTTTCTGAATGTACTCTTTTTCCATGGGCATTTTGTACAACCTCATTGTTTAAATTAGTAATTAGATTTCAGTAACTGCCACATTTATGTCAAGCCTAGAATACCTCTCTGATTGCCAGACACCTCTAGGTAAAACAATGGAATTCTACTGATTTCCCTTAATTCCCTCCATTTATTGGTTAAAGTTACTGCTATGCACTCTACTAGATGCTAAAGAAACTAAATTAAATATATTACAGTAAACATATTAAAATCCTTGTGAAAAGTGCTCTTACAAGCATGCAGAGGGTTTTATGTCCTTGTGGAGAAGGCACCTGATCCAGAGGGGGCGGGACAGGAAATATGAAAGGAAACTCTTCCTCAAGACTTAAACTACCTGGTTCAATTCATGAATAACCAGGCAAAGCATGGGGTTTGGGATGGTGAGAATGCCAGTAGAGAGATAAATCTAGAGATAGAAAAGAGAAACAGTAGCGCAACTTATTCAGATAACTGTGAAAGCTTAAATAGAGTCCAAAGCTTACATTTAAGATTATGACTATATATGGGGAAAGGAAGGAAAGGTCCTAAAGCAATGCCATTCTAAACAGTTTCCTCTTACCCATTAGGGAATAAACAGTCTTTTAAATATTAGTGGGGTGATTTAACTTATATTCATATTTTTGAAAAAATGATTTGAGCGGCAGGGTGAGAATTGGTTTAAGGGGATCTAGATTAGAGTCTTTAAAAAAATAGATGACAGTTATTTAATCCCTATGAGGAAAAGCAAAATGAAGCAGAGCAAAACTAAATATAACCTGCCCCCCCACAAAAAAAAGCTAAATCAATAGAAGTGGGAATGAAAAAATTCAAAGAGCTTTAAGAGAAATGAAGGAGTTAAGAGCCATAAGATGGAATTGCTTGTGGAGAGAAAATAAAGAAGAATCAATGATGACTCCTAGGTGTCTGGTTTGGGCAACAGCATAGAGAATTATGTTTTTTATTGAGGTGACATTGGTTAATAAAATTAAATAGGTTCCAAGTATGTAATTCAATAATACATCATATGTGTATTATATTGTGTGTTTACTACCTAAAGTAAATTTCCTTCCATCACCATATATTTGACTATTTCTACCCTTATCTCCCCCTTTTCCTCTGGTAACCATTAAACTGTTGTAAGGGTGATGGAGAATGAAGAATGAAAGATAATTCTCACAAATTTGTTAAGAGGGCATAGGATGCAACAGATTTATGAGAATTATCTTTCACACCTCATTCTCTATCACCACTATACTCAATTATCATTAAGTTGTATTCGTATCTGCTTCTGAGTATTTTTTTATTCAACAAGTGATGATTTAGTGATGTAAATATACTTGAGATAATAAACTGAATGATTCAGTTCTTATTCCCAGGAGCTTATAGTCAACTGTCCTCCTGAATATTTTTGAATTTATCTTCTTACCATTACCTCTAATACAGCCTTATTTCAAACTTGGTATATTATGTTATTTTCTTATACCCAGTCATATCAACCTTTAAAGAACTCTTAAAATTTCTGACATAATCAGTTTTTTAAAGTCAGCTAGAATTGCTTCCATTATAACGTTAATGACATAATATAGTGATATGATTTTCTTGCATGTATATCTTTACTGGGGGCTATGAGATTCTTGTAGGAACAAGCTGTACCTCTATTTTCTTTGTATTTCTACCCCCTACCTTAATGTACAACTAATATTCAGTACACTCTATGTTTTTTGAATGAGTGAATGAATTAATGAATCCAAGAAAAACTAGCAGAAATATACTCTTGTATCTGCTGGGGGTTTAGGAAGAGATGCCAGTGAGGAAAGACAACTGTGTGTTTCCACAAGTCCTTGAAGTTTCATCACAGATTAAGATTTAGTCACAAGTTTTGAAAGTCCAGACTTTTATTTCATCTATATTAAGAGTTGTTATTCTCTGTAGAATTGTCTTTGGGGAGCTGGGTGACATATCTATGCAAATGCAGGTTGCTGTATTATTTACAAATGTTCAAATCCCTCACTTTGGATCAGCAATGTCCAATAGAACTTCCTGTGATGGTGGAAATGGTTTAGACCTGCATTGTGCAATAAAATAACCACTAGTCACATGTGGTTATTGAGCACTGAAAGGTAGTATAATTGATAAAATTTAATTTTATTTCATTTTAATTATTTTAAATTTATGTGTATGTAGCAACAGGTGGCTAGTGACTACTTTATTGCATAGTGCAACTCTAGAATAAGGAAGAAAATTTTCTACCATGTCATTTACTTATTGAGTCTTAACTAATTTTATTATTAATTATACATTATTTTCACTTCAGGTTTTGCATTTGCATCTGATTTGCCTGCCTTTGATTGTCAACCTCCCTTCTTTTATTAGACCTAATAAAACTTTATCTTGGATATCTTTCACTGCCTCTCCTAAACTTCATTGCAGAAAACCTCTGGTATTAATCATTGCCTAGTCTGACACTCTGTATCTGGTTCTCAATTTCAGCATTCCACCTCCAGCAGCCACATCTTTTCTAGATGTTGATTCTGATTGAGCCAGCTAGCATTAAGCAAAAACTACGATATACTTGTATTTTAGCCTGAATGAAAAATTCTAAGTGTAAGTGAAATGTGTTATATGTACATTGGTTTGCCCGATATTATCTACCCTTTGAGAAGCCTACATGGGAATCCAATTAATTTTTTTTTAGAAGTGATACAAGATTTGCTAGTGGTATGAAATTAAGATTATAGGTAGCAAGTTTTGTGAGTTTTGCATCATTATCTTTTTCCTGAAATTTTATTAGAGATCCCTACTTTGTGTACCTATCTGAGAAGAAAAGGAGCTCTCCTGCTAGTGAACTGTACATCATCTCCTGGGAAAGTGCTGGAGGCACATGGATTATAACTCACACTGGAAATATTCTTTTTCTAATCTTTAGGCTGACTAGAATCTTTCTTACACTTCTTTTCTCCTTCAAGGAACAACAATTTTGCATCTTTTTAATTAAAGTCTCAATCTAGTTTCCTTGTCAGGAAGCGTCTTTATTCACAAGTTACAAGTTCTTAAGCTTTTCAATGGCTTTTGTCATGTTTACACATGCAAGATTTCCCAGTTGATTTGACTTATTGGCTGGTGAAATCACAAACCAGTCATTAGATAATAAAGTTCACCTTCCAAGTAATCTTAGATGATTTAATAAATAATTTAAAATAAGTATAGGTAGAAAACTAAACCTTGTTTGTGGAGAACCTCTCTTAACCTTCTTCATATTTGTCATTCACATTTGTAGATGTCAGATCCCTTGCATTAATGTGACCAATATTTTGGGTATTATCAAAATTGTTCAAATTCTCTATGAAACATGCATCTGTGTTTGAGTATAATTGACATCAATCTGGTCAGTAATTGGTAAGAAATATTATTATTATACATCTCAAATATATGTGACCCAGATAGTAAATTATAAGAAAAAATGAGGTTTTGTATTTAGTAAACATGGTAATAATAAGGTTTTATCCCTAGAAATTCATTGTAATTTTAAAATTCAGTATTTCTGAGTAAATTCACAAATTGTGAAAATGAAAGAATAAAAATATACGAATTTCAATGCATTATAACTAGATAGGAAAAGTGACTTATCTGCAAACACATATGGATAGATCATGAACCATATATGAATGAATACATATAAACCTTACAACTTGTATGGTAACTACATAAATCATTTTGAATTCTACATTTCTAAAGAACACAATAAATAAAATGTATCCCCTATAAAGCCAAAATGTTTCATTTGGTGAGCATGAGAAAAAATCTGATATTTGGTTAAAGAACAAATAGAAAACGAACTTTAGCTTGATCTCCAATATATTAGCAGTTGAATATGGCTATGGTGAGAATAATTTTAACTAGAACCATTTTTAAATTAATGACATATTATGTTTTTTAATGTATTTTATTTTAATACAGGTGACCCAAGAACTTCACTTTGACATATTATGCATTTAGCCAGTAGAAAAAAATCTTTTCTTTGCTACCATTGGAAATCCATTATAATGCAGTAAGAAAATGAGCTTCAAATTCTAATAACCATGAGTTTAAATCCAATTTAGTAGAATTTAAGAAAGTTAATCAACTTTAGTTTTCTCATTTACAATTTATAAAGTTAGGTTTGTATGTAAACTAACACAATGCTCTCAGATCTTTCTGAGGGTAAAGGGAATAGTTTTGTCTTTATCTTTCAGCTTTCACTTCTTTAAGAGAAAAATTCAAAGCATTATTATTTCAAAAGAATACGATAAAAAGAAATCAAAACAATAAAAACACTTCTAATGTTATCTTTCAAAATAACTGTAAAGCATGATGACTATATAAATCCATGATATAATTGGGGTATTAGAAAGGAAAGTTACAGTTATATCAGAAAAATTTGAGCATAAACTATCTTCTATAGTAGCAGACAAAAAAATATTCATAGAACTTTGTACATGTCAAGGCTCTGAGGTATTAGTCAATAAAAATTTGAGATCCATTACTCTGAAGTGAATTCTATATAAATATTTATTAAAATTCAATTCTTGGTGTTTCTCAGTAGTGCTATAGTATTTGGCTGCTTTTTAAAAGAAAATTCAATAATTTACATTAATTTCACTATAGGATATATTATTTTCTTATAAATTTTAGTGTATTTAATAAAAGTTTTCAAAGTTTATATATTTGCTACAGACTGTATTCGATGAAAAGTTTGGTCTGTCTTATGTGATTTAATGTAATTGCAAACTGCTTTAAATGCATAATTTTATATGTTTGTTGCATTTTTAACTCCTTTTCACAGAAATGGGAAAGGACCCAAAAGTTGTTTAATGAAATGTTAAAATGGTGATAAATATAGTCATATGATATTATAATATAAAACGTCATAATTGTAAATAAAATAAACAGAATAAATATAGAATGAAAATCTATGCGTTTGTAAAAGTAAATCTTCAGGTAGAAGATTTGCTAAGTAGTCAGAAAGTACAATGAATATTTATGTAATAAATAGTTAAACATTAGATTTCATAAGATTAGCAATTTTAAGTTCCTGTTACTAGTGTTTTGACCATTACAAGATATTTTTTATAAAGTATAAATACATCATCAAATATTTTGTTAATTTTTAGGTGTGATAAAGCAAAATAGCAGGTAAACCAAATTATGTGTTTTTTCATGACAAAAAAAAAATGGTGTAAGGCTATATAGCTTATAGTGAGAACTAGAAAGTGAATCTTCACCACTGAATCTACCAGCACCTTGATCTTGAACTTCCAGGCTTTAGAACTTGAGAAATTTCTGTTGCTCATATGCCATTCAGTCTATGGTATTCTGTTATAGCAATTTGAATAAACTAAGACAACAGTGAACTAGAGTGGTCTTTTTAAATGCAAATTTGGATATTTCTTTTTATGTGTGTGTATATGTGTATGTTTTTATTTTATTATATTAAATTTATAGTAGTGATATTGGTTAACAAAATTATATAGGTTTCAAGTGTCACAAATGGCAGTATTTCACCTTTTCTTATAGATGAGTAATATTTCATTGCATATATGTACCACATCTTTATTCAATTATCTATTGTAGAATACTTCAGTTGTTCCCATGTCTTGGCCACCATAAATAATGCTTCAATGACCATCAGAGTGCTTATATCTTTATGAATAAATGTTTTAAAAATTTTGGGGTAAATAGATGAGGTATTGTTGGGTCTTATGGTAATTCTATTCTTAATTTTTTGAGGTACCTCAATACTGTTTTCCATAGGGGCTGTACCAATTTACATTCCCACCAGTAATGTGGAGGCTTCCTTTTCCCCTACAAACTCTCCAACACTTATTGTTACTTGTATTGTTGACAATAGCTATTCTAACAGGTGCGAAATGGTATTTCATTGTGGTTTTGATTTGAATTTCCCTAAGGAGTGAAGTAGAGCATCTTTTCCTATGTCTATTGGCCATTTGTATTTCTTCGGAGAGAAGTGTCTGTTCAGGTATTCTGCCCATTTTTAAATAGGATTGTTTGTTTGTTTGTTTGAGTTCAGAAAAAGAAACCATCCACAAGACAAAGAGATAACCAATGGAATGGGAGAAGATATTTGCAAATAATGCCTCCAATAAGGGGTTAATATTCACAATATACAAAGAACTCATACAACCCAATTTGGATATTTCAGTTTCCCACTTTAAAACTTTTTCACTAACTCCACATGACAAACTGCTTACAAATGACCTGTAGATTCATGCATTACTTCAGTTTAACTCTCTGTCTTTATCTCTCAGTAGCACGTAAATGACATCTTCTGAACTATCCCATTTTTTCTTTCTACCCATTGCAAGCTGAGCATACTTCAGAATATGCTGCACAATCTCTTCCATTTCTTTGAAATGTGTTTCTTCTCTGAGAATTCTTCATTGTTCATGCTCCATCTTTTACACTTCCTCCAGAGGTGCTTTTTGGACCCTTTAGACTAAATTAGTTTCCATTGCTATGTTTACTAAATGAAATAGTCAGATTTATACTCATGAAAGATTCTTTTGTATGAAGGAAAAATATACCATAAAATATTGTAAATATCCAAATAAGACATAATGGACAAAGGAAGTATATTTTAATTTCTATCCTCACTTATGTGATTATGAACTAAAAATTGAGCATAAGTTTTAATAACATTGAGTATTTCTTCTAAATGATTGTATCCTATGAGCTCAGGTAACTCAAATGATGATTAACATGAGTTTGTACATGACTCTGAATCCCACAATTTAACAGCTCCAAAGTTATGCCTTTCACTTCCATTAATAACAGAATTTAATTCTTAGAATTTCTGTAGAGCCATGTTTTGACATCTTTGAATATGAGCTCATATCGGACCCTTTTATTGCTCACCACATCCATATTCATATCAAAGAACTGGAGTTGAGAAATACCGGATAGAAAGCAATAAGAGTTATATATGTATATATATATAAAGTTAGATTTTACTTTATTTTAGAGCAAATAAAAGTGAAATTGAAAGAACATAGATATAAATGATTTATTTATTTACTCATTTAATTTAGAAGAATGTAATGGAGAAATAAACAGAGAGTGAGGTAAAATAACATCTTGGAATATGTAAAAATCAACAGACATTTTTGTATTTTTTACTCAAATTAAAATTGATATTGCCTTTATAAAATATTAAGAGATTGCAATCATTTTTAAAAAGAGAGAATAGTTTTCTTAGACATTTGTCTGAATGAAGATTACCTTGGAAATGTATTAAACTGTATATTTCTGGTTTATTCAGAATTTTGGGTTAATTGATATTATGAGTATCAGGGACCTAAATTAAAAAAAATATATATATAAATTATATATAGGTGATCCTGAGCTACATTTTTATAAACATCGAATTTGAGGAAATAAGTTATTCAGAAGTTTGTGTCACACAAGCAAATTCTATTAACATTTTAACATATTTTAGCGTATATTTTCTAGAGTCTTTTTGCCTGCACGTGTTTAGATATTTTGTTTTAAGATTTGGTATACAGTAGAGTATTCGAATATGTGTTGTGAGGACTGAGTTAATTTTTCTACAGACCTAGTTAGAGGTTAAGAACAGATTTTGTGACAGCTGGCAGACTGCATCTAATCTTGGCTTTACTGTGGTCTGCCTTTAATCAAATTATTTAACTACCACTTGTCTAATTTTTTCCACTTATATAATGATAAATAAAACATTTCTTTTTTCAGAACAATTAAATCATATGATATTAAAGGTACTGACATAGAGACTATAGTTAATGCATAGCATACTAGCTCTGATTATTATCTTCATAAAGAGTTGCTGATTTCTCCATATAAAAAAAATGCATATTTTAAGTGACAGATTTCAAGCTACTTGACTTTAAAAAACATAAATTAAACATCAGTATGTTAGCATTACTCTTTACACGTAAGGTGTTATTTGTAATCAATGTCCAACTCCAATTGTATGAGCAAAATTACATTTTGTTTCTATACTAATGCTCTTTACTCTAGAATCATCATCTAAGGCCAGAATGTACAAGATGTGTAAATATTTAAATAAAATATTATAATATATATATTCAATGTAATTAATTGAAGTATTTTCATTCACAAAACAACAAAAAAAATACCTAGAGTATTTTCTTACATAACAAATCTATATAACAAATGTAAATTTTCTAGTAAATATTAATTGCAGTAAACAGTAGTGCACTTAATGTGATTAAAAATAGGATTTATTGACAAAATGTTATCACCTCAGAAGTTATTTTTAAGTACTACATTAAGGTGGCTGATAGAATCTGAGCATAAACAAATGACATTCAAAGTAAAGATAAGTAAAATCACCTTAGGCAGAAAACTTTCAGTATTTGGGAATGTAATTTCAATGTAAATATATTGGCCTGTCAATTATACCTTGAGTAGAAGTAGAGTCAATACAAGAATGGATATCTAATTAGAACTCTGATGATACTTTCCTAAATGCTCTTAAAAGATAGATATTTCTACTAAGTAATTGAAAAAGAAATGAAGAGCTACACTAAATACATCATTTCACAGCAGTCTGAAAATATAAAGTACATGAGGGAAAAAGAAAGAAAATTGCTTTTATATCAGAGAGGCCCTGGGGAAATTAGTTGTGTGTGTGTGTGTGTGTGTGTGTGTGTGTGTGTGTGTGTGTGTGCGCGCGTGCGCGCACGCGCGCGCATAAAACAGAGTGGAGTGGTGACTTGTCTTGAAAGAGTGCTTTGTGTTCAGGTGGACATTGTAGCCATTTTTTTAAGAGCAAAGGCTCACCTAAGAGAAAAAAGATCACAAGCTGTGTTTTTGCATACATTTCTATTTTCCAGGTTCTTCTTTTAGTTAATAACAATTCCTTAATCTGAGATGTTACTGTGAAGATAACCTGACATCTCTGATGGGAAATACAAACAGCTTTCAATTACTAAATTGATATAATATAGACAAAACCTTCAACTTAAACAATTAACTTTGAGAAAGTAAAAACAATTCATGAATTTCTAAAATTAAATTTATAAATTTATCAGGACAACATTGGTTAATAAAATTATATAGGTTTCAAGTGTATAATTCAATAATACATCATCTGTATTTGCATTATGTGCTCACCACTCAAAGACAAATCTCCTTTTGTCTCCAAATATTTGACCTCCTTTACCCTTATCAACCTCCCCCACCCCCACTTTCCCTCTGGTAATAACTAAATTGTTGTCTGTGTTTATGAGTTTTTGTTTGTTTGACTCATTTATTTGTTGCTTTCAGTTTTATATCCACATATAGATGAAATATATAGACGAAATCTGACTTACTTTGCTCAGCATGATGACCTCAAGATCTATCCATGCTGTTGCCAATGGCGATATTTCATCTTTTCTTATGGTTGAGTAATATTCCATCATCTACGTGTACTACCATCTTTATTCAATCATCTATTGAAAGGCACTTAGGCTGTTTCCATGTGTTGGCCACTGTGAATAAAGCTGCAATGAACATTGGGGTACATATATCTTTATAGATACAAATTTTCAAATTTTGGGGGTGAGTACCCAGACAAGAGTTTGCTGAGTCATATAGTAATTCTATTCTTAATTTTTTGAGGCATCTTCGTACTATTTTCCAAGGTGGCTGTTTCCCATCAGCACTGTATGAGGATTCCTTTTTTCCTACAACCTCTCCAACATTTGTTATTACTTGTCCTATTGATAATAGCCATTATTACAGGTATAAGGTGGTATCTCATTGTAGCTTTAATTTACATTTGTCTAACAGCTAGTGAAGTTGAGTATCTTTTCATATGTATGTTGGTCAATTGTATGTCCTCTTGGGAGAAGTATCTGTTCAGGTCCTCTGCCCACTTTTTTAGTTGTTGTTGTTATTGTTGGGTTCTACGAGTTCTTTACACATTTTGGATATTAGTCCTTTATTGGAGACTTTGTTTTCAAATATCTTCTCCCATTCAGTTGGCTGCCTCTTTGTTTTGTTGATTGTTTCTTTTGCTGTGCAGAAGCTTTTTAGCTTATATAGTCCCATTCATTTATTTTAGTTTTTACTTCCCTTGCCTTTGAGGATTTATAAAATCCTTTCTAAGACTCAGGTTCATGAGTTTAGTACTTATGTTTTTTCTACATAATTTATTTTTTCAGGTCTTATATTTAGGTCTTTGATCTATTTTGAGTTAATTTTGGTTTATGGTGACAGATAGCATTTTATTTTCACTTTTTTGCATATGGCTTTCCAATTTTCCCAGTGCCATCTATAAAGAGGCTTTCTGTACTCCATTATATATTTTGTCTCCTTTGTCAAGAACTATTTGCCCACAAAAATGTGGGTTTATTTCTGGGCTCTTGATTCTGTCCAATTGGTCTACATATCTATTTTTCTGTGAATACTATGTTGTTTGATTATTGTTGCTTTGTATTATAATTCAAAGTCATAAATTGTGATATCTCTGGTCTTGTTATTTTTTTAATATTTTTTATTTTTCAATTATAGTTGGCATACAATATTATATTAGTTTTAAATGTACAGTATAGTGCTTAGACTGCTATATAACTCAAAAAGTGATCAGCCCAATAAATCTCATACCTCTCTGCCCCTTTACATATTTATTACAATGTTATTGACTATATTCCTCATGCTATACTTTATATCTTTATGACTATTTTGTAACTAACCAATTGTACTTAATCCCTTTGCCCTATTTCACTAACCCTCCAGTGCCCCTCCCATTTGGTAACCTTCAAATATTCTCTATAACTATGAGTTTGTCTCCATTTTTGCTGTTGCTGTTGTTATTGTTATTTATTTGTTCTTTAGATCCCACAGTATGTGAAATCATATGGTTTTTGTCTTTATCTGACTTACTCCATTCAGCACAATACCCTCTAGATCCATCATGCAATATCTTTTTTCCGTCTTCTTACTTGTAGTCTGTGTGTGTCTTTTAATCTGAAATGAGTCTCCTTAGGCAGACTATGTAAGGGTCTCATTTTCTTATCTATTTAGCCACCCTATCTTTTGATTGGAGAGCTTAATTATTTTTCATTTGATGTACTTGTCGATAGATATGTCATTTTCAATGATCCTTGAAAAGGTTTTGTCTTTTTAAATGAACTTGAATCATTTGTTTTTTTTTAAGAGAACTGGCTCATTATAAACCAGCATTCTTAAACAAGTTTCCATATTATTCTATATCCACAACTAACATAACAATTATTTGCTGTTATTGAAATATTGTTAAAAGTATTTAATTTTCTTCTAGTGATAGGTTAAAATCAACATAGACTGTGTCTATACATGCACATTTATTTAGAGAACTAAAACACGGTTCAATCACTTCAGTAGCATAAGTGTCACACTTTAAACATCAGAGAATGAGTGAAGTACATTTTCTACACACTACGTGTCCTTATTCCAGTGTTACTATCTTCCTGTTCTTTTATGTTTATTCTTATAATGATTC
This sequence comes from Eonycteris spelaea, assembly GCA_003508835.1. Lineage (NCBI taxonomy): Eukaryota > Metazoa > Chordata > Mammalia > Chiroptera > Pteropodidae > Eonycteris > Eonycteris spelaea. The sequence continues at coordinate 10,957,785 of PUFA01000018.1, read as the reverse complement.
TTAAATGTTCTTTAATGATATTAATAATTAAAATGTTAATCATTTTTCCAATTAATATTACTAATACATCCATTTAACTTGCTTGTATATACTCTACCATGTCTCTTTCATGCCCTTCACTCTCCTCTTGGGAAGGGAGAAGAATAGAAAAATACATATATGTATATATATTTAGCAACGTCTCCATTACACCACAAAAAAATTAATTAATTACTTCCTTTGTTTGAGAAGCAACTATACCCACTTTGCTTGCTTACTCTTATCCAGCCAATAGTTGGGTATGAGACATTTTTGGAATAAATGGCTGGTTTCTTAAAATTGCCAATTAATGATATCTCAGTTTTTTCCAGTTTGAATAGTCTCTTTCAGACAAATGCTCTGACTTTAAGAATTCCTTTGCCTCCCTATTCCTCACCAAGAAAGTATCTAGATATATCTGTTGCTCACTTAATCAAACATTGAAAAAGCGAAATGAGAGCCTTTGAGTCTTTGGATATGCATAGATGGTTGGTGCTTCCCTTCCTCTGTTTTTCTGGGAGAGTGTAAAGTAGTCTTGGATTTTTATGCTTTATTGCTGACATAATGAGTGAAGATCTTGCTGATATTTTTTGGCTTTATTATGCCCTACTTTGGGATGTTGGTACTGCAGAGTCTTCAATGGTCCCAAACTATGGAGACAACTATTATCAGTTTCTGCAATGTGGTCATCTTGTTCCTCACTGAGAGAGAGTTAAACAAAGACTTCAAAAAGAAATCTCATCTCCCATGTCCACATGGCTTTGGCAACCATGGAACAATTTTATGTTTCTGGTCAAGTGGTAAAAATTATTTCTTCACCTTCTTCAATCTGGGCTGCTCTTATATCTAGCTTTGAACAATAAGATATAAAAAGGGGGCTTGACAGCTTTTAGTCTTACTTTCTTGGAATCCTGAGATCACCATACTGTGAAGAAGTCCAGTTTTGCCTACTGCAAAATGAGAAGTGTTGCCGAAGAGAATTATGATACCCAGTCAACAACTGATACCCATTTTTAGGCATGTGAACGAGGATATCAGGTCTCCTTCAATTCCAATAAAGCTGTCATGGCTGCAGAATTGTTCAGAATGCTAAACTACAGAATTGTGAAAAATAATAAATTACTGTTATTTTTTGTTATTATATTTAAGTGTAACAACTGCTAACTGAACAACTTGCAATGGAAAATTAGATAATAGCCATTCTGGCTTCATGCTCTGCCATTGTCCAAAGTCCACACTCCAGCCAGTATCACACACACCACCATATGGAAAATCTTCTGGGTCCCTTCCATATTTCTTGAAATGGAAGGAATATCAGAACACCAAATCATATAATCCATTTTTCTGTGTAGTGAGAGATGATGGTGGGACAGTCTTGTACTTGTTAATTTATCCTTGGATCCTTTTGATTTAAATAGTCTCTTTCGAGTCCCCTGATCTTTATTAAGTATTTAGTCTTTCATATCTCTTCACTTCCTCTTACCCAAGATGGCATGAGGTACTGAAAAAGAAGATATATTGTTGCTGTGGTGGGAACTTATATCTCCCTTCTGTCCTATGATTTCTGTTCCTTAATGTGGTATTCACTATGAAGCTTGGAGCTGTTAAATTTGTGCTTGTTCTCTTGGTTTGAAGGCCCACTAGTTCTTTCTTAGTCACTTGGTACTACATCATCTGTAGTAGGTGCTGCAGAGATTTCTGATGTTTTGATGTAATTTGATGTTGATCCTGGGTCTGGTTTAAGAAACACTTTGTTCTGTCAGTTATCTTCTTATAATCTCTTGGGGCTTCTGCAAAATTGTGATTCTCTTTCATACCTTATGGTAGCAAAAGGAGCAATAGGAGTGAATCTTAGGCTCTCTCTCTCTAACCAACCAAGCTATGTTGTCATTTTGCCTGGATGCTACAGCTATATATTGATTCTGAGCAACTCTGTACTCATCTCTTCCTAGATATTTGAAATAGAGAATGGATATTCAAGACCCCTTGTTTCTCCTTTCCTAACACCAAGTCCATCTCTAGAAGTTTGTCTCAGATGGGACAGTAAGGGTTCACATATCTGGCCACTCTGCTCGTTTTGCTTTTTATTCTCTCTCACAGGGACTCAGGGTTTCCTTTTATTTACCCTTCTTGTCAGTTAGTGATTTTGCCTATATTTTATACTCCTTTCTCCCATATTATTTGGTCCTCTCATTTTCTACATTAATGACTTTGGAATGAATGCCAGGAACACAATCTATGATACATTTTCTAAATACCATCATTTATCTATATTTAATGTTTTTCACATTTGGGGAATAAAATTAAAATCCCTGCATTAATGAAACTCTAATTAGGAGTGTACTCCCTCTAGCCAAGCCCCCACGGGAATGCCGTGTAAACTAAAAAAGGCAATTTGTTTATTATCAAAATATAGTTGTTAACCTCACTAGACTACATAATTCAGGAAAAAAATCTAAAACACTGAAAAAAAGCCTCTTGTTAACTATATGTTCAAATGTAAATTTCAAACTTTTTAGCTGCTTTTTTTTGTCCTCCACTGCCTATAATGTACAGTCTCTTATTCTGTTTGACCAACTTGTTTTTAGTCATTTTTTTTCTTAATCCCATTTAAATGTCACCTCCTTCAGGAAGATTCCCTAGACATTTTTGACTTTCTATTCCCAGTGCCCATGGTTAGATGCTCTCATAGCACTCTGTGCATATGACTACAAACACATTTATCACACTAAGCACTAATTATTTTATCTCTCTCTACCTTTCTGTTTCTTCCTCCTTCCCTCCTTCTCTCTCTCTCTCTCTCTCTCTCTCTCTCTCTCTCTCTCTCTCTCTCTCTCTCTCTCTCTCTCTCTCTCTCTCATTTCTCTCCTAACATGGCTGTGACCTTTCTGAGAAGAGTATCCATGTTAATATCTTCAGTATCCATCACAGTTCTGGACACGTGGTAGGTACTAAATAAAAGTTGAATAAAAGAATAAGTATGCACAGCTCTACATGAAAAGTCAAAAGGTAATCATATATCTAATATTGATAAACACAATATTAGAGCAAGAGAAGAAAGTTGTAGACTCCAAATGATTAATATCATTATGTCGTAACTGTCATATACAACCATTTTCATAATGAGGTGAGGACTTCTACATGCTTAAAATGCTACAGAAATATCCTAATCCAAAGCATTGCCATACTTGGATCATGCTTATACAAGCATAATCCATGACAATTATTTTTCTAGGCTTTTATTACTAACTCTTTTCTGACTGAAATAATATTTCTTTAGATATGCTATTACCTTCTAATTACTACTTATTCTGGCTTTAAGATGTACCTGCTTGTCTCTGATTTGATCCATTCTGTTAATTTTGTACTTTAACTCTCTGATAAGAATCACCTTGCCCTCATTTTTGAGTTATTTTATTTATCCAAACCAGGACACATTTGAGAGTGAGTAGATGCCCTATTAATAATTATGACAGAACAATAAGCTAGAATCTCTTTATATTTTATGGACTATATGGCAAACTGAGATATCGCTTTACATATTTCTAGCTCGTGGAGGAAATTCACAGGTGTATTAATTGAATCCCTGCCCAACAAGCTAGCTTAAAAGCAGTGTCATATATTTACATTTTTTACTATAAAAAGACACGGAGTGTTCAAGAGTTGATGCTGACAGTTAATTATAAAAATGAAACTTTACTTAAATAGTTTTAGAAAGGAGAGAAAAAAACAAATACACCAATAGTTAAAACAAAGTGAAATAAGTAACCATAGTGTTAAGGACTTAAATCCTCTGTGTCCTTGAGACGGCAGATATAAATACACAAACTGTGATCTCCTTATGACGTTATATGGATGTCTTTCATGAAGATATAAATTCTTTTCATAATAAAAAGAGTGTTAATCTTTTCCTATTTGTGATTTTCTAAGTTCAATACCCCTGACTAGTTTGTCATTCTTACTCTCGTTGATTCAAAATACCTATTGTAAGAGATATTTTTTCTCTTTCTTTTTCATGACATACAAATTAATAAGTTTCTAAACTGATTACCTTCTGGTTTACCTCTGCTTGTACCACTAGTATTTTACTTTACTACACTTTGGAAATGAAAAACAGATACCTGAGATTATTATGCTAAGTGAAATAAGCCAGACAGAAAAAGTTGAAAATCACATGATATCACTTATATGTGGGATATAAACCTAAAAGTAACAAGTGAGCAGGACAATCAAACAGAGACTCATGGACATGGACTATAGACTAGTGATTACTAGTGGAGTGGGGGAGGAATGGGGAGGTGGACAGGGTAAAGGGGGTCAAATATAGGGGATGGGGGAGGATGAAGTGGGTAAAGGAGATCAAATATATGGTAGCTGAAGGAAACTGAACTTTGGATGGTAAACACACAATAGAATATATAGATGTCAAATGATAATGTACACCTGAAAATTATATAATTGTATTAACCAAAGTTACCTCAATAAACTTAATTTAAAAATAAAACAAAAATAGATGCCCCCCCCCCGCCACAAATGGACACATACATACACAGAAAAATACACTCTCGTTCATGCATTTTTCCAACCCCTTTCCCCTGTGTAACTAGACATTTACCCTTCCTCATTGTTCGAGATTAGAGAAAATTATCTTCTCCAAGTAATTAAACTTTAAGTGTGAATGCCAAATCAAAATGGTGAGAAATTATGCTGAATATATCCAATTCATTGAATCTAGGAATTAAAAACCCAATCAAAAGGAAATATTTAAATAAATTTAATAAATTGTTGAAAGAGAAGGGATTCCTCTTAGCTAGTTGACTAACATTCAGTTTAACAGTGATCCTTAACTTGATTTACTTGATTTTCTATTAGGAATATGAACAAAGAAAGAAAAAGAGGAAGGAAGAAGAGAAGAGAGAGAAAAAGAGCTATAAGAGAAGATGAGAGAGAAGAGAGAAAGATGTAGATAGGGAGAAAGAGAAGGAAAAAAAGGAGAGGAAGGGAGAGAAAAGGAGAGAATAGAAGAGGAAAGGAGGATAATAGGTATGAGAAATGAATAGGATAAGTGGCTCTGGTACTTTATTTAGTTGTTGCTTCTACCCAGGTCTTGTCCAGGCACACACATGAGAGCCAATTTGCTACATCTCAGAAGCCTGGGGTTTTCTCAGAGGCCATCATGCCAGCTGTGAAAGAAGCCCAAGAAGTGGACCTCATAAAAACTCTGACTCCTCCCATCACTTCTGGGCTTACATGTATTTTATTATAGATATGGAACCTGAAGTCTCCAGCAGCTGACTGAGTGATCCAGGTGACGCCTCTTAGAAGTATTTCAGAGTTAATCACCATGGAGAAAGCTTTGTAATATGAGAAGTCGAAGATGGGAAAGAAAATGTAAACCTCTTTTCCTTCCCACTACCAGGCTGTTCTGTGGTGCACTGTTTCCACACATGCCATGTGACTGAGCAACCAGCATTTTTTTCCTGAGAACAGGGGCCAGATCAGTAATTTATCACATTGTGTTTACTTTCCCTTCAACCACTTTGCTCTCATTATTGTCTTTCTTGCCTAGGATTCCAGCCCCACCCCACTCCACAATAAAACTTAGCTTTTTCTCAAATTATGTTTTCCAGCGAAACCATTCTAAAGCAGTGTATCTCTTTTCTTTAGTATTGCCAGAAATGAAAGTTTCACTTTTATATAGATTTTAATAGAATTTAATAAATTTATTTTATTCTATCATATCAACTACTTTTGATCATGTTTATTATAATTTTTCCCAAAGTCCATTTCTTCCTTTCACTGCTGCTTATACTACCTTAATGGGCATCACATCCCTAAATCTCTTATACAGAATTTCATCTCCTCTATTTAATTACCCCTAGATTGAGGTGCCATCCTCCTAAAAAGGCTTACTGATCTTTTGATGTTATTGTCTCTAACATTTGAGATCACCATAAGAGCTTCGATTGTGCTTAAATTATGTAAGGTGCCTATTATGTAAGGGATAAATAGTATTTATTTGTTGAATGAACAAAATAAATGAATTTATTTAGTCCTCCTAGTGACTCTGAAACCTATGGACACAACTGATACAATTCACAAGACATACACAGTAAAAATTATTTTACAAATGAAAAGAGGACTCAGAATTGCTGTCATGAGTCAATGACAGAATCATCATGAAAACCACTTTTGTTTGATTCCAAGTTCTTGAATGCATGCTTATATTTTGTATTTAGAATAAAACTAAAGAGCTTTAACCTCTTTTCATGACTATTTTTGCCTTGACACTTTCAGGTTACTAAGAAACAGTGTTTTATCCTGCGTACGCATCAAGATTATTTTGTAACCTGATCAGAAAAAACTTTTAAAATTTATTTCTAACATATAAGATATGTAAGTGAGAGACTAACCCAGATGCAGCTTGGCTAACATGAGACTATTAAATTTGGACAAACATTTTAAGTGGTTCCCTATAACCACACCTTTTTCTTTGTGAATGAAGGCAAACAGCTGTGTGTGTGTGTGTGTGTGTGTGTGTGTGTGTGTGTGTGTTTGCAAAAATATAATTTACATTAGGCTTGAAAATCTATTATCTAGGCTAACTGCTTTGAATATATTTTCCCAAACTCACACCCTGTTAATAGATTTCTCCCTGAAAATGTTGGGGTTCTTCATTAAGGGCTTGTATAAATAATTTAGTATTAAAAATATGAAAATCATTTGTGCTTATATCATAGACATAATCTTATTTCATTTTTATGTCCTATTATAGGCTTTTACAAATCTGTTAAAAGCAAACTCTTTATGATATGAGCAATTAAATTATTTTCCTAATATTAGAAAAACAAAAATGTAATGCTTTTAGTTTATTTCTCATGGAGTTGCCAGAAAATGTATTCATAATAAGCATAGGCCAGTGCTTCACTGTTCAACGGTTAAATACTTTATCTCCAAATGATCACAGTGTGAGTCAAGCAAGTATTTCTTTCTTTTTTTTTTTTTTTTTTTGGTCAGATTTAACAATTTCACAGCAATAAATATTTTCTGTCATTTTATATACAGACAAAGGAAGAATCACAAGAATTGGCAATATAGAACAAAATGCAAGTAGATTAAAATATACTTTTTGAACTAATAACACTACGTCCAAAAATAAAAAAAATAAATTAAAAGAGAAAAATATATTTTCCCCTCTTCCCACCACTAATAAAGTAAAATCCCTGGACATTATTATAAAACAAATTTTAAAAGGCTTTGAAAATTGGAAAGAAGAAAGCATACTGCCTTGGGATCTTGAGACCCAAGAAATAACAAAATAATGAATTTCCTGAGTTTTCTTTTGGTTTCAAATTTCCACAGTTCGAGCTGAAGATCTAACATCTCAGAAACTTAAACGGGCTGAAAAAAATTTTAAAAATCCACACAAAAGCTTGTTCTTTCTTGACAAAGTACTAGGAAAGGCTCAGACCAACAAAACAGAAAACTTTTAGGCAACTGTTTCTGTACTTCAGGCAAACACCATAGGACAAGTCCATGGCTCCGTGGCGCCAGCGAAAGCGAGTGAAGAGTTTAGACTTCCACTTTTGAAAGGCTGTGATATGGTAGTGTCACAGAAGGCCAAAGAAGGAGCTGAAACTTTCCTGCCAGTTCATAATGAGCCCACCTTCTCCTCATCCGCAGAGGCTGTATGAGGAGTCTGGACTTCCACTTCCGCCTGACAGCAGTAAGGTGTCTCCTCTTATTCCTCACTGAGGTGGTATTAGAAGCCCAGCAGAGAGTCAGAGCTTTCACTGTTATTCACTTGTAAGGAGGGCATTTCACCACAATGTCAGAGGAGGCCAAGTGAAAAATGGGAACTCTCATCCCATTCTAGCAGTTAAAAAATTACCACCCCACCCCTGACACTAAGATGACAGATGTCAGTATTGTCTAACAAACAAACAAACAAACAAACAAACAAATAAATCAGCCATGATAAAAGTGTTTTAACAGCAATTATGACCATGCTTGAAACAAATGGGGAAAGCCTCAGCAAGAATAGATCATACAAAGAGAAACAAATTTTTACAACTAAAAAAACCCCCGCCAACTGAATGAGAACTTTATGGATGGGTTCAACAGGGGAATGAATTGGTGAACTACAAAACAGAAAATAGAAATTGCATAACCAGGATCAAAGAGAGATATATTTAGTACTAACATCGGTCCTTTAAGTGACAGAAAAACAACAATAACAAAAAAATCAAATACTTTTTTTCCAAAAGTAGTTTTATAGCTGCATTTAAAGAGCCAATAAAACTTCGATTTTTAAACATTGAGCTAGTTATGTTGGTATTAATTTATTAGTGTCAGTTTATTTCTGACACTTTCTTATATAAAGAAAAATTTGAGAAAGTTTCACTGTAATCCTGAAGGAATTATTTTTCTGCCCTTCAATGAAAAGTAGAAACAATTCAATTATGCTTCTCTTAAAGCCTTAAAATGGTAAAATAGACACAGGGATCTCTTAGGTTACCTCTTTTTCTCTCAAACCACAGGGTATGTATATTTAAAAATAACATGTTGACATTTCTGGAAAATCATGTATAATCTCTGGTGTCATAATCCTAAATTTGCAGACATAAAACTAAATGTTAAAATTCCTTGGACCATGACTGTATTATTTTGTGCCATCCATTAAACCATTCTCAATAAAGCATAATCACAACAAATTCTAATTCTTCAGCTTTTCTTAGACACCCTAAGGCAATTTTCTCTGTCAATTTTCAAATCATCTCACAGCATGGCCTTGAGGATAAAATTGGAAAGTGATTGGTAAATTGAAAATGCATGTTTGTAATGTGAAAATCTGTTCATCTCAGTTCTTCATTCAGAAATAAACAGGCTCAAAAATATATAGTACAATGTGAAATGATGATGAATAAAAGCTCTTATGAGTGGATACAGTCTTTTAAATTGCAGAAGAAACTTTTGTCATCTCATTTCTCAATATATCAGTTTGTTCCTTAAAAAAAATCAAAGTGAAGAGGACTCCAAACTCCACTGTATCTTCCATGTGACCTCATGTTGACAAATTTGTCACTCAATGTGTTATGTGAATGAGTCAAGAGTGAGTTACCTAGGTTTTAGGAATGGTCAGATAATTAAATTGAAAGGGATAATATAATTAGAAGCATGTTGAGAACTGTGGAATACTAATCAACTAGCTATTCTGCTTAATTCTTGCTCCTGCTTCTAGATCTAAACCATACCATATTGACTTGCTCCTCTACCAAGGCACCTAGCTTAGCTTTATTATTATTTATCTATCTATCTATCTATCTATCTATTTATTTATTTATTTATTGGCTTGTAAACAACTTTTACTTCTTACAGTTCTGGAAGTTTGGCACTCAGATATTTGTTTGCATTTCAGGCTCTATTTTTAGAATTTTTAAGTTTACAATACTATCAAGGAGAAGGTAGAAAGACTTTTCATGTAGCCCCTACCCGCTCACATAAAATGGACTCTCCATTATTATCATTTACCAGAGTGACACATTTTTTACCAAAGATGAACCTACATTGACACATCGTAATTACCCCAAAGTCCATAGTTTACCTTGGGGTTCATTTTTAGAGTTGTACATTCTATATTTTGGATAAATGTATAGTGACATATATCCATCATTATAATATCATACAGCGTATTTTTACTAGCCTGGAAGTCCTCTGTATTCTGCTTAGTCATCTCTCCTCCTACCACCACCAAAATTACTAATTTTTTTTTTATTACCTCCATGCTTTACCTTTCCCCAAATGTCATATAGCTGGAATCATACAGCAATCTTTTCAGATCAGCCACTTTCACTTAGTAATATGAACACAGAGTTCCTCAGCATCCAGATTAGTGTCTGTTACAGATCCCTTACCTGCTGCCCCCCTTTTTCAATCTTCTACCTCCATGGGATTATTTTCTTCATTCTTCAGAAAATTTAGCTGGTTGTAATGGTTAATTAATGTGTTAATTTGTCTAGATTATGGTTGCTTGGTGAAATAGCATAGAAGTTACTGTTAAGATTCTTTTTAGATGTGATTAATGTTTATAATCAGTAACTTCAAGTAAAGCAGATTACTTTCTATGATGTGAGTGGCCCTCATTCTGTTGAATCACTGAAGAGAAAGATTTCCTCAAAACAAAGAATTTTGCCCAAAGATTTCACATAGAAACCTTGCATGTGTTTCCAGCGTGCTGGTCAGCCTTATGAATTTAGACTTGCCAGCTCTCATAATCATGTGAGCCAACTCCTCAAAATCTCTCTCTTTCCCTGTCTCTTTCTCTGGATCTCTCTCTCTTTCTCCTCCCTCTTTGTATCTATATCTATACCGTCTATATCTATACCACCTATACCTATGTCTATGTCTAATCTATATCATCTATCATCATCATCTATCTGCTATCAGCTCTGTTTCTCTGGAGAACCCTGATTAATACATTGGCTCAATGTCACTTCATTTGCTATTACACTCATTATGGTGCCTTTGGTTCTTCCAATGTCTTTGATTTACACTTCTTAGGCTTTCTTTCTTCTAATGACTTGTCTTTCACCTCATCATCCACTTAAAATATGGTCATATCCTAGACCTAGTCATTACTTAAATGGTAATGTCTCCATCTAAGCTTTAAGTATCCCATTCTCCAACCACTTTCTCCTACCTTTGAACCTTAACCCCATTAGTACTTCAGTTCTAATAATCTTTCAATTATACTAAGATCTGTAAACTACTCTCTACTCTTTTTCACTTTCTTATGTCTTTTCTCTCTCTAACAGATTTTTTTAAAAGGTAACAACCATAATAACCAGGATATTTTCCTATGATTATTCTTAAACTATAATCATTGCCCTGCATATACAATTCTTTAGGTCTTCTCACTTTCTCATAGTTTGTGGTCCCACTGAAATCCAACTTTTTGCTACTTGGTCCTTAAATATAAATATGACTGAAGAAAATAACTATATTGATTTTTCTGACTCTAAAATTATGATCTCAAACCTGAACAGGGCTTTAAAAGATATTTTTCTTGAGTCCCTAGATCCACTCTAACTTTCCATACCCTGCTTTAGAAGACTATGCACTCTACTGACAGTGCCCCTTGCACCTTTTAACTTTGCTTGGATTTAGTCAATGAGAAACACAGGAAGTAAGTGGAGGGAAAGAGAGAGAATGTCGTTGATACATTTAAGGCAGTGCAGTATACAGAACTCCTTCCTTTCTCTTTCCATTTCTAGTAAATTTTTTTTCTGTCTCTTTCAGACTAGTAGTGAATACCTGATAGATAATAGCCCTGACTAATAGCACTAACCATTATGGTTCCCCTATGCCTACACTTTTGTAAATAAATCATTGTGTATTAATTCCCTTTGAATTACCTTACTTCAAGTGTTTCATCTATAACGGAAAAAGATTCTTACAGTTCTTTGACAATACTTCTCTCCCATACATTTGGTTCCTACTGTTCTAATCTCAAACAATCTCAACTCTTTTCTACCTTCACTCTCAATTCATGACTTAATTTCCTACCTCTCTAAAAAAAACAAAAAAGGAATCTCCATATTCTCCCACCTCTACCCACATCTATCTTATATACCTGAATTCATACAATGATACTCTGAGCTGTAAATACTTCCATCATGGTTACTTAAGTGTCAACATGTTGCCACGAAGGCTGGGACAATCAGCCCTCACCAGCCATGCTAGCTTGCTCCATCCCAGCACTGTAGGCAAGGATTTGATTTCTTGTTTACTGTTCTATGCCCAGTAGGTAATTAATTAATATTTCCTGAATAGGATGAAAATAGCAGTCACTATAATTAATTATTTAATTGATAAATAATTTTTGAATATGGCCAAGTAAATATATGATTACATGTAGGCATTTGGGTGTGTAATTTTAATTTAAACATTTCTGATCTGTTATTGTTTAAAAAATGTATGCTTTAAAATTCTCAACTTTTTTTGAATTAAAAAAACTTCACTTTTCAAAATGTCTTTATTTGTATTGCCAACTTAAGTAGTTCTAAGAAAATAAAATATTTTTATTGATTTTAGTATATTTACTTTCTCATCTATAAACAGTAATATTAAAAGACAGAACAAATGTTAACAATTAATTAATTCCAAAAATATACATGTCAATGAGTTAAAATGAACTCTGTGAAATGTAATTAATTGTATTTATTTTCTAAGTTCAGAGCAGAAGCTGAGGCAGAGTAGAAAAATGCTGATATTAAAATAGCAGGACAGGAAACTACCAAATTGACCTGAGGGTATTTTCATATAAACATTTATTTACTTATTTGAAATATTGCCTGGTTCTTAAGAACCTTGCTGATAATTTTTTTTTCAAAGCCAGGTACAGTGATAAGCATGGACCCAGAAAATCCATGAAGGTAGAAAACCCCTGGATTCTATATTAAGGTATTTTCCTCATATTTTCATGAATTCTATAGACCTTAACTTTCTTTCTAAAGTCCACTTTACAGTCCTTCTGGTAGTAAAGATAGCCCTCAAGCTGAAAATCAGTATATACTATGAGCTGAGGCTGAATTTCCTTCCTTTGCTTATTGAAACTTTTATACTTATTTTTCTGTATATTTGGATATATAAGACAGAATAATGCATAGTTAGTAAAAAAAAGCATGGAAGAAAATAGATAAATTATAATCTACCACATTCTTCTCAGGATGCTAACAGTACTTTGACAGTTGTGCTTATGGGTAAAAATTAATTATATTACAGAGTTCTACCTGAAGCAATGCACAGTTCATATGGTTTATTGTGGGAAAATTGGACTCTTCTTCCAAAGAGACGGTAAAGCTTTATTGCCTTCTAGATGGCAGTTTTAAATCATATTTTCTCATTTTAAAAGATAAACAGGTGCTTCTTGAAGTAGACAGAATAATGCTCCTCAAAATTGTCCATGTCCTAATCCCCAGAATATATTACCTTATATGGTAAAAGGGCTATACAACTGATTAGGTTAAAGATTTTGATATGGGGATATTATGCTGGATTATTTCGGTGTGTCCATGTAGTCATGAGGATCCTTATAAAAGGACAGCAAGAAGTCATGGAAAGGAGAAGGTGATGTGACCAGAGAAGCAAATACTAGAGTGATGTGACCATAAGCCAAGAAAAACCAGCACCCTCTAGGAAATGGACTAAGCAAGAAACAGAGTCTCTCCTGGGATATCTAGAAGGAAACTTCCCTGCAAACTTCTTGATTTTAGCCCTGTAATATTTGAACTTCAGACCTCCAGAACTGTTAAGATAATATATTTATGTTGTTTTCATCCATTATATTTATAGCACTTTGTTACAACAGCAACAGAATACTAACACTCTTCTCTTTTTTAAAAAGCGATCAATTTATTTACATACATGTTTTAAATAATTCATAGTCAAAATCTGTAAGTACAGTTATTATATATATAATACACATATATAAGCTGAAATATGTATATATGTAATGAAAACATTTGCAATTTTTTTGGCACAATATAAATAGGGGAAAATCTTTGATCATTTAAAAAAAATATTTCTTTGAATGATAGAATATTCCATAAAACAGAAGATACTTTTTGAGATGGAGCATATATAATTTTATTTAGAATCCACTACAAAATTTACTTTTAATGAGCTTAACAAGCATAGGCATAGAATATGCAATTATTTTGATTTATTATCTGTTAGATTAGAATTATCTAGATGTACTAAATCTCAGTGAGGTCAAAAAATTATATTTTGTCTTAATTTTTATTTTAACTGTAAACATGCCTGAATTGGAAAAGAGAAACACAGAAAAAGACTGTGATAGAAGTGACTATGTAAATATGATGAATTATTTAAATATAAAATATAGTAATTATCATGATGTATTAAAAAATTTTAAACTCGAAGAAAAATAATTTACACTGAATAAAGATTTACTGTTATAGATAAAATTTGGGAAAACTTTAGGATAGTGAATTCTAGCATCATTAAGATTTTGTAATAATTCTTTCTACTAAGGTCGATTATATATTTAATCTTTTGAATGATACCCATCAGTGAATATGTATTTAAAAAAATTATGAGTCTTTAATTATTGATACTTGCCACAATGAACAGTTGTTTATTTAATAATACAAAAAATTAAAAACACTTTATTCTTTATTATTTCAAATATATTAACATGGATCCTACCAAGAAAGCCAAAAATTTTCTTTATAAATTATATTTTTGGAGAAACAAAGAGGAAAGTGTTTGAGCAATCCATGGAGAATTCTATCTGAAGCTGCAGGTGTTAAAAGCAAGTGTTTTAAGGTTAGGTTGAAGACATGTCTGTTCAGAAAAAAATAATACATGACCAATAAATATGTGAAAAAAATAGCTAACACCCTTACTAGTAATAAAAGAAATATAAAATTACAAATATTTTAAGGTCTTATGTACTACCTATCAATTTAGGAAATAATTTTTAACATGATAATGAGCAGATTTATTATAATTTGAGAAGAGTGGCACACTTCTGTTCTGACAGCGCTGGAAGGAGTTTAAACTGGAACAAACCTTCTTGAGGGTAAATTGACAATGCTTTATGTCTCTGGTTACTGGCAATATTTACTTTAATATTCACTAAAATATAACATAAACATGCAACAACACTACCATTTAATGGGGCAAGGATAATCTCAAAGTTTTCCCGAAAAAGGAAGTTCTAACACTTCTGTCATACCATATTCAGTTTCTATGTCAATTGTATGAACAGTTCAATGGTGATATTTTTTAACTCCCAGATGAATTCATTGGTAAATATGATGCCTGCAGAAGAGAATGAAAAGCAGATTTGTTTCATGCCTTAACCGAAGGACCACCACAAGAAGGAGTTAAGAATGAGACTTGATATTTGCAAAGAAAGGTAATTGAGAGTTTGATGCTTTTAATAAAAATCATAAAAATCTTATTGGCATTACTATGAGGTGTGTTAAAATTATTTGTTTTCCACTAACATGAAAGACAAACCATGTCTTTCAAGTAGCTGAATTTCATGTACCTCCTATCATGCTGTGTACATCACAGTTCCTTTGAAGTGCTCACTTTTTTTCATGCAGGCATGTTATTAGTGTTTATGAGAAAGATAAAAATTTCGCAGAGAAGAAAGCGTTAGAAAGTACATATTTTTTTATGAAAACAATGAACTAGAAAATCTGAATTTCATAAAATATTTTAAACTCAAGATATAGAGTTATATAAAAATATCATTCATTTCGATAGTCTTTTATTGAAAGCTACAATCTCTTCTTTTTTAGTTTAAGAATTTTGCATGTTCTTTCATTTTCTTCAGGATCTGTCTACGTGGATAGGATTTAGGGAATTCAGACATTGCATAGAAATAAAAGATTGGTGGAAAAACAGCAATCTCTGAAAATCTAGAAGACATGCCAATTGCATGGACATGCTTCAAAGTGTTTGTACAGTTGTACATTCAGTATTTAGTTAGTTATTATCTACAATTTCAATGAATTTAAAAATTTTCAAATTTGATAACTATAAAATATTTTCTCATTATAGTTTTAATATGCATTTCCTGATGTTGATTTTTATTTCTTATGTTTATTGTTCATTTCTGTTTTCCCTTAATGTAAAATGTCTTTTCACATTGTTTCTTAAATTTGTTATTGAGTGTTTTTTAATCATACTTATTTGCAAACATTTGTATATATTCTCTACAATAATACTTTCCTATTACATCTGCTAAAATATTTCCTCCTTGTTGGGGCTTGTCTTTTTATTTCCTTATAATGTCCTAAGATAACAGAATCATTCATATATATATATATATATATATATATATATATATATATATATATATATATATATAGTGATTTAATTTATCACTTTTCCATGATAGTTTGCCTAACTTATTTATAAAACAACAAAACAAAAATATTTTCTTCCCTCAGAATCATGAATATATTTCCTACATTGTTTTGAAGATTTTTAACATTTGCATTTTACATTTTAGCTCAAGACTTATCTGGAATTACAAGTATATGTAAGATAAGTTAAAATTTTCCCTTTTTCTTTTATTTACTTGGAAAACACTTTTAATAAGTGTTATAGTATTTTTTAATACCTTTTTTTCACTATTGCTCATAAATACTGCCTTCTCATATATTGTCTCATATATGTGAATTTTCTCTGACTTCTCTTTTTATTTCTTTGGATCCTATGCAATAATACGTATGCCAATAGAAAGCAACTACTGGCTCACAGCATCCAAACTTCCAGCAACAGAGACTAATGCTAAGCCCCTGATATGACGCTATTCATGGAGGACACCAACCAGAAACAAACCAACTATTTAATTATGCTTCCATCCTCTACCCAGTCTTTCCTTCTCTCTTTATGGATGCCACACCTGCATTATAATTTGAAATCTCCTCTTAACCATTTCTTCATATTTCATAAGTGATAATATGAAATTACTAACATGGATAATAATTTCAGACTAAATTCTCAGCTTGGATTTTTTTGAACCATAAATTTTGGTTACCAAAAATATAATCTCCATTTTAATTCTCTCTCTCTCTCTCTCCTCTAAGAGACAATATCCAAAAAGCAAGTTTTCACCCCATTTCCTTTTGGGATAATATTTTTTCTTCTTTCCCCTTCCATGTACATTTAGGCAGCCCCAGTTTTATACAGAAGTCTCCACTCTGAGTGCCACCTGGTGTAAGCTCTGGTCTCAGTCCCTTGTCTCAGTCCCTCAGTCAATTAATCCATCAAAAATTTCTGTATCAAATTTTGCTTCTGGTCAATATGGAATAACATGATCATATTTATTCCCCCCTCACACACACACACATTAAACAATCAAAAAAATTAACAAAACATATGAAATGATAATTTTAAGATGTCAAACATCAAATGATGAAAGAAAACAATCCTCGATTCTTTGATGGATATCAGGAATTAAAAAACAATTATCTCTAGGATTGTCCCAGCATACTGCCTTGGGAGAGTTTCAGGGTAATAGGGTGTGGAGGAGGAACCAAAGCAAAACCTGAAAGATTTTTTGAGTTGAGGAGATGGAGCTGAGAATCTGGGGAAAACCAAGGCATCTAGAGTTCACAGAAGATTATACTGGAGAAGAGATATATGTACAGGCACATAATTCCAGAGGTCTACAGAGATTCGCCTTGAGCATTCAGTTGAGTATCGATCCCTGCGTATGTGTGAGGAGAACATCTGATGCTAAGAAAAAAATTCTTCAGAAGTTTAGAGGTTGCAGTCCCTGTCAAAAACAAAGAGCCAGGAATAGTGACTGCACCCATTAGATAGACTATAAAAATGTCATAATTCAAGGAAAATTGTGTTCAGTAAGGAGAAGGATCCTGGCCCAGTATTAGGAAATAAATATCCTTAGACTAAGCAGTCATTTAGAAATCTTAAAAACAAGACTTGAAAAATCAAATGGTTTCCAAGTAACCTAAGTGCATTGCAAGAAAAATCTCAAGACTCTTCATATAAATATAGAAATAATTTAGAAATTACCTAAAAGGGTAAAATCATAATATCTGGCACTATATAAAAATTGACAGGATGTACAAAAATCAAGAAAATGTGATTTCTCTTCATTAAGAGAGAAATCAAGCAATCAAACCTAATATATCTGTCAGTTTTGATTGTTTCCCCTCAGTAAGTGTCATGTTGTCCTGTAATACACATAATAAAAACACTCAATATTCAATTATAAAAAAAAAAAAAACTCAATAAAAGTTGGTCGAAGTTTTGACTTGATACTTCACCAAGAACACTACTACAGACATTTTATGAAAGGATATATGCAGATAGAAAATATACAAATGAAAAAGTACTCAACACTGTAAGATATTAGTAAAATACAAATGAATACCACAAAGAAATATCACTATAAAACTATTAAAATGACTAAAAAATGAGAAGACTCGCCATAAAAGTGTTGGCAGGTTGGTAGAAGAACTGGGCTCGCTTTGCCACTAGTGAGAATATAAATGTTACAACCACTTTGGAAAATAGCTTACAGGTTACTAAAAAGTTAAATATACCCATATTACATGATCTGGAGATTCTATTCCTAGATATTATTTTTATAGAAATTAAAGCATATATTTATACAAAGACTCGAACATGAATGTTCATTGTAGCTTTCGTTCAAATAGTCCCAAACTGGAAACAACTCAAATGTCTACCAACTGGTAAATGGATGAAGAAACTGTAAGGCATTCCTAAAGTAGAATAATATTTAGCAATAAAAAGGAATAAACTGTGACACTTTAATATGAGTGAATCTTAAAATAATCACTCTGATTGAAAGATGTCAGACAATAAAAAAGTACTTATTTTATGTTTTAATATATATAAATTTCTAGAAAATGCAAACTAATCTATAGTGGCAGGAAGCATATCAGTCAGTGGTTGCGTGAGGAGGATGTGAAAAGAGGTGTAAGGGACTACAAAAAGGTCAGAGGGAAACTTTTGGGGAGATAAATTTATTATCTTGGGCGTGGTAAGTTTACATATTTTGTCAAATTTATCAAATCATACACTTTAAATAGGTGAAGTTTCCTGAATGTCAGTTATATCTCAATAAACTTTTTATTTTAAAATGAGCCTGGCTTCTAAGAGAATTAATCTCTTGCCTTATAATCTTTACATTAAATATGTTTTAAAATATTTAGCCATAATTTTAGTTTCTTTTAGTGACAAGATTTTTCAGGTTTGTAGTAATCATACAGCCAAAATTGGAAGTCTTTTCTTAGATTCTTTTCCACACAGTCTCAACCTGGATCTGTGGAAGAAATACTTCTTTTTAAAACCAATTTGTCAGAACACAATTAGAACTGTGCACTAACAAACAAACAAACAAACAAACAAAAAGTGCAGCTGTACTTTTGAAATCTCTGTTCATTATTTTTTAAGAAATTGTTTATTTTCCATCAAACTTATTTGCGTTTTGTTTAAGAGTTTGTGAGAAACCAGCTTAAGGCCACTCAGTGATTGTTCCTAAACATTCAATGGGCTGAGCAGTGGGAAGTGCAGACCTGTACCAGTGGCAGGCTGAGTGCTGCAGTCTTTGGTGGGATGCTGCTGAGGAAGCTGCAGCCTTCAGATCAGTATATGACTTTAGCTGAGCAGCAGTGAACTCAGGAGCTGGAGCAGTCTGCTCACCCTGATAATGGCCCCAGGTCACAGCCTTTTTGGCAGAAAGCAGACACTTGATCTTTGTTCATTGTTTTTTAAATCACACCTTATCAAATTATTTTTCCACCTTTCTGGAAAGAACCTCTACACTAGACATTCCCGTATAACTATATCCTTATCATTAAAAAACAAACATACAAACAAACAAAAAAACACTAAACAAAATAGATGTGGAAAAAACCTTTGTTAATTTCACCATATATTACCCTTAGTTGAAACAGAATCATCCAAATGCTTGTTCAGCCTATTCCAAGTTGTGTAAAACACTATTGCCATATCCTCTATAGAAATTTACTTATCAATATCATTATATTGCTATAATAATTCAGTATTTTTTTTAAAGAGAGGAAATTCAATTACTATGTAACAAGTCACCTATCTAATAATAAATTCTAGAATTTTGGAAATTTTAGATGCTAAGCTGTTTTTTTTTTGAAATTCACAAATATTTTCTTCCTCTACTTTTATGTGTTTTCCTCAAAGATGATCAACAGCACTTCTCTTATCTAAATTCTCTTATCATCCTAAAGCTCTCTGCCTAGAATAATATTAACCAAATGCACCATGTGTACTCCATGAGATTAACTCAGGAACCCAGGTTTTGATTTCATGATTTCTTAAAAACTCTCCAGTAATATTTAATGCCGTTCACTTCACATTTGAAAACATTGTTTTATCTTAATACCAAACTCTTATTCTCTAATGTACATTGAATATGGTATGAGATTTGAAATTTAAAATTAATGATGATTTCTCCTAAATTAGTTAGATAAGTATTTTATTTTAAATTTACTTTATAGAAGGTATCAGGTCTAAATATATGACTATTTCTTTTTATTCCAATAGATATTTTGATGTGAAAATCTGCTCAATTTTTAACTTGCTATATATAGACAAGGATCTTCATCTTAAATGATTTAGAGGGGTGATAGTTTATTTTTGAGCCCACTTAATTGGTTCATGTGGTGCCTAGATATTTGGTCAAATTGTGGGTATTTCTGCAAGGGTTTTCATGGATGGGATTAACATTTTAATTGGTAAAGTTAACCCTTCAGAATGTGAGCGGGGCATAGTTAATCAGCTGAACATTTGAACTGAACAAGAAGTCATAGACTTTATCTTCAACATCGGCTCTTCCTGAGTGATGACCTTCCAACTGGAGCAACAGTTCTGTGTCTCTGGCCTGCCAGTCCATTCTGCATGTTGGCTTGCCAGCTTCTATAATTGTGTAAGCCAATATATACATTATACAAAAAATATATATAATAAGAATATACATATTACAAAGATATATAAAATATAATATAATTTATTATGTATATATATTATAATATAGAATATGTATTCTTATGCACATTATATATAATTGTATATTATAATTGTATATGGAATTTCTTATTTTTATGTATATATGCTATTGGTTCTGTTTCTTTGGAGAATCCTGAGTAATATTGGCGGAGATTACCAAAATATGGACATAGATGCAGAAAATATTGCAAGCTCTTCATCACTTAGTATAATCCATTTTATCACACATCTAATTTAAATGTATGATAAAATTTCTTGAGATGGATTTTTGTCTTTGCTTCCCTCTCTATTATGTTGTTCTTCTCTAAATTGAGGATATTGACTTTAATTACTTTAAAACCTTTATTCATACTTAGATTCACATCACATGACTGACTATAAGTTATAGAACTAGAGTTATAGCACTTTTGTGCTTCTCGTCTAAAAAAAATTATTGAGTAAGACAAAACCACCTAGAAAACAACATTCAGCATATTTCGTTATTTTGTAAAAAAAAATATTTTTACACTCAACCCCAAAAAGAGATGGAATCTGCATTTAATAATAGCCACTTCAAAGTTATGCCAAAAAATATTTGCATATGCTACAACTAGAAGGATTTATGTCCTTAGTTCATGGATATTAAAATTAATTGTAAAATGCCACTAAGGGAATTTATCTTTTGATGTTCTCTGTAGGGGAAAATTTTCATTTTGAGATTAAGCATTAAAAATGAAAAAACTGAAAGAATGTATGTTTTCATCCTGTGGTTAGTGGGTAGGGCAAGATATAACTCAACATATTATTAATTGAGTGTTTTTAAGGATCTATTTATAATATGCCAGAGGAACAAATTCCCAGCACTTTATTGAAGAGCTTGATTTCTCTTCTTAATAAATAATGCTACGCTGGTTGCCTTTTGCTCTAAAAAAAAATTATACCGGGTATGTAAATATTGCAGAGATATTTACTAGCAATTCATCATTTAAAGGTTAGAAAAAGCTTTTAGTTAGCAAATATATATGATAAGAAACTTAGTGGAGATGCCTAACTAATTTCATTTCACATAAAAGGAGGTTTTTTTTTCCATATTAATAAGAGTAAAAATCAGAAGCAAAGTTGACCTCTTGCCCTAGAAATCATCTTGCCCTTTTTCATAATTAAGTTTCTAAGTAATTTCACGGTGCTTAAATAACACAATCTTCTGAGTTCTTAGTTCATGTCTAATTTTCTCCATTCAGTGTTTCTGAAGACTTCTCCAGTCTCAGTGGACATGGCTTGATAATCCCCTAGCAATGCACCACCACATTACTAGTCACTTGAAGTGCTGCCAACCCACGCCTGGTGCTAAAGTAGCCTCACTGAAGTGTGCAGGGAAACAGAGATAGCCACTTTATTGCCTAGAAGTTGCCTTGATATAAAGGAAAACAAATAATAAACTATTTGAGATGCTGTTTATGAGATGCAAAATCATCTAGTTGAAAGTACAGTCAGCATTTGGGCTGAATTTAGATGCACACCTGCTTTATCCTTAAGAGCCAGCTATAGGGCTTAGACTTTCCCATGAGTTCACAGTGAAGGCATAAATATTCACAGGAAAGGGAGGAAATGAGAAAAATTGTAGAAAGCAAGAGGGAGGTTGTATGGGAGAAAGAAAAGAATAAAAGTGATAAGTACAGAAATGAAAAATGGTAGCGTGACAACTGTAGTGGATATTCTGATAGAAACACATGGTTCTTGTGCTACCAATCAAATTAAATAATTAACTTTTTTCAATAAGAATGAATATAACCTCAGTTATGCAAGGCTCTTAACCGAGTTATTTGATATAACAGTAGGTTACATCAAATTTAATCAAAGAAGACAATAAAAAATTGATAAAGATTGCCTCTGACAGTTTGTAAACTGTTTAAAAGGCATTTATACATATCTTGCTGGGAGGTGTCAGGGGTAGAAAGTTAGTTTCCTAATCCAATCATTTATCCTTCTACTCTAGGGTTTCCATAAACAATCAAAAATATATCTTTATAAGAAATATATGAATTAAAGTATATCTGAAGAACACCAATTGATATGTCCTATCATCAAGCAGACGATCCCTTCCTCTCCCACTTCTTTGGTAAGTTTTTCTGGGAAATGGAATGGATTCCTGGAACTATAAGTAAGATCTCTCCTATCTCTTTCCTCCAAACTAAAGTCCATTTACTCATGGAAGAGAAACTAGAAATTAGACCCTAGGAAGTGGGTACCTGTTACAAAGGAAAATAGGAAATGAAAGAAAACTCACCGTGTGGGGATTCAGAAAAATAAAGAGTTATTAAAATATTGGAATAAGCCACCTTGATGAGGAAAATTTTTCTCTACTAGCTAGCTGAAGAAAGAGAAGACAATGAACTCATAAGTATGCAGTATTTGCATTGTACTATTAATATATGACTCCATGATTATTGGACTTCACCTAATAAAATGAAAAACTCTTATTTAAGGAGGATCTAATAAAAATGTGGGCGAATGGGCCTAGATTTATTCCAATACTTTGTTTTCATATGTAGAGAAGATTCTTTTCTCCTTGTGATTGGAGGAGAAAATGTGAAATAAATGTCATTAGATGCCTCAAATATCTTATACCTTATGGTGAACCCTGTGAAGCTGCTCAGAGGAGTCAATGGAGGAAAGAAGCGTCTAGTTTACCTAAGTCAGGTAATCAGAGATGAGGAGCTTCATTGTGTAATTCTAACATACAACTTTGTCCATTTCTTGAGTAATTAATTTATTCAACATTTAATCAAATAGTACCTATAATAGTGCTAAATGTTGAATTAAAAATTCTTATTTTTATAGAGATTATAATTCATCGGGGAAGATGGTGTCCTTATATAATCTCCATGGTATCTCATCAAAGTTTGGAGGGTATCAATATAAAAACAATCTACAAGTAGGCAACCATTTACAAGGAAGAAGTAAGAACATATTGCAAAATCTTTTATCATTCTTCCATTATGTTCTCTTTGAATCCAAATGGAATAATTCTCAGATGAGAATATGGAGAACCCCTTATATTCATGATCTTGCTTCTCTTCTCTTTTCCTGTTCCTCTCTTCTACCATCATACCCTCAGTATTTTCTTCTTTTTTACCCTCCTCCTAAAGGTGAATTCTCTCACAGAGGCACTAAAAAATCCTGATGCTCTGATTGAAACTTCTCACTCTTTCTAACAAACCATCACTATGGATTTACAGTATTTATTATTCTAAGAGGAAGCTTTAAATCTTTAATTGGCTTTACCATGAATCATCTGCAATACAAAGCTCTTTCTTGTGAATACTTTTTGGAGCAAAACTTCACTAACTTATTAAACTAGTGAATCTTTTTTATTTACTCTATCTTACTAGGGTTAAAAAGAGATGAAGAAGAGGCTGGAGAGAGAGAAAAGTCCGCTTTCTCACATAAATAAATTTAACAAAATTTTTAAGAGGTAACACAGAATAGTAAAAAGTAGTGGAGTAAACTATATATCTGATGCTGAAGAAATGCCAAATCAAGAGAAATATGAATGTGGGGAGAATTAATTGAAGAGATCTTATATGAAGGATTTTATTATGAGTCTTCTTTTAAAAAATAAATATTTGTGTTGCTGGAAAGGAAAAAAAAAACTTTATTTTTTCAAGGAAAAGGGAAAGAAGGATAAGAATGAAGACCAGGAATAGAAGTTGAGAAGAAGCAAGTTATATGGAAAAGATAAATCATGGATGATCATATTGAAGAGCCTAATGGAGGGAAAAAAAAAATGAGATAGATCTTTATTATAATAAGTGATGTAAATTACAAAAGCATTTTAAATACAATTTGTAATCAAGGAAAGTAATGAAGGTTTAGCAAGGTACACAACTGCACATCTAGAAACTACCATTCTTAGTCTCCTTTGCAACAATATAGGGCTATGAAATTACATTTTCCCAATGAAAACTGAATGGAATTAATAAGGTAATTTTCAGGTAACCTTCTATGACAGGTTTTCTGTTATGTTAACCCACCAAGCTACAGTTCCCAATTATTTAATACAACACTAATCTAGTTATTGCTGTGAAGGGACTTCTCAGATATAAATAAGACTCCTAATCAACTAACTTTATGGAAGGAAGATTATCCTGGATAATTTGTATGGGTTTGACAATCAAAAAGAAGATGTTAAAGCAGAGATAAGTCTTCCCAGATAGATAAATGAGATAGATGATAGATAGATAGATGATAGATAGATAGACAGATAGCTATGACAACTTTTCAGATATTTGAGATATTCTTTTAAGTTACTACAACCAACTGATATTGGGTTGCGGACCCAGGTACTAGACCCTAATCTGTACTATTCTGTCTAATACGAAATATATACCCTACTATAAAGTATGTAAATGCCTATTGCCTATCTGTAATTGGACCCCCCTACCTGCTCTGTGGCAATCTAAGAAGAAACAATGACATGTTAAGAAATGAACTGCAGATGTATAATTGTGATACAGCAAGAATTTCCTTAGATAAACCCTTGAGTGTTAACACAGTCTGTTTAGCCTTAAGTAGTAGAAGAGACAATGTCTCTAGGCTGCTCTGCCTAGATGCTTTCTTACCCCTTATTCCACACACAGAATTTTGGGCTCACCTCTGTAAGGAGCAGGGAGGCATTGATGGTCTCATCCTTTCACATATCCTTTTATGACCTCGTATATGTTCTGTATTGGTTTAGTAAAAAGCAAAAGTCAACAACGAGATAAAACAAAAAAGATTGAAGAAAACCTAAGTTGTTCTTTTTATTAATGACAGCATGTGGATTTTGTCCAGGCTCATGCTGCTAAATTGCAAGTCTAGCAGGAGAAGGAGAGTAGACTTAGTCTTACTTGTTGTTATATCCCAGGGCTTGGTTTGGTATCTCTCATGCTGTATGTAACACAAAATATTTACTAAATACTTTATGAGTTAATATATGGTCATACTCTTCTCCTTTCTAATAATTTACTGTCAATTTCCATGAGATGCCCTATTGGTATACTAAATTTAATATTTCTATAATTTGACTTATTATTAATCCCCAAACCTCTGTGCCTTCTTTATGGTCCCTTATCCCATTAAATAGTAACATAAATCCCCATAGCTCGAACTAGAAACTCAAGAGTCCTCTCTTCTCCCTGCCCAGACATCATTTAATCACTCATTTCATCAACTAAGTTTCATCTGAAAGGACATCTCTCTCTCTCTCTCTCTCTCTCTCTCTCTCTCTCTCTCTCTCTCTCTCATCTATCATCTATCTATCTATCTATCTATCTATCTATCTATCTATCTCTCTATCATCACATATCTATCTAATTTATCGTCTATCAACTATCATCATCATCATCTATCTTTTATCTATTTAAATTTCATCCAGTTCACTGTGGAATTAATACTGGATATATTAATGGCCTCTTATCAGGAAAGCTAATAAGGAATTGCTAACTTCCTAGAAACTAGTAAATGTTTTGTACTTAAATTATTAACATTTTCTTCTATTACTCTTGCTTTTTAGGAGAGAGAAAAAACAAGAAACAAAAACCTGGCATCCCAAATCTTTACGTAATAAACTATCCCTTATAAGCAACCTTAGTTAAAGTTAAATCTAACTAGTAACATTTGCTACTTAGCCTCTTCCAAATTAACAATAAAATCTCTATAAAAATATAAACATTTAAAAACAATGCAAATCGAAACTATAAATGAAAGTCAACTGATTAAAAACATTTAGAAAACAATTCTACTAATGACAAGTATGATAGATGAATTTTAAAAGTCAACAAGCAACCCAAAAAAAATGTCAATCAGATAAGAACACAATGATAAAAAAATGGCATTTCTGTTACTGAAAGATGATCAGAAGTAGATCTACTTCTTCTCTATCTCTGGTCTTTGGCTAAAAAAATTAAAGAGGAGAAATTAAACATAATAAATGAATAAATTGCAATAGTGTGTATTCTACCTTCAAGTGACCCAGAGTCTTTTGTCTGTGCACCACCATCACCAACTTCACAGATATATCTAAACAACCACCTGAATATGGTAAATCACAAAATGCACCTAGAGAAGACATAGGCAATGAATGAAGGAGGGTTGGGTGAGATGGCCTGGAGACAGTCACCTCTCCAAAGGTTTGGTATACATGATTATTATGCTATAGGTTGGACAGAAGAGTCCAAACAAATTGGTATTGTTAACTTGAGACTATCTTTTTTACTTATCCTTTCTCTTATTAGAATTTCAAAAAATCAAGGAATGATAGTGAGGTGAGGAAGAAATAAAAATAGTATCCAACACTTTGGTAAAAGTTCTATGTGGCAAGCATTATTCTAAGCAGTTTATGCATATTTACTCAGTTAACCCTCATAACAACCAAAAGTAGGTGTTATTATTATTCTCATTTTTAAATGAGGAGATTGAGTCATCAAAGTTGACTTGTCCAAGTCCAAATAGCTAATACATGGTAAAGCTGAGACTCAAGCTCTGATTTCAAAAGCCAGGATCTTAGCAGCTATATTATATGATTAGGATAATTGTGGTCTAAGAACTCTCACTAGATACCTACAAATCAAAATTCACTAAACAGAAATGCCATTCTCTTTTATCATTGTATGCTTATCTGATTGACTTTTTTTTTGATTGCTTGTTGATTTTTAAATTCATCCAGCATAGCTGTCATCAGTAGAAATATTTTCTAAATGTTATTAATCAATTGACTCTCATTTATAGTTTCGGTTTGTATTCTAAGTTTTTAAATTTTATATTTTTTTATAAAGATTTTAAAGCATTTCTATGTGCTTATAAGCTGTGTCTGTAAGGAGACTTGATCAAAACTCAACTGAATAACAACTCAGACCAAGTGGAATGCACATATATCTTTTGTTAATAAGTCAAGAAATCAGCAAACTATATTGAGCACCCAATAATAATCTTAAAGACTTACAGTAGGATAACATAGCTCTCTGAAGGTTATTTTAAAAACATATAATTGTTCAGAAATCTATCATCATCAACAATAATATGTAGGAAACCCACACTGAGAGAGAAACCAATACCATGAAGAGTCTATGCACTGAAATTAAAAAAAAAAAGTCACTATAAAATTACGTGTTGAATGAATTTTTAAAAAAAAACTGAAAACATCACAATAGAATGTAAATATTATAAAAATGAGTAAACAGTGCAGAATTGAGTAATTAGTTTGGAGGTAAAATTTATTTCTTACAGATTACTTAAGAAGGAGTGGAAATAACCAGTGAGAAGCTAGTACATGTGAAGAAAACAAACATTTGAGCTGAGAAGTATTTGCAATTCTGTGGAAACAGAAATTTTGAGAAGAAAGCCATTTTCAAAAATATAATCAAAGAAAACAGCAGTGAAATGAATAGCCTCAAAGTATGGAAAACAAAAGGAGGACTCACCACAGCTCACATAAAAACTATTAAAAGATGTCCTTTCCAAGGTATGTCCCAATGCAGAAAATTTGCTAGATGAATATAAGCATAAAAAAAAAAAATCTAGGAAATTGACATCCAGTGAAAACTGATATTAACATATAAGTATTATACATATATGTAATTTTATCATTCTCAATTTATTATTTTACAGCCTGTATTTTTTACTTAAATTATTTAAAATATCTTTCCATTTATTAAATGTACATTTACAAAAATAATTTCTAAATCATCAGGGTGTTATTTATTTAATGATTCCTCAAATTATTTTTATTATAAGCAAATGTATGAGACATTCCTGTAGTCACATTTTGGCATATATTCATTAATCTATATGTAGAATAAATGTAAATGGATTGTTCATATAGTGTGCACATTATTTGAAATTTTGACATTAATCCTGAATATATTTTAAACGGATCAACTGCTTTAAAACAGAATTACCTTAGTATCTAGTTTTCATAAGATATATAAATATATATACATAAAGGAAGTCAAAATATAAGTATCGTTTATGCTGTTGTTGATTTGTTGCTTATGGACAAATAATTTCAGAACATAGGTTGAGGATAAATGTTTATATTTATCTTAATATTATAAGTTCTTCAATAATTGGTATAATCAGTTCCTATATACTTCATTATAGTACTGGACCTCATACATTTTTTTTTTCTATACTTTGGCTGTCAGAATAGTAACACTCTCTATATCTCTCTTATAAATCACTTAATCAAATGCAAACACACATTACTGTGCATTATGTATTCAGGAAATATTTCTAATATATTTATATGAACCCTGAAAACATTAATAAATCTAATATATAGTTGCTGTCTAAGTGCTATTGGTATAAATGGCACTTGTATATTTTAAAGGGACCTGGAACTACATTTACATGCTAGATTTCCAGAACA
Source organism: Eonycteris spelaea (assembly GCA_003508835.1). Lineage (NCBI taxonomy): Eukaryota > Metazoa > Chordata > Mammalia > Chiroptera > Pteropodidae > Eonycteris > Eonycteris spelaea. Next base: position 10,928,801 of record PUFA01000018.1, on the reverse strand, counting down.
GAATATTTAGCAAGTAGGGCGTTTGACAGTTTTGGTATTTTGTGACTTGAATACATTAAAATGTGTGCTTTTTTTCTTGTAACTTCATAGAGGGCTGTGAAAAAAAAAAATCACAGAACATATCTTCTGCCACTCTAAAAGACAGCAATATAATCAAGAATATAAAAAATATCAGGAGACATATGATGGCTCATGGTAAAAAAATAATCACTTTCATTGTCCTTATCACCAGTAAAATTATGTGCTTCTCTATCTCTGGCTTTTTCCTACATTTTCTAAAACGCTTCCAAAATTAATATCCATGACATGTGCTGATTATAATTTTTTATGCTCAACAATTTCAGTAGCATTTCAATAATTACCAAATACTTTAGGATGGCATTCCTGGTTTTCTATAATCTGACTGTTGCAGATTTGCTACCTTATTCCCTCACAGTCATCTTTCTCGAACCTAAATTACTTTTATTGTTCTTGATAGAGGTTTCTTTTTGTCAGCTTTTGTCTTTTTTATTTTCTCAATATACATTTTTTATCTTATCTCTACTCTACTAATCCTCCTTTTCTTTTAAGATTGGCAAATACCAGAGTGCAGAAGTGTTGGTTAGAAACAGACTTTAGTTTAAATTCCAGACCCACCACTAATTCTCTATATGGCTTTGAGAGAGCATTCGACATGCTGAGCTTTGATTTCCTCATGAGTAATATAAAGAGGATAACAATCTACTACATCCTAAGCACTTACCACTCTTAGATAGTGTCTGGCACAAAGGAATGACTCAGGAAATGTTAGCTCTTGTTACTTCATCTAAATGCTTTTCTAAACTCATCAGTTTTAATCTGCATTTATGCTTTTGCATACGAGCATTATTTTTGTCCTATTCTGCAATACGGGACTACTGATGTTGCCTACTGTGATTTATTTCTCTATTGTCTTAGTTCTTAGCACGTTATCTCGCTTATAGTAAACCTAAATTGAATACTAGTTGAACAAAATGACCAATTTCCAAATGACCAATAACCAAATTCGTTAGAGATGTCTACTTAAAGAAAGTTTACTTCATAAACTTTTCTGCTACTATAAGTGTTTAAGGAGAGGTTAGCTAATTCACACAGTGGAATGATGCATAAGCTTAATAAAGTACAAGGAAGATGGTACAAGGTGAACCCTCAGACACAATTTAATGCTAAGCTTCTTAGATAAACAGAGAAGATCTAGCTACAGTTAATCAAAATAGAGCATAAAATCTTATCAAATGGCTTTAGATCATCACTGTTTATTATGAGAGAACTGTGGTCATTTAGGTGAGGTAAGTGGATTGGAGCAAATAGAAGTTATAATTTTTAATTATTTTAACTAGAAATTTTGTTTTAAAAATATCATTTTTAACCATGATATTTGCTTAATAATGCCTACTTAAACAACAATAATAATGTCTAATAAAAAGCTATTGTCTGGTGGTAATTACAATAAACCAAAAATCCAAAATTTAGTTTTGCAATGATCTGTGTGATTTTGAGACTATCCTTCAACCTATTTCTGTTTTCTCATTTGTGAAATTTCTGCTTGCACTGAATAATCCTAGACTCTAAAGTTTATGAGTTGTGAGAAAAACTTTAGGTTCTTTATTATACAGAATGTTAGACAAAAATTATATTTCTTAAGAATTATAGAAATTTAGACACACATCAATATTCAGCAAAAGATGTTGACCAAATTCCTGACAAGCAAACTCTAGTGTGTTTTCTCATCAACCTAAATTAAACTACAATTGTACCCCAAACAGCCTTATCCGCCTGTTTGCTTCTGCCAACATGCAGTTGGATCTCTCTTCTGCAGCTGTCTGATACTCCAAAGAGACAAGTGAAAACTGTTGTCAAATTAAAAGTGTAGAAAATGGCATCATTAGAGCAGAATGAATAAATTACAATGGCCCTATAAGAGAATCTTTGACAAATGAATGCAGACGACAGCTTAAGTATAAACTGATTTTGCACAGTACAATTTCAAAAATGTTTAATGTTGACATTTTAGTTTAATAATACATAATTCCATTTTAGTTTTATACATCAGCCTTGCTGTTATTAGGCAATTTTATTAAGAAACACTTTAAAAACAAAGTTTAATAAAGAAATAAATTCCTAAATATGAAGTCAAAAATCTGGAATTTTAGTTCTCCCACTGAGGATCTGTTATACAATCTTACTGTTTTTTTTTTTTCTTTATGTGCAAATTAAGACTAGATTTTACCAAGGTCTTTCTAAAGCTCTTTGACTCTCTTATTCTGTAAGTATTCTATTTAGTATTGAATATACTTGCAAAAAATATTTTTTCCACTTTGAATGCACTACGAAAAGGTGTATATTATGATTTTCATATATTATAAATTAGTTGAGGTTAATTTGAGATTATTAATAGAAACGCCCTGGTTAACATAGACAAGTAAATGATTCAGGGAAATGGAATTAGAAACTGAAGCAGATGAAAGATTTGAATGTTTCACTGCAGGTGTCAGACAGGAGCAATGCAGGTATTATTTACTTCAGTGCTGGAGTCATAGGGACAAATTAAATATTTTTATGTTTTTCACAAGTGTATTTGAACTGTATACTCACCTCAGATATTAAATTGAGGCACAGCAACACCAGCAATTCTTAATAGCAAGAATATGGGACCTGGCAGCGACCATTTAGCAGGTAAGCTCTAGTACAAAGAAGCACATCATTGGCACTTTGTGTTCAAATGAACAGGTATGGGAACTGTGGCTATCTAAAAAGCTTGTTAGGTTGTCTGTCACACCTCAGACTACTTCTGAAGGTTAAGTTTAGAGAAATGACAAAGGAACAGCGTGACAGGTGGTCAGAGCAGGCAGCAGTAGTAGTTTGTATTTTACTTGAAATGATGCATAAACAGGCAGAAAAGTTGGCATCTAACCTGCGTGCAGGTGCTAATTATTCTTTCAGTGGTACCAAGAGAGGTCAGGGAAAGGAGACTGATTTATAGCCTATCTCAGCTAGTACTGACCAGGCATAAGTAATTCTGGGTGCCAAGTACAATGAGCACCGGAGGGTCTCAACAATAAATAGCTGAGATAAAATTTTAGATAAAAATTGTTGCACCTCTGTCCTATTACTCTTTTTTTGCTAAGTAAGGATTATTCTGAGTTATGGAATGTGGCTTCGTGCTGACATTGACTTTAAAACTTGTACTGAATTTCAGTATAGCTTGCACTTTCCATCCACACCCCACCCAAGTATCTCACAGTCAGCCTAGATCATCACTTAGTGAAAAAACATCTTTAACAATAAAATGAGTCTTCTAAGAAATGAAGTAATTATAACTTTCATCTTTCTTCTAAGAAAATAAAAATTAAGAAGAAAACAAAAAATTTATTTTAGAATTTTTTTTTATTTGGCTCACTTGTTGTATTCATACTTGTAATTCAAGGCTTAACTTTAACACTATATGCACTCTGAAGTTGGAATGAGCCTTTTCCCACAATCCTACACCTCAAAGTTAAGCACATTTGTATTGCATTAAATTTTTGTTTCTTTGTTAGTTTTTCCAAATAGGCCTTGAAACCTGATGCCAAGAAACTTATCTCAATTATGTTGAATGAATGTGAATGAATGAATGCATGCATGATTATACTGATGGCCAGATTAGTGGGTGGATAACGTGCTACTACTTTGATAATCAAAGATAGTAGGTCTGGGTTTGGGTTGAAAAGGGTGGCACATCAATAAGTGTTACAATTGGTAGCTTTTGAAGCCAAGGAAAGCATAGCATAGGAGTTCTCAAACCTTACTGTGCATCAAGATGATATGAGAATTTCTTAATGAAAATACAGATATTTGAGTCTTACTTTTTAGTGCAGTAGTTCTGAAAAGTGTTTGCTGAGAATTTGTTAGAAACACAAGTTGTCGAGCTTCACCATAGACTAACTAAATCAGAAACTTTGGGGATAAGTCCCAGATACCTGTGCTTTATGAAGCCCTCCAGATGATTCTGATGCATGAAAAATTTAAAACACTTGTGAGATTCTGATACAATTAATTTGGAGTGAAACCTAGTCATTCTAGAGCTCTTCAAATGATTTTAACATGTAGCCAGTGCTGTGAACCTTGGGAATAGTAGAAGAGGATAAAAAGAAATATATGCACATACAAAGTCAAATGTACAAGAACATGAGCAGAATGGATAAAAATAAAATGAAGAAAAAGCTGTGTAAGATTTAAAATGTTGACTCAACTATGTTTTTGTTTTTTCATTCTGACAAGAGGAGCACATTATAAAGGGAAATGTTGCCTAGAGCTTCCTACTAAGAGTGACTTGATTATTTTACAAAATTTTATGTCAATTGTGGATGTCATGCTATCTAACTTCATGAAACAGCCAAACCATAGAACTATTTCCTTCAAGAATCATCTTTCTTCTAAGAAATACGTGGGTATAACTGCAAATCAAATCAATCTTATTTAATGCTCAAACAACACTTTTGGGGTAATCATCAGTACATTAATTTTTTACAGATATGTAAACTGAAATTCAGAGAGTTTAATTAACCTACCCATAGCCACATGACAAGGGAGTGACATAGCTGGGATTGGCACTCAGGTCTCTTTCACTGTACTGCCTTATTTCTCACAAGCAATATACTTAGGATATTAACACAGTGGAGTGTAAATTATAAAAGAATATTCTTAATGGTGTAATTAAAGCCCAGTGTGAGAATTTTACTCTGCATGGTTTATAATTAAGTGTAGCTATTTTTTTTATTGTGCTGAGACATAAGCAAAAGGAAGAGGGAAGTAGCATATCTTAATGCCTCTGGCTGGCTAAACACAACATGCACTTACGAATACGACAACTATTATTTTCATTTCTTAGCTATCCACACAGGAAGACAACAAACTTAGATAACAGTTTTCCCTAGATAACACAAGGCTTTAGTAACTACTGGGTAACACTAACTGAAATTGAAGGCCTGTGTTTGAAGTGGGGAAAAAAGAAATCTCTCTGTTTTAGAGAGTTTAGGCTATTGGTGAACCTCTTCAGATTGTTTGCAAATTATTAGGCACTTTGGAGATATTTTTTTTTCTGAAATTAAGGTATATAACTCATCAGAATCACAAGTTGATTTGTGAATAACATGTGCATACACACATATGGAGAGAGAATGGGGGTGAGGGAGAACTGATGTTTTTAGGTTACTTGTTGCAAGTTTCAATCATCTGCATATGATGAAAGAAAGAGTCTGTTGGTGTCTGAAGTCAAATTTTAATTTGATGTAGCTGTATGGTACTGTGTCACACAGTAGGCTGATTTAGATTTATTTTCTGTAAGTTTTTAGAAGAATATCTATTTCTATTAGAGACCTTTATTTACAGCTTTGCCTAGGTGCTATCTCCCAGGGCAGCCCTGTGAAAATCATATTTTAGTTGTTGTTGTCATGCCCATCCTTTTTGTGATAGTTAATGAAGTAAAATGAAATGCTCATTTTTATTATTTTATTCACTTCTTTTTCTCAAGGGCACTCTGAGTCCTAAAAATTAGTGTTAGAATATTCATATTAGATCATTAGAACATGGTCCTTAGAAATTTTCAACAGGCCATGAATATTATCAAGTGTCCTTGAGTCAGCCTCACATATAAATGAATTTGAGATTAATGTGCTACTACTTCGCCAATTAGTACAGATAATCAAGAATTGATTGCAACATTATAAGAACACAAATTTAGTTTTTTGTAGGAAAGCTGAATATAGTCTTTATTCTAAGATTTCTTTCCCTGGAGAATTCTTCTCATGCATTTCCTATCTTTTTTGTTTGTTTGTTTTTAAATATATATATATATATATAATGATTTAGTTCATCACCTCAATAGCAATTTGCCCTTTGCCACCTCCACCTGTCATTGTTATCGGCCCCAAACTCAAGCAAGAAACAGAAGCAAAAGATGCACGTTAGAAAAAGCAGTGAACTGTGACTTTTCCCCTATCATTTGAAGGAGACCTCGCTTGCTGTGAAACTGACCTTCTTTTTTTCTGTTAAAAACTATTATAATGTTCCTTAAAGAACTTTCAAAGCATTTAGTCCGTAGTAGTTATGAGTTTGCTATAATGTTAAGTGGGATAATTAATAGTACATTGATTTTTTATTACTCTTTCTGATATTTCTAAAATACTCAATATTTGACTTTTAAGAATTTACTATAAAATATCCAATTTATGTGAACCAGGGTATTATTTATATAAAATTACATTCTTCTGTGTTAAAACGTGTGGTGTTATCCCCCTCTCCATACCACGTGGGGGAACACCAGATTTCAAATCACCTCCAAACTACGGGCAACAATGGGAAATAATTGTTTTTAAAGTTTTTTTAATCCGGACCCTTGTAATAGCCATCATATTGATGAATATGAATCCAGTTCCTTCCTTTTCTATCTACCCCACAAACAACTGCCAAATCAAACATTATAAAGCCACTTTGATTCTGACTCTACTACTACAGTCCTTCAGATCCTGCATACCATTGAAGTAAAGCGAAAAAGGATAATTTATAATACTTTTCAAGATTTGACCCTATTGTAACTTCTAAAACTTTTTCTCATTACTCTTCATTGTTTCTATACCATGTTCTGGCCCAGTCATAGCTCTATAATGTCAATGCACATCTCTCCATTCCATCTCAGTTGCTCTCTTGCCCAGAAATAATTGTAGTTTTTACTTTTCTTCTGACCACAAGTAACTTCTTCCTTTGAATTTAATACTTGCCAATTATTTGCATTTATTGTACCTCCTTAGGAATTAAATATGAATATGCTATCTATCATAGATCCCTCGCTAAATTCTGTAATATTTGAGGTTAGAGCTGTGTCCATTTTCTTTGTATCATTAGTAGAATTTTTCATAATACTTGCTTATAAGTACTGAAGAAACATGTGCTCCAAGAAAGTCAAGTGTAATGTATCGCTTACATGTTTCATGGTTAATGATGACCATTGAATGGTTAATTTATTCATTAATTGTACAAGTTTATGAGGTGCCCACCATGTCCTAGAAATTGTTTTCTGCCTGAGTACTGGTTTCCATTTCCATATCAAATTCCTTAAGAAATTTGAACCTCGAGGCAGATTTTATCTAGAATCCCTGACTTACTCACATCTCTGCTTTCCAGGCCCCTTTCTGTGGTTACTGCTATCTTTTAGAATTTCTCTAAATTAAACTAGATACACCTCCAAATCTATGAGTTAGAAAAAATGCTGTTGTGGAAATGGTTATCTTTCAGAAATCCCTCCACATGTGTTACTTTCTGTCTTCTCACAGTGAATATTTTTAGCCACCAGTGTTACCCTGGGTGGTATTTTAACTCTTGAGTTCCCTCTTGAATGGATGGCTTGATCTGCAGGAGACTCATATCCCTCAATTAGTTTCTCTGATTCCCATGGTGTGGCAATCATATCTTAATCCTCTCTTTCTATAGGAACTTTTAGCATGGCATACTATTTATTTATGCCATCCACTGCAATTTTCTAAAAATATTATCACAGGAGATATTTATGCCGTTATAATTAGACTTTAGTAAGAATTAGAAGTTATAGCCTCTTGGTATAGGTAAAACCTGATTTAACATAACCTTTGTTTCAATGCATGGTCACATAGCTTTTGTTTGTTTCAGAGGATACTGCATTTGTTAATATTTAATTGAGTTCATGGTGTATGGTACATTCTTAACACACATTTACTGACTCAATAAAATTTGGTGTTTTTGTACATTAAAGAACAGAACAAAGAGCACCTGAGAGTGGGGCTCTTTTTTGTGTGTTCATCTTTGTGTGTGTGAATGTTTGTGTGTCTTCTTTAGCTGTAAGACTAAATTCTTGGCTCTTCCATGGTTCTGGCTTTTACTTGTATTGGAATATCTATGTCTATTTCTTGCTCTTTATATGCATTTAACCTATCTGGTCTTTTCTTATCTCCAAAATGAGGGAAGTTGATTTAAACAACCTCTAAATTCTCTTCTAGCTCTAAAATCAGACATTCCATGGGTTGGGTCTCCTTATCTCATCCTATTCCTTTGTCATTTGTTTTAATTTTTGTATGGATTTTGTATTTCTTCTTTCCACAGAATACTATGGCACTGTATGACATATACACTCATAGTAGAACCCATAGACACAGATTTAAAATTATTCTGCTAAATAAATGTAATGATGCATGAATAATGTGATATTTTTTATGATTTTTTATTTCAAAGTTTGCTTTGAAAGTAGATCATTAACATACTGTTCTTACCAGTTAGCTACTTGAATGAGGCAAGCAGAAGCTAATGATAAAATGATCTCATTAAAGTGGGATTTGGCTTTACTCTGAATGTCAAGTGTATAGATTCAGGCTTAAAGTAAATCTGGGCCCTTTGGCAGTTGCGGTATCTATGGTTTTGCTCATCCCTCTGGAATTTTTTCATCTCTACTCTGTACTGTTATTTATTTCCTCACAGCTTTACATAGCCTAATTATAAGCTTCTCAAAGATATGAATCATGTGCATATTTTAATTAAAGCTTTCAGTAAATTTAAGATGCTTCTATGGAATAGTAATCATTCAAAAATAATATAAACCATATCAATTAACTTTAAACTTTTTAATTCTCAAAACATTGCTGATTAGCAATTTTATTTGAAGGAGTTCCATTCGCTGGTAACCAAAATCCAGGAATCTTGAGAAACCTTACTGTTTAATTTAAACCCCATTATTTTGGCTCTGTTTCTTAGTAACAGTCATGGAGACTCAGTCTTCCTAGCTTTAGGTATATTGTTATGGGCCTCCAGGCAAGGATTCAAGGCAATGTTATTGGGTTACAAGACAACCACCTCCACCCTCATTTCCTGGAATGTCTTTTCTGATATGATAATCTAAAGCTCTCACATATATCTGAAGTCAGGCAAAAAGCATTTCCTTTTACAAAGTTAGTTTGTATTGTGACGTAGGCCATACCAAAGAAGACAATATTTTACTAGGAAGGACTCTACCAAAGCATAAATAACTTATAAGACAAAAGACTTTTGTCAGTTTAGTTCGCTAATATTTCCCAAGGGTATAGAGCAGAGCTCGCACATATCAGACATTTGATATATGAGCTAGTTACCTGATACCTCTCTACCAATGGCATTACGTTTCTAGAACCTATGGTTCCCTAGCCTGTGCTCTTGAAAAAACAGGTAATAGCAAAAGCCTTTTGTCTGTCAACCCACTATGAAGGAGTCTTACTTGGATCCAGCACACAGCCAGCTATATATTTTGTGATATATTTTAGTTGAAATCCTCTAAAGTTTTATACCTGGGTACCTGGGTTGCATTACAGATAATAAATTAAGTCAACTTGTGAAATAGTGCTTTTATAATAATGATTTTAGGCTGTCCAATAAAAGTCAAGGATAGGATTTGAGCTAGACTTCAGAAAAGAGTGGGATCAAGCACTTAAATAATGTTAAAACTTTCTACTACTTGTTCTCTATCTTCCCTGTGCATCTTCAATCTTCTCTCCTTCTGCAAACTCCACTCCTACCAAATTCTGGTCCACAGAAATATTCATGGTCAAGAACAGTTACAGAATATTTATGTTACAACTTTAGCCATTTGAGAATTTTTTCCTTTTCACCCATGCTTATCAGGGGAATCTCATTAAATTCTCAAAGTACACTTTTCAAAAACTTAAAAGCATAATTCTCACAGAAGTATAGAATAAACACATGTCAAAATGTATTAAACTTTTTAATAAGAAACCAGAATAATGGTGATATTGCTATTAAAAGTTTAAGAAAAACAAAAGTATTTCTATTCTAACATGTCTTTCTTTTCTATTCAGAAAGATAGACTATGGAAATAATATTTCTAAATACATATAAAACTAATCGATGCCCTACTGGGTGATAAATAAGTAAAAATTTTGGGTGAAATCATGATCATACTTGCATCTCTATTTACATCACAAAATTTGTTTGCATTGCTATTTGATAAGAAGCATTTACAGTACTATCAATTTTATATAAATCAATAGCTATCCTTAGAGAGTTGTTAAATATTCAATAAATATAAAAAAATTAAATAAAATGTATATAGCACTAGAAAATTATAGAACTCTTGGCTAATACTACTTGGCTAGTGTGACTTTGAATAGACATGTAATTATCTTTTACCTATTTCCACACTATGGGTATTTTTGAACAATGCCATGAAGTTTCTCTATTTACATAATGAAGATTAAATAAGAACATATGTAGAAAATGTTTTATGCAGTGCTTGGCACAAAATAAATTCCCAATATGCTTTACTTATTTTAAATAGTATATTTATTATTATGTTATAAAAACACAATCCCTTTGAGTTTATAGGATGTTGATTTAGGTTACTTTTGTATTAATACATATTAATTCTCTTTTAAGCAATATTTTTTCCCTTTCTTTCCTTCATTTTTCACTGTCTAAGAACAGTTATAAATAAAAAGAAGAAATGCTAAGTGAACCCGTAGAGCTGGATTAAAATAGGAGTTATCAATATAGACACTTTTTAGATAGATCAATGAAGTAATACATAGAAACATAGAAAATAGATACATAGATTGATCAATAGGTAAATAAAAAAGATGTGTGTACCCATGAGTTAGCATAATATATATGTAGATACTTTATATTTATATAGGTTTAGCTATCTAGCTATCTATCCCTTTGCTCCATTCACTGAGGGGCTAGAAGTAGGTCACATCCTAGTATCAATGACTACACCTATAGCCCAAATTTTGGTTTCTAAATACAATTTTTCATGAAAATAAATCAGAGTTCTTAAAGAAATGACTAATTTCAGAAATGAGGCAAGGAAAATATAAAATAACCGTGAAGCATTTTATGGTGCCCAAACATAAGGAAATGCTAAAAACTTTTTTAAATTTGGTGAATATTGAAAGAGCACACAAGTCATCCTGAAAGAGCTCCTAACTGACAAAGTTGGAACACCTTGGGCAACATAATAAATAACAGTGCTGTTGAATTCTAGGCCCCAAAATTAAATAAAAATGCATGAATTCATATAACATAATAAATGAAAACTAAATTAATAAATAGAAGAGAATAGACAAATATTCCTTACAAAAAGAATTTCTGTGGTGGAGGAACAGCAAATGGAAAATCTCAATCCAGTCATGGATAAAGAAATTAGCAGACAAAAATTTAAGCAGAAATAAGGTTTGTATCAGAAAGATTCAAGTGATCTCTTACAAAATATTTAGCAATTATAAAGGGGGAAAACAGCAACTTTACAATAGCTTAGTATTTACTACTTTTGCCAAGTGGTCAAGGTTAACATTACCAGTAATAAGACACATGGATATCATGTATCCCTGATACGATACCCTAAGAAAGACATGTGATCTCTAAGATATTTTTTACTAATAATGCATAACCTTAATATAGCCAAGAGAAAACATCAGACAAAACAAATTTGAGTGATATTCCATGAACTGACCAGTACCTTTCAAACTTGTAAAGTTTTTGAGAGAAAGGGAAAGTCTGAGGTACTTTCTCACATTAGAGGAGACTAAAGAGTCATGCCAAAAAATGCAATGTGCAATCTTTGGTTGGATCCTGGAATACAAAAACGACAAAAGTAAAAAAAAAAAAAAAAAGATGCAATTCACATAAATTCTGTATTAAGTTAACAGAATTAAGTTAACAGAATTGTATCAATGTTAATTTAATAGTTTTGACAATTATTCTTCAGTGATATACGTTGTGAAAATAAGAGGAATCTAGCTGAAATGTATAGAAACTCTCTCTGTATACTATTTTTACAACTTTTTGTGAATTTAAAATTATCTAAACATAGAATTTTTTTTTTAATACTCCCTGTTACCCTCTTTTTTCTTTTTCCAAAAGAGCCCTAACAGTACTGAAGAGGGTGACAATTATTCCTGGCTCCTTATTGAGCAGGCAGAGAAAGAAAAAAACCAGTCCAGATAATCCATAAACTGCTTCCTAAGCTTCCTGACACTTTGTATTCCCTTCAGGAACAGACATAGCCAGGAGAAAAAAAAAGTGAGCAGAAAGACAAAGTCAGAGTGGCTTATCTTCTTTTCATTGCCAAAAGAAAGAAGAAAGGAAGTTCTTAAAAAGAGAGGAGAAAAAGTTGAATAGATGCGTTATTTCTGCACTTTATTTTTTTTTAAGAATGATTATTTTATTGCCAGAGGAATATTCTTTGAACAATAAAATCTAGGCATTGTATTAAACAGGAGTTTAAACAAGAAGTTTAGCATATTTAGCATTTTACTCTTGTTCCTCATAGACGTTTAAATAGAATAAAAGCAAACAGCAATCTGATTCCCTCATGTACATGAAGATGATAGGAATAACATTGCCTGTAAAATTAATTAATGAAAGCTAGGTTTCCAGAGAACAGAGATGATATGATTTTTAAATCATCTTATTAGAACATAGGCAAAAAGGTTTTTGATTTACATGTATATTTCAGACTACAAATTTTCAATAGTTCCTTTACTTCATTATTTTTACCTAAATTAAACAGAATGAGAATGAGTATGCAAGAGAAGAGTAATATATTTGCATTCTAACCTATGGCCATGATCAGCAAGTGGTTTAAGTAAAAGTAAAATTCACTAAATTGTAGAGAAATTAATGACAAATCTCCACCTAAATCACTGGCAATTCCTTGTCCTCTTAAGTGAATGACTCATTTCCATGTAAGTCCCACAACAAGGTTAACCAATTCGGAAACTTTCAGGGGAAGCAAATAAAATAATTGAGTGAATTAAGCTGTGGTAGGCACTGTAGCAAACAGAAGAACCCCTGTCTTTGCATAATGGCAGCCACTAAAAAGTAATAGTTAATTTGCCTTACAGGGAGTTAAGCACAGTCTTTTCAGATTTCTTCCCCCTGCCCCCCCCAAAAAAGGTATAACCCAAGATTTTTATATAAAATATTTCCACCCTGTGCTTTATTTCCCACAGGATTTTTAGCACTATTTGGCATACGTGATCCATGTTTCTCTTCCAACAGTAGAGTAGGCAGCAGGGACACTGAAATCATAAGAGAGTGAGAAAACAAGTATTCACCCCTACTGGCAGACGTACACTTGCTGGAAATGTTTTAAAAATCTTTGTTCAAATAAGAATGGGTAATGAAGGTTTAAGAGAGCTTTTATTTGCTCCATGGCACCTTAAGGATAATTTGTACACTAAAGTATATGTAAAATACAAGAGGGTGGAGTAGAAAGATTCTGCGCTCACTTGCTCCATGGACACATCCAAACTACAACTACATATAGAAAAACTATCACTGAGAATGACCTAAAGACTAGCAGAACAGAATTTCAACTACTAAGGATATAAAATGAAAGCCACATTGAGATGAGTAGGAGGAACAGAGACATAGTTTAATCAGGATCCACACACCTTGGGGACAACCCATGAGTCAGAGGGATAGCACAGCCCTTGAAGTCCCCCTGAGGGGTGAGAGTTCTGAGACATATATTGGGTTCCCCACTCTGGAGGATCTGCACCAGGAAAAGAAGTTCCTATATATTTGGCTTTAAAAACTAGCAGGGTATAATTAAGAGAGTCAAAAGTTTGTAGGAAACTAACACGGCTCCCTTAAAGGGCCCTTGCATAAACTCATAAGCTCCAAGTCCCAACGAAGAGACAGCAGTTTTAAAAGAATCGTATTTGAAGCATCATATGTGGAGATACTTTATCTCAGATGGAAGCACTGGCAGTGTTATATATTTTTTTAACTCTCCTTCCACCTAGTTGTCTGGATGCTGGTAAGCACAAAACAAACTGATTGTTTGGAGGGTGGAGGTGGAGGATAGGTGATAAGATGAGATTAAGAAATACAAACTTCCAGTTATAAAAAAAGTCACAGAGAGGTAATATGGAGCATAGGGAAAACAGTCAATAATATTAAAACTTTGTGTGGTTACAGATGATTACGAGACTTCTTGTGGTTATCACACCATAAGGTGTTGTGTGTGTGTGTGTGTGTGTGTGTGTGTGAATACATATATATGTTGAATCACTGTGTTGTATAACTAAAAAAATATAATATTGTGTGTCAACTATAATTTAAAAATTAAAATAACAAATCAGTGAGACCAAAGGGGAAAAAATAAAGTACATATAAATCTCCAAGAGGAGAATATGTTATTCAATTTTCTTCTTAAACTTTCCAAAGCATAATAAGATGTTTCATGACTTTGGACATTAAAAAAGTGCCACGTATCTAAACATATCTGCATTTATACATATTAAGCATATTTATAAGTTTTGTTTTCTGGACTTTTCTAGACATTTTAACATACACCCATGAATTTTCCTTGCCTTTTCATGTTTCAGAATTGCCATTTAAGTTTGATAAAGTGTGACTAGCAGATTGTTTTACCATGGACAAATGTGAATAGTAATCTTAAGTTGAGTTAAAGCAGATGTTTGCAGAGCCTTTGCTTACATTTCTGATTTTGGCACTTCAGCCTATTCTTTATGCCATGATTATGTCTCAGAGCTCTATAATCATGCCTCATCAATTCATGCTGGTTCAACGTATCCTTAGTGTTTATTTTGTGAACCTCACTTTTTGTTGCCCTACTCCAGCTGGATTTGGTAACCTGCTGAAATTCAATTCCTTGCACGTGTCCTTCCAAAAGCAATTGTCATTTTAGTATATTTAAATAAGTATTGATTCTTTTGTTTGAAACAAAACTTTTATACTATTGACAGTCAAAATTTGACATATATCAGAAGTAAAAATCCCACTGAGATGCAATGAAAGCCTTTAATTGATAATCAGAATATCCTGACTTTAGTTTTTACTTTGCCACTTGTTAATTTTAAGGACTTCAAAATGTCAACTATACTTCCCTCAGTTTCTTTATCTGTGAAAAAAGAAAAAAATTATACTAAATAGGTGCTAAACATATCCTACCCTTCAAAAATTTTAGTGTCCTAAGGCCATGGTTCCCAAATTGAGAATGCATTAAAATTACCTGTAGGGCTTGTGAAAACACAGATCACTGGGCGCCCAAACCAGAGATTTGACTTAATGGTTCAGGAGCAAGAACCATAAGTTTACATTTCTAACAAGTTCCTAGGTAATGGTGATGGTTTTCCAGACCACACTTTCTGTAGCTGTATTCTATGAAACATTGGGCATCAATATCATGCTATGTTCAAGTTTGTGTAATATACTTGTTAAGTAACATTTCCCAATTCTATGATTTTAAGATTTTTACAAGATTGCATGGATTGGGCATGTAAGGCATAACAGAATAGTAATGAGTAAGAACTTTAAGTCACTCATACTTGAAGTTGAATTGCATTTACCTTTATAAACTCTTTTAACCTCAATTTCTTCATTTCTAAGACGAGAGGACTAACATGTGCTTTATAAAGATATTATGAGTTTTAAATACATGTAAATATATGCATTACATTTCTATTTCAATTCCTCCTTTTCTGCCTTTCTCTCAATCTCCCATTCTTATTTTATTACAAAGATCATTTGTCCACAATTCAGGTAACTAATATAATGAGAAACAAGTTTTGTTATTCCAAAATTTAATAGATATCTATCTAGGCATGTACAAGTGATAGGGAGACTAGATGGTAAGAAAATATAATGAAAGTGAATAATACATACCATCTATTCTCAGAAAGCTTCATTCTGATACATATCATAGAAGCACTAAGAAAGGAAACAAAGCCTAACCTTGCATTTTGAGAGAGGCTGAGATGGCAGTGTCAAATAGTGCATCTAAGAGAAGATGCTGCTTCTGCTTATCTTTAAAATAAGTTTGAGTAGCCAGCTAAGAAAATCTTTCAGAAAATGATAAGGACATAAATAAAGTAATAAAGTCATAAGCTATGTTTTTTTGAAACTTAAGAAAACACACACACACACACACACACACACACACACACACACACACACCAGGTCCTGGAATAACGTCTTTCAGTTCAATGATTTCCATCACGATCTTGATTAGAAAAAGAAATGATTCCTAGCTAGAGCCACAGTCTGTATGGACTTTGCATAGTCTTTCCATGATTTTCTCTGGGTATTCCACTTTCCGCCCACAACCAAGGATTTGCACATTAGGTAAACTGGTGTGTCTAAATTCTACCAGTCTGAATGAGTGTGGGTGTTTGTGAGTGGCCTGCAATGAAAGGTGTCATGTCTAGAGTGGGTTCCACCTTGCACCCTGAACTGCCAGGAGAAGCTCCAGCCACCTAAGAACTTGTACTGAAATAAGAGGGTTGGAAACTAATTGTCTTACTAGTTTTTTATACATTTCTCTTAAATGTATGTATAGCTTACATTTATTTCAATGTTTAATATTAGAAACATTATGGATGTAGGAGTTCAGTGATGTTTTTGTGACCAGAAATATGCCATAGTCACTTAACTTCATTTAGACTATGGTTTCCTTACACACCATTTCACTTAAGTTGCAGTTCCCAAGAACCTATCATAGCTGTTAAGTGAAGATTTACTCTGTGAGTATGTGTGTGTGTGTGTGTGTGTGTGTGTATGCACACATATGCATATACACATTATATACACACAATATATGTATATGCATATGTGTGTATATGTGTGTGTGTATGTGTATGTGTATATATATATAAAACTTGTTCAGCATGTGTATTTTGATTTTCTATCAATGTGTAACAAATAAAATAAATAACAACAATCATTTACTTGTGTATATGATCAGGGTAGATTGCAGCAGGGATGGCTCATCTACTCCACAGACATTACTCACATGATGCAGTTGGAGCTCAACTGCAGCTATTAGCAAGGGGTTGTGATTCTTCTCCACGGAGACCTCTTCATGTGGCTGTTTGGTCTTCCTCACAACTAGATCCCAAGAATTAGTGTTACCGACGAAGGTGAAAGCAGAAGCAGATCTTTTTAAACCTGGTTTCGGATTTGAATCTTAGCCATCTCTATAAAGTCTTTGAGACTCAATTCCTGTATTTACAGAATGGAACGAGTAAGCTTACCTCATAGAGATCATGTTAGGGCTATATTTGTAAGGTAGTGGACTGCATTTAAATATTAGCTGAACGGCATCACTGCTGCTATATTTTATTTGTAAAATTCAATCATGAGGGGTGGTGATGGCGGCAGTTACTAGACTCCACCTTTCAAAGGAAAGAGTACAAAGATGTTGCTACCACAATGAGATGGAGAGTAGGAAAGCTAGGTTAGGTGACAGATCAGAATATGATGAACTTTATAACTGGTAAATGCTTAACTTTCATCTTGAAAAGAAGTCATTTTAAACATAGTGTGACCGTTTTAAAAGCATAGTGAACATGGGATAGAGAAGGTCACAATGGAAATTAGGGAGACCAGTTTTAAACTGCTGCAATTTTGGGGGTGCAGGACTAGAACTAACCTGCGAGTCGTTGCAGAAAAGAAAGTGACAGAATGGAGACTGAGATTTAGAAACTGGAGATAGAAGTGGAAGATAAAAGCATTTGTTTTAGGAAAATTCCAGGGAAGGCAGCCTGAACAGGTCTGGTGGTGAAGGAGGCGGGAGAAGATCACATATTTAATTTTGGACATTTGGGTTCAAAGGTGAATGAGAGATTTCAGAGATAGTGATAGTATGGTAAGCTCAAATTTATCATTGAATTCCTGTTTCATAAGCTGGTGGACCAGAAAGGAACTATAACTACCCAGGAAATCTTATTATTTGTAGCTGGTTAAAAGAGATTTTATTTTTTTAAAGAAAAATCATAAATTATTGAGTTCCATTTCTAAAAGAGATAGTTAAGATATACCTAGATACTAGGATTAAGGAAAAATAAAATACTTTATTTGTTTAAATGTTAATTGCTACTTGGCAATTCATGAATTAACCTATTCCTAGGAAACGAGTGTATATTCTGGTAAATACTTCTATTTTAAAGGTTCTGTGGAGATCATACCAACGGCTGAGTTTATTTGTCCTTAATTGGTTAGTACATATTAGACAACAAGATATTAAGATTCTCCCGTGGGCTCTGTCCTTGACAGTATCTATAAGCAGTTTACTGCTTTTCTACAAGTAGTTTTCTGCTTTTTCAACAATTGAAACAAAAATATTGCTGTTGACTCCTTTTTCTTCTTAATTCATCCTCAGCCGCTCTCCTTTAGAGTACTGATTTTTAAGGAAAAACTTATATGAATGTGTGACATGTCAAAATAGGTTGGTCTTTTCTGTCTTTTAAATTCCTCTTGACAAAGAATAGAATATTTACATTATAGAATTCCTCTCCCCTGCCCCATTCTATACTGCAAGTATGCCAGCTAAACCTAAACAGTTTTACCTTAAAATAATGTATATGTTCTATCGACACACATTACATGCATGTACTAATCGATTAAATCAAATTAATTAGGACTGTAAAATCGAAGCCCTCTGCGCTGCTTTCTTCTGGCTCCATGCCGCCGTTTTTACCTAATCCCATTCGCTTGAAGTAAACTTTAGCCTATTTAAAATGGCTCTTCTACTTCATATTCCAAAATTTTTTTGCTCTTTTGCTATTTTGTTTGATTAATTTTATTTTTTAGCTTCATTGAGATAAAAGTTTAAGGCATGAAACTTATTTGATATGAATTTATATCATGAAATGATTGCCACAATGAAGTTAGTTAACGAATCCATCATCTCATATAGTTAGCTGTTTTCTATGTGGCAAGAACTTTTAATATCTACTCTTTAAAAAACATTAAAGTATGAATTACAGTATTGTTAACTATTGTCACATGCTGTGTATTGCATGCCCAGAACTCATTCATATTATGAACTAGATGTTTTTTCCCTTTGACCACCTTCACCCAATTTCTCTACCCTATGCCCCTTGCAACAATCAATTTGTTCTGTTTCTATGAGTTCATTTCTTTTAGATTCCACATATAAGTAACATCATATGGTATTTATCTTTCTTCATCTGACATATCACTTTGCATGACATATCACTTTAATGTCCTTAAAGTTCATCCTTGTTGTCTCAAATGGCAAGATTTCATATTTTTATGGCTAAATAATACATATCATATTTTTATCAATTTATTTGTCAATGGACATTTAGGTTTTACCATTTCTTGGCTATTGTAATTAATGCGTCAATGAACATGGGGTACAGATATATCTTCAAGATAGCAATTTTGTTTCCTTCAGATATATATCCAGAAGTGTAATTTCTGGTTCACATGGTAGTTCTATTTTTAATTTTTGAGGAAACACAGCACTGTTTGCCACTTTACATTTATATATCTAGATATGTATACATATGTCTCTATGCACACACATTATATATATCATTTCTAGAAGATCATATATTCCACTATTAAACAGAGTTACCTCTGGGAGGAGAGTAGATTTCATAGATTGGAACATAGAATTTTTATTGTATGTACTTGTTAGTTTTGAAATTTTTTGTCTTTTATATAGTGCTCTCTACATTTTATATATTATTTTGAAATATAAAGGATTTACCCTGAATAGATTTTTTTAAAGATAGAGACGCAATATATTATGAAAACTAAAAGGACTTCTTTTCATTTCTTGGATAACCCTTTTTCACAACCCCATGGTTTATCTTCACAAACAAGAGAGACAAGAAAATTGACAGTGAGAGTTGATAATAGAGTTGAATTTAAGGTTTACCTCTTCTTTCTCCCCAACTTTTTGGAGACAATGAAACTCAGTTAGGAAGTGTTTTTCTCCCTTACTTGTTCAGACACAGGTGTTGCATTGAAAGAACAATACACAACTACATCTCTTTATGACATTTACTTTACCATCTATGTGTCTTTCAGTAAGTTAATTACCTTCTTTTCGGCATTATTTCTTTATATAAATAGTATGGATAATAACACAGTATTGGCTGTCTCTGATTAAAACAAAGTAGTAAAATAAAACACCTGGTATATAGTAATATTTAATAAATGTATTTCATCCTGTATTAAATATAATAAATGCATTACATCCCTTCTGTCATTAGGACTTTCTTATAATAAATGCATTATGTCTTTAATATCATTAGGGCATCCTTGGCTCTGGGTCTTCCAGATTACATTTTTCTTTCTGATTTTTCTCCTTGTTGAATTCTTTTGTTTGTAAGAGTTATTTAATTTTCAAATTGTTTAAAAACTGTTTATAGTTTAATGTCATTCCTTTTTTAAAAAAAGAGTCTCCCCAGTTTAATTATAGGTAGCTCAGATCTGTATTGACTGGATCATAATCACAAGTAAACACAAATAGTTTTAAGGTGGTTACATTCTTTTTGAACCTGTATTAGAGAATTTTTTGAAAACATAAATATCTCTATCAATTAGTTTTTATTTCATATGAATTACTTCAAACTAAGTGGCTTAAAACAACAGTTTGTTTAGCTCATTCTGTTAGGCATTTCTTTTGTTCTGAGCAATGCTCAGGAAATCTGACTGATCCAGGTTCATCATGGCCTTCCTCGGCCTTGCAGCTGACTGGCCACAGGCTGTGGCATGTGAGTGACTTGTCTCTCATGTCCAGCAACCTAGCCTGTGCTTCTCACAGGGCAGGAGAGTTCCAAGAGAGAATAAGCTCCAAAGCATAATCACTTTTCAAGTGCCTGAATCTTATTTGATGATGTCCTGTTGGAAAGCCAGCTACAAGACAGCATAGTCAGATTGAGAGGGCTCTCAAAGTTTAATAATGAGGGCAGTGATACAGGCACAAGAATAATTGTTGGCATTTTTGTAATTATTTCTGTACAAAAGCTTACAGATTAGGTTTACTTTCATTTATTTTACAGAAAATTGTTATAGATTAATATATGTCTATTCGTTATTTTTTTCTCCTTCTTTAATTTCTTTTTTATTTTCTCTTGATTTAAAGCATACGTATGCTCCATATTGCATATATTGATCATTTCTGATGATGTGTTCTTGTTGAAATTTCCTCACTGTTTACCTACTTGCTGTTTCAGTACTCTCCTCAGATCTTAAGCTGAGGGCTTGTTGGTATAAATTTACATTTCCTGTACAGCAATTTAACAGAATGTCTCTAATAGCAAGGGAACCATAGCTCTGGGCAGTTCCAGCAGAGGAACTTCATTTCTGCATAGTTTATTCTCTGTGTTAATGAGGTGATTACCCTGGGAGCAAGGTTTCTGCATTTAGCTTTATGATTGAACCTGGCTTTCTTGCCAGCTACCCTTGTAGCTTTAGCTCTATAGCTAAATCCAACTTTTTTTCTGGTTTATCACGGAAACCCCAACCACTTTGTCAGTCACTACATAATCCTGGTTCTTTCCTATTCAGTGGCTTTTGAATGCCTTTTATCTGCAGGTAGGATAATTACAATTATTGTGTTCTCTGTCTGGCTTGTGGTCTACCATGCCTGCAGGCATAGTGCTCTACATTAAGAAAAGTTAGTGTGATCCTGCCAAGATAGCCTATGCTTTCCTGAATGAACACATCACTTTCATGGAAAATATAGTTACATGTTGAATCTCTATGTATGACTCCAGTTTAGCTTTCTCTGTACCATGCCAGCCACAAATATTAGACTATCTCCTTGGATCCAAGTTTCCTTGTTTTTCACTTTCTCCTCAAATGATCTCATCTACATCCATGACTTTATTACATATGGTCAAATCAATCATAAATTATTATATCCATTCAATAGTCTTCCTGTGAGTATAAACCTCATAAGTTGGTGTTTTCTTCTCTATGTTTTAAAGCCATCACCAACCTGTTTAGAAACCATATTTGTTGTCTCTTTTCCTAAACTAGTTCTTTTCTCATGTTCATGTATCAGGAAGAGATAGTGCAAAGCACCAGTTTTCTTCTTGTTTATTTTATTTTTATTTTACAAACAGAAACCTAGAAGTAAGGTACGTCCTTGACACACGCCTGTCCTTGCATCATATGTAACCTATCACAATATTCTCTGTTGGTCTCTATGTTCTAAATATTTTCAATTCTCTCTACAGTTTTTCTTCATGTTTATCACCCTCATGCAAATTGCTAATCTCTATTTCCTTCACTATTTCAATAGTTTTCTACCTGTTTTACTTGAACTTTGTCCTAGATCTTATACTTTTTTAAAATCATTTCATTAACTTGGGAAGGTCTTTTAATAACTTTTGCTTAAGTACTTCTAATTTTTAACAAAGTATTAATATGTTTTCTAAAGACCGTAATTTGCTAGGCTCCAGGGTTTTTTTTTTTTAATTATTTGATATTTGTGTATATTGAGAAATAATCACAAGTTTAGTTAACATCTGTCACAATACATTGTTAACAAAAATCTTTTATTTCTTGTGATGAAGACAAGATTTACTCTCTTAGCAACTTTCAAATATGCAGTACAGTATTATTAACTATAATCACCATACTGTATATTATATACCCATGACTTATTTATTTTATAACAAGGAGTTTGTACTTTGTTGCACCCTTCACCCACTTTGCTCATTCCCCACCCCTTGCCTCTGGCAACCACCAATCTGTTCTCTGTGTCTATAAACTTGGGGTTTTTTTACTGTTGTTTGTTTGCTTTTTTTAATTTCACATATGTGAGATCATACAGTATTTGTCTTTCTCTAACTTATTTTACTGTGCACACGCCTTCAAGGTTCTTCTATCATGTTGTCACAAATGGCAGGATTTCATTCTTTTTATGATTGAATAGTATCCCATGTGTGTGTGTGTGTGTGTGTGTGTGTGTGTGTGTGTGTGTGTGTGTGACATCTTCTTTATCTATTCATCCATTTGTGAACACTTAGGTTGTTTCCATATCTTAAAATCTTGGACACTGAAATGACGCTGCAGTGAACATAGAATTACTTTTATCTTTTCAAATTAATGTTTTTGTTTTCTTCAGAGGAGTACCCAGAAGTGGAATTGCTGGGCCATATGGTAATTCTAGGAGTAATTTTTAAAGGAACCTCCATACTGTTGTTCATATGGCTGTACCAATTTATGTTCCCATTAATGGTGCTCAAAAGTTCCCTTTCTTCAGATTCTCACCACCACTTTTTATTTCTTGTCTTTTTAATAACAATCATTCTAACAGGTGTGAGGTGATATATCATTGTGGTTTTGATAGTTATTTCCCTGATGATTAGTCATGTTGAGAATGTTTTTGTGTGTGGTTTGGACATCTGCAGGTCTTCTCTGGAAAAAATGTCATTTCAGATCCTGGACTCTATAAGCTTTTATTCTATTTTTTTCCTAACTCACAGTACACATTCCATTTTAATTTTTAGTGTGTATTTCACTAAAAATTAATATAATTTTTAGTCTCCTTGTGTTTGAAATTCCACTCCTTTAGTTTATTCTCAACATTTTAGCTACAATGATCCTTGTAAACATAAGCCAGTTTGTGATAAACCTCCGCCCTTAACTTTCCGATGCTCTGTAAATCATTCTGGGTAAAGCATCAGATTTACCACCAACTACAGGTATGCACATGGTGCCCCCTTATTATCTCTCCAAACTCATCTCCTATTGCTCCTCTCCTTTTCTCTCTGCTCCGACCAGACCAACCTCTTTGCTGTCTCTTGAGCACGGCAAGTATGGTCCCACATTAGAGCTTTTTATGCAATCTTCCTTTTGCCTGGAATTCTCTCCCTAAATATACTCACATGACCTCTTCCCAGATCTTATTCAGACTTGACTCAGCTATCTCATTTTTGGTTAGGCCTTCACTATCCAATCCTCTAAAACTCTAATCCCATAATTCCTCTTCTCCTTAGCAATTGTAATTTCTCCTTAGCTTTTTCTGGCAGGTTTCACTAAGAAGGCAGTTTTTTTTGTTGTTGTTGTTTTGTTTTGTTCCGGTCTGTTTGTTTTTCTTGCTTTGTTCATTGTTCTGTTACCTGGAACTGTAGAGGTGGCTCAGTAAATATTTCTTTGGGCTCACCTTAATAGAATGACAAAGTAATACAGTATTAATGAATAAATGGTAAAGTATAATACCTAAGAAGTTGGATCTGAATTCATTCAGGTTCAAATTTTAGGTCTATTACTTTGAAATTTTAGGTAAATGATGACATAAGCTTTAGTTTCCTCTGGAAAATATTTTTTTCACCTTTTAATAGGATTCTAAGGGATTAAATAACACTATTCTTACCATAGCTCCTAGGGTTTATCAAATGCTCAAAGTTGTTGGCAATTTTAATTTATCTCATAAAACAAATAAATATGCTTAGACTGATTTTTATGTTTATTATATATTTCGTTAAGGTTACAAAATAAGAAATGTGATCATTTTATAAATCATATCAGCTTTTGAAAATTATACAATACAAACCATTTTTCTAAAATTTTGAAATATCTGGAATTTTCTTATGGATATATTTTAAAACATGTATATCTTTTGTTTCATTGAAGCTTTTAGCATATCAAATATCAGACAGATACGTATTCTTCTATATAATCCTGTCAAATTTTGTTAAGGTCAACCTTTACCTTTCTTAGAGCTAAGTTTAATAAAATCTCATTGTATAAACTTCATGTCTTCTTGCACAGAATATTGTTTCTTTAGTTTTCTAGACATAAAATACTAGATTTTTTCAATTGTTCTCATGCCACCTAATATGTAATTAAAATTCCTTTTGTTTGAGAAATATGTTACAATTTCTTGGTGCAAATTTAATTTATAAATTTAAAAGTTGCTATGTATATATATAAAGATTAAGAAATGAAAACTTAAAGAAAGTTTGTTCTAATATAAGTAACAACTATATAACTAGTATTATTAGACTCTATATCTTTTCCAACAGGAAAGTCGTTGATTCATTTACATTCACATATTTTATAAAGAACATTATGTAATAAATACATAATTTTCATTATGTGAAAAATTGTGCTAGTCTACTATTATTGTCAGAACAACAAATAATATGCAAAATGTATGAAATGTATCATTCAACTAACAGATTTTATTAGCTAATTTTTTTACTCTCAATCTTAACAGATATTAACACTAGTTGTTCTGAATAATTACCATTATTACAAAGAAAAGTAAATAAATGTATAATGACAAACATTAAAAGAAAATTAATGGAGGTATATTTTTAGTATATAGTAGCTTGTATTTTACCTTTTTTATTTTTAAAATAAAATTGCAAAAATGGGTTAAGTTTCTTTTTTTGGCTTTGAGCTCTGCTTTGATATTATATATGTAATATATATAATATATAATATAATATATATAATATATATATGACATAATGTATAATATAATGTATAATATATATTATATATTATATAATATAATATATAATATAATATACATTATATATATTTTTTTGTAAACCAAGATTTCTCAGTATCTCATTCTTTATGTATCTTTCTTATAATTATTTTCTTTGATTTTTTCTTTACAAAAGAAAACAAAAAAGGATAATAGTTTCTCATTTAATATATGGAGAGAGAGAGAGAGAGAGAGAGAGAGAGAGAGAGAGAGAGAGAAATCTCCTGAGTTTGCATTTTGTTTTTCAGTTAATAACTGCTACAAATAGTTCAATTCAATATCTTCAGTATCTTGGTTCTTGGGTACAAATTAATTGCTGGGAATACAAAAGCAAGAATATGACAGGATTCTCAGGTGATTAAAACCATATAAATAAAAGCACAGCTGCCAGAAATTTTGGACACATTAGGGCATTCTTAATTGCCTGATCTGCATTATATGTTTTGGAGAGAACAAAGATGAACATAGAATTATAGGTTAGAACCATACTGTGAGGAGCCCTCTCTGAATGACAGCTTAGAGTAGATAGCAAACAACAAATAAAGTGTTTTCCAGATGCAAGGGTAAGAAAAAGTATGTGTAATTTATGTAAAATATTCTAAATATTCTATGAGAGCAATGCTGCAAATATAGGCATGTGAATTTTCAGTGTATAGTGGCAAAAGCAGCAGGGTAATGTGTGGTCCCCATTTGGCAAACTTAATTTTCTATCTTTCTAGTTTCTTCCAAGAAAGCTTAACTCATACTTTTACAATGAAACAAAACAAACAAACAAAAAACTTCAAGTGTGACTTGACTAAGGTATATTTCTTTTTAATCTGATATAAAAACCTTAGACTTAAGAAACAAATATCTTGTTATTAAATTTCCAGATTTATTATTGTTTTTGAAATCAATCTGAAAATGGATTATGCAATTGGTCATCTATTCCATATGCTTGTATATCAATCCTGCTGATATCCCTGTATCAATGGTTTGCAAACAGTGGTGAGTAAACAAAAAAGATTTCTTTCAATATCATTATAGATATTTTCAGTGGTAATTATGACCATGTTTAATTTATGTATACTTCATCACTTCTTTTGAAATTATTTATTGGAACTTCAAAATTTGGGATTTCAGAGAATTACATCCTCAGAAAACAAAAACAAACAAACAAACAAACAAACATCATTGTTCTTGACCAATTTTTATATTAAACATACATTAAAATTATTCTTTACATCAAAATTATAACTAAATTATAGAACAAACAGCCTTGAGAAACTCCTGAAGACTAACCGAACAGAAGTCTTCTAACTTAGGCTATAAAAAAGCTACGTAGAAGCTGGTACGAGGGATGGAAACACAAAAAAGAGCTAGGCTCACATCCACCTATAGTTAAAACTAGGGAGGGATATCTCAGTTGCAGAGATCCTTCCTCTCTGAGAAATGAGGGGTCCCAGCTTTACACTAGGCTTACCAGATTGGAACACCAGTGCCAGTTCCCACAACAGTTGGCTGTGAAAATCAATCAGCTGCTGAAAACCCAGCCGTACTCTTAAATGGCCCAAGACTCACTTATTCACTCACAAACACTTGCCCTAAGATATTTTGTACCTTATTCTCTGTAATTGGTTACTTAGTGTTAGCAGTTTACCATCAATATCTAGTGATTTAGTGCTGTTTGTTGGCATTTAAAATATCTACTGATGAGTCTCTTGCATTGGGCCAGTCCAATGTCTAATTCAAGTGAGTGATCAGGGAAAGTTAATAATTTGCAATCACTTCAAACTACCTTTGTTAAATGTATGTTAAGGAGCAATTTGTAATCTATTTTGTTCTCATTTCTGAGGTTAGGGCACATTAAATGTAGAAAAGTGGCAGGTGATCCTGGTATTACCTCCTAATGAACATAATAATAACTGATTCTGTGGCAAATAAATTAATAGTGTTTGTATGCAAAAGAGTCTTTTTTTTTGAGCATAAAATATATGCTTCTATAAATATATGGAATGCCAGATGTTCATAATCTAAGATTTCTTGTGATAAACAAACCTGGAATTGTGGATGAATGAAGAATGGTTTCCAGGAATATGTCACACAAGCTGTATACTTAGCTGAATAAAAAAAAAAAAATAGAGATATTTCATATCAGAATGGGATTACGGATTGTTGCAAATGAGATTACGTACTTCCCTACCTTGAGACCTCATCTTTAATTTGTGCAAGAAGGTGCATCCAGTGTGGGTAGAAAAGCACTTTGAAAATCCTGGATCTCTTTCTGCATCACATACACCTTTTAAAAACTTGTTCCCTTGAAATTATTAATAAAAGTTGAAAATGAATAAGATCTCTGACCTGCATGAGTCTGATTTGACATCTGATCTTTTGTGTTAAGTCATGCTTACCAAGTGTTTTATGGGATTCGCTTGAAATTTCTTTTCTTTTTACTTTCAGGTTTACAGTACATTTATATAGTTTATGAGGTGATTTCCTCAATTGCTCTATCACCCATCTGGCTCTACACATAACCTTTATAATACTATTGACAATATTCTCTATGCTATACTCTATATCTCCATAGCTATTTTGCAACTACTAACTTGTACATCTCCATTACATTGCTTTTCCACCCAGCCCTCTAATCTCCCTCCCCTCTGGCAGTCATCAGATTGTCCTCTGTGTCTGTAAGTCTCTTTTCATTTAGTTTATTCCTTTTGTTCCTTAGATTCTGCATAGAAATCAAATCATATGGTATTTATCTTTCTTCATCTGACTTATTTCACTCAGCATAACCTCTAAAATCATCCATGTTATTGCAAAAATTTGGATTTCATTTTTATGGCTTAGTAATATTCCGTTGTATATATAAACCGTAACTTCTTTATCCAATCATCTGTTGGTGAGCATTTAGATTGTTTCCATATCTTGGCTATTGTGAGTAGCACTGCTATGAACATAGGGGTGCATAGACCTTTAAGAATTAGTATTTTGGTTTTCTTCGGATAAATGCTCAAAAGTGCAATTGCTAGGTCAAAAGTAGCTCCATTTTTAATTTTTTGAGAAACCTCCAGTCTGTTTTCCATCATGGCTATACCAATTTGCAATCTCATCGACAATGTATGAGGGTTCCTGTTTCTCCACATCCTCCTCAACACTTATTTTTTCATTTATTGATGGCAGGTATGAGGTGATACCTCACTGTGGTTTTAATTTGCATTTCTCTGATGATTAGTGATCTTGGACATCTTCCATATGTGTCTATTGGCCATCTGTATGTCCTCTTTGGAGAAACACCTATTCAGGTCTTCTGCCCATTTTTTTCATTGGATCGTTTATTTTTTTCATGTTGAGTTATATGAGTTCTTTATAAATTTTTGATATTAAATCCTTATCAGATGTATCATAGGTAAATATCTTCTCCCATTCAGTAGTTTGTCTTTTCGTTTTGTTGGTTTTGAAATTTATTTTCTAATAAGGAAAAGTATATACAGAGACTTGCTTCTTTGTCTACTTCTCTTGGCTAAATTAAAAAAGACTTTTTTTTAAAAAAAGGAAAATCTATAAAACATTTCTGACTTTCTTATAGTTTTGCCTCTTTAGATTCCTTTAGAAAATTACCAATTTAGTTAACATTTTGGAAGTATAGAGATGTCTTTAAGTGATAAGGTCAATTACTTTTTAAAAAAAAATCCAAATGTACCATACAACATTTGGTTTAAAAATTCATTTGTGAATTTATATGCTCATTGAAAAATTAATAAGGCAGAGGTGAGTTTTAAGAATATTTGTTCTTGTTTATTTTCTTGTGCTTATTTTCATTTCAGTCTAAGAACAGTATTTCTGCTGCTGAAAATGTGAATAATTAGCACACTTGGTGAATGTATTCCCAGGGTTCCCTCAGGAACACTAGGCAGCTGTCTTCCCTTTATAGGTTCTGCAACCGCTCTGGGCTTTCTTCCCACCTCATGCACTTCCATTGAATATCTATTTATATAATTATTCTCATGTGAAAAAGGACAGGTTCCATTTATTTTATTATTGGATTTCATACTAACATCCCAAAATGAAAAATCTAAATGTCTATATTTTTGTATTTATCAATGATATAAAAATACACATTGTGGTGCAGAGGTAAATCTTTATGAAAAATAAATTATGTGGTATATAGCACAAGATAGACTACTAACTTAAGGAATAATTGCAACCTACAAATTCCAGGGAGATATTTTATTAGATAAATTACACAATATAAATCATATTTTAAATCAATCACTATTATTAAGATGCCTACTTCTGAAAAAGACTTGATACATAACTAAATAAATGATACAAGTGACAGGAAGATCAGGTACTCTTTTGGACCAATGGGTTAGGAATTGTGATCAAGTAAGACCATTTGCTTAGTATTCTCAGATATCCCATCAAATGCTATGGAAATTTAAGATAGTTATTCAAGCTTTTGAATTCTACTTTGAAATTTTGAGGGACATTTTAAGAAAATGTTACTCGTAATGTTTTTTTTTTTTTTTATTTTTCTCAGTTACCAAATACATTTTGACTTTGTAATCAGTAGTCTGAGCGATTACTTTTTTTTTTAGATGAGCCAGATGGTGGCATCATTTTCATTGAAAATGGAGATTTTAACTTTATTATCTAAATATTTAGGTTATTTCCTTCACAGTAGATTGTGAGTGGTGTTTTCATGTAGAATTCAATTTCTGCAAATTTATCAAATATCTGTTTTAGTTCAGGCATGCTGCTAAGAAATAGGGATTAAAGATGAATGTTGCCTTAAAAAGTATATTTTGTATGGGGAGGCAAAACTCACAAACAAATAATTAAGATTATGATGTTTACATTTCTTTCTACAAATACATAGAAACTACAGAACTGTTATAAAGTATAATTATTACCTCCATCTATTTCTATCATGGAAATAAGGTAAAGCATAAAGGGAAAGTGACACCTGAGTGATTCCTTGGGTTCTAAAGAATGGGTGTTTGCTAAGCAAAGGAAAAAAATATAGTGGACAGATGTGAAAGTTTGTGTAAGCCATGGAGAAAAGCTTTAATGTAGAAAAGTATTTTAAAAAGTGAGAATAACAACTGTGAATATGGTATCAAGCTAACAAAGTCAAATAAATTGGTGGAAGAACACACACAGTAGGGCTGGAAAAATGACAATTATTGAGGGGAAATGATAAGACTGAATTAGTGGCAGAAGTGTGGATCACCTGCCACCCATTATATTCTGGGTTAGAGCCCAGGGTTAGAGCAGGACAAGTTGTCTGACTTTAGGAGAAAGACCTAACTCTTGACTGTGGGACTATTTAAACTGCATGGTTAAGAAGTAATCCTTCTCGCTCTGGCCTGATTAGGAGTTAGGATTGAACAGCACTCATATGGGTGGGACCTTGACTCAAGTCTAGATCTTCCAGATCAGCATTGTAGCTGGAAGAATGCTACCATTATGGGGAAGCATCTTGTTATGATCAGAGTTTGGATTCCAAGGTTTGTGTCTGTATCTGTATGACCAGGCTAGATCAGTTTCATGACCCTCCATCTCAACCTCATCCAGCATTAGTTCCATAAGAGCTCACCAGCATTTGGCTTCCATTGAGACTTGAGTGTTCCATTGAAATACTCTGGAGATGAATCTGCAGAGAATCCATCTTGGACATGTTAATCCTTAGTTCTTATATATCCGAAGTGTTTAGAACACATACTGGAATAGAAGCTCTGAATACTTTTATCATTATTTCCTAAGTATACCCAGATAGTTTGTGGTACAGGTGACATTTAAAATAGGTCTGCTTGACATTTTAGCATACATCTTAAATATAGGAATAACACTTTTGTTGCAATAACAATTGGTTCCATTTGTGACATTTTGAGGCAATTTAGATAATAAAAATGCAGTCAGATGTAGATGTTTAGTTGTATGTATTAATCTAAAGCTAAGCAAAGAATCAAGACTAAGCTTTAGGATTAGCAGAGGTACAGAGAACAAAGAAATAACTTAAGTCTTATCCAACCCTTAGAGGAGCATGGAAATCCAGGGAGTACACAGGTTTTTGCTTTAGGAAAACACAATATGCTGCCACCTATATATGCATTTTAGATTATTAAATTATCATTATTTTAAAATATTATTGATTCCCACTGCTGTCTATAATTTCTACCTTAATATTTTCTAAAATATAACAAACCCAAGCATAAAGCTTCATCTATAATAACTACTTAGCTGTTCTAACTCCTCAAATTTCTAAAATATTCTGTACTTATTAGTTAAAATTTGTCTGCCTCATTTACATATCAATTTTTGTGTATATCTGTATATATAGTTTTTATATAAAACTATATAAAGACAAAAACTAATTTAAAAGACTAAATTTGGTGTAATTTGATATAAATTTAACTTTAACACACACATAAGTATAGCTATAAAAATAGAGATAAGTAATTTATCTCTATCAAAAATTTAGATATATATTGTATATCTACAACATATCAATGCATACAAATAATACACAGAACAAACACATACTGTAATCCTGTTAATAATATTAAACCTTAGACTAAGTTGTTTTTTTTTTTTTTTTTTTTTTAAGTAACATAGTTAGGAAGGCTTGCTAATGGCAGGAGTGTGGATCACCTGTCACCCATTATATAGGTAATTCTAGCTAATTCTATATTCCAGACTATTTTAGTTACTCTTGTTCATAGTATTGACACTCCTCACTTTCATCCTGGATAGCATTGGGTTTTGTCATTTCTTTTCTGGTTTATTGCAGTTGTCTATTGCTATCTTTTCTAATTCCCATCTTTCCTTGGTTTAGAAATGTTTTCTACTGAACTGAAGAATAAATTGCCAAAAACCCCAATCATGACCATGTATTTATTAAATCGGAGTTATTAGCAATGATCTATTCCCTTGGAGAGAGAAAGGAGTTAACATTTGATAAGTAACTGCTATGTGGGAGAAATTCAGAGGAGTCTTGCATAGATTAACTGAACTTCATTACCTCATTTAGCTAAAACTGTTATAAAAGAACAAATATAATCAACACACAAACATGAAGACAGAAACACCTGTAAGTAAAATATATTTTGTGTGTTTAGAAAACAGATGTTCAGATTGCTTTATAACAACAGCAACAACAAAGCCAATTAATTCAAAAATGACTCGAACGGTATTTAAATCACAGAAACTCTGGTAAATCATACGAATCTATCTCAGGATAATTTTTCCATTTTGCTTTGTCTTACACTTTTTCACTTTCCTCAGCACTTCATACTATGTTACTCCTTCTCACTCTTGTATATTTATCTCCCTTCCCTCTCAACAGAATAATTCTCCTTCAAGTTAATTAATTTTGTTCTTTCTAAAAATTAAAAAAAATAAAATAGATAGATGATAGACAGACAGACATATTTCTCACTTGACTTCTTGTGGTCTTGGAGTTACTTCATCATAAACACTGAGCTCTTGAATTTTCAAATAGACTTTCCCTTCTAAATATACCTCAAATCAATCCACTCCCCCCATACAAATCAGTAATCTCCTATTTTAACCCATCGCCATATCTGTCTGCTTTATTGTAGCACTCTCTCTTACCGTTCTCTAAAATATTTTCTAGACATAGCAAACAATAATCTTGATGAAATACACATCTGTTTGCATTCATTTGCCTTACCCTTATACCTACCTATCAAATTTGAAGCTTTATAAAAGTTATATTTGCTTTAAGGTGAAGACAGAACTCAAAATAATATACATAGCCCTACTTTTCCTGAGACCTCACTCCCTGATTTAATATTCACATCCTCCCATGTTTCTCCTACTCCAACCACGCAAGTATTTTTCAGTTCCTTGAACATACTGCCTTCCCCACAGGGTCCTGGCACTCATTTTTTCTGTTTTCCATAGTATCCATCTTTATCAAACTAATTCTTTTTAATCTACTTCCATTTTTCCCATCAACTTGCAAGAAGTTAATAAATATGTTTCAGTGACTCTAACTTGGATGAATTGCTCTAAGATGCCTCGTACCTAATTTGAATTATTTTTCTTAAAGTAGAAGTAAAAATTGTATAAGAGTTGGATTATACTAAACCTGAATCCAACAATAACCATTATATTCAATAACTTAATTTCTAATTTTTTTTAAAGCCTGATAATGATTGCTCATTTGGTTGAATTCTAATAATGACTTGAGGGAGAGGGAAGTCAATAACCTAATTTTTAATTATATAATTTTTCTAGAATTTATTCTATATAGCAAAATGTGTGAAGGTGGTCAAAAGATACAAACTTCCAGTTATAAGATAAATAAGTCCTTGAGACATAATGTACAGTATGGTAATGATAGTTAACAATACTGTATTGTATATTCAAAAGGTGCTGAGAGAGTAGATTTTTAAATTTCTCATCACAACATAAAAAAATTATAACTGTATAGTGACGAATGTTAAATAAATGAACTGTGATAATCACTTTGAAATTTATATGCACATCAGATAATTATGTTATACATCTAAGACTAACAAAATGTTACATGTCAATTATATTTCAAGTAAAAAAAAAAATTCCCAAACTCTTCAACTAGTGGTTTCCTAACTAAAGCCCTACTCTTCTCCTGCCTAATAGAGGGCTCTTTCATGCTCAGATGAAAAGAAATTTAGAAAGTATTGGTACATTATTATTTTTGTATAAAATGCTATCATTAAAACATTTTTAAAATAATATCTAAAAACATTAATAAATACAATGCAATATGTATTTATTTTGCTGATAGATTGTCATGGTATGCATATTTCCATAATAATGTTTATAGATAAATGCTTAAAATAAGTAAAAAAGGAAAAATATGCCAACTAGCGATCATTAAGTGATATAATAATTTTATTCAGAATATGGATGCAAAGGTTAAAAGAAACAAAATTCAAATATATTTCTATTATCTCATTTTAAAAATCTTAAAAGTAGCTAGTAAATTCAAAGCCATAAAATCATTATTTTTTAAACCATTAGGTTACATATCCTTCACAGTACTTGTAAAGTTTCCATTTTAAAAGTTGAGCACTATTTTTTACATTTTGTGAAATATTGAGCACATAATTTCAAATGTATGTTCTTTATTGAATATAGGGAACAATTTTGAAGAACTGATTGATTAGCCAGGACAAAAGAAATAGACTCATTTATTTATTATGAGAGAAAAGGGCAGAACATGGCAGCTATTAGTTAATTCATTTAAATCCTCTTTAATTGTGCACAACACAATTCTTTATAGGCAGGATTCTTTGAAGTTATAAATTTAATATGCAAAGAGGAGGCAAAATCTCTTCAAAGATACCAATTCTATTTTGGGGGTGAAGCCTTCAACTTTTTTTTAATATGGCAATATTCCTTAAAGCTCAATTATCTGATATTTAAGCAAAAAGAGAGTAAAGAATTTATAATACAAAGAGTAAAAAATTACTGATGAGTACTAGAAAAAACTGTGAAATTAAATTTAAAAACTTAAACTTTATCCTTTAGTGTGGTTTTAGTTTCTCTTTGTGTGATAACGGTATATGTCTGTTCTTGTTGAAGACACTGTCCTGTATAAAACTTAACTAATTATCAGTTGCCTATAATAAAATCTAAATGGTAACATATAAAAATCAATAAAGAATGAAGGGGAAAATATAAAACAAAAAACAACATGCCATTCCTTTTATGAGGTCATTTCTATGTTTAATAATGAAAAACAATTCACATTTTCACTCACAAACATTTCTTAAAACGAAAAATTACTGATGAGTGTTCGATTGACCAAGATTGTTCTATATTATTCGACCTCTGCATTTTTGTTCCTTAAGAATAAGTGCAAGAATCAGCTTGTTTGATGCTAAGGAAATTACTCACACTTCTAGTACTGAAGATAGAGAGCCAATATAAAATATTTTTCATCGAGTATTCACCTAGAATGATCCCCTCATTACTTAGATGATGTAACCTAAGTGATGAATGACTTGCCTGAGGAGTGAAAGCCAGTTGCTACTCCAGGAGTCTTCTAGAATACATACTGCCAAATGAATGAATGCTTCTAGAGCTCCTTTAGGTAACAGAGTTATTTAGTTGACCACTGATATCTATCAAAATAAGATTAACCATTTTGTACATTTAACTCTTGAACCCATGTTTTGGTAGAAGAGGACTGGTGATGTTATCGTAATATAAGCTTATCTGTATATTTGGTAACCAGCACAGTGCCAGGTGGATAATTCATTCTCATTATTTGTTGAATTAGATAGACTGTATCTCCTAGAATTCTGAAGTTTAAATATATAATTTATGTGGTTATTATGAAAGACAAAAGGGTTCTGTAATAAAATTAACCAAAAGTAACCTCACAGGGTGATATGATCAGAAATTCTTAACTGGGAAAAGGCCATGATGGGTAGTCACACCTCAGGCCTATAATTTCCTTAGTAAAAGGTTGTTGTTGCCTAAAGCAAGGCTTGTCCACTGTTTTGTGCACCCTGGTTAACACACCTTTGAAATGTCTTTTTTTCAGACCCCTTGGAAAAATAACCACTCTCGAGAGAGCACATAATTTTGTTAAACATCTTATAATTCAATCACAGAGATTTCCCTGCCTTACTTTTTCCCACGTTCATGTAATATTTCTTAAGTCACCTCCTTAATTCCAAATGTATAAAAGAAACTATAAACTGTCATTCTGGGAACTATTTTTTAAGTTTATTGAGATCTTGTTGCCAAGCACATCCTCTGTTCGGCTCAAAGAAACTCTAATAAACTCATAAATATTTTCTATAGGTTTGGATGTTCTTACATTGACATTATGGAAAATATTTTAAAATTAAACCTGCATTCATTAGCATTTCAGGAAGGATTAAGCAATTAATAGATTCGATGAGTTTTCTTATAAAAAATGTAGATTTAATTTAGAATGTTACGATCCCTTAAATATCTAATTACACATTTCAGAGTTTAAAATTACATTTAAGCAATTCAAAGAACACCATAAGAAACAATGCTTTGTAAAGTATATACATTTAAAAAAGTCAATTTGCAAGAAATAAACCAAGTTCACAGGTAACATTAATAACGACTGAGAAGACAGGGACATTGTCATCTAAGCACTAAGGATGTACGAATACTTTACCTTTCCTCCTTAACTGAAGACATGAATGAGGTGGGGAATTACCCTAAGGTTAATATGTGACAGAAGTAAAATATATGAGATAGAATAATGTTGGATTTTCATTATAAAGAGTAGAAAAAATATAGTCTATACTTGTTCAGATTTTCAAATTGTCTTAAGAAATTTTTTTCTTTGGCAGAAAAAACAACTTTTACTTAGCAAAAAGATTTTTTTTTTTTGGTGAAAATAACTAAAATGTCAAGAAAATGATGAAAAGGAAATTGCTTAGAAAATTGCAAAAAGATAGCATAGACATGAAAACCTGCATAAGTTTTTTAAATGTCATAAAACTTTAAATGAATGTGTAGAAAAGGGTTCTTCTGTTTTGTTTCATTCTTTATATACATGAAAATTAATTTTTAGCCCAAGTTTTGGTCAATGTCTCATTAAATCTTCATTATTTTACTATCAGAACATTTCTATAGTTGTTTCTTCATTTAATTGTATCTTAATTTATACATTTCTAGTAAAAAATATTTTAAACTTGATTTGTTTAATTTGAGGCTTTATAGATAATAAACATTGTAAAAGCTTTCATTTTCCACAATTGTCTGGTTTCTTTTTAGATTCAAATGAGACAAAATAGTTAATATTCTTTGTGAAATATAATGACACATTTTTGAGGGGAAAACATTTCTATTAAGCTGAATCACACAATTCTTCAAGGGTCATTATGCTTAAATTTTTTTAACAATATATAATATTCAAAATGTTTTTTCATGACATTTTTTCTGAAAGTTAATAAACTATTTAGTCCTCTACTGGAAATTATTTCTAAAAATATTAAAAATTAAAATTCTGTATTTACTAAAAATTATTGTGTGATTTTTTTGGAAGATAAGATATAGATAACACATAATAAGAAACTAGAGATAAGAATATAGATTAAGTTCAACATTAAATTATCATCCTCATAAGGTTTTCTATTCTTAATATTTCCCAAATCTATTCTTCAAGGTCTTTCTTTTTTCTTGTAATTCTTTTTTTTTTGCTTCCACTTATTTGAGATTAGGCAGCCTAGAGGTATTCTTGCCATCACTCTCTCTGAGCCTCCTTTTTCTACAGAAGCACCACTTTTTCCTCTGCCAGAAGACATTCTCATGGTTTCCCCCAAGATATTTGCCTGCTGATCATCCTCAGAATGTATCCACACTACCTTTCAGTTTTTCAGACCTTTGACCAGACACAAGTCACAGCAGTACTTAGGGGTCTGACACAAATGAATTATAAGATTAAAAACTGTATTTATAATAATAAGTAAGGTCCTCTACTGCACAAGGTCCAGAGCAACGTCACCTCTTACTCGATCTCTTGTCTAGGTTCTAAGGGTGGTAATACGATCAAATCTGCTAGGGATACATTTCTCTAATTATGATGAGGTTGGATTGTATTCATTGTTGAGTTATACTATAATTTATTATTTATAATAGTATTTATCATTATTGAATTATACTGTAATTCATTATTAAATTATAATTCTTATTCATATAAGATTTTCATTCTGTGAATTGTCAATTTATATATTTTATCCCTTTTTCCTTTATTGTCTACATTTTTCTTGTTACATTGAACTTTTTTTATCCCACCAATTTCCTTCCTTGCTCTGCCCCAAAGACAGACACTGTTCTTCTCTTACTTTTCTTTCATCCATTTATTGTGAATTTATAGAATTTTTGTGGTCTTTAGGAAATTGCAGACAACTCAGCAGTATCTATAATTTTAGCTGTGTTTTTTCACAGAACACAAGACCTTTATTTTTTTCTTTATTTCTTGTGCTTCATGGGTATCATTACAAGAAATATTCTCCTAATCCTAGGTTACATTTTTTTCTGCTAGTTTTTTGGTATATCATTCACAATTGCATTATAATTTAGGTTTTATCTTTTGGGAATTTAGTATCAGTACTTCAATTTATCTCCATATAATGACCTAGCTATGTAGAAGCATCAGGGCTGCCCCTACTAATTTATTATGCAACAACTATCAGTTTTTATTTTATTCTTACACTTGGGTCTATTTCTGAGCTGTTTTGTGTTTTGTTTAATATTTCAATTATAGTACTATATTATTATTATTACATTATAGTATATCTTAAATCTGATAGATTAAATCTTACTCTTTATTCTGTTTTTAAAATATGAGCCTTAATTATTAACTTTAATTCTTTCACAGAAAGTTTACATTTAGTTTTTTCTATCATATTGCTTGAATCTTGAGTAGAATTACATGGATTATATGCATTTTTAAATCGAATTTACCATATTTGAAATGTTATATAATTTAGTCCCTGTCTATGATATTTTCATGTATGTTTAGGAAAAAAAGTAACCTTATTCTATATTTTTGTTCCTAAAATAAGCTTTATGTTATTTTCTATCATATTCCTGTTAGTTATTTCTCATGTAAAAGAATTCTATTTATTTTTATGTTTTTGATTATTTCTGGCAACCTTATCAATAGAAAGTACCTCAACATAATAAAAGACATATGTGACAAACCCTCTGCTTATACTTAATGGTGAAAAACTGAAAGCTTTTCCTCTAAGATTAGGAAAAAAGCAAGGATGCTTATTCTCACAACTGTTATTCAACATAGTGTTGGAAGTCCTCTTTTATTATCCTTAATATTTTCTTGGTCCTTGTTTGATTGTGTTCTCGGTCAATATATGCTTTCTACAAATACTCTTCTTCCAATGACATACACATTTACTCAGTATTTACATTCAGTACTTAACACCTCCCCACCTCCA
The DNA here is from genome assembly GCA_003508835.1 of Eonycteris spelaea. Lineage (NCBI taxonomy): Eukaryota > Metazoa > Chordata > Mammalia > Chiroptera > Pteropodidae > Eonycteris > Eonycteris spelaea. The sequence goes on along the minus strand of PUFA01000018.1, from coordinate 10,889,543 downwards.
TTAATGATGAAATCTTTAACTCACTTTTGTTCCTTCACTCAGATATTTTTCCTTCATTATAACTTCTCTTGTTATAATATTCTGGAGTTTTATTTCTCTTTCTTCTGTTTACTAAATGTAGATATACCCCTAGCTGATGTTTTCCTTTTTTTACACCATGGTACATGTAAAATTGGTGGTACTATTTTTGTGAACGATGGAAAATGCTAATGAGCTGCTCTGAGACTCCAGGAGTTCCAGCCAACTTGAACACCACCAGCCCATGATGAGGGTGAAAGGTATATGCATTTAAACACTTGTCAATCATTTTTGGAACACTAATTGGAAAACTATATTATAATTCTATAATTTTTTGTTTCTGTCCTCTTAAGGAAGATTATCTACTCACATAATTTCAAAAATACCTTCAGAATGTTTGTCTATAAACTCTGATCTTAATCTTTTATTCCAAACTTTCTAGTCAGGGTAGGTTAATTACTATTACAAATAACTCTAAAATCACTGAGCTTTATCTAAATAAGGTTTATTTCTCACTCATGTAAAAAAAAAAAAGTATGAGTTGAAGGAGGGAGATACTCTACTCCATGTCATCATTTAGGCATTCAGACTCCTTTCTTCTACTGGTTCAGTTTTCCTTACGGTCTTCAGAACCCTTTACTGGACCTTTTGCATTTAGCAGGCAGAATAGTGAGGAGATCATTGGAGAATAATGTAGAAAAATGTAAAAGATCAAACTAACATGTCCCTACAAAACCGCAGAGAAGTCTAGGGAATATAATTTAACTTTAAGAAAACAAAATAAACCAAAACAAACATATGAGAAAAAGGTTTAGCGAATGATTAGGATTGCCTCTGTCTCGGTTCACCTTTCATCACCAATGTGTTAGTGTGGTTAGATAAGAAAAGTAGAATCACTAAGAGTGAAATAAATTAGGGTATATTTTAGGGTTAAGTCTTACACAGTTCTTAGAGTAGCTGGGAAAGTAATATCCTAGAAAGAAACATTTTAGCAAATACTGGAAAAAAACACTAATCAAAGACTATAAAGAACATCTGGTGAAGAAGCTTATAGAAGGCCGTCACATCTGAATCTGGTGGTTGGCCTGAAGTTGTTGTAAGTCAGCAGAACAGGTAAGTAATAGTAAAGCTCCAGTCAAAAATGGAAAATGTACGATAGATTGGAACCTCAAGACCCAACTAGAATCCACGAAGGCAAAATGGAACCTGTGAGGTTGAACTAGAATCCACTTTTACCTCTCACCACATTTAATCCTGATGACATAATCTGCTAGGATTCAAACTAAAGGAGGTGATCCAGCAGAGTAAAAAGACTTATATAGATGTTTGCCCCTAAGCCAGGAAATCAGCAACATGCATGAGCTGCAATAGTGCCTGTAGCTCTGTGCTCATCACTGGGAAAATTAGCTACTGCTTTACCTGCACATTCTAAATCTACCAATTTTGTGTGTGTGTGTGTGTGTGATCAAGTCTAACCCAGAAACATACAGGGAATGGAAAACCAGACCATATGTTTCCAAATTAGCTTCAACTTATTATGAAATATTTTAGAAGGCCTTCCAAAATCCCACTATAATATGTAACTACACTATTCCGATTGTGTGCTTACAAAATTATGGTGGCAAAAAAATAGAAGAAATATTCCCTGAGATTCTGCTTATTAATGGATTCTTATACTACAGGCTCAGTAGTGCACATCAGGTATTTAATTACATGCAAAGCCCATTTAAAATTGTCACAGGGATGAATATAGTATTTTCATTTTGCATTAGAGTGATGGTAGAGTAATATAATTGACACAGGTAGAAAATTATAACAATATTTTATTATTTTATTAATTAAAAGTTTTAACTATTTTCTTTATTACTAATTTTAAATTTTCTTCAATTTTAAATAATATAAGGTTTTTACATGTAATATAAAGCTCTTTAAGTTTTAAGGCTCTTAAGTTCAACAAACTTTTGCTAAGAAAGTTCACTTGCCAAACAATTTTTTACCAGCTCTCACTGCTAAATAACATAGTCCCTTTTTCAGTGTCTGACCTAAATGTATTTTTTTAAAACAAAAAGAACCTGAAGAACAAGGCCTCAGGGATATGATAGTACCTGAGTCATTCACTTTGAGCCAAAGAAAACATAAATACATTCTTTCCAAGGTAGTAGAGTTTCGCAAGGCACCGTAAATTGCTTTGTGATAGATGAACCTGAGGAAAACACATTGACTCTGTTAAAAACAATCAAAGAAACAATATTGGAGTGAAGAAATACACCCTAGGGTACACAGAGACATTATGTTATGAAGCTAGTGGATGTTGACCTTTCTATTTATGGCACAACTGAGACCACAGTTAAAACACTATATAAGGTTCTGAAGAACCTGAAAGGTGCCAAACCCCTACAACTAGGGAAATGTCAAAAGAGAAGAGGTGATCAGTGGCTAAACTACTACAGCAAGGTAAGATGACAAGAGATTGATTTAAAATATAAATGAGCATATCAAAATCTCACAATTCTGGGAAAAATATACACTTTTATATAGTGCTTTAAAATGATGCAGTTTTCCACATATTTGCTATTGCAGGGAGAAGAAAACATTTATCATTCGCCCCACCTTTCTCTTTCTGTATTTGAAGGTCATTACATTCTTTATACTTAAAGGAAATAGAAGAAGAAACATTTTCTTCATTTTTTCTATGTTGTCTCTTTGAAGCAATCACCCATTTTTGTTATGAAATTTAATTATGTTTATGAATTCTTCACCTAAGTATAGCTATATAATATGCTAATTGATAAAAATAAGAGAAAGGGAGAAAAAGTATGGTAGAGATGGAATATGCATGTATATATGTAATAATGTATATAATGCAATATGACATAAGTATATATTATATCTTAATACATATAATTATTTATATATAACAAATCTACTATCTACTAATATATACAATATAATAATATATATACATGAATTTCTAAATATATGTTATATACTTTAATATTCATGTTAAATCTATTGAATACATACACATATAATATAGAAAATATATATTCTCTTTCTTCCTTAAGTATTCCTCTTGACATCTTTCTCTGTTTTCACCTAGCTCAACTTGGGGTAGTGGAGCAACAGAAAAAAAATATTCCGTGTCATTATAACTACATTTCTGCCTATGGATTGATATAATTGAGGTAAGGAAAAGCCAATTGATTCATTCCAGAAATTTTTCAGGGGTCATTTTGCTCTGATTTGGGTTTAGCATGAGTAGAACTAAAGAGAAATGACTTCCGTGTAAAAATAAAATGATAAATATCCTCAAGTAGAAGAGGAATTTTCTCTTTACTTCTAACTGGGCTGAGCAATGTTATGTAACAGAAAGTAATGGAAACAGCTTTTCCTTAGAAACATACCGATATATGATGAGGTCATAGCACATTAATAGATAGTATAGTATGGCTTACTACCACAGAAATAAATCTTAATTCATGTAAAATTTTAACATAAAAATTAAAGAATAATTATTGAATAAGTGAGTCAATAATTTGAGAAGGGAATGATATATAGATCATCAGTGTAAAACATACACACATATACAAGCATACCTAAAATACCAAGTAGGATAGAGTTAAAATTAGAATATATTTATATGTGAATATGTATATGTGAATTTATAAATGTTTTATTTTAAAAAGTTAAAATAAGATATTGACAGATCTGAAAATAAGATATTGACAGATTTGTTTCTATAAGATGATAAAAGTTTCTGTCAAAATAAAAACCACAGAAAACTTATAATTAAAATAAAAAAGCTACATTAATTTCAGTAAAATGTATTTGCTACAACTATAAAAATGGATAAAAATTTTGTATATATAAATAGGATATTAATTAATAGAGACACTGCTTATATGGTCAACTGATAAAAACAACAAAATGCAAAAAGAAAAACACAAAGGACTTCGGAATATTTTCTTAATGTTTAGCTTCAGTAAAAATAAATAAATTCACACATAACAACAACCAACAAAAACCCTTTATTTGCCTAGCAAATTAACAATTTCTTTTACAGTGTCATTAAGAGAGATACTCCATAAAGGTCTCACTCATAATTCTAGTAAATATATACACTACTTCATTATGATTTTCTAAACCCAAATTAACATTTTCATTGATATTAATGACTTAATATGCTACCCCAGCCCAGGGATTTTGCCATTTTATGAGTAGTTTTCAACAGAAGACACCTGAATCCAAAACCTTGCCCTTTTGTTAAAAAGTTCAGGCTTATTTATTCAAATGTCAGACATCAGGAGAAGTGGTGATGAAAAAAATTCTCTGCAGGTAAGTCAACACCATAGATTCCAACATGTTCATAAAAGATTGAACCCATGGAGGAACAAAAGCAATATCCAAATTTGAGCTCAATCTCTGAGTCAAACTGAGCTTGGTATTCTCTGTGTAAAACCAAACATCATTGGCTCTCCTTAAGACTTTTGATGTTTCTTTGATAGTTTCACACTCTGTCATTTTAGATCATAAATTATATGAGGGCATGGGACTTCCTATCTTGTTCACATGTGCTTGTCAGTGTACATACAAGGTCTGGTGCATACAAGAAATTCAACATATACATTATTTTTGAGTGATTTAAATATATGACAACGTAGTTGAAATTATGCCTATAATTCATAATACTTAATTATAAATATAAATAGTTTCTATGAAAAAACTCACAAGAAAGTGATTAAAGATTAAAGATATTAAATTAGTAGTTGAGAGATGGTCTCAGGTATGGGAAATACAACTTAGGGAATGTAGTCAGGAGTAAGTAATGGCTATGTGTAGAGCCAGGTGGGTAATAATCAGGGGATTCTTTCATAAACTATAACCAATGTTCCATATACTTGAAACTGATAGTAAAATAAAATGCAAAATAAATAGAATAAATGACAAACAGAAAATCAATGTTCATCATTCTTTCTCGCTCCTGACCTTGTTTCTACTTATATCTCCATTGATTTCTTATATATGCTGTTTTTTTTTTTTTTTTAGAAAAACTTGCTCTATTCCAGGTAAGAGCTTTTCAAACTATACTGTACATAAGAATTATCTTAGCAAAATAATTAAAATGCAGATTCTGATTTGGTAAGAGTGGGGTATAGCACAAGCATTTCTGATAAGACCTACGTGATGTCGATTCTCCTGTTTGAACCACACTTTTTTTTTTTTAATTAAAGAATAGTTGGCATGCAATAGTATATTAGTTTCAAGGGTACAACATAATGATTTTACATTTATATATCTTAAGATGTAGCAAAAAGGAAAGGCAACATTCTTTCCTATAAGTGTATTTTGAAAAACAAAAAAATTGGAGTAATTAAAGTCTATCGCTACCAAACTCTAATCCAATATAGTCGTTTTTCTGGGGAAAAAAATCTAAAATATTTCATAATTTGATAAAAATGTATGATGTTAACAAATTGTTTTTCCTTCTGCTGAATATTCGTATTAAAACAAGAACATAAACATACTTCAAAAGGAGACCATCTAACTAGAATTTCTTTTTGTTTTCATACTAATTATATTGTTTTTATGTTTATTTAAAATAAAATTTTTGAGATATTTTAAAAGGGTAGAATCATATAAGAATACCTTGAGAGAATTGTTGAGATGGTGTGTATGTTGAATTGTGTGCCATCCCCTCCAAATTCATATGTTAAAGTCCTAAACCCCATAACCATGGAATCTGTCTGTGTTTGCAGATTAGGCCTTAAAAGAAGTAATTAAAGTTAAGTGGGATCGTTAGAGCGAGCTCTACTCGATACAACTGGTATCCTTAGAAGAGAAAATTTGGACACAGATCACGTGTTCAGAGAGAAGACAGTAGAAAGTGGCCATCTTCAATCCAAAGAGAGATGTATCAGAAGAAATCAAACCTGCTGACTCTTTGATGTTAAACTTCCAGCCTCCAGAACTCTGAGAAAATGAGTTCACATTGTTTAAGCCGCCCAGTCTGTGATATTTTGTAATGACTGCCCCAAGAAACTAATACAAATAGAGTTCATCTAGAATTTGCATGTATATATTTATTGTCTTAATTGTGTCAAAATGTCTACAATAGGGTACAAACTAGATACAATATGTTTCTCATTATATAGAATGTTACACAGAGATGAACACTAAGATATGAAATTAAAAATCAGGTGTGTTCAAAAAGTTTTTTCTTGATTATGTGTATGTGCATTTATAAAGTACCGCACTTCATAACTTCACCCTCAGGTCAGCACAAAGTTTAAACGTTTCCTGTTCAATGTCTTCATCTGCAAACTGAGGGTACTACTAACCAGGTAATATATTTTTGTTGGGAGATATAGAATAAATATATAATGCATATCATGGTACCTAGCAAAACTAAATAATTATGTAAAATTATTCCAACTTCTCCCCACCTGGACTTTCCTGTTTTTGTTCCTAATTAAATTCTAATATGAGAAAAGGCCCATTCGTTTTTAGAATTCTCCTTTTCTAGAAGTTCTAAAATGACACTAAGCCAGTTTCTTTACCATTGCCTATTGTAAACATGCTATGCTTCCATTCCTTTATTCTTTTGCCAACATGCCGTTGTTATTATGATAATTAAAATCATTATTAAAAGATGGGACAAAATATGGAAGCATAAAAATAAAAATGTAAATATAAAGAGTAGCAGGTATTCCATATAATAAATATAAAATATTTTGTATTTTATCAGCTTTCCATACAATAAATATAAAATAATATTGATAATAATAGGACAACCATAGTTAGTTTAATTTGTCCATTTGTATCAGTAGACTGGATGGGAAAATGGGCATATTACTGTAAAATAAAAGTGAGAAAACTTGCAAATTCCAGTGCATCAAACAATAAATAAAATGAAATAATAATATATTATAAATAATAATAATAATATATTATTTTCTTAAAATAAATTTAAGAGAAGTCCTTGGACCTATCCCTATATTTATACATAAAAATGAACATCCCACAATATGTTTTTAAATTATTAAATGACATTTTCTAGGTTTGCAAGGAAATGATATAACTCTAGTATGATTTTAATATCATGAGTCTCACTATAATTTATTAGTTCCCAAGATAATTTATTAGCCTACTGAACTTTAATTAGAATGATAATTTTTCCTTTTTAAATTGCATTGCAAATTATTGTAAGAAGGCCCCATTATTTTGTAAAGCCATAGATGTTGTATTCCTAAATATTCATCTGTATAGAATTTATTTGCAGATGAATATTTGTGATGAAAAAAATAAACCATTATCCTTTGACTGAAACAGTTCTAAATTTTACAGTTAGGGAGCTGAGATCATTTAACCTAGATAGCATACTTCTAATAAAATATTATATAATTTTGAAAACATAAATGTGATAATACATGGAACAGTCTAAAAAGGATATTTTTATATTCAGAGGGTGGCACAGCTGGACATTCTAAATGAGACCTCATTTAATATCTTTAATTAAGGTTTAACTGTAAGTTTTAAAGTCATTTTAAATGGTTAGTCATATATTCATATGCTCTTATAATATATACTAAAAATTCAAATTCATTCTTGATTGAAGTCACAATATAAAATTTAAATGTTATCTCATGGACACTAATTTTCTCCATAACTAGTTGTGTGAGTCTACATTTCAATTCTAAAGCTTTTTTCTTTTTACTGTAATATATCTTGAAAGATTTAAATCACATATTCAGAAAATAATTGCCATTTTAAATTGAACTCAGAGCAGAACAAACCAATTACTGTAGTTGCCTCAGTGTAAAGCATTTTACTCTTCTATCAGCTGTAAAAGTGTGCATATTTCCTCTATCACCATTATTATCACATTACTACTGCATTTGTATTCACCTCCTGAAGTAGACTAAAAAGCTTCCGGGGGAATGAATATCCTTGAAGTTCATATTGGATTTTAATGGTCTTATTTGACACAATTTAAAATATGAGAAATCTACAGTTAAACTAATTTATATTCACCCTCAAAATCTTGGGCTGAATTCTGATAGTGGAAATAGTAAAAATAGATCTATACACACACACACAGTACATTTCATGACACCATTTAGCTATATAGGTACAAATGTTTAACAGAGATTAAAACTATGTATGCTTTGAACTACTATTGAGGAAGGACATCTTGAAAACTAACATTTTATTCATGGCATATATCAATAAAAAGTACAGAGAATCTAGCTATTAGTGCTTTGTTATTACTATTTTTACATTTTAAATCAACTTCATTGGTCTATAATTTACCTACAGTGAAGTGCACCTATGGTAAAGGTGTAGTTTGATGGATTTTGACAAATGAGTACAATTATATAATCAACAATTCATTAAAGATATAGACCTTTTCCAGCATTCCCCCAAACTCTCTTTAGCTCTTTGCAGTCAAACTCATCTTCATGTCTGGCCTTTGGCTACCACTGGTCTCTTTTCTTTCACTATAGATTAGCTTTGAGGATTTGGAAATTATATATAAATGAAATTATCCATAGGTACTCCTTTGGGTTTGACTTCTTTGACTCAACATAATGCTTTTGAATATATCCAGGTTTTACTTATCAGCAATTCATTTTTTTTTTATTTTAATTGTATGGCTACAAATATTTGTTTATTCATTTACTTGTTTATAGAGATTTCAATTATTTTTAGTATTGGGGCTATTCAAAAAAAGTGCTTTAAACATTCATGTACAAGTCTTCTGTTGAGACTATGTTTTCATTTCTTTAGGGGAAATAGGGGAAAATACCTATAAGTGAAATTGCTGGTTCGTAATTATATGTGTATATATAACATTTTAAAAATCTACCAACTGAAGTAGTTGTACAATTTTATAGTCTAGTCCCATCAATAATATATAAAATTCCATTTGTCTCACAAGAATTGCATGGTAGTGTCAATTCTAGTGGATGTGTGGTGATATTTTATTCTGGTTTTGATATGCATTTCTCAGATGACTAATATTGTTTAGCATCTTTAAATGAGTTTATTGGTCATTTGTATGTCTTCTTTTATGAAGTGTTGATTTAAGTCTTTTGCCCATTTTTACTGGATTCTTTGTCTTATTATTGGATTGCAAACTTCCTTTATATACTATGAAGACAAGTGTCACTTGGTGCCACATACTAGAAGATAGATAAATTTTAAAAAAGCAATTGTCTGGCTTTTTATAATCTCTATAGTAGATGAAAAAGGAGGTATAAAGTCTGGTTATAATAGTTGCATTGGCCAGTCGGTATTGTTTTCCATGGCCTACAATCCATATTTATAACACAACTAAAATAATTATTATAAACTGGCATGCTACAATATGTTTGGTTATGAGGGTACATTATAAACATGCATATATAGTTATATGTAGTATGTGGCACTGAGTAAGAAACTAAAAAGAATGGTACCCTATTTACTTTTTGAACAAAAGAAAAATGAGCAAAAAATGTCAAACAAGAGAACAACAAATGTTATCAAGTTTTATCATTTGTAATGATCTCTAATTAAGAAAATGTTACAATGTTCTCATTTACTGTACTTGCTATTTACTGAGATAGATATAAGTGGTGGTAGATATAGAACACATACTTAAACATTTACTTAAGGAAAAATGTGGTATTGTATGTTTTCAAATACTAAATGTCATGTAAAATCACAAGCAATAAAACTTACAACCATCCATTGTAAGAGACATCATATACAAGATTGTAAAGTAGGTATGTCTTTAAATAAAAATTAGAACATATGATGAAAGGAGAATAGAGCGAGTTTTTATGTAAAATGAGTGAAAACAAAGAGGGTCACTAACCATTTATATAACCACATACACGTATAATCACAGACACATGCATACACTTTTTGGTACCTACTCATCTATATGAAAAAAGAAAAAGTTTAGGAAAAATTACAGAACACTTATCATATGTAACTGTATTAGCATTCTTTAAAGAAACAGAACCAATAAAATATAGATGATAGATGATAGATAGATAGATAGATAGATAGATAGATAGATAGATAGATAACTGACAGACAGATATGAATAGATAGATATTATAAGGAATTGGCTTATGCAATACGGAGACTAAGAAGTCCTAAGATCTGCAGTTGGCAAGCTTGGGGCCCAGGAGAGCCAATAGAGTAGTTAGTTCTAGGTGGTCTAGATAGCTAAGAACCGGGATACCCAAAGACATAAATTCTAATCTGAAAATAAGCAGTCTCCAGACCCAAGAAGTCGTGTGCTAGTTTGAGTTCAAAGTCAGTCAGACAGAAAGAGTTCCCTCTGACTCAATGTTGCATTTTGGTTTTCAATAGATATGATGAGGCCCATCCGCATTAGAGAGGTCAAGCTGCCTTACTCAGTTTACTTATTCAAATGTCATCCAGAAAACCCTCACAAACACATCCAGAATGATGTGACCAAATGTCTGGGTAATCCTTGGCCCAATCAAGATGATATCCAACATTAATCCTCACAGTTACATTCTTCCTTAAGTAGATGGTAAATCTCTATATGCACCCTTACTTATTTTGTGTTCAGTATAGAGAAAAATGCAATAATGTAACAATATAAATATGTATACTATAACGATATAGTTATTGAGAATGCATGCTAACTATAATATGGTCCCTTTGATTAAAGGAACTGGATTTATTTTCTCATATCAAAAGTGATGAGTAATTCCAAGTATTTGCCATACAATAAGTTTCTGTGAGAATAATTTCTTATAACTTAACATATTCCACATTAAAAATACCTGAGATATGATAGAATTAGACATATTTGTTGTCTCTTTGGCTTTCTTGCTTAAAAAGATATATAATGTGATTTTGCTTTATCTTTTTGTCTCTGTTTAGCCCTCCCACATGTGTATTTTGTTATATATTTTGGCCCATCTCCTTAGATTTACAGTTTCTTAAGGTTAAAGAATATGTCCTAAAATGTATTTATATTTTGTTCCAATACCTGAAAACATTCTAGGTACTTGGTGTCACTTATTCTCTCCGGATGGTTAATTTGGGTGGCGAGAAAACGTGGAGCAGTGGAGGTACCAACTAATGTTACTTCTGTATGCTATGGCTACTGATGACCCACAGGGTGTTTTCTGTGCAATCAATCATTGTTGCTAAGCTCAGTAAACTTCCCATTTGTTATTCAAGAATCCAGTGTCATGTTAACTATTGTCCTCTCTCCATTTGAAATGACTCTCTCCTGGATTCTTCGCATGTGATGTATTACTAATCTCCTGTTCTTTTTCTGATTAATATTTTTTAAAATATCAGATATCTTTAAACTTCTGAATATTTCCCTGGCTTCTGTGTCACTTGGCCACTTACCATTGTAGAATCAATCTGTCTATAATATGATTCTTTCCTTGCATTGTGGTTAAAATAGAACTCAACTCATGCCATATTTCAGGTTGGATGTGCTAGTGTGTATAGAACATTAAACAATTTATTAATTCATATTAACAAAGCAATATAATAAGAAATGCAATATAGAAGCAAGAGGGATAGAAATATCTCAATCAAAGAATTCATGCTGATATGCGTAGAGCCATGTAATTGTTTGAGACCTGAAAAGTCAAGGGAATTATTAAAACAGATAATAAGAGTTGGGTGTCCAACTATCGTTAACAGGATTAGGAAAGGTACAGAGACAAAGCAGCTCCCACCATTATTGTTCCACTGAGAAAGAACTATCATTTATTTTAATTTTGATCTTTTTGGAGATGTCACTACTTTTTTTTTTTTAATTCTATTCTGTTATAAATGGTAATGTTTGACCTCAGAAAAATACATTGAAAGTGACATTTATCTTTCTAATTTCTGTCTACATTGATATTGCATCTAATTTGTTGCAGAGTACTGGGTTATTTTAACTCTATTTTATCTTTATAACATGTGCCATCATTTTTTTCCTGTTTTGCTAATTTACTATTTTTCATCTCATTAGAGCCTATTTTCATTTTTATTATTTATAATAACACCTATATATATGTATATATGCACATACACACAGATTAAATGGATATATATATATATATATATATCCATTTCTAATGTGTGTGTGTGTGCGTGTGTGTTTGTCTTATGTGTGTGTAATAATTCTGACCAAGCAAGTCTTCAACATCTCTATAGTTTTAGACTGGTGGCCATTTCTAATTTTCTGTTTCACTACAGAAACACACACACAACTGTGAAAAACACAAGCATTAACTATAGAGATATGAAGACTTGCTTGGTAAGAATTATTACACACACATAAGACACACACACACATACACACACACATACACTTAGAATCTGATTGGCAAGATGATTCAAGCATTAGAAAAATGAAATGGCATTCAAAGTGACAAACTAATAAATATTTATTGAAGTCTTTACTATTTTAAACATTAAAGTTAACCAAGGCACAGTCTCTAAATTTAGAGTGTTCACATTCTGGAAAATAGAATAAGTCCTATGTAAAGATAAACCATGTGAATACCCTTTCATGGCAGTACAAAGTAAGTCTATTCCTTGGAACAGGTGAAATGACTGGTCTTCATGAGGCAGGTGATGACATAGGACCTAACTCTTAATAGGTGTCTGGGCATTTGAGAAATGAAGAAAGGGACAAAGAATATTTATGTAGAAGATTGAATGAACATAAGGTACAAATATTTGAAAGACTCCACTATACCACATTTAGCAAAGTAGCTGGGAAGGTAGGTGGAGACAATCTGAAACGGCTTTTGTACTCCTTGCAAAGTTGTTTGAACTTTATTCACTATCAGATTGCTGTCTGGTAGTGATATGTACAGCATCAGTATGAGAGATCAAAACTGCATAGCAATTTTGCAAAAGTCCAGGCAAGAGAAGACCCTAGAATATAGTTGTACAATAAGCATGGAAAAGAAGAATGGATAAAATGAGGTAGATATGAGGTAATTCTGTGATAGTCTGGATAAAAAAAAAAAAAAAAAAAAAACAGGCAGAAGTCAAGGGTAGGTTTGAGAATTTTATCTTGAACCTGAGATGATTTTATTAATTAAAATAGGCAATAGAAAAGTGGAAGTAAATTGTAGTGTGTTGGAGGCCAAAGATGAATGTAACATGAAGTTAATGAGGTGCAAACTTCAAAACCACATGCTTTCCAGATCCTTTCTGAGACACTGGATAGTGCTCTTAGCAGCAAGGTGTTCACAAGGTTATGTGTTTTTTAAATTTCTTATGTTAAAAATTTGCTTGAATTCTTTTAATCAAAATTAGTAATGATTGGTATCTCTCTCTACTCAAACTTCCCCTCTGTCATACATTTTTTTTTTTTTTTTTTTTTTTTTTTTTTTGTGCTGGTACATATTGCAGAAGCTAAAGAATAATGGGAACTTGGCTAAGGGGACTTTGTGTTGGGGAGTTTGTGTTTTATGGGATTTATGATACTTTTATATTAAGATACACTCCTATATTCAGATAAATTTACTGTTAATCATCCTTTTGTAGAAATGACTTCCAAAATTACATTAACTGCCCACAGTTACCCATCTACTCACAATGCAATACAAAATTGGAAGGGCAGAGATGGTCTTATAAAAACATATTTTGTTGTTTGGCACCAGCAATATGTAGTAATAGAGGAGAAACAGGATTCGAGGTGTACTGAGACAGAGGCTAATCGTTAAAAATCCTTCCAATTATCAGATGGATAAAATTGTAAATGGGGGATTCGGGTCTTATTGATGTCTAATTAAAATTTATCGCCTTTGTTATCAGAAATATACTTAATGTAGCATAAAGATTAAAAATATGCTGCATTTCCATATACTTTTTTTTTTCTTGATGGGTAAATATAGAAATTAAAGGGTTTTCCGTGTGTGTAGGGAACAAAATTATATCAGTCATATGATAAAAGATTCATTTCTAACAGTTTGTGAATGAAAGAAATTTGATAAACATTTTCCAAATAAATAAATTTTTAAAATTATATACATCCAAATTGGCTACGAGAGTAGTCCTATAGAAAGGAGCCAGACAAAGTACTTCTGCCAAGCTCTATCATAGCCTGGGAGTACCATAGTGGAAGCGTGTTCTCAGTGTATATATAGGAGTAAATTAGAAGAATGGAGGGTGAAGATATTAGTTAACTATACTCCCCAAAGTACTAGATCTGACTGGCACATCTCTGTGGACACCATATTCTACAATGCACTGTTGTTCGAAATCTCCTTTTCCAGTGAGTTTGAGGAACAGCTCCTCCATTGTTTCTATGAACCTCTCGCACTGAGTGGAAACTTAAAAGAGGAAATTTAAAGGGAATAACTACAGATCCCAATACCGTAGTTGACACTGGGATTTAACTGGTACTCATCCTTTTTCTTCTCCACTATGTATCCAAGATTTCTCTCACCCTCACTATCACCTGGTGATGTGATCCGAACAAATGTTCCTGTGGAGTCAGTAAATCATATGGTCTCAGGCTAAAGGTGCTACACTTACCTGTTTATAGACATAACAGGGCAAGTGAGTACCAGGAGACACCTAATGGACCACTTGGACTCCACGTTTGTTCTTTGTGTAAAAGAAGTCCCTACTGACTCCTGATGGTCAAGGTAAATTACTCTTCCAAAATGAAAACTTCTTTATGTGTCTGCTAATTTTGGATGTGAGAAATCCAAAGTATTCTGGTTGGCTGCCAGAGCTTGTAGTTCAAGTGGTCCTTGATGTGTGCCCTAGAGCGAGTTTGCCTCTTCTGAAGACTAGACTCCAACTCTGCAGAGTTCAGAGTTGTGAGAATTAAATTTTTTTTTCACAAATTTCCCCCATGAGTTCATTGGGAGCAATATTAAGAGAGGTCCTTATTCCTGGATTTGTATATTATTTCTACTGAGGACAAAGCACCAAATAAAGACCTCTGATATAATAAATACAGAGATTGGTAATTTTTCCTTTCAGAATATTGCCTTTAACCTGTCACTTCAGCTATGCCTTGAGTAGGTCATTCTGGAGTTCTATGTGACTGGCTGCTTCTTGATGGTCCACTGATAGGTCATGGTCCCTCACAACATGCTTCACTGAGAAGTAAGGAACTTAGTAAGATGCTATGCTGGCACCTGTGGATCAGCACTCTGATAACGTGCTGGCTAAGGCTCTGAAGGCAGAAATGAAAACCCATATTTAGAATAGATATCTAACCCTATGAAAACAAATTTTGGCCTTCCCAGGTGGAAAGAGCTCAATATAGACAATTAGCCATCAGGTTACAGGTAGGGTTCTTCAAGGAATACTTTTGTATTGGGGACTTAACATTCATCGTTGTTGGTAACAATTTGGACAACGATAGTCCACAGCACTGTACTGGTAACAATAAGTTGGAGTTCATGTTGCTGGGTCTATATATAAATTTTATACATGCCAGTGTGGCCACTCTGTTCATTAACTTATACTGTTTTAGGAGTGCTTTGTTTTTGTAGTAGAGGATGCAGTATGTGTTGATATGGTTTTCATATTGAAGAGGATATCTTAATATGACCTTGAATGCATTGAACTAGTATGCTCTCAAAATTTTGTAGGTTTATCATGCATATTCTGGATGGCATGTGTCTCTTCAAGATCTCCAGTGTACTTTACTCTGGTGTTGCAGGATCTTTTTTTCCTGGGCACTCCTTTCATCAACATGTTTCAAATCTAATGCTTGTTTTATAATCTGGCAAGTGAGCAAGATTTTCATGGCATTTTATTGGGATGGCTGTTCTCAGCCTCCTGACACATTGTCTTGTTTCTGCTTATAAATGTTAAATAGCACCCTTGTTCCCTATCTACTCTCAAGTTCTAAACCCCCTTCCACAAACTAGCACCCACAACCTTGAATCCCACGATCCTCCCCAGCTTCTGTCACTCAATACAGTCAATTCTTGCAGTTCCTTTAGTATATAATTTCTTTCCTTCCCTATCAGACCATCTGTGCTTCTAGGAGCAGGGTATCTGAGCAGTGTACTTTCATGGTTACTATAACCTAATTTTATATTTAAAATTATATATTCTTTTGTTAACAAATACCTCTGTAATCATACATGCTTCATTCCATATCACTTTGGTTAACCCCTGGGCAGTGGGACAGGCTTGCACTGTTTTATTTCCACTGTATTCTGTTAATTCTGCCTATAAATTGAGTTATAGACATGGGTTCTGCCTGTAGACATGGATTTTGAAGTAGATTCCAACATCTACTTAATAGAAATACCTATTTATTGAATAAGTACGATTCCAACATAAAGGTTTTTCTAAGAAAGGAGAAAGGGTATGGACAATTATGGCATTGACAAGCTGACCTATTGGCTAGAGCAGAGGTGGGGTAATATAGAAACAGAAAATTGAAGAGAAAGTTTTAGGGCCAGAGTGCAGATGAGCAAAAGTATCAGATAAAGGATCAGCAAAATTGTATGTTGCAAGTGTCATTCTGGGAAGATAAGTCTGATGGCTCTGTAAAAAACAATATTTTGGGATGTGGAAGCTGGCCTTCTGCAAAGTAATGAGAATAGAAAAACAAGGGTAGAATTTGAGAAATCAGTGGTTCATTCACACAAAAATTCATCAATCACTCCATTTAGTCAAGGCTACTTAAAAAATTTCTCACGCATATGAGCATTGGGAATGATAAAACCAGTACTATGATGGTAAACAATTAACATCTGTTTCTCCCAAGAGAAAAAGAAGAAAAAAAGAACAATAACAACAACAACAAAAGCACATATTGCATTTGCCAAGCACATGGTACAAATACTTAAGCCATGACCAATTTTAGACTATTATTATGTTCAAAACATTCTCAAATATTAAAAAATCAGCTCTCAGACATAATAGGAGCTTCTTCTAGCATGCCATTGCTAGAACTTAAGAGTGGCTTACATTAATAAGGCTAGCAAGTAACACACAGAATATCTAAGTTTCCTCAGACATTCCTAATTTAAAATAAGCATAGAAAAAATATAGTTAGTTGTTTTGTAATCTGAGGATGATTTACAGATATCGGTTAAACCTAGAAGTGTTCTTTATTGACAATCTAAGGTGTATTTTCTGGAATTCCTAAACTTTAGAAAACTATTGTGGCAGTATAAAAGCTATATTTTTTGTAATATTATAACCACCAAAATAAACTAATCTCTTTCCTTACAAATAATACTTTCATTTTCATTTTTTGAAACTTTTTTTCTCCATATGAATGACTTTAACAATTAAAATGCTTTGTCTTATGTCCCATGGCAAACTTAATCATCTGGAAAATGAAAATCCTGTTATATATCCTCCTATTTCTTGTTTCATATAGGAACAAGAGCATAACTCAATACAACATCTGTTCCTAATATACATAACATTAAACTTTGGAAGTAATTCGAGAAGTTAAAAATTGAATTTTTGTGAAACTAACCACCAATTCTGAAATTTTTAATTCCAAATTTTGGCTGATTAAATATTCTGAATTTTATATTTTAAAATTTGAACTTCTATTATAGGTTCCACTTTTTTTCTTTTAAATTATGTCACTTTGCCTAATGCACTGAACAAAAAGTCCTTTTAGCTGAATTTTCTTATATTATAGATGTATTTAGTAGTTAATTAGTCTTACATTTAAATCTCTTTTCTTTGCAAAAAAATTATTTAAATATTAAATTTATGTTTGAATCTCTTGTACTTAGGTATTTATAAGTTATTTGATTCATTTAAAGATCAGTGAATAACTAAAAATACTGTATTCAAACTATATAGATTAAAATATAGGTGCCTAGTTAATATGCAATTTAATTAATGAATATGAGCTATTTTTGACACTTCTGCTTGCTATCTGATGAATTTTTCTCTTTAAAATTATCACATTTTTTTGCTCTATGAGAGCTAACTTAGTAAACATAATCTTTTATTATTTTGTAAGTGTCCAGCAGGATGTGTAGTCTAAGAATTGTTAGATAAAAAAAAAAAAAATGCCTAAGTTTACCAGTTTGCTAACATTCATAAGGAAAGCTATTTAGAATTTTATAACTCTTAATACTTTAAAATGATAGATTTGTGTGTGTGTGTTTGTGTGCATACACATGTTGTGTTTTGTTTTATTTTGTTTGATTTAGTTTGGTTTGGTGTGATTTTTGCACAAATATGTCTATATTCTTCTAGATATAGAAGAAACAATTTCACTGTAAAGAAATATCTTGCTTGTTGAAATGATCCTTCCACTTGACCAACAACTGTTGGTGGTTTTGGTTCAGGTGAAAAATTAAATTCATGAAAGACAATAGCCTTCACTGATCGACACATTCTTCACAGTAGAAGTCTTGTGACTCTTAGGCTGATGTATCAAGATCACTGTGACTTTGGCCACAGTGAACTCACACAGACCATCTCAAATGAGAGGAGCCATCAGCTCTTCAACTTTTACCTTGTTAGCCGAGGTTCCTCCTCAGAGATACCCAACTAGCTTCCATTATCTAGAACAACTGCATTTCATCCATACCTATTTCCCTATACTTGATAAACATTCCTGAAAATAAGGGACAGATATTTGTTCCTATATATTGTAACCCCTGGTGCATTCTAATTTTTGTGGATCTATATATTCTCTTCAAAAATTCTTGATTTAGTCTTTCAGAAAAGATTTAATGAATATTCTTCAGACATTTCTAGAGCTGGAGGAAAGTTCAGAAAATACCTATGAACTCTTCTCTTTCACTTGGGTATCAGCACAAACCAATACAAAAATGCAACGTGGCAGTAGGAGTACTTTCATTAAAAAAAAAAAAAAAAACAACAAAAAAAAACAAAAAAAAAAAAAAAAAACAACAACAAAAACCCCAAAATACTGGGGATTCCAAGGAAAAACAAAAAGAAAAACAAATGAGGAATAAACTATATCTTGTGAAATAAAAATATCATTCACATCAAATACAATTAGTAATAAGTATGTATTTTTAAGAAATATAGCATTACCATAGTTTTCAATCATGGTATGATTCCATATTGGTAAATAAAATAAGTGGTAAATGACCCTGCAATGGCAACAAGAGTCAGTCTGGTTGTTAAAAGCTCAGTCATTTTTCTAACTTTAGCAGGAACAACTGAGAATGAGGATGAGAAATAGGACTTGCATAGGAAAGGTCCTATTTATGGTATAACTGCTCCCTGGCCATCCTAAATCCTCTCCCTAGAGTAGAGCTATTATGAGGTTTATCATTTGACAAAATCTATATATCCCTTATGTAAAAGAAAGAGAGAGAAAAAAAGATAATTTTCTATAGAGATAGCTCTAGTGTAGCTGTGAATACCTCACTATATTTGTCACTAATATGACAGAAAAAGACAAACATAAAATGAAAATCCACCCTAAAGGAAAAAAAGGAGATAATATAAAAATAGAATAGAACTTTAAATCAATTTTAATTATTACACTCATATCTGAGCCTCCTAAGTTTCAAAGTAATTAGTTTTGTAAGGAAGGTAATCAGAACATCCATTACAGGATAATAAACTATTATCTAATCTTTGATTTTGATTACCTACACATAGTATTATTGTGATAACCCTACAAATGAATACACATTAAAGTCATATAGTGAAAAAGTAATGTGAGGATACTTAATCACTTGTAACTAGCAATTAACTCTGAGTCAAACCATGAACATTCCAAATATTTAAAAAGATTTCATTAGAACTATTTCAAAATTACATACATATTTATTAGTATTATAGTTTTTCAAGGTTTTCAAGACACCTCTTATATATATGTAAAATATTATGTTACTTGAGTATTTTAATGTGTTTCAGAATATCTGATATATTTTGTTTGAAACGAGTAAATTTTTAAACACATTTCTGAAAAACTTAATTTTGCATGATATAGATGTCTAGCTTGAATGTATTTTCCTTTGAACTTTGAACATCTTTCCCCTCTTCCTTTCTCTTTTCCCTTTGTTCTCTTCTGTCTCCCTTTCCCTCTCCCACAATGTTGTTGATAAAAATTTGTTTCTGTATTTTCTTCTCTGAAACCTATTAGACTATAATTTTTATTTTGGTTATCTAAAATTTCACCAAATACTTTCTAGGTGTCATTATTTTTGCATTAACTCTACTTCTAATTTGAATATGCCACTAATATAGAGAATTACAGTGTGTGCTCTTTGCAACATTGTTATTCTCCTCCAATCTGCCTTTCCACAAATAGGATGCAAATTGTAACCAAGAAGAAATAGAGTCTTGCAGTCTTCACTTTACTGTATTGGTAAGGAAGCAGGCAAACAGGCTAAGGAACCTATTCAATCTAATGCTAATTTTAGAATAACTGCATATTGTAAACATAACACCCTCTGCATTTCCCTCATGAAAAAACTACTTTGCTCGTTTCCTCCTCTTAAGTTTAAATGTTAGTTTACACATCAATATGATGATCTGATATATGATCTATCTCCAGAAATCTACAGATAATGTTTTTTTCCCAAATCAGTTGTGTTGTAAAGTTTGAGAATATCTATCATCTATCATCTACTTATCATCTATCTATCTATCTATCTATCTATCTATCTATCTATCTATCAATCATCTATTATTTGTATATTAGGATTTTATTTTTGATATAAAATGTTTCTTAAAGAGACCACATTGAAAAACATTCGAAAAATTCTGTATTATATCATGCTTTTAAATTTTGTTTTCAAATTTACTATAGCCTTACTAAAATTTTACCTGCTTGATCTATCTGTGTCTGATAGAAATGCTTAAAAAATTTTGGGCTCTGATTACAGATTTGGCCATTTTCCTGTAAATCTGTTTTGCTTTATATATGATTGTATCAATTTTCACTTGCACTGACAGTATATAAAGGTTCTCTTTTTCTCTACATCCTCACTGATACTTAACTCTTATTTTCTTTATAATAGCCATCCTAACAGATGTGAGGTATCTAATTCTGGTTTTGATTTGCATTTTCCTGATGGTTAGTGATTTTTCATGTACCTGTTAGCTCTATGTATTTCTTCTTTGGAAAAATGTCTATTCAGATCCTTTGCCCATTTTTCAATTAGATTATTTCTGGGTTGTTATTTAATTATATATGTTTTTCTTTATGTTTAAATATCATCCCCTTTTCAGATATATGGTTTGCAAATATTTTCTACCAATACATAGGTTGCACTTTCATTTTGCTGATTTTCTCATTGGCTGTGCAGATGCTTTTTAGTTTGATGAAGTCCCCTTTGTTTATTTTCACTTTTGGTGTCATACTCAAAAAATAATTGCCAAAACTAATGTCAACAGCTTCTTCCCTATGTTCTCTTCTAGGAGTTTTATGGTTTCTAGTCTTACGCTTAAGTCCGCAATTCATTTCAAGTTAATTTTTGTTAGTGGTTAGTTTCATTTGTTGTATGTGGACATCTGGTTTCCCAACAGCATTTATTAAAAATATTTACCTTTCCCTACTGTGTGTTCTAGGTGGCCTAGTCAAAGATTAGTTGACAGTATACATGGCAGTTTATTTATGAGTTCTCATTCTGTTCCTCTGCTCTATATGAGTGTTTTTATGCTAATACCATACTCTTTGCTTTACTATAGTTTTATAATACAGTTTGAAATTAAGAAACATGATACCTACAACTTTGTTCTTTCTCATTTTTTCTTTGGTTTTTTAGTATTTCTATGGTTCCATGTGACTTTTAGGATTTTTTTTCTATTTCTATTTTTCTATTTCTATGAAAAAATGGAATTTTGATAGGGATTTCATTGAATCTGTAGATCACTTTGAGTAATATGGATGTTTTAAGAATATTAATCATCTACAGCCATGCCACCCTCAACAAACCCGATCCCGTCCAGTCTTGGAAGCTAAGCAGGTAAAAGAAAAATATATATATTAATATTAATCTCTTAGTCCATGAATATACATTACCTTTCAATTTATTTTGTTGTTCATAAACCATTTTTTCTAGATGCGTGTTTTAAAACATTTGACACATTTTAAATTTTACTCTGCATTCTCAAAGAGAGATGTCCAATCCTGTTACATTGTGAAAGTGTTTTTTTCATATTTACACGTGGTTCTATAAACAAATGACATCAAAGCATCATATTCCTGGTTATTACTTCTCTTTAAATACATTCCAACTTAAGAACTTTCTTCCCTGGTTGGATTATCACTAGTGCCACTTGTGTCCAAATCAATAATCTGCACATCACAGATCTTGCCTTAGATTCAAGTTATCAAGAAGATATTAAAAAATAATGACCATGCCTCTCAATAGTTGTTCCTTAACATACTCCTCACTAACTCATTGGACAATTCCAATATTGACCACTGTTAGTTTTATGACAAGATAATGTGTCTGCTTTTAGTATGTTTACATTTCAATGCAATTCATTAATTTAAAAATCACTTTTTTCTTGCATATCCACTACATACATAGCTCCATATTAAGTGCTAGAGATACAAAGACTATTAAACTAGGATAAAGCTTTAAAGTAGTTAATAAAATAGCAGTAAGATAGAGAAGTAAAAAGTTATATGGCAATATAATGTTTACAAATGTGTAATAGAAACCCAAGCACAATATTGCTTTATGTGGCCCAATGAGATACAATTATTAGATATTACAAAATGATAAATTTTGGCTTGTGTAGATGAAACATGTCACAGTCTGGGTGAAATGGGCAGGCTCAAAAGATAGTGGGTTCTCTGTTGCTGTAAGTTTTCAGACTGACCTGCAACCACTTAGTGGGGATATATTAGAGGAGATTCAAACATCACATGAGTACTTTTGCTAGAAACCTTTAAAAGATTCTTCACACCTTGAAATTTCATGAAATCTATTCACAGCTCTGCTTGAAGCTTTTCCCTAATTTCTGAAACCTCTGGCTTCTAAAATCTTGACTTATCTGTAAGTATTGCTAAGTGATTATTAGAGCAAAGATATTAAATGTCACTGTAACATTTCTCTATTATTTTAAGAAATGTATTTTATCTGTCTAGTCCAATTTTTTTTTTATTTTTTGGTGACAGAAGAACTTTTCCTTCTCTCTCTCTTTCTCTCTCTCTCTCTCTCTTTTTTTTTTTCCTTAACAGAACAAGAAACTATGGATAAAGATGGTGTATATTTTTGGATGCCTTATACATACTATGATAATTTGAGAAAGTTGGCATTACACAGTCTTCTTTCAACTGCTTAGATTTTTAGCAAACTTGAACACAAACAAGACATTTTAAAATGCATTCGCTTGGAATTGATATGGCTAAAGTGAAGGTAGTTGGGAGTAGAGAAATTTTTTCTAATGAATTATAAATATTTCTATGAAAACTAAAGATTAAATGGAGCAGTTCTGCTGGTGCACCATGACATTATTCAGTCCAAATCTGTAAGACCAGAGGGGCTGGCTTTTAGATTAAGAAGGTCACAGAATTTATGGCCACATTTATATAATAGAGTCATTGAAATTCTATTTCCTATTGGCAATGGATATCCATGAATTGATTTGAAGATAAATTTCTGTCTATGATTTTCTAATCTGTTGACGTATGTTTAATTGATTATATTATTTTACTTTTCATATATGAACTAGAATTTTCTGGTATTTTTATATTGGCATAATTGTTTATCCTAGAAAAAAATAAATGGTTTCCCCACTCACAATTAATAGAAGCATGCTATTTCAACAGATACATTAAAAAAAAAAATTAGTGATTTCCTAGAAATGGGTCGTTGTTTAATAACCTGAGGAATCTTTAAAAATAACATGAGTTAATGGACAATGTTAAGTTCAAAACTGCAATACTGATCATATAATATTAAACTAGTATTCTTACTACTTTACTTGAATTGATAAAGTATGTTAGCTCTAGTAGTCTATTATTTCTAACATGGTACTACTATTATAAGAAGCATGGCCTCAGGATTAATGGCAAGTGATATATTCTCTAGGATACATTTATTAATAATTCATTAGCTAATCAAATTATAATCAGAGTTTCAGTGTGGGAAAATGAAGAAATTTTATAGAGATGGTTATATAATTTTTTTCTCAGTCAGTTAAAATGATCAAGCAATAAATAAGTATAAAGTCAAATGGAAAAATAATTCTATTTAGAGAGAAAAAAATAATCAAAAAACAAATTATAGAACCCAAGGATTAAATATGAAGATACTGTAAAAAACTACCTTATTTTATATTTCTTAGTAGAAAAATTTTATTTGCTTCTCTTCATGTTTTTATTTGACAGCAACTGATAAAAATGTAAATCCAAGAAAGGAAATATTGAAACATGAAATTAAAAAATAATAATTTTATTGTACTGTCTTTTAATATTTAACATAAACATAAATTTCACATGCTCTAAGTAATAGTGTATCTATACTTTTTTCAATTATGTTAATTTTTTAAAAGTTAGTCATTGATAGCACTTCCCTCTAAAATTTTAAAAATATCAGAATAATTTTTGAAAGCATGCAACATTTGAAAATTAACTAAATATCTATGTTTAGGTAAATACTTGACATATAAGTATTTAGAGGGCTATATAACTACTTTGTAATTTCTATCACACTACTATGTAACTACAAAGTAAGCAATTATGTTTTTGTAAATAACTGGAAAGAGACAGAGAGACAAAGAGACAGAGACAGAGAGAGACAGAGAGAGAGACAGAGACAGAGAGAAAGTAGGAAAGAATAACATGTATAGTGGTTACGACATAATATGCATACATATTAGGGAAGAATCTTGAAGAAAGAAAGAGTTCTAATATTTTCATAATTCTATTGTGAAATTTGGAAGACTTTTTCACACTCCTTATTTCATTCTTCTTGCTAACCTCAGCTGTTGCCTTAAATCCTCAATACTGGATGTACTCATAAGTGAAGTGGATAAAGAAACATGAAATTAGGTTAAAACAAAGGTTTCCAGGAAACAGAAACTGAGTCTGATGTTTTCACTATGGTTACGTAAAGTTTGGATTGAGGGGAATGGATTTAGAAGAATGCATTTAAAGGTAACTAAGAGAATATCAATTCTTTTCCTTAAAAAGCAAACAATATGCCTTGCTGAATAAAACTTTCTTTAGAATCTGGCTTTAGGAATGTAAAATATTTTCTTTCTAGGGTTTCAATATATTTTCCTTTTTATCTATAAACTCACCAATGTACTTTTCCTACATTTTATATATTTTATATATTTTTTAATCTTCTCAATATACTATCTTGGTCTAAGAATTTGAGTATATCTTTATAGCAAATGTTCTGCACCCACCATAAATTCATACTCCTATGTACAAAACAACAATAGCAACAACACTTGTAAAAAATTAACTACCATTAATTCTAAATAAGTGTCTGTGCCTAGTACTGTGGGATATTCTTAATAGGCATTTTTCATAATTATAAATCACAAATGAACAACATCCTTATCCACTTATCTGCCTTCAATATGCTTCTCACTCGAAGAACATATAAAAAATCACTTAAAAGTGGTATTCATTTAGTTGAAAGAATTACATGCATAACTATTCACATTTAGTCCTACTATATGATAACTCAGGAAAATTAAGATGTTTGGAATTCTTATATTTTAATATTTATTGAATTTGAAAGGGTTATTTACAAATGAAACACTGTAAACAAGAAAAACTGCTAGTGTATGGTGCATATTGACATGCAATTTTTAAAACCTTTTTTAATTTTTAAGAAGCTAGAGCTTTAAAAAGTCAGCTCCCATTTTGCTTATATCAAGTCTTGCCACATTTATGAGTAGTTTATTTGCCTACTTTGGCTGTTGTTGTTGTTGTTGTTGTTGTTGTTGTTTTTGAGTGGTTTCTTTATCAGTTCTCATTTTCTAGTTCATTGAATTTTAAGTCACTTTTAAGAATGTGGCAAATTCTGGTGGTGCTCTGTGGGTTACAGGTTCATTGTTTCCCCCATTTTACTATCTTTAATCTCTCTTGGTTTTTAATTCCCCAAGTAAAAGACATCTTACATGCAAATTATTATGATAATCCATAATCTTCCTAAATATTTAACTTTTTTACTCTATAAAGTATAATCACTTGTATTC
The DNA here is from genome assembly GCA_003508835.1 of Eonycteris spelaea. Taxonomy (NCBI): domain Eukaryota; kingdom Metazoa; phylum Chordata; class Mammalia; order Chiroptera; family Pteropodidae; genus Eonycteris; species Eonycteris spelaea. Next base: position 10,863,422 of record PUFA01000018.1, on the reverse strand, counting down.
TATTTTCTAAAATGAAATGTTTATCTGTAGAGATTTTGAATATAAAATCATATGTGCAGTCCGAAATAAGTGAATAAATAGAAGCCCATGCATCGAGAGAAACTGAAAAACTGGTCTTTTGAGTTGACAGCTAGATAATGCTGTTTCCCTTAGCAATAATTGCTTTCAAGAAGGAAATCTTTATGTGGATTCAACTTCTCAGAGTACAGATTTAAAGTACCATAAGATATTTTTATTGACCACTACTTCGAATGTATATAGTCAGTCTAAAACATCACATTGATTTGGATTGGACCAACAATCCAAACACCAGTACCATATATCAATTAAGGATCTGGTAAGAATGAAGGGGTAAATCGGCTTTAGTTTTGTATCTCCTTATTATCTCTCTAATTAATATTAAATTGTAAAGCAATTTTAATAATGTGCATAACAGGCACAATTTGCATTTGCTTTTACAATTTCTTTTCCAGAACCTCATTGTTCCTCACTTCTATCTCCTATATCCCATTTTCCCACAGATGAGCAGAGACTGTCCCCCACCTTCACCCATGAACCATCTCTTAACTACCACCAAATTTTTCAAGTACTTTTCCTGCCCTTGAGAGTGTGATCTTATCAGCACTGCATAGTAGACAAGCTATGGCCTCTACATTAAAAACCAGGTCTTTTACTGCTAATTATGTGAATGTAGACAACTCACCTAATCTCTCAGAGATTCAGTCTCCTCATCTGTAAAATGTATATCTTTTTTTTTGTAATAATGGAAAGAACCAAAGAAGAAACTTGGCACAAGGTATTCAATATTTAAGAGATATTTTTAAAATTACTTGTGGATAATTTGTTTCCTGAGACTCATGCTTTGACTAGTATGGCTAAGAAAAAGAATATTATGCTTTGAATTGGCTTTTGACACAAATTGAAAATTGGAAGAGCAAATCTCCCTTAATTTGGGGGATAACATAAAGGGAAGTTACAGGAAGCAGGCATGGGAGACTCTAGTGTTTGATACTGACACTTTATGCTTTTGTTTGAGAATTGTCACCTCAATTGAAATTTCTAAATAAGTGTTAACTATGCTGAGGTGGCAAATTTACCCACATTGTACTCAGACGAGGAAGTAAAATTTAGCTTTCTTAACTCTTCTATAATTGGCCCAGTCTTCTCCATCAGCCCCTTTCCCTCAAATCACAGGAAATTATGGTATTAAACACACTCACTCTCACACACTTGCAAACACACACACACACACACACACACACACACACACAGTGCAAGTGCAATATAGTCCAATTTGATAAACTCAGAACAGCAAAATAGTTTTTACCATCAGTTTATGTACCCAATCCGTTCATGATAATTCACATAATTCAGGTTCAAATTTCATCTCTAGATTCTGTCCAAGATGGTATCTCTAAGTGGAATTTTACATAATCATGTTTTGGAAAATACATACTGGCTAGTGTTCCCAGACAAGAGACTGGGTAGAACCTGTTCCTGGGCCCTGTGCAGGTAAAGTTGGAGGCTGCTGCAAACTCTTATCTAATTTCTTGGAGAGGTCACTTAATCTCACCTTGGTTATTGCTAGCACTGCAGATTCCCTGATATCTGACCCAAATTTTCTGTTCTGGAGCTTTCAGAGTTATAGGATAGTTTCCTTCCTACTTCACTGAAATCCCTAGGAAGCTTGCCAAACAGAAAGGCTGGATCTTACACGTGCCTCCACAGGGCACATAAGAACTTCTGGCTGTCATTCATGTGACATGGGTACTGAAGACACTCTCAGGTTTTCCTTCTGTCTCACTATGTTTCAAAGATTGTTTTACTTCCCACAACATCTCAAACAGAAAAAGAACAGCTCCTCTTCCTTAAGCTCTGCCTCCAACCTGTTTCTCACTCCTCACTGCCCCTGGGAATGTAGCCTAGCAAAGTGTGAAAGGAAGCCACAATGGCCTCCTCTCACCTTGAAAATTCCCACCATTCACCTCACAATCCCACTGAGTGCTAGGATTCAGCTTCTCCTTTTCTCTTTCAACAGTTCGTAGGCACAGAACCCATATCCTATCTTCTGCGTTTCTAAAACAACATCCTTTCACTCTTTCTCTCCCATGTCTACCAGAAGGAAAACCGGATTACTAATTGGGAACATAAACCAGAAAGAGTTTCAGAAATGTAAAGCTCATTGTAATAACTTTTATTAATGTATTAACTATTACTTATTATCTTTTATTACATAAAAGTAAATTTAGGAAGTATTGAGGGAACTGAACTTGATTATAAAAAAATTGGATTTCATTATTTGTGATGGAAACAATTTATATTTTTGTATATGGGAATAAGATTTATATAAAATGTGTGTGAATATATAATATGCATGTATATATCTTAATGTAAATAAGAATATATATTATGTATAGTGAATAGAACATTCATATTATAAAATATATATTAATATATAAATATTTACACATATTTTTACATATATTCTTCCATTTATTATTTTTTAGGCTTCTTAATTTCAATCTTATATCTTGGAAATAGGAGGTTACATAATTTGAATTAAAAATCTCAAACTGAATAAGAATGGGGGATAAGACACAAAACCCTGTATATATCACTACTTTTCAAGTCTTTCCCACCAGATTGTAGGATGTAGCAAAAGGATGTTAGAGTCTGATTACTTAGTAAATAGGGTATTTATCTTAAAAGTGCTGTTTTTTAAGGAGAAAAATAATTTGTTTTATTAACAAAAATATCTTTGCCTGTATATATATATGTAAAACAAGAATATATTATATATAGTGAATTATTTCATTTGTAGAGGAAAACTGGCACTGATAGGTAAGAGTTAAAGAACTAGTTTTATATCATTGTTTTAGCTCTCCCAGCTTGTAACCACAGTGACCTATACTAGACAAGTAGGTTTTCTCAGCTATTGTCCAGAAGCCTTTCAATCCTTACTTGAATTAATAAATTCTCTCTTTTAGAAAAAGCTTGTGGCTTAGCCTTCAAAAAAAAAAAAACATTGCAAATGTGAAAGTGCTTTAGTTATTTCTTTTTCTATGGATACTGTATGGTTAAATTCTTTACTGTTTTTACATTTTGTCACTTCTGAGAAAAAAATTAAAAAGACTTAACGAAATTGAGTTGTGCTCTTAAAAGTGGGTATGGGTATACCACGGGCAAGCTCTAGTGCCAGTGAACAGAAAAAGTAACCGTGATCTCCTTTTTACACCTCTCAAAAGCTATTTTTTTTAATGGCCAGTGCAAATGACGGCTCTTTGTACCTGATAAAGTTATCTGATTAAGAATCCAAGTGAGTCTGAAAATTGTCACTTTAGTCGAGGCCGAATGCATGAGACATATGCTTCATACTCCCACTTGATTTCATGGTTTACAATTTTATTGTTTCTTCATTTGAAATACAATCTACTAGTTAGCTATTAAAGCATTACTTTTCCCAGTGCTATAATTAGGGCTGTCTAGACACTTCCACTGTAATCCCTATTTTTCAAGGATTTTAAACCGTACTATGAAAGTTCGAAAATTGGCAGTCAATAATTTTTTAAAGAATAACTGTACTTTTTTTCCAATTAAATTAGAAAAATAACTGTACCATTTGAGTCCATGAAATAGTTAAGAATAATGAGGAATTTTAATGATTTTTAAGCTACCTTTTGAAGACCTGATATAATTTTTAATGCAGCAGAATATGTATAGTATAAGTGAAATTTTATGGAAGAGTCATATGTAGTGAATACAAAATTAACATACATAAATGTGTAAATCTGGTTTTCAGTTGTAGTCAATGCTGCTGGAGCCCCTCCTCCCCATCCCTTCATCTGAGCAATGCTCTCCTCTCGGCTCTAGTAAGTGGAGCTGCTCCTCGGCTGCTCCATTTTCATGAAGAGTAGCTCTCAACAGACAGAGAATAGCTCTGCCTGTTTTGCTGGGGAATGCTATTCTCTCCACCAGAGGAGTTCAAAAACCTTGCCCCCTCGATTTAGGTGAAATAAATTCCTTGGTCTGATTTGTGCTCCAGAGCTTCCTTCTGAGACCAGGTTGAAGTTACTTCCGTGCCAAGACGACATCTTTGTTCACCTTTCTTCTCATGACCTTTCCCGCTTTCTATACTTTTCTCTCAATCAATCTTTCTCAAGAACGCTGTCTTTGTGTTTGAGGAACCCAATCTAAAGCATTAGCACACTTCTTTTTATTTTTTAATGGAAGTCCATCTGATAAACTCAGAACTAATGCTGCAGAATGCAGGGTAGTCTCAACTGAAGATTTTTCCTTTAACACATAAATATTTCAGGCCAAACGTTTGCATAGCTACTATCTTTATGTCAACAACCAGAGTGCTTTTTTTTCCCCCAAAAAATATTTTTATGTGACAAAACAAATTAACTGTTACCTGTATACTTTTGAAGAAGTTGCCAAATTCGAGTGTTGAAAAATCATAGACTTAGCAAATGTGTCCTATTTCACTGTAGAGTATGCATTTACCCGATTAATATATAGAAGTTCCATCAAAAGATTGTTCATACATAGAGCTATTCCAAAGTTCAAATAGGAACATCAGTCTGTATCTCCTACACATATTTCAGGTACTGCTAAAATATCTTTCCACATTCCCTATTGACTCCATCAAAGTCTGGTGAATTATGGGACACACACAGTTAAAGTCCCTGGCCACTCTGGTACTCATTACTGCTCTACCAAGTGACAACCAATGATTTTCCCACCACTATCAACAGAAAGTGAGTGGTCACTGCCTGCACAAATTTGGTTCACTTTCTCTTTCAGTTTTATTAGTGAATGTCCTGTTTACCACTCTCAAAAGAGAGGTATTTGTTATACTGAGTCACAAACACAGATGAAAGAAAGATGGCTTATCTTTCAGATTTCATCACGTATAAAAAGTGATGGCTCTTTACTGCATATGGGTCTCACATATTACTAGGTAAAATCATGTCAGAGCTAGGAGTACCAATTACCAAATCCATCTTGGCTTATTTTAATGAAATTATTAACAATAATGCTTTGATAAGAAAATAAATAATCTGGGCCAATTTAAAATTGGATGGGACACAATATCCAAACTATGTAAGTGTGATATATTTAACAAAATATAACTTGTACCTCTACTTTCCATTTTGTTCCACTCTTATGAATTATCTTTGTCATTGTGAATGGGATATTTATAAAACTGAAATATAATATCACTTCCTTTAAAAAAAAATTCTTCTGTGCTCCCATATGCTTAAGAATAAAGAACAAAATCTTTCCATGTTCCTTTTCAAGCTTATCCCGGCCCCTACCTTTACTTCTCCAAACACACCAGTTCTTATGATGTTACATTTTCTTGAATTGCACTTCATCTCTTTTCCCTGCATACCCTATTCACTTATCTCCCATTAGCTTTCATAAATCATCATAAATGTCATCTTCTCCAGCAGAACTTGGCCTCTCCATCCCAACATGGAATTGGTGTCTCATCTTGTGTCCCCATACAGCACTACGCACACCTTTTTGGTAGTTATGAAAAGGTATTGCACTGATTGGCTTCATTGTCTTTCTTCAAGCAATTAGACTGCAACATCCAGATGGAAGGATCTAGTTCTTAGGAAAGGGCCTAATACAAAACTCCTTAAAAATTTAACATAAACTATTATATAAATAAAATTTGAATGCACAAAAATGAATAGAACGTTGTTGCTCATCCCTAAGGAGCTGGCCACATAATGTGAACAGATGCTTTTCAATTTATTAATCTCAAAAGAGAGGTGCAACAATTATAAATAGGTTTTATCCATGTAAGAACATTTTCAGATTTTAATTCAGGACCTAACTGAACTAAATCTTTTTTTTTTTTTTTTGATGAAGAGAAAAAAAGCTTTTTTTTTTTTTTTAAAGAATCTGCTATATTTGTGAAATTAGCATTTTTAGCTAAAGTTTAAACTTTGAAGTGCCAGTGTGTGCATCAGGTAATATCCAATCTCACCCTGCCCAGAATGCCCATCTGTTCTGAGCAGACAAAGCCTTCTTAATCGCCAGTGTATTTGAAACACTTACATGGGCATCTAGTCAAATGTTCTCATTTAACAGTTGGCTTTACATACAAATAGACAGCCTGGAGAGGGGCAATGTAAGTTGAATTTTAGTAAAGAACATGAGAGAATTTTTGTGTCATCCAGGAAAGTGTCACCATGAAGTTGTGGCTGCAGTATGAGGTTAAGCATGAACTCTCCCTCATTGAAATGCAAAACTCTTTCCTCATGCTTCTGTCATAGCCTATTATCAGTGACTCTAAACCATAGTGGTGGTGGCTAGTTAATTTTTCAAACAATTCACATCCCCTGGATCCTCGTATTCAACATTTTAGAGGTTATTTTCCTCCTACTCATCAGTTTCTTCTGCTCTAACCACCTCACCCAATATACACAGATGCTCATACACTTGGCATTAGAATCATTAAATGGTGATTCAGTGATAAGGATAGTGATATGCCACATTCCTCAGATGCATAGCTGCAGAAATAAGACGGAGTTCTACTAGCCTATATGTCCTAAGAGAAAGAAGAGAATGTGCTAGTAAAATAAGAAAGAGGAAGGAAAGAAGGAGGGAAGGAAGGAAGGAAGGAAGGAAGGAAGGAAGGAAGGAAGGAAGGAAAGGAAGGAAGGAAGGGAAGGAAGGAGGGAGGACAAACTGCTAATTTCTTGAACTACTCTGCAGATGTAAACATCTAGAACTAGGAGACACTACAAGGGTAAAATGTTTTTGTTTGTTTGTTTGTTTTGATTGTCCGCAGCAGGTGCCTGGGAGGCAGACAGCACGATTAAATTACAGGACTAACAGATCAGGAGTGGGCCAGTCCACTTCTACACTTGGCCAGGGAATCTGCAGTGGAATGAAAACAAGTAGCATTACAGAGTGAAGATTTGCAGAACTGCTAGAGACAAATGCCATTACTTAGATCCATTGTTCTACCTTGTCCTTGTTTCTATAAAGCCACAGTGCAAAGAAGGGAAATGACTAAAGCCTTTAAGTAGTTGGAAAAATTACTGGATTTAGGAACAGACTATTAAGGCAACTTTTACAGAAACCACTAATTGCTGAGATGTAAGGAACATTTTATATTTACCCAGATAACTCTGAATTGCATTTCAGCAGAGACTAAGCACCTAATCTATGTTTTGTCTAATGCCAATTAGGATATAAGAAATTATGAATTTATTCAAAGTAGTTCATGTAACTATTGCTTTATCCTTTTCTTCCCCCCCCCCCCGCCCCCGGTTCTAAAGGTTGTTACATAAAAATAATCTCTGCTATGAAAGTGACAAACAATTATTAATTATTATTGTGCAGTAAATTCTACATAAGTAACAGAACTAGCTGTGCATGTAGAAATAGGATAGGGACTATTTCCCAAATATCTAACATATGGTATTGGCAAATGTTACAAATACATTCTTTTAATTTCTCCCTTTAGTTCTTGTAGTTTGCCATCAGTTGAATAGTGATATCAGATATAAATAACTGAAATGAGTAAAATGATGTGCACCCACCGCAGTTAGAAGTAGAACCTAGTATTATCTACTTAGTTTACTTAATTGTGCTTCTTAATACATAGAAATAGTACTCTTTTTGAGGTAATGTCTCCCGAATTGTTTTTTAAAACAATTGATAGATGTTAGAGAAACACGAGATTAACTTGAAATTGGACTGTATTAATGACTACAGCTCTCATTTTCATCTCATCTCTTTTTTGCTTGTTTTTTATTTTTATCCTCTCCATTACTCATGATAGATCTCAGTCCATTCTTTTTTTATGGCCATTGTTTTTGCTAGTACTCACCTAACAGTTGAAATAAGAGTGTTAATATAACTTATTAGTACCTCTTTGCCGCTGATTCTGAGCTTTAGAAGCTCTCAAACAGCTTTCACATTTTCTCAGAATAAATTATTGATCCAAGCTTTTTATTTATTTTTAAAACCTCTGCTGTCTGCTCTCAGCTTTTCATACTACCCAACTCTATTCTTCGATATTGATGATCAACTTCTTTTCACCTGTGGGTTTCAACTATCATAAAAGACAAGCCTATCTTCTGTTGTTGCGTTTTTCCATATTATATAAGGTAAAGTTATAACTCTTGATAAAGCACCAGCCTGTTCACCTGGAGCTTTGTGTTTTTATTTTAGTTTAGAGTATGAAATCATTACATCATTTGAAATAAATAATGCCTATAAACACTTAGAGCATATTAGTTCATTATCATTCCCATTTAAAAGTGCAAAGTTTGACAAACTTTTTTCATTTAGAAAATGTGCATGTATAATCTAGGCAAATTTAGTTATTCAATTGTCAATTTCAAATGCTCTGTATTATCATCTAGTAACATTTTGAGCTAGAATTTAATATTGTATACCACAGCTCCCTTTACCATTTGTAAAATTCCCAAATATATGTGTTGATCACAAATCCTTCGAATCTCTATTAGTTCACTAAGAATAGGTCACATTAGTTTTTTTTTTAATATTCTAAGTATCTCTTGCTATGACTATGTGATCCCATAATATTATTTTCTAATATCATTTACCCTGCTCATGACTAATCTTTTATTTGAAGTAGTTAACTATAACGTGATGGATAAAGATTTCAAAAAAGACTATATTGTTTGGTTATACGAAAAGAATATAAAGCTTAAAAGAAGTTATATCAAAGAAGTTATGCAAAAGTATCTTCTGTATTTCATTGTATTATCACATTGTAAGAGCCAGCATATTCATTAATAATATTAATCTTTCATGAACTTCTTTCATTGTCAAATCAATTGCTTTTCAACATAATTACTTTTTACAATCAAATGAAAATATTTACACATACTTTAAGAATCATCTATGTCTTGTACATTGTACATTTTAAATGTGTTAACAACTAGAAAAGAATCAAAAATATCATTTTAGGAAATAGTTGAATTTAAGAGTACTAAAACATATCAAACGAATATGCTATATTGTCACAAATTCTATTTTCTAAAAAAAAAATCATAACAACATCTCCAGTTCCACAAGTTCTTTCACAATTTGTCCTTGCCCCACTCCCTTCAACATTTGTGGTTTGTATTCCCTTTATTTGAATCGATGTGGGTTTGTGACATACTTATAATCTATATAACTTGTGGGGGAATTGATAATGTGTGACTTCTAAGGGTAGGTCATAAAAGACAATACAGTTTCTGCCTGGATTGCCTGTTTTGATCCCAAGCTGGCCACGTAGGAAGTCTGATGTCACCATGCCTGAGAGGCAGTGTTTGGGTATACTCTCAGCTTATAACTTGCTGGCTATAGGAGCCAGTCATTTTGCTCACTCAACCACATAGAGCCTTCTGATGACTAATACCCTAGCTGACATGTGGCTGGAAACATGAAAGACTCTAAGTTAGAACTGCCAAATATGGTCCTTTCTGAATCCCTGACCCACACAATTATGAGTAAAACTGATTGCTTGAAGTCGCTAAATTTTGGAGTAATTCGTTGCATAGAAACAATATCCATCACAGAAGTTTGGGACTGGATTGAGGTGATGCCATTAAAAACAAGTAAACAAAACAAACAAGCAAATACTAAAGACATGTGGCATTTACTTTGGAAATGGGCAGTGGGCAAAGACCAAATGTGGAAGCGTCTTGAGGAGAGTTCAAAGATGCTGTTAGTGTGGACTTAAAGTAGCATGTTAGAGCCTGGAAGAAACAGTAGAAGCTTTTCCCACCTGATTATCATGTATGATTACTCATGATGACTAGCATTCTTGGTTTTAGTAGAGTTTAATTTTACTAATTTAAGATAACTTGGGTTTCTCACCTATATTTATATACATCCTTTGACACATACAAAGAAAGATTTACATTTATAGACACAAGATTATAAAAATAGAGGACATATATGCCTATAAGGAAAAAAAGAAAAAAACGCTTTTTAAAATTTCCATCCATTTTTTTGTCTTGAGAACATTGGAATTTAAACTAAAGGACCACTTGTGGGATACAGTTTAGCTAAATAATGCATATTTAATGCATGTCAGTTACCAATTCTATTTCACCTGCACTGTGTGCGGCACAATGAAGACATACCTTTTCTTCACTCCTCTCACACTGATATCACACACTGTCATGCTGTACCCACTCAAATGTCTGCCGACATTGAAGAACAGAGTGAAGTACAAAACTGGTCAGCGGCCTCTGCGGTGCTGTGCTTGTTACTAGAGACAGTGTGGTCAAATAAGCCCAATCAGCAAAAAGAAAATAACATATGAAAAAAAAAAGAAAGACAAAATAAATCAAACAAAATTAAACACACACACAGTACTGTTTACTTTTAGTCATCCTAAGTTCAACTGTGCTGAGCAGTTTTTGGTTATTCTCTCATTTGTCCTCCAAATATGTATATGAAGAGATTGACGCATACAAGGTTAAGTAAACTGTCGAAAGTAAAAGTTGGTGACAGAATTTGTGAAAACGAACAAAAAAGTAGATAACTTGACTTCAGAATATAAGTCCTTAAGTACTATGATGTATCTCTTATAGAAAATGACATCTGGAATATAAAAGAGTGGTCTGTTCAATGAATGGTTTCTTAACATTAGGAAATTGCCGGAGCCAGCCGGCCTAGGTCGAACAGCACCCGAGGCGGGAGTGAGATTGAGAAAAAGACAGAGACAAGAGAGAGATTCGGAGGACCCACAGCCAATAATGCAGCAGCCCCAAGTTTATTTTGCAAGGCATATTTATACCCTTCTGAGTGGGTAAGACGCAAAAGGCCTCTAAATAACAACCAATCAGGAAACTGTAGCTATTCAAAAAACATTTTGTTTCCCGCCCCCACACAGGTGCACGTCCTCCTGAGTCAGCAGACTGCACAGCTGGCCAACTTCGCAAAACATCCTGTTTAACAGTCTTGTTTTCCTCAAAATGGCTCCCGACAAGAAATTACTGGACCCAAGAGGTCTCTTGGTCCTAGTTTTAGAAAATATAAAATTAAATAAGTGCACATATCACAGGATTTAATACATACATTGTAAAAGTTAAAGAATCATAGAAAAGGTGTAATGTTACTATTATTAGTGAAATTGACACCATAAGACTGTTTCAGAATAGCTGTGTTGATATTTCTCAGAAGCAGAATAATGCAATTTAACAACAGAATTATGACTACCTCTTCATTTGTTTCAGTTTTAATTTATAAAGTTATATTTATCTTGCACAACCTCAGAATCCTGTTAGTCTATAAAACAGAGGCTAGAATCTGTGATTATATCTCTGTGTTTGTTTAATTATACTTATTACTTTTAAGTGTATTTCTTTTGAGTAAGATGGAACATATCAGAAGGGAAGCCATATAAATTATTTCTTTTGTGGACTCATCATCAAAAAAGTATAGAAATATAAAGTCTTTTATAGTCCTACTTGGCAGAATAAACTAAGACCTCAGATAAAAAGAAGCTTTCCTGGGCCTATTATTTGTCTTCCGAGCTGAGATATAAACAGTGAGCAAGCTCCATGTGCTAGAAAGCATTACATAGCAGACAGTGGTTTATGCCTGTCGAATATATATATATATATATATAGATGTAGAAGCTTTTCATGAAGGAGTAGCTCTGCCATTGGTGTAAGAAAAGAAATAAGTTATCTAACTCTAAGCTAAGGCCAGGAAGGTCAATGAGAGGAGCACACTTTATTTCACTTTTAGAACTAGCTTGAATGGTAGCAACTGTGGCTGAAAGCCTATGCTTCAATCTCAGCATGACAAGAAAAATACATTAAAAAAACTAACTAAATAAATGTGAGACAGCAAAAATATCGGGGAAATCAATAGACTAAATAAGGCTGTGTTTGTTTTTAATTTAGTTTTGTCTATCAAATGAATTTATTTGTCATCCAAACTATAAAATCCATGAGAGCTAATTAAATACAAACCTGTTATTACCTAAATTTTCTGTCAACAAAGTGTGGTATTGTAATATCAGTAACAGCAACAGTTTAAAAAGCCAAGAGAAGTTAAATCAATGACCCACATACAGAATTCATATTAGAATAGCTTAGATGGTTACAATTTATTCTACTATTGAAGAATTTGTATCTCATACTTATTATACATTATTTTAAAGAACTCGAGAGGAAAAAACATTGCCACAAATATGTCTGATGATATGGTTTGGGCACAAAATTTCTTTATTATCAAAAACAAATTTTAAAATAAAAAGTTCAAGCTTCTTGAGTGTCAATCTTCATAACTTTTGTCAAAATGTATGTATCATGCCATTTGATAGTAGATATTTATACTTTTTAAAGTAATATATCTTTGGGATTTTTTATTTTTAATATATTATGAAATCAATGTTTCATATTTGACACAATAGATAATTATATTGATTTTTAATTAAGTGGTATTTTTATTTGATTAATGTTAAATGTACATGAATAAATATTTATTACAATGTGCTTATTATTTTTAATATTATTAGATATAAATGTTCAATGAGTTGAACACCAATACATTATATTAAATAATATAATAATTAAAAAATGTCTAATATCTATAACCTAGAACATCATAAAAGTTAAGTATTGAATTTTAGCAGACTAAATCTCAGGAGTTCAGTTGCATATACAAAGACATTAGTGCTTAGAAAGATGAATAAAAAATAAATGTAAAGCTAGACTAAGATAAAATATCAATTGTGTAATTGTTATGGCAAAACATATGGGGAGTCACCAAAAATATGAATTATTTCTAGGGAGTTAAAGCTTCTCAGAAGAGATGTTATTTAAAGTAAGCCTAGAGAAATAAATAGCTTGATCTGTTGTGTGTTAGTGAGATAATTTTGACAGTAATATCAAGAATGTATGAAGACTGAGAGAAGCTGAAGGCAGAAGTATTTTATTTTCAACATTTTTTAATAAATGCATTTAAATTTCTTAATAATTACAAAATGCATTTTAAAAGTTTAAATAAATAAAGTTACAATGAGACCAGTATGCACATCAACTAGATTCAATTTTAACACATTAATGCATTTACTACATGTAGATAAAGCAACAAATCAGCACGCATCTACTAAAACTAGGACTATTTTCTGAAGAATACCATTTAAACAAAAGAATAATAACATTGCCTAAAACAATTAAAACTCGGTCCGTATTTTAATTTTAATAATTTTCTCAAAATGTCATTTTTAAAAAGCTGTTTCAATGAGCACATATTGTGTACTGATATCTCTTTAATTTCCTTTAATCTAGGAAGAGCTCACCATCTTACAGTTTCCTCATGGCATTATTTTTTTGAAGAGTCAAGAGCTGTTATAGAATGTCACATAGTCTGGATTTGTCTGATTATGTTCTTGAGGTGTTGTTCAACTGATTTCTCTATTTCTTGTGTTTCCAAGAAAATGGGAGTTAAGTTTAAAAAACTGATTAGATTCTGGTGAAACCCTACTTGATGTGGACACTTCAGAGGTAACATGCCATCGAGAAGCACATAAGGTCAGGCAGACCCCCTATTTGCAATGCTGTACTATCACTTGTTTAGAGGTGGTGTTATGTTTCATTTCCACTTCTCTGTAACATTCGTTTGTTTTTATCCATTCTCTTTTTGAGGAGAGATTTGCTGTCATGAATGGGGGCACCATGAGCAGAGAGCATATGTCTATACATGTTTATCAAGGATATAAATCTAAAAGGGTATTACCAAGTCACGTTACACTGTTTTATATTAAAAAATGATGACAAATTACTTTCTAAGGCAATTGCACTAGTTAACATTTTTATGTTATACCGTCACCCTTCTATTTCATCTTTACCTAAATTTAGTGTTCCGTAGATTTTTGTCAATTGCTTGGTTTCATATAGACTCCTTTATGATTTTGTAGTTAACTGATATTAGGGTAAAGAAGTAGATTAAAATAGGGAATCAGGAAACTTTGGAGATGATGGCTATGTTAATTATCTTGTGATATTTTAAGGGCGTATATGCTAAATGCTACACTTTACATATGTGTAGTGTATCGTATATCAATTTTACTTCAATAAAACATAAAAGTCTCTTACATTCATAAAGTAAGATTTTTTTCACAATGTACTATTCGTATGTACTATTCAATATAGTTTCTGAGTTTTTTGCTTTGTACATTCATAATGGGATTTTTCACTATGTATCTATTTTGATTTCTATTTTTTTTTCTCTCTTATTCAAAAACATAACCAAGACTAGAACTTATCCACTGGTAATTTATTTAGGAAGGGTGCAAAAGCATGAGAGAGTGAAGAGCATGAGACAGAGAAAGCCAAAAGAAATACAGATTGAATTACTGAATTGGTTATCTGTATGCCACTGTGGTCCAGTCTTGCTGAGGACCCTCTTAGTAAGATTCAATTATGAGATTTTTATTTTATGTATGTATGGTTTTTTTTCTGATATCGACATGTTTAATTTATTATTATTGCAGAACAGTTTTCCCATGATGAGTAAATAGAGTACATATAATGTATTTAAAAATCTGTACCTGGCCCAGAAAAAAAAAAAAATGAGGGGATGAAAGAGAGAAGCAGAAAACAAAATTGAAGCTGAGGCAAAAAGTACTTGATAGAATTCTTGCAGCAAGTAAGGGAACGGCCCAGCGCACATAAAGCTAAAATCAGAGGCTAGACTGAAGGCACATGGCATAGAGCACTATCCGTATGGTGATTTGAGAATATGACTGCGTCTCTTATTCTGCTTCCAAAAACTGGTGAGTGCAATGTCCCCTTTACTTCAACTTTTGCCTTGCTTGCATGATACCCACTTTAGGAGCTCTAGGCTACTAAAATGTTCAAACACTTAATAGTTACCATGCTGCGAGGAAGCTCAGGTCACATGGTGAGGCCACATGTAGGTCACTATTCCTAGATGATCCTGGTCTGTAAGTCATCTCAGCCTAGATGACAGAAATGTGAATAAGTATCAAGAGACTTCTTGCCTTCTGTTGCGCAAGTCACCTGCAGTTATTTGAATCTTTCTAGTTGAGATCTCAGCTATGAAGTAGAGATGTCTTCCTAGATGTACCCAATCAGAATGCCTGCTTACACCCACACACACAAAAAAATGGTTGCCATTTTACGCCACTGATGTTGGGGTAATTTTTATGCCAAAAACTCATATAATTGCTATAGGCACTAAAATTGCTTTTTTGTATCATTCTTGTATGTAATAATAAGATTATATAGTGAGTTAGGAGAGTGTTTCTCCTTTTATTTTCTTTGTTAGAGTTTTAGACTTGAACTTTCTGTTCTTGAATCACCTTACTCAAGAGAGAGACATATTTTTTTTCTAAATCATCTTGTCTTTTTTTCTATATTTTCACAAGCCTGTTGCCTTAATTATGTTTTTCCATATTACAAAGTTTCACCTTTCCAGTTCTTCTGAGAGTCAAGAAAGAAGAACAAAAGACTCATAATTGCATCAGTAGCCCTTCACTTTTTGAAGTGTTTTTTTATTGATATCTTGAACATTTCTAATCTTGGGAGACTTTTTGAGACTTGGCTATTTTTTTTTTTTTCATTTCCTTAAGCAGGAATGCAGTACTGACTCAAATATGTGTAGCATATTTATAAACCGATATCCTTGATTAGTTTTAAATAACAACCCTTAGCAATTGGCTCTTTTGAAATATATGTTAGTTTTAACATTTAAAGTAGCAGCGAATCTTAAAATAAATATAAATATTGAAATTTTATGTTTTAAAAATTAACCAAGCTTCAGCCTGTTCCTGCAGATCAGAAATGCTAATAAAAGGAAAATCATATTTTCTGGTCCTGTATTTCCATGTGTATTGTTGCATTTAATTTACATACTGTACTTCTTATTATTTGATATTATTATCACACTTAGAGATGAACAGCCCAAATTTCACAAGAATTAACTTAATGCTTGTGAGTCATACAGCAATAAGTGGTACACCTGAAATTTGAAGTTAAAATCCTCTGATTTTCAGACATACATGTAAATACTCAGCTTATTTCCTACTACATACAAAATAGTTAAAAACATTAAGTATTATTTATAATGTTATTACTGAAACAATATTTCATTATGTATATTTTAAATAAATAGTGTCAGCATTTATAATATTTCTAGAAGTCGTGTAATAAGAAGTATACCACTCATAAATGGTATTCCTATATTAATTTCTTTTAGATATTTCAATCAATTTAGTTTCTCACAGGTAATATATGTATATGTCTTTTCTACTTTTTATATTATATAATTTATTACTCTATGTTAGATTTACAAGTATCACAAGTTTGTTTTAGTGAAACGACCAACAATTTATTTCAGAAATGTCCTGTATTTTTATTTTATTGATGTGCAACAACCAGAGCCTAATTTTTATTTTTTTTATTGTTTGTTTTATTTGAAGTGTGCAGAGAAAAAAATGGAAGGTTTTGTTTTTATGGAGACATTAGTTGTTCTTATTGATTGTACTTTTTTCTATCTAGAGAATTTTTCTTCTTTTTATGAACAATTGCACATAAATTTGTTAGTTTTCTTAGAATATTTGAATCTTCCAATATTGCTTTCTTTCAGAAATAAGGATCTCCTTATATTTAAATTTATGATTGTAAATCATGTTTATTTTCCTAGTTTTGAGAAACTGTTTTGATATAATTTTTAAAAACCTCTGTAAATTAATATATAAGGATACATTATGTATAATTGTCAATGCTAATGAGAGGAAATAAAGTTTTGGTTTATCTATCATTTTTTGTTTATTTATTTACAGATTAGTAATACTTTTGTGGAAGAGAAAAAGAAATGTTAGGAAATAATGACTGTGATATGTATATGAAATTTGAATGAGAAAAAATATTATTTGAAGACGTAAACAGAAGATTGAGAATGCATGAACAAGGACAGAAAAGAGGAAACCACCTTTAACCCAACTCTCTCAGACATTTGTGGAGAGGCGTGGAACCTGAGGGGCTAAGTTCACCATTTGAAGACGTGATCAGCAACAAATTGAACAGTGGACTTCACCAAAATGAGAAAACAGGGTAAGATAGTGATGCTGAGGTGAATCTTCCAAGAGGACATACTAAAATAAATTTATGATCCAAGAATTGGCTCTTTCACTCTACGTTTAATCTTTGAAAAATAAGAGGGTTGCAAGGAGGTCGCGGTTTCATAGTATATTTCAATTCTATCATCTTTAAAAATGGTATCTTAAGTTGGATTATATTTTCTATCTCATATACCTTATCACCTCTCTTTATTGTCTTTGTAATGTTGACACCACTCAATCTGGTTTTCATTCTTTCTTTTACTTTCTGAGTCTTATTATTTTTTTAGTGGTCTCCTTCATAAGATAACCTTCCACTGTCGCTTTAAAAAAATATTTTTATAAAGAGACTTTAGGTGTTTTCTATGTTCTACCCATTAATTCTATCCATAGGCGGTTCTCTTAAAATAACCTAAAATATGAAAGATAAATATGTATTTTCTTTTTCCTTCCTTCTTCCTTCCTTCCTTCCTTCCTTCCTTCCTTCCTTCCTTCCTTCCTTCCTTCCTTCCTTCCTCCTTTCTTTCTATGTCAACTTTCTTATCAAGGTTTTATTTATGATACTGTAATAAGATGTGACATGGGAATATCCACATCTTAGTGCTAGTGACAAGTATCTCCTCCTAAACTGAGATGCCAAGACATATTGTCAGTAAGGACAACTGATTTTGCTCTCCTGACATATCATTCATTAGTCTTCTATACACATAAATATAGGAAATTAAAAATAATTGGGTTATTTGAAGAAAGTTGGTGTCCTACTAAGTAGGAAGTGCTCCCCATTACTCCCTGGGTACAAGATATTTTAAGAGAATGATTTTTTAAAAGAATGATTCATAGAGACACTAATGTTGATGGGCCAGGTAATCTCTTAAGTTGCAAACACTTGTCGAGCAATCATATACTGCTACCTGAGAAGTGCAAATAATTCAGCTTACATTTTCAGTGTTTGGAAAGGCTAAGATGCCAAATGGAGAGCAAAGAGAGAGGTGAGCTCGGACTGGTTTAGAGGGACTTATCCCAAGAGTATAACCTTGTGAGGTGTAATGACTTGAGCAGAAAGAGGCTGTTTTGGGGAAACTGCCAGGGAAGAACTTAAAGAGAAATAATAAGTAGGAAACATTAAATATGAAGGCAGGGCTACTCCTAGGGCATGCAGGGCCCCAGGGAATTTTTTTATGGTGTTTCTGTTATAAATGAAGTTTGGTTAAAATGGTATTACAAAATATATGATGTCATTGCCTTGATTAATTTATTCCTGCCCTGGTTGTGTCATGGCTGATTTCTTCATTAGCAATAAGGCCTCGGTTTATATGCTATGGTGTCAGACAGATTCTTCAGTGATATCCATGTCCTGGTATTCATGCCACTGTATGATTGTTCCCCTTTAAGTGTGGATGGGATGTAATGACCTGCTTAGAATGAGTAGCATATGCAATGCCATTTTAAAAATTAGATTATTAAAGACTGTGGCTTTTCACTTGAGTATGTGCTCTGTTTATTTTCTAGCCCTGAGAAAAATCATTTACCACATTGTGAGACAGCCATATGTAGAAGCCCAGGTGATGGGAGATTGAGCCTTGCCAACACCCATGTGAGTAGTCCTGGAATAGAACTTCCACTGTTGAATTTTTAGATGAGGCCACAGTCTTAACTGAAAGTTTGATTAATCTCTTAAGAGACTTTGAGCCAAAAGCAACCAACTAAGCCATGCCCTAATCCAAAACAATCCAAACTAAGAAAATAAAAGTTTATTGTTTTAAGCCACTAAATTTTTTGGTCATTACTGAGTACGAGATAAATAATACATTTATTTCCTAACTAATACATTAATTTTCCTGATCTACATGTTTTTTTTCTTGTTTTCCAATTTATTTTCTGTCTCTTTAATACAGGAGTAACCTTGATGAGGACTAAAAATTGTATTGTTTGAAATTATATCCTCCGTGTTATAAAATAGCATGTGATGCACGATAGCATTCTTAATAATATGTATAAAAGTAGTATATATAATTTTACAAACTAAATGGTTACTTATTTTAACACGAGTGTTCTTATGTTATTCAAAACTTAGTATCTTTAATGACTGTGTACTTCTACATACACACACACTGAACACAAAGAGGACAAAGAGAAATTCATCAATGTATCTCTGCATGATACATAAGCCCCTGTATAATTTGTTCTTCCTATTTTACGCCAGCTTTACTTCTATCTTAATTTTATGTTCCAGAAAAAATAATTGCTTGGATTGCTTCGTATTGTTATTTATGCTTAAATGCTATTTCCTCTGCCTGGAATTATTTTCTCCTTTTGTCATTTTTGAGGCTATATATAATGAAATATTTACTCTAAAGTCAAATTGATTTGGCTGTAACAAATATGACTCCATTAAATATCTCATAATCAATTATTCCTTGCTAATAAACATTTAAGCTTTCTTTCCTCTACATAAAAACAAAACAAAACAAAAACAACAACAACAAAAAACTCTTCAAGCTCCTAAGAGAAGTGGTAAGAGACAGAACTGGCAAAGATTATTCTTGCTGTACAGTAAGATTTTTCTCTATAAAAGACCAGGCCTGTCTTGCCCTTAGATATATCCTTTAAGTCAGTGGACAAGCACACTGCAACAAGAAACCAGGTCCATGTATGCAATCTGTTATTCTAATAGTAGGATGTGTGAGTGGCACTATCTTATTTATATTTATATTTCTTTTTACAACTGTAAAACAACACTTAGGAATTTATCTAAATTTTTGAAGGTGCAATTTTCCCCAATTTGAGTCGAGGAACTTTTTTTTATGTCATGAGAATCAGTTTGGAAATATAACTCAACTTAAAAAATTGTATTTAGAATAGAGCAATATCATAAAGAAAAAAAAAAGCAGGACATAGACTAAGGTCAGTCATGTCCTGAGTAGATTATAATGAAAAAATTTTTGTCTTACTTGTTTCATACATATAAGAAAGATGAACAGATTACATTATGATGTTACATTATTTAAAAATTTCACTGTGACATCTGGGTAACTTCCATTCATCTTTTAGACATAACCCTTGAGTCACCTCCCTCCCTGAAAAAACCTTTCCTAAATCAGATCCCATGTTGCATTAATTGCCTTCCCTCCATGTTCTGTATTTCTTAAACATTTCTTTATCATAGCTTACCATGTTTTATCTTTATAATCGCGCTAGTTTGAACTAGGCTCCAGTTACTTCACTTTAGTATTCTTATGTCGACTATATGATAGCTACCAAGTAAAAAAAAATATATATATAAATAAATAGCCAGTCTTTTATATTTCTAGTTTAAAAAAAGCAGGTCTATGTGTCTAATATTGGTCGAAGATCCAAACAGTAGATTCACCCGTGGAGAGAAAACTTTCCCTCATTCCTAATAAAGTCTCCATGGATGGCTATGCTTAGAGAAATAGGACCTTCTAGGGTGGTGATTCTCAAAGTGTGAGTCCTGGACCAGCCCCATAAACAATACTTTGGAACTTGGTAGAAATGTAAATTCTCAGGCTCCTCACAGAAGTACTGAAGCAAAACTCTGGGGGTGGACTAAAGTCTGTGTTTTAATATGCCCTCCAAGTGAGCTAAGTCTCGCTAAAATTTGAAAACTAATATTTTAGGGCAATAGCTCATTGTTGTAGAAATATTGGAGCCAACTGTGAAGCTTTTAAAAATGCTGTGTGTGCCCTACTTCCTCCAAGGAGGAAATTTTTACATGCTCCCTTGTAGATTTAGAAGCCATAGTGACAACTGATAAAAATGTCCCGCCTTGCCACAGAGTGAGTTCCTCTGATAACTGACATGTATATCTATCACAGTTCTCTGATCAATAATATCGCATATACTTTTCATTTACGTTTTAACACTTCAGTAAAGGTAGGCAAACAAAATGTAAGCTACTTCCTATAAAATGAAGTATATTCAAGTATATTTAAAATCAAAATTTGATCTAAATATAAATGTTTTTATAATACACCTGATAGCTGGTCTAATTTTTAAAAAGACTAAAGAAAATAGTTTGTATGTATGCACAAACAAAACAAAAATAATATTGAAATCAATCCTTACTTGATGGTATAAAACATTTTTTCACCTACTTTATATAGTTTCCAGAAAGGCATAAAGGAGTTTCCTCACCCACACATTTTCCTACATAAACATTAAATAGTGGATTAAACATCAAGAGGCATTTTTTGTTGTTGTTGATGGTAACATGATAAAATATTTATATTTCAAAATGTATGTTTAAAGTATAGTTTACAGTGAAAAAAATCTAAGTAATGTATTGTACCATGTAATTTTAAATGTCATTCATCATATTTAAGTGATGAGTTTGACAATAAGTATCAGTTTCTATACTTTTACTTATTAACAAAGATTATTAAGTACCTTGGATAAGACAGAGGTCAGAGACAAATTTAATTATTGGCAGTATTCCTAGTGAAGCAACATCACATGTTTATCTTCACATTCTTTTAGCAACTATATAAACACTACCATTTAAAATATTGATGTTGCTGACTAATGTTTTTTGTTCAGAAAGAATTAAGTTTGCTTTATAACTTTAGATGCTTTTATTTTGTAACATATTTTGATGGGCTATGTTACTATCCTTTGCATTAATCATGAAATTGCTTTTAATTTTCATATACTGAAAGCAAGCAGTACAGGCAGAAGTTACTTAGTGACATTATCAGAATCAGCGTCTACTCTAGAATGATCTGGGGTGTTTACACATATTCCATTTTGTTCCCCTTTTCTATTCTCCCTATATTTTCAATATTCAATGCCTGTAGGTAATTAATTTTGTTGCAATGTCTGTATTAAACTCATTAATGTATATATTTATCTCTTTAAATATTTGTTTATTTGTAAATAAATTTTATAGGTTTTATAATCTACCTAAATATATTAGAAAATATTGAAGTTATTTTTATTTAATGCCACAAGAATTTCTTTTAAACCTAAAAACATATTTTCAGTTTTTTACACAAAAGTCAGAAAATAAGAAAGTCAATAAAATAGTAAACTATAATATTTGAGTCTAAAGAGTATGCATTGTTCAATTCACCTAAAATTAGGTTGCATTACACAAAATTTTAATTATACCACAATAATTTTGCCTATTTTTAAATGATCATGAAGATAAAATTCTTCATATGAAAACAATAGTTAATTTGTACATGCATTTCTCCTATTAATTGTATCTTGGTTTACATTTCAAATGGAATTCTCCAAACTTGTATTATTTTAGCTACAAAATAATAATAATGCTTGTGGCAAGGTGGTTAGTACTCCTAAAACAATGGAATTTAGTGAATATGCTTGTTGTCATTCAGTAAATTCAATATAAATGAACTTATAGAGGCTCTTAACAATTTTATAATTTCAGTTAATGCTCATTTTTATCTACTTATGATATTAATAGACAAACTAGAGACATAAATTTATCAGGCAGACTATTATTTTAAAATAATATTTTATGTAATTTTAGAATCATAAATTAAAAATGTTTTCACATCTACATCTTAGGTGCTTTCATATGTATATCATATATATGTCATATGTATATGTAAAAATGCTTCTTATATATGTGTTTATTAAAGTAATGATTTATGCAGAAGATATACAGTTACATTTCTTTATCTGTAAAGTGTGTATCTTATCTATGGGAATTGATTGTGTAAACTTTAAGTATATTGCATAAGTTAACATGGCCAACATGTATAAAGTTAAGAAGCAAATGCATTTCACTCCAGTAGTGTGGCTCTTTTCCTATAGGGCACTATGTTTCTATGCCTCCCTTTAACACTTCTATAGGAGACTAATATAAAAAGAGCTGAAGTTCCAATAAAGGCAGGAGAAAGGATTCTTCACAGTTAAAGCACAATAAAGGAACAAGTTTGGGGATGATAGTAACATACAATTTTTAAGTATTTTAGCTGGATATATTTACCAAGGCCACTTCCGAAGAAATATTCTTAAAATAGTTGAAATATAGTCACTACTTTAAAGCCAAAAATCTTTGGATATACAAATTTTAAGATATCTGATGAGGGAAGAAAGTAGATTTGTTAAATTCTTAATTTTTTGCATTCAAGTTTTGAAGATTGCTAGTAAAATAAAAATAAAATTGTTTATTGTCATAATCTCTATTATAAAGCAAGGAACATATATTGAGGCTAACATGAAAAGTTTTGATATTAAAACTTGGAACTGCATCTTTTCATTGGGTACTTTAGATTTGGGACATAATATAAAACAAGATTTGGGGAATTTTTAAAATTGTTAAGTAACATGAATGGAAGGTTAAAATATGGAAGAAATTTAAATTGAATAGACATTTAATCACATATACTTCCATAATCTTTTGGTTCAATATTGTTGATAAGCAGCTGCTTACATAAAGATCAACAATATGATGGAAATTAATATGGTGAAATTTTCATGGAGAAAAAAACAGTAAAACATATGTTTAGATCAGTTTCTTTAAAAAGGGCCAATTGACCCTAACCTCCTTAAGAAACTAATCTTAACCATAAATCTCAAGGTATATTCAAAGGATTCCCTTTGACTTCATGATTCGGAATAATGTATTACCAGTCTATATATTCTTATATTCTCATTTTCACCCTTTAAATAGCTCAGAAAATGATGTTCATCTTTCGATGGAGAAATATGATTTGGTTGATTACAAGGTGTCAATGTATATTGGGACTTTTACAAAATATATATATATATATATATTAAGCTCATCAGAGTTTAACTATGTTTGACTGGCATATATAATAATGTAATAATAACAATAATAATAATAGTAATAATAATAAAAATAAACTATTTAATGTTCTAGTTTGCTTTTCAACTTTAGCCACATTGTCATGTTCAGAAATTATCTTCTCCCTTTTTTCTTTCCACTTCTCTAATACTCTTTACTACCTTTTTTTGGGGGGGTAGGGGCTTTGAGTTATTAAAAGTTTTGAACTGCTATTTTCCTTTGAATTTGCTCTTGTGTAAAATATTTTTAAAGTTGTTATCAATGTGTAACATTAATTAAAATTTTGGATATAGTTTTAAGTTTAATAAATCATTAAATAGAAGTTATAAGGATAACCGGACTTCTATTATCTTACATTTGTGCCTTGCCTTCCCATTTAGAAAATGAACTCATACACCCCATCTCATTTTATCATTGCACAGTCTAGTTAGTTTGATTAGCTTTTCCATTTTGCTTATACACATTCTGTACTAGGAGCATAGATTGCCTTATTTATTGTCTTCATCAGGAATATTAGTTCCTCTGCTGCATAAGTGGATGCCTAGTGACTCTGTCTAGTAATTCAGAGGACAAATAGGCTATAAAGCACACGACAACTGTTTTCATTCCCAAAGAACCTGTTAGAGCAAAATAATCATTAAGTGTTGCTTGTGAAAAAAAGGCATTTCATTTCACAGTCATTTTCATCTCTGAACAAATTCAATAATTAGTGAAATGTAATAGCATGAGAAAAATAATCTGTTTAGTTTCAAAATTAAGAACCATAAATCAAAAAAATTCTGTTTTGCATACTTGATTTTTAAACCTGGTATTTTAGTTTTATAAGTAAGTCATTTCTAAAATATTAACAAGTTAAATGATGTCTTTATAATGAAAATGATTTTTAAATACTAATTTTGAAAGTCTAATATTACCATAAATACTAAGAATATTTGCATTTGTTCCTAGATGGTAATAAAGTGACACTAAACTATAATAAATCTCTCACAAAATTTGTATTTGTCAATATGTTTTGAACATCTACTATGTGGAAATCATAGCATTAAAAGCTTTGGGGTTTCAAAGGAACACAAATCCTCAAGGAGTTTAATTACTTTTTAAAAAATAAATGATAACACAGATAGATAAAGAAAAATTCTGAGCAGTAAATATTTGCCAAATTTGTGGTACATACTATACACAATCAAAGGTAACTGATTAGAAATTGTGTAGGATCATATAGAATACAAATTTGGAAATCTTGGGCATATCGAGCTGAAGTCACATAAAAGATGAGCTGTTGGAGGTGCAGATTTCAGAGAATGATGCCAGGTGAAAAAATTGGTAAGAAGTAATAAGAACTTAAAAGACAGCTGGTCAATAATTTTAACTACTCCGGAAACTCAAGTACAATAAGAGCAGAGAGTGTCTTTTAACAAAGAGATATTGTCTTTGATTTTAATTTCAGTTATTGTAGCTTCAAGTTATAAAATATATATTTGGTTCTTCTTTTATAGTTTCCAGTCCTTTAACAATTTGGGGGGATAGGAGTAGAAAGTTTGTAAGTAGAGAAATTGTCAAATGAGTTTGTCTATTTCAACCATCCATTTTAAACAGCTTAGTATGTGATCTTTTCTCAAACATCAAGAATAACAGAAAATTTGACTGTACATAATACTTGTATCCCTTAGACATGGTCATTCCCCTACACTGAGGAGTTAGTTCCTCATCAACTTGGCTGCATCTTTCTTGATCACATCTGTCTCAGTGCCAAGTAATGAAGACATACAGCAGCTGCACTGAAAATCAGGAAATGTCCCTTATTCTGTTGTGTATGCTCTATTGTCTGTCCTCTATGTTGTACTAAAGCTAAATAAACTTGGTCTATTATGTCCCAGGAATATGAACATCTGCTCAAGCCCAAGACTATTGCTGCTGGTGAAGGATAGTGGGCATGTCAACATTTATGTCCATTAGTTTTGAAGGCAATTTTATGTATATTTAAGTGATATCCACTTTCTTCCTTAAGCCTGTATAAGATGGCTATATGAGATATTCACTGCAAATCAGATATCACTACAGTATCACAGAAAATGTAAAAGTTAGAGACCTTTGTTCACATTGCAGGTAGTCCACTTAACTAGATATGCAAAATATTATTTTGTCTTTCCTAGTGAAAAGAGTTTATTCGTTTTTTTTACCCCCAGTATTACATGGTAGATGCTCATCAAATGGTAGCTATTATATATTGGCCTTAATTTTAGTTTTGACATACAAAATATATACATATATGCATAAGTATTTTTCCTATACTCTATTTTACCTTTTGGGTTTGGGTTAATTTAAATAATAGTTCAGAGCAGATGAAAATTTTAATATTTAATTGATGCTCCTCATATTGAAGACAAGTAGCTAGTTAGTACCAGAATCAAAACAGAATGCTGATTCACTTCGAAACAAATTACATTTCTTTTCCATGAGAACATATTGCCTCATTTTGGAAAAAATTAACAAAACTATTTTTTTAAATTAACATTAAAAGGTACATATAATGAACACTGAAGATTTAGTAAAGTTTTCTCATCAATTATATGAATCATAATGATGTAATTTTAAATTGGAAAATTCATTACAACTACAAATTTAATTATCTTTTGACTATTTTTACTTTACATATTTCTTGCCATTAAATGTGACTGCTGGTTGAAAGTTATTTAAGGTGAACACTTCATTATGGTTGCTGCGTATTTAGAGTAATCCTGTCACAAAAAAAGGGGAAATAATTCTTTACAGATCTGACCTTGGAGGGAGTTTGAGAATGAAATATATAACATCTGTGAAGCACTCTGAAATCATTGAAGTAGGAGTTGTAATATAATGTAATATCACAGAAATCTAAGAGATTATGAAAGAGCTATGTATTAAAGACAGTTTATCCTTCAACAGATTAATCTTTGACAGAGCCTGAGGCAACTGCTAGAATGCTAGCACCATTGTCAATTATACTCCTGAAGAGATAAATGTAACAGCTATATAACTACTTCTCATATGCTACTTTTTAAAATATTTTTATGACTTTGATACTGGTAGAAAAAAAAGGGTGCAATATAAATCAAGAATTAATATGCTACTTTCCTTTGTCTTTTAAAAAAACTTTGGCCATTTTAACCATTACACAAAGTAGAAAAAATGGAAGCAGTCATTTTTAAATGGAAAATTATGTTTAAGTTAATATTTTTGAACTGTATTTTCACAAGAATGCTTCTGTAAACAATATATGGTTTTATCCCAGATAAGAGCCTTGATGTAAAACTTCAATGCAAGTACAACAGAGAAGTTGTTTTCAACTTTGAAAGTGTGTTATAAAATTTCATATTATTGTATCTGGGTTGATATTGGAAGAAAAGCTTGTAGTTCAGGAACTTTTATCTTATGTGCACCATTTTTAATTATTTTACTATCTATAGTATACAACAAAAGACACTAGACTTAGAGATGAAGAGAGCATTATCAATATATGTAAGTGTCAAAAAATTTACTTAAGCACCCAGTCAGTGATTATTAAAAGAAACTTTTTTCACTCTGTGATATAAATGATTAGTCAGAGCTATAATATTGTGTGTGTGCGCATGCTAAGTGCTCTAAATATGTTGCTTAAAAATAATTGTGACTAGCACAAGAAGATATAAATTTACACAGAAAAAGTGAATTAAAAATTAAATATTCAAAAAGGAATTTTTTGAGTACCAAATTAAATGTAAAATAGTATACAGATTATATATATAAATATACTGATAATTGTGAAATATGATATTATTGTTTCAGTAGGGCAGAATATATCCTCTAGCTCGATCGATATTTGTTTATGTTACCATAAAGATATATTTAATTGAAAAAAATCAAACGCTACAATGTATCAGCCGGGGTGCCACTTCCTTTAAGTAACAAAAATCATTTATTATGTGATTTTTAGTATGGCATAAAGTTAAATCTCTGGGAAAATAAAATATATACTCCTGAAAATTCAAGAACATAATTATGTTCATATAGTATTAATTTACAAATTTCTTTATCACTTATGAAATTTTTCAAAAAGGATCTTGTGTGTAGTTAGTATTAAGCCATTTTATTCTGAGGATGACCAAAATTTGGCAAATTCATTATTAAAATAGTTAAATCCTGAAATCCTAAAGAATTAATTCAACAAATATTTATTTCTTGCTCACAGTGTTCAGATAGCACCTTGTAGACTGAGTATGACAGGTTTTCTGGTCTACACAGACATTCTGAATGCGGGCTGAATGGAGGCTTTACCTCTTTTAATATGAGGTTTATGAATTTGTTCTAGGTATAAATGTCCGATCAGCTGACTAGGCAAGGTAAAAAATGGAGGGAAATCATGAGAGGCTTTTATTGAGTAGAATGAAAGGCTGTACATCACTGTTGTTCATATTTCGTTGGACAAAACTTGATCACACGGTCATAACTAACCACAAAGGATGCTAGAGGACATTATTGTCTAGGCCACAGACTTGGAAACATTATTTGAAGGTGAACATTCTGCCATGGAAATGGGAAGTAAGTTACTCAGTGTCTCATAGAGCTAATAGGGACAGGACTCACAACTGATGTTTTCAGACACAGTGAAAGGTACATCTACTCAATAATTTATTTGGTCTTTTTAGTGCTTTCCAATTAGTAAAGAAGATTCAATTTTGTAATTCTATTTGATCCACAGAAGTATTCTATGTGAAAGTGAAATTATTAACATAGAAATTTGTATTATGTAATATTAATAACACAAATTGTTCAAGTGCACAGGTATAAAGCGTGAAGTCTTGTTTCATCATTTTCCAGTTATTCATTTTGTTCAAATTACACTTTATCATTTATAATTCACTTAAAGGTTAAAATCCAACATACATACCTAAGGAAATTGAAGATGAATTAGAGACCTTAATAAAAAACATAAAACATAATATTTCTAAAATTAAACTTTATAAAATTTTCTTCACCCTGGAATAGACTATTTTTTAAAATTTTTATTTTTCAATTAGAGTTGACATCCAATATTATTGTATATTCGAGTTTCTTAAATAGAATATAAAAACATTATATAAAAATATTTTGAACTTTATTGTAATTAGGAATTTTTTCATAAAAGAATAACCTTATCAGGATGCAAAGACAAACCATAGACTAGAAGATATGAGCAATAAATATATTTGACATAAATTATGTATTTCCAAAAAACAAAGAATCCTGAAAATAAAAAAAGAACTAAAGCAACAAAAATATGAGCACAAATTTAAGTGGACACTTTAAATCAGAGTATATTTAAATCATCAGTAAAGATTTAGAGTTCCTCACAACCCATTCACTAGGAAAACACAAATTAAAACCACAACAATATGTCTATATACATCATTCACTAATATGACAATTAAAAGTACCATAAGTATCAAGTATTAATATGGGTGTGGAGGATCTGGAATATCTATGTATTGGTACAACTGTTTTTGAAAAACCGGATATCTGTAACAGGCAAATATACTTTTGGTAGCTGGTCTCCAAAGATGGCCTCTAAATGAAACTGTGAAACTCCCTAGCAATTGGAAACCCTTATATTTTTTTTACCTTTAACCTGACCTACCTTTTGTGACTGGCTAAAAACAACTGAATGAAACAAATGCGGTGTTTTGAGACTTTCAAATTTGGTCATCCGAAGCCTTGGGATGTCATCCTGGACTTCCTTAAATGCTCGCTTTTGGAATATTCCCCATCAGATCACAGTGTACTTTCTCTGAGAAGCAAAAAACAACAGGTAGAAGCAGAAATGATGTGTAAATGATCTGTAAACACCTAGATGAGCTCCAAACTGGCAACCAGCATTAACTGTCAGTTATGTGAAAAAGCCATTTTCTGTTATCTATCTAGTTCATCTGAGCATTTAAATTGTTCCAGACACAATCTAAAGGCAGCAGCAATAATCAAAACACACTTAAACCAATAATCTTGTTAAATAAATTCCTGAGAGATTATGTATATGTCCACTAAAACACATGGATAAGAATATTTATACAAATGCTACTCATAACATTTTAATATTTGAAACATCTCAAAGGTTTATTAACACAACAGAAACGTAACAAAACAATTTAAAAATAATACTACTAATAGATACAACATGGAAATTTTCATGTTCCAATGAAAAGACATTATGTTCCAATGAAAAGAGCTATATGTAAAACAATACATATAGTATGATTTTATTTATATGAAGTTTGAGTACAGGAAAAAACTATTCAATAGTGTTCGAAGTCAGAATAATGATTACATTTGGTGCTTGGGGACAGGATTGACTCGAAAGGGGCACTATAAAATTTTCCTGCATTATGAGGATACGTAAAATTCATTGAGCTGCATACTAAAAATTATTACATTTAATTCAGTTTATTGCATGCCTGTCACACTTCATTAAAATGGTTTTTAAAAGAAAAAGTATATCACAGAACATATACCAGTGTTTGGTATAAAATAAACACTTTATACTTTTGTTTCTCATGCTTTCGTATTTTACAAACAAGGACACTAAATCTCAGGTTAAGTAGTCAAGGAGGCGTGAAATGAGAGATCTTAGAAATAAGATAATGACAATGAGGACAGAAGTGAAGAAGGAATTGACAAAACATAATGACTAGCCTTGGGGTGAGAATAAAAAAATTACCTACATAGGTTTTATGTGGATAATGGAAACAAAAGTGATATTGAAATATGTACAGGAGTGGGATGTTGAAAGATTTATAAATTTGTGTTAATGCTTATAGAATTTGTAGTGGCAATAGACTATCACAAAATGTCAAGTACACAATAGAAACTGAAAGCTGTGAGATAGTAGTGATGCCACAACTAAAATCATTGCATTTGAGTTATCTGTATATTTGACAATTTTAAAGCCATAGTAATAATCTCTATGTAAAAAGCATAGAAAGAATCTTCCAGTAAAACATACTAAATATTTTATGTGTTCTTCTTTCCAAAAACTTAATAAATTGGTATTAGAGGAATAAAAGTGATATCTTCTAAAGACAAAGAAAAATGGAGAAAGGAGGAAAAATGAATAAAATATTTAAAATGTTTTGGAAGACAGAAACTAGAAGGAAGAATGCAGTTGCCTTATGAGAGCAAAGTTACAATCATGAAAAAGGAGTCACTAATACAGAAATCAGTCTATTTATAGAATCTTTGAGATATTTAAGACTTAAAAAAAAACCCCAAAAACAGAATATCATCTACCAATTACTCAGATATCTAAATTTCTATGTCCTCCACAGGAAAATAGAGGTTTTTTTTCACAGGAGAAATAGAATCAGAGGACTCTAGACAATTGAATATGGGGTTTGAAGTTATAGTTAATGATTTAATATAAATTTAACTACTAAACTTTTGGCATTCTTTGTTTTCTTTTTCTTTTTTTTTTCTTTTTTTTTTTTTTTTTTAGCGAAGGTAGACAGGCACAGATAGCTCATTTCCCTCATCCCTACACATTTCAAAAACTGAAATGTCCCAGAATAAAGAACTGTCACATCTGAGACATGGAATCTGCAAACGAGAAGACTGAATTGCACTTAAAACCCATAAAAGCCCACTGGTTGGCATATCTTTCCTACATTCTTTCACATATACAGTCAGAGTTTCCAATCACTTATCTTCTGCTTAGCTCTCAAATAGAAAGGAGAGCTGAAGCTCACTAGACATTTAAGTAGATCCCACTACATGAAAAGGAATGAAGAATAAAACAATAAATAAACCCACACATTTAGAAAGAAGGGTGATGCAGGAAATAGAGCAAAACAATACATAATATATTCAGAAAGTTAACACATTTTGCTTTCATGAAACAAGCACATAATGCTCTGGTGAAGACTGAGGATAAGAAAAAAACCTTTAGAGAATTAAAACAGGTCAATTAAATTTAGATATATTATTAGTAAAAGGGTTCAAAGGTAACA
The DNA here is from genome assembly GCA_003508835.1 of Eonycteris spelaea. NCBI lineage: Eukaryota > Metazoa > Chordata > Mammalia > Chiroptera > Pteropodidae > Eonycteris > Eonycteris spelaea. The sequence continues at coordinate 10,831,543 of PUFA01000018.1, read as the reverse complement.
GAGCAAATAGATTGGGGGCAAAGAAAATATAAAATATACAATAGAAATCAAAGAATGTAAAAAAAATAAAACAGAAAACCAAATTCAAAATAAATATGTTGTTTATATTTACTATGTAGTGAATGTAACAGGAATATATTTCATAGACTGACATGTTAAGCCAAATAATTAATTGCAAGAGTAGAATGCAACCATTTTAAGATGTTAAAAGACTAATAACTTTATAAAAATAAGAAAGCACTAAACTCTCTTATGAATCTAATGAAGGATTCTGATTCATAAAATAAAACATGAAATCAAGAAAAAATAAGACATTGCATTTAAACATCCAATAAAAGAGTACAGTGGATGAAAGTCTCAGAATCATAATTTAGCACTAGGCTTGGAAATCTACTTAGCATTCCAGATTAGAACAGAACAATGACCTCTGAAACTCAGAGGTTATCTGATACATTTAGTCAAAAGTAAGATATTTCTATATATTTAAGTAGCTGATGTTAACAAATTAAGAAAAAAAAATAATTGATAGAAAATTAAGTATATGGAAAAAATAAATTATTAATTCCAGAAAAACCACCACCAACAAAAAGTTTTAAGAATAAAGGATTGGTTAGGAATAATGTTTATTTATGGTGTTCTTATTACCTCCACAGAATGGGATGTGACAGAATACTATCAATAGAAATACAAAATATCTGTAAGTCCAAGGTGATGGGATCATCTCTGAGTATAAATTCTTTCTTTGTGTTTTCTTTTTTAATCAACACTACGCACATGGAAACATATAAAACATGTGAGATAAAATAAAAACCTAAGTAATTGGAGGTTCTAGAGTTCCCAGATTTTGGAAGATATCTATTAGAAAGCTCAGTAATGTAAAGATCACAAGTCTCCCTAAACTGATCTAAAGATTTAATTTACTAATAATAATCTCAAACAGATTCTGTGTGCATGTGTATGTTTCCTCTTCTACAGTTAAAGACCCTCATGATTCCATGGGGCCCATCTGGTAATTTAGGGTACTCTTCCTTTGTTAAAGTTAATTGATTAGCAACTTTAATTACAACTTCTTCATGGCATATTCATACCTCAAAATAACATGCACAATCAAGAAAAATGAACTACATGAAACAACAACATAGATGATTTATACAGATACAACATCGAGCAAAAGATCCCAGGTAAAGGGAGTACATACTGTATCATACCATTTATGATTTTTAAAAATTATTTTTCCTTTAATATGGTTCATTCCTTTTGAGAGGTAAGAAAGAATAAAATACAACTTTGTTTTCTATTTTTCAGTTCTTAATATGTTCTACTATTTTAATATTCACCTAGGCAAACATATATACCTAGATCTTACTGTTAGCACATCACTTGTACTATTTTTCTTCTTATAAGTTTACATATTTCACTCAGAAGTTGATTTTCCTGGATCTTATAGAGCAAAAGACAAAGAATCTGTTTAGGTATACCTGCATACATCTTCTGCTCTTCTCACCTCTCCTTCCTATACCCAGAGAAGAACACGTGTCGGGGCTAATACATTTCTACAATTGCTAATAATATTTTAAATGTTAATATATGGATTGTCAGAGTCAGTTTTTCCAAAATAGTTATAAAAGAGCAGTGACACGGCCAGAAATGAACTTTTTGGAACTTGGAGGAACTTCTCTAAGCAGCATGCAGCAGCTGTATGAACTTGTAAAAATCTTAGGGAATCCACTAAATGCATCTCTGACTTGAAATATGTGTGTTGCTCCCTGCTGAACAGACCCATGTCTATGCAGCAATGCTCTCCTTTAAATCAGTCTATTTGTATCTCTCTAACATTACTCTGCCACTGCTCATGACCATGTAGCTTAGAGAATTTGGTCGTTTTTATAATACATAATTAAAACTGGGTTATAAAGGTGAGATGTCTCATATTCAGTTATTCACTGACAGAATTGAGTTTGTTCCTTTATTCTGGTCTAGAAAAAGTGTGATAAGAGAGCTTCCTGCAGTGTTGAAAGATATGGGATATGATTTCTTCTTGTATGTCAGAATTTCTGGCCAACATTCAGCTTCATGATGGACTCAAGAAACAACTTATTTCTTTGTCATCTTTTCTTCTTCTAAAGTCATGAAACCCATGTTATTCATTTCACTTTTAAAGTAATGTGTCCAATGTGTGCATGGTTAATGTTTATCAAAATACTGTATTTTCAAAAATGCTTCTATAAATCCTTAATATATTTTGCAAATTGCATTGACTAAAATTAACACTGTTTTATTAAATGAATACACTTAAGTATTTTGAGTTCTCATTAAAATGAAAGATACATTAATCGTTCATACATTTCTTCACAAAATACTTATTGAGCACCCATAATTTGATGACACTATTATAATTGTTGAGTATGCCACAGTGAGCAAAACATGTATTATCCTTTTAATTATAATTAAATTCTAACATAGGAAGAAAATAGATGTAATAAAACACTAAATGTTAATAAGTGATATTGAGAAAGATATGACGTGGCAAAGGTCTAGTAAATCTGTGGGCAGGAATTGCTGTGTTTATATAGGGCAGTCAGGATAGATTTCAGTGATAAAAAGACATAAGTAGAGACCTGAAAGAAGTGAATGAATGAGCTATGTGGTGATTTGGGGTGTGTTCCATGCAGAGAGAATGGCAAAAGTGAAGACTCAGAATTAAGAGGGAGACTGAAATGTTTTCGGAACACCAACAAAGTCAATAGGAGAAGTAGGACAAGGGGGAAGGTGATAGAAGATAAGGCATGAGTATAGAGGCGTTGCGATAAGTACTACTATAAAATTTGAAAGTTTGTATCTTAATCATATATACTGTCATGAAAAAATAAGAAGTAAAAGTAGTAAATAATAAGTATGTAGTATCAGATTTTACATTAGCAGTTAAACACATAAAAAAATGTTGTGTATGTTACATAAAGCAGTAAATATGGCAGAAATATGGGAAGAAAGTTTTGTTGCATGTGACCATCCTAGCTGATACAATAAGGCATAAAAAGAAATGAAAGGATTGGAACAGAATAATGAAACTGGTTTATTCACAGAGGATATGATTATGTATTTAGAAAATTTTAATTAACCTAAAAAAAAAAGCCACTAGAAATAACAACTGAATTTAACAAGGCAGTAAAATACAAGATTACACAAAAATTATTCCCACATACTAGCAGCAATAAAGATCAACCAATAAAATGTAAAACAAACATATTATTAACAATACCCAAAACATCATTTATTTAGAGTTAAATTTAACAAAATATCTGCAAGATTTGTACACTGACAAGGGAATAAGAGTTATGAATATGTTAAAAAGTCTAAATAAATACAGGGGGAAAGACAGTACATTTATGAACACAAGACTCAATAATGTTAAAATGCTATTTCTCTTCAAATCCATCAATAGATTGAACACAACAACAAGAAAAATTCCAACAGGTTTTTTTTTTTTTTTAAGAAATTGACCATCTTATATTCAAATTTGTGTAGAAAAGCAAAGAACTTAGCTAGAATAACCTGAAAATACTTTTCACGAAAGAGTAAATTTTGAGGATTCATAGTACCTATTTGAAGACATATTATACAAAAATACAGCAATCACAGTAGTGTTGTACCAACATAAGGGAAATCACACAAATGCATGGAACAGATTAGAACATATGGAAGTGTGAAGGTGAACTTCTCTAGCTAGTCTAGCTATTCTAGCTTATTATCTATCTTCAAGATAAATCGTTCAGTCTGTTACTATTAAGCATGATAGTAGGTTTTATATAGTCCTTAATGAGATTTAGGAAATGCCCTTATATTTCTAGTATGCTCATGTTTTATCATGAATATTAAATTAATCGAAGATATTTTTCATCTATTGATATGGGCAACTAGTTTTTCTCTTTTAATTTTTTAATATGGTGAGTTACACTGATTTTTATAAAGTTAACCTAAACTTGCTTTCCTAAAATAAACCCCATTTGGCCATGATATAGTATCCATTTTATATATAGCTGAATTTAATTTGCTAATAGTTTGATCCTAATCTTTTGTTGTTGTTGTTGTTGTTGTTGTGGCTTATGAACGTTACCTTGTTCCATAGTTTTATTTTGTCTGGTCAGAGTGATAATATGAGACCAAGGAAAAATAAATGTTTGTGTAGAATTATTTACACAAGCTCTCTCAGCTACCAGAAATATGGTAAAATATTATTTCCTGGTGTGTTTATGAGCATGTTCAGATTCAGTAGACTGAGTGAATAGATCCACCCTCACCAATGTGGACTTCCATCACCCATTCCATTGGGGGCATGAACGGAACAGAAAGGCCTAGGAAGGGTGAATTCTCTCTCTTCTTGAGCTGGAACATCTATCTTTTCTGCTCTCAGACATTGAGCTTCTGGTTCTCAAGGCCTTTGGCCTTGAACTGAATTATATCACCAGTTTTCCTGTCCCTCCAGCTTGCACACAGCAGATTGTGGGACTTCATGGCCTCCATAATTGAATGAACCTATTCCTATAATAAAGCTCTTCTTTCTATCTATTCTCTCTCTCTCTCTCTCTCTCTCTCTCTCTCTCTCTCTCTCTCTCTCTCTCTCTCTCTCTCTCTATCATCATCGTCATCATTTATCATCTATCTATTAATCAATCATCTATCTATCATCTGTCATCTATCTATCCTCTATGTCCTATTGATTCTGTTTTTCTGGAGAACATTGACTAATACACAAAGTTTTGTTTTGGGATGAATATTTTCAATAATTGAGTATTATTTAAACGCACATTTTTGCAGTTATTCATCTCCACAGCAGAAGCCTCTAAGAATTATAGAATATCAACTGAATCAGTTGGCAGCAATCCAAGTGAAAGGAGATAAGATCATGTGCTATAATAATGGAGTATTGCATAAAAAGATAGAAACAGATCTGAGGATTATTTTAGAAGTAAAAGTAGATTGTAAAGTCAGGTCTGTAATTCTTAAAATTAAAAAAACACGTGGAATTTATGGCAAAATTTAGAAAGGCAGAAAGGTATATAAAATCTTGAATCGAAAATAAATTATTCAATTAAACCATAAATTGTTGAGATGTAGAATTAGTTTTATCTAGAAAGCAAAAAAACGCCACTGAAATCTTTTTATATTCTGTGATAAAATAATGTGTTTCATGTTTTAAATTAAGTTCTTCTACATAAAACTTAATTAAAAACATTATTTAAGCTAGTCATGTTCATTAATTTTAAACTCAGTGTAGTATAACTTTTGAACATTTATAAACATTTAAAAATTTAGAGGAACATTTATTTCAGAACATTTAATGTTATACTTTAATAGAAATAATTATATTCCCCAAGAACTAAAATTTCTTAATTATTTTAATTATAAATTCCTTCATGCTTAATTTCTTACAAATACCTAAATATTTAATTTATTTTTAATTAAATATTTCATAATCTTTATAAAGACTTTGTTTTCAGTCCATAACTTTAACATTATGTCATATTTACTTTGAGATTAGATACTTTTTTCCTAGGTGATATCAGGGATAGTTTTTCATTCTAAGAATTAGACATATGAAACACTAAATGGCATAATACTTTATCTAAATCAAGATATTACTGAAGAATTCAAAGCTTTGAAGTTTTGCATTTTAAATATATTTTTAATATAATTTTAATATAACCAAATTTACACTTTGAAAAAATGTAAAAATTCAAAGCTTTGAATTCTTGTATTGAGTTTAAACATTGACCATATTTAGCCACTCTTTGTTTCCTTTCATTTTGCTTTGTTCTATTTTCTTCTGATCTTAAATATAAATTCCACCAAGGTAATTATTTTTAGTTTTATTAAACATGTTGTATGCAGTCCAGGGATTATATACCCACATTTCAATTATATATTGAATCTCCTGACCTTTATGCTCACTTTCATTCAGTGCATTCTGAATCTCAACAGATAAAGATTGGCATTTTATTTCCTGCAATTTAAAAATCTAAAAGTTTAAAAAAACATAAACTATATTTTTTATAAGTGCATATAATTAGAAAACTTGACCTGCATTTGCATGAGGTTATTAAATCTTTATCTTAATTAATGTGAATGTATATTTCACTGAAGTCGTATAAATGTTTATGATTGCACAAGTGTTCCTTCAAGACATTTTTAGGGTTGTTTAGTAATAATATTTAGTCAATGTACCATGTCACCTTTGTAAAATCTGAAAAAAATTTTGAATACTAAGTCACATCTTTCTGCATGAGGCTTAAGCAATGGATTGTGGACTGGTGCAAGCAAATCTATTGTCTCTGTATGGAGCATAGTCTTTAATTCCCTGCTGAGAGTTTATCTGACATAATAACTTGTATTCCATCCTGTTTCTCTGAGATCTCTTAAAACATCTCACTTTTATGTCCAAAAACTTATGTCACTTCCTATTTCTTATTTTAATACTTTATTCTTTCTACCTTCCACCAAACTAGTGATAATGTTCCCAAGAAATCATGTATCTGTCAACTTTTTTTTTCAGAGACTATTCTGTGGCCTATCATTGTTTACTAGTCAACACGTATTTCCTCCAATTTTTATTATTTTCATTTTATTTTTTTCCTTTTTAATTTATTTTTATTTTTTACTTTTTTTAAAATTAAATTTATTGGGGTAACATTGGTTAATTCAATTATATAATTTTCAGGTGCATTTTTGCATTTTATTGGTGAAATCTTCTTGTTATATTTGCCTCCGCTGAGTTTTTCCTGCACTCATTCATAAGATCCTCCAAGGAAATGACCTATGATTTGAAGGAAGAGAAGAATTTAGATAAAGGTAACATCTGTAGCCAAACATTTCAGGGTGATCGAACAATATTTGCAAATTTCTTTAAAAAAAAAAACTTTTCTTGGTAGCTTGGTTAAAAGTGAACAAATGTTAATGTGATTGAAACGTGGAGACTAAGAGTGGACATCAGGAAAATATAAAGTTAGAGAAATATGTAGGAGATAAATCATTCAAGACCTGGTGCAACATTTAAAAATTTTAATTCTTATTCCAAGAATTGTGAATAACCATAAAGTCTTAAAGAGAGAAGGAATGTATTCAGATTTACACTTTGAAAAACTTAATCTGGCTGAAATATGATGATGAGATCATAGGGGTACAACAATGGATGTGAGCAATCTAAAAGCTACTATCCTAATATCGGTGGAAGCTAATGATAGTTTGTAGAAGAGTACAATGATATGAATCAGGGTAATAGTTACTTCTTTTTTTAAGTAAAAATTATTTTGTGATAGGTTTCTTATTTTTTAAGTTGCTATATGTTGCTATATGTTCTTTTTTATTTACTTAATAGGAATGGTGGAAAACCTTAACACTCTGGGAAATAAGTTTGGTTGTGAATATATTGGATAAAAGCTGTTAACGATGTGAAAGAAAAAGTACACCAGAAAATTAAACAGGCAAGGAAGATTTTATTCAAGACTTCTGGAATAGGAGAGATTGATGGAACTAAAATCCCTGCAGAAGCAAAAGTTGGAAGCATATTTAAGCACTGGAATGAGTTAGGTGGGAAATTAGTTAATATGTTTAGGCCATCTGTGTTTGCTAAATGGCCTTACTGAAGCTTGGGTCCTACTCTCCCACAAAGACAGGGGAAATAGGGGCACTATCCTTCTTGATGACTACATTTCACAGGCATAGTTCCCAGATTGTCGAGAATAATGTCCTAGATTGTAAAATTGGCAAGAGGATGGGAAAATATTTTTACAGTTCAAAGGGACAGAGAATGGATTTATAATTGTAAGTTTTCCAAAGTAAGTGCTCTAAGAAAAGGAAAGTCAGGTGTATATAGTTAGGAAAAATCTAGTTTAAAGTTTTAATCAGTTGATAGGAACAAGAGGGCCATTTCAGTCCATGAGTAGAGAAGAAATCAAGGATAAGTAATCTAGAAATCCTGGTGAACTTTGTGTTTTGATGAAGTTAAGGGAAGAAAGAAAGATGAAGAAGGATTTATGGTCAAAGAACAGAATTCTGATTTTGAAGTATAAAAGCTTCCACTGTTGACAAGTCTGAACATAAACATGATGACAGAGGAAAGTTTATTGAAAGTAAGGACTTTAGCAAACTGAGAGGTTAGATTATAAGACGAGTCAACTAATAGATATATAAATCTATATAGATGGCAGGAATTCAGATAGTAAAAAAAAGTGAAATATAGGTTTTTCAAGACTCCATTGAATGATTAAAAAATACACAATTTCTCCTGGAAAATTAGGAGCTGTTTTGAAAAGGAAAAGGGAGAGAATGTTCTAAAAAATAATGGGAGTAAGCCTCAAGATAAAAGTTATTTATAAGAGAATAGAGTCTGAAAACAGCCAGGTAACCTGCCGATCTTAAGAAATATTGTAGTAGAAAACAATGAAAAGGTAGATCTTGAAGGTTATAAGGGAGAAAGTCCTCAGGAGAGAATTTTGTTCCTGCTTAAAGGAAAGAGGAATGGAAGTGACAAGAGACTGGAGATTTAGGGACTTTACGAAATATAAGAGGCAATTTCAGAAGATACAAGTGGAGATTTTGAGGAATAGAGTTGAGGGCCGTCAGTGACAAAAATGTAGAGACAATTATGAAGGTATATGTGCAGTTAAATCAAAGATAAGGAACGCTGAGTCCTTAAGGTAGGGTTTGAGAACCATGGTGAATTTAGACTCAGTAGTCTTGGGGGAAAGATGAACTTACATGATAGAAGGCTAAGCTCACTCAATAACAATTGTAGATTCAGAGCTTAGAGCTCCAGTTTGCATACCATTGTCCTGTGGGTAAGAGCTTCCAGCTGAAGTTTGGCTCACATGTCCTGGAGTGGTAGATCACTCAGGTCTAGAACATGTCTTTGATGGTTTGAAGTCCTTCTCTAAATCCTATTCATGTGAGAGAAATAGAATGTTACCAATATTTCTTAAACATGAGTGATGGAAAATTTTTTTAAAGATACAATAAAATTATTGTAGGCTTCCCATGTTAATTTAAAATATTTTCATTAAAATATTGTTCATCTTATAGAAATATGACAAAACAATTAATTAAAATGTTAATTTACTTTTGTTTGTTCTCCCTCTATTTTCTCCTTCCTAGATTCTTCCTCACCTAGGTTATTTCCTCTGGAATCTTTAGTAGAACTGAAAAAAGATTTTTGTAGGAAACTTTTTGTGTTTCATAAAAAGAATACTGAAGTTATGTTGACTGTCCCAGCGCTGTAGGGAGAGCATTTGGGGCAGCGCCTTTTGGAAGCTGAGAAATAGAGCTAAAGGTTCTTACTGACTGCACATTGGGCTGAGGTCCTTGGAGCAAAGGGGGTCTATGTCTTGATTCCTGGCAACATACGTGGCAGATGCATTTTGCAGTTTTACAAAAATTTCTTACAGCTAAATCTAGTTTAGGAATAGCAAAGCCACAAGAAGACCTTTTAATTGACTAGCCCATTAAGGTGTAAAGTTACAAATAAGATTTAAGCAATATGTAAACTATGATACCACTTTAGAATTTGTAAGAACTGGAAATTGTAAGAATTGATATAAATTGTAAGAATTGGGGACAACCTAAGTGTAATAAACATCTATTAGGTAGTTGGATATATGGGTCTGAAATTCACGAGGTAGATCTGGAATGAACACATGTATTAAGAATTTATCAGCATTCAGATGGTAATTAAAACAGGATATACATAATATCAACCAGGAAAATGGCATAAAGTGAAGAGTGAAAAAATAGGTAATTACACAGAGGAACAATAAACATGAAAGGTATAAGAAGAGAAAAAGAAGCTTGTTAAGAAAATTGAGAAAGTGCTGGAAAAGTAGTAAGAAAACAAGAATGGTATAACTGGAATAAATGAAGTGAGAACATCAGGGCAAAATTAAAACTATCAAAAGTTAGAGTGTGGTCTGGCAATAAAATATTTAAAAATGCTAATTAATGCTAATTGCATTTACCACAAGTAAGTGCCTATTCCTATAAAGAGATAACTGGAGAAAGAAATCAAGGGAAGAGAGTGAAGTATTTGAGGAATTCATTAGAAATATGGAAGTAGAAATTTCAGGTAAAGAAGTTAATTTTTGAAAGAAAGTGGAGAGATAGACTGGTACTTAGAGTTAGTTAAAGGAAGAATAAGTTTTATCACAAAATGTGCAAGAATTTTATGTTTAAATGTTGATGTGAATAACCAGTAAAAACTGAGAGGCTGAAGAATAAAAGATTTGTAATAATTTTTTAGATTTTTGAAGTGAAGTGGAGGCTAGCATTGATGGTAGGCTTAATCTGGAACAAAGTGGATACATTTCATCTATTAAATATGAAAGAAGAATGTGGGGACAGATGAATGGGAGGGTGGTCATAGAAAACAAGTTACCATAAGAGCACAGAAGAATGATTATGTGCATGATGGCTTCCATCTTCTTAGTCAATTAGGAATTACCTGTTCAGAGTGAGTGGAAAGGTAGTGGGTTGAGAATTAAAAGTGAAGAGGGTTTGTTATTGCTTTGGACAATAATGGGAGATTGGGCATAAAAGAGCCATGGAGATTGGAGAATGGAAACTTGGCATCAACAATTCATTAAATACTCAATGATATTTCCTCTGGTCAGGCTCAGCTGCCTTAGTAAAAGGGTGAAAATGACATATATTTTCATTACTCTGGACTTACAGTTTTATGTGTTATAGTTGCAGGTGTAGATAGGGGCTTGCTTGAAGTGGCCCACATGTAGAATAGTCTCTATAGGAGAAGAATATATGACATGGTTTGTAGATTGAGAAATAGGAGAAAAGTTAGAAACTGGATGTTTGAAAAGTTAAAGAACAACAACATAGTGAATAATTGGTAAGAGTTAAAAGAACATTATTAAAAAAAAATTTTAAATTTAAATTTTTTAAATTTCTAAATAAAAGATTCACTCAAAAATATTTATTGAGCATCTCCTGTATGAGAAATTGTCGTTGGCATTGTAGAAATGAAGGTGGGCCAAGTTTTCTGCTTTGGTGAAAGCTGAGATTCTATCCAAGTGAATAATAACAAAATAAAATAATAATTTGATTTGACAGTCTCTAATGCAGAGGTGACTAAGAGTGAAAGAGAATGCTTCCAAACTCTCTCAGCCAGAGCAGTGGTCTAACAATTGCACACAGAGTCAGGCATTTATGTGTTGTCCAGTTGGGAGAGCCAGTTGTCAGCTTACAATACTTGAAGGTACTTCTGTTGCTGAACAGAATGAGAATTAATCCCTACCATAACCACAGCACAGGAGGGATACAGTATCTTGACCCTCAGCAGGAAATGAAGATTGAAAAATCACAGGGTCACAAAGATACAAAGGAAAACCACTCTAAAGATAACTGGTAGTGAGTGGCCAACTATTTCACAGAAAATGTTAGAGGCAGTCAATCAGCTTGCAATTTGGTCAACTGAAACTATATTTTTAGTGATTTTTAAAGATATTTATTTTAAAAGACTGAAAATATGGGTCATTTACAAGGGAGAGATATACAAGTTAAAATTTGCATAGGGTAAAAAAGTCAACGGACATAGAGAAGGGACAAAATTTAGAAAAGATCAAAATATAATTATAATAAAGAAATTTTCCTTCAGTACACTAAATTAAGAATTTTTTTCTAATTCCTTAGTGAAAAGATAATTATAAACTATCATTAGAACACAAAGGTACTGAATTTGTAGATTTGGGATATGTTTATGCTTATATTGTCAGTATTGTAATGTATTTATAGTCTAAGGTCATTTATATGTGTTACTCATACTCAACTATACTTTTAATTGACTATAACTTCTCTAAATCTTTTGTTATTTAATTGTTATTTAATAAGTATCTAAGTATGCCAATATACTTGGCTTTCATTGTATGAAATGAGTATCTAAGTAACTCTGGCTGTTCATCAAATTATTCTAAAAGTTATTGGTATAAAACAACCTTCTATTATGCTCACAGATTTTTGGAGGTAAGGAATGCAGATAGGTTGTAGCAGGCTTGTTTGATTTTCCACAATGTCTTAGGGAACAGATGGGAGACTCAAAGCCCAGAGGCTAGGCTCATCTGAACTCCAGTTAATTTATGTGTCTACTAGTTAATGCTGGCGCTTGGCTAGAAGTTCCAAGTTCTCTTCATATGCTCCGTTTGTAATGGCTAATTTGGGCTTTCTCTCAGCATGGTGGATGGTCTCAAGCGGCAAATGTTGAGAGAGAGTAGGGGAGGGGTAGTAGCATGGAGGGGAGTTGAGGAGAGGAGAGGAGAGGGAGAAGCCAAACCACATTTATGGCCTAGACTAGACTAGAAAGTAAAACAGTGTCATTTCTGTATATAGTCCTTCAGGTACAAAATTCTGCACAGATTCAAAGGGAAGACAGATTCTGCTTCGTTTCTGAAAGATCATAGAATCTAAGTATTAATATATCAATGGTATTTTTGTTTTTATAAAAATCTGTTAATTACAAATTCCATTGTAATTACTTAAGAAACTATTACACTAGTTTTGAATGCTTTCTTAGGAAGACAAAAGAGATATATGGAAAAGCCTGAGTATTATTTTGGCAACATGTAGTTTGCTCTGCAGAGCTTTGAAGTGATCTCGGGTACCTCTGTAGGTGTTGGGAATTGGAGAGGGACAAAGAGGTGAGCCTTCAGGAAGGCCATCGATATTTTCACCAGGCGATACGAAATTTCATCTTTTTTATGTTAGATTTCATGTGACATTTTATTTGACTGAAGGATTCTAAGAAACAGGGAAAAAAATCAATGATCTACATACATATGTTGGCTCATAATAAAAATCAGCATAATATGATTATTTTTCTTGCTATTTAAAGTCATTTCTATCAGCTTTATCCATCATTATATCTGTTATAAATTATGTAGTTATATCCTTATTTTTACATCTAATAAATTTTGTTTGAATTTCTCTTTTAAATTTACTATGTGAACAAAAGCCTATTTTATTATGCTGTTTTCTGAAACAGAAATTTCAGTTAAAATGATAAATATATTTAAATATAGCTATTAAGGAAAATTTTGGGGTAGAAAATGCATGTATTTTCAATTACCTGCAATATATCACATATCTATATAATAATATCAGGAATTTTTTTTTAATTTAGATAACTGTCAAACTTAGATCATTGTTAAACAAAGGCAACTAAAATATGAATTAAAGTCAAATTCTTAGCCACATACTCAAAACTAAACAAAATAATCCGAGGTCACATAAAGGGTCAGCTTGTTCATGCCCAAGGATATATTGTTGCTCTCATTTAAAAACATTGATTCTAACAAGACAAAAGAAAAATAATATCACTAAAAGCTGCAAACAAGGAACTGCCTTTGTTCTCCAATACTTCCCTCAGATCCTAGAACAGAGAATCAAACACAGATCTCCAGTCCTTTGCTCTACTCTTTTGAAGCCACAATTATGTGTTGTTCTGCAGGCAGAGAGAAGCTTTGTAACTGGACAGATGTTAAAACTGAAAGCAATTAAAAAACTGTGAACTTGACTGATGTCAGTAAGTGAACTTGCTTTCATATAAAATTGCTGATCGCAGTTATCAGGGGGAAACATAAACAATAGCAAAACAAATGACAAAAACAAACAAACAAAAAAGTATCATCTAATTTGTAGCTCAGTGATCTGAAACTCTTTTATCAAATAGGTTTTACTAGAAATTGTTTAATGACTTTCAATTGTAGCTGGAGAAAAATCCAAACCCAGGACCTGGGCCATAAAGCCTTAGATGATCTGGTTCTTATCTACTTCTCTAAACTCATCTTGGCTATTCTCTATCTTATTCAATCTTTTTTCCTTCTACATTTTTAAAATGTTTTTTTTTGTAAATTTTTGTTTTTATTTTATTTTTAAACTTATGGAAGCATTGCAAGAATAGTACAGGCATACCTAATGTACCCTTTCCCAGTTTCACACATTGCTTTTATTTTGCACCATTTGGTTTATATTCTCTCGGTGGCTCTTTCTCTGTTTCTCTCTCCCTCTGTGCATGTATACATACACACATTCACATTGTCATTTTTTCTGAACTGTAGATAAGCAGCACTGACAGCAACCCACGCTCACAATTCTAGGATAGAGACCTCTAAAAGAATGATTTCCAAACCATCTAGATGAAGGAAAAGTCAGTTCCCTTTACCTTTCCATTTTTTATTCTCTCCTTCTTGGACTATACATTGAGGATTGCGCTTCTCAATTCATGTAAGAAAAATCTTTAAAAAAACACAGGTGATAGAGGAAAGACTGTTGACTTAAACCCCAGATACCCCAGATTATGGCTCTATTTTATTTTGCTTATTTATTTTGAATGCTTGCTTGATTGATTGATCTCAAGGGAAACAAAATGTAGGAATTGGAAACGCTGGCTAATGAAATAGAATTGACAGTATCTAATGATGGTTTAGTATCACTGGAACTTTGCTTAGTAAATCTTGCTTAAGAAAAACTCAACTTGAAGTATAATTTTGTCAGAGTATTTCAATAGTCCGAAAGGAATCAAGCTAGGCCAGTGAGCCAAGGCTGGATTATATCTGATGCAGTATTAAGTACTATTACTTATGAACATACCTCTTTGATAAAGTAGTCAATAAAACCACCTCCTTTTTATTATTTCACTGCACATCTTCAGTGTTTTAAGCAGCTGTAGGAAAATCTGAAGTCTGAAAGGGCTTGGGAGTCCCTGAAAAACAACAGTGCCTTCATTCTAAAATGACTTATGTTCTTTTGATGGATTTGGGTTCATAAGAGCTCTCATGTAGGTGATGAGTAAATGGAATCTATATTAGGGGTGGAATTTTGGCAGACAGAATGCCAAATTATTTTTTTAATTTTTCAACTGGCATGTCTGCACTCACTTGAAAGATACGGTACAGCTATACAACCCTTAATTGCATTCTAGACCCTATGAAAAACTACATAATCCTCACTCTCTTTTAGCCAAATCAACACTCAAAAATTCCATAAATAATATCAGTACTATATTGCTTTTTAAAAATAATATATCCCTGGAACTAAAAGAACAGAAAAATTAGGGGAGGAGAGGAGGTAGGAGGGGAAGAAGGGGAGGAGAAAGAAGAGGAAAGAAAGATTTAAGCCTGGTTACTGCTCATACAGGATATACAGACACTAACAAGAATGAAGCTGATCAACTACTTTGATAAACCTTAGATTATATGTCAGGATGTTGGAAATGGGGCTAGGGAAAAGAATATGAAACATTGAGTGAGAAAGAAGAATCTACATAAATAAAGAACTAGGAAAATATAGTATACCTAAAGTCAAAGTAATGATAAATTCCATGGAGGAGAGTTGATTGATTTCCTAGAAAAAAAGAAAGAACTTAAAAGAGAGGAAAATGAGACATCTGAAATAAACCACTATTTTTTTTTAAAACTATTGGCAGTGAGAAAAGAAAAATATACCAGTGACAATAAGATTAGTTACATTTCTTCTTTCTTTTGTCCCTCCCTTTTTCCTCCTCTCCTTCTCTCTCTCTTTCTCCTTTTTTCAAATTCTTATGCATTTTAAAGGCTAATGGCTCAGGACAGGGAAACATTAAACATACTTAGAGAATAATCCCAGCAGCACTAAGAAAAACATATGTATTTTGCTGCTTTAAGTTTAGCAAATTTCTGCTCTAGTTTTGTTATTATGAAAGAAAAGTATTGGAGAATAATGAGCAGATATTAAATGAGCACTGTTGCTGGCCTCATATATAGATAATGCTATGGTTCCAGAAAACTGACTTATGTTGCTATATTTTAATAAGATCAATAGCATATCATTGTAACCCATTCCAACATCATACTGATTTTAAATATGTAGCACAATTGATTTTCTGCAACACCTTATGACAGTATATGCTACTTAGAGTCGAAGTTGTCACGGGTCCACACAAATTAATATTTCCCCATCATTAAATTTATTTTATAGGAACATGCATCTTTCAGGCCATAAGAATAATGAAAATAATATGGGCATGAATTAAGAAAATAGTAATCAGGAGGATGGTGTCATAAACTATATAAACGTCTAACCAGTGTACTATATACTTGAAGCCAATAAAATTAAAAAAAGAAAATAGGACAGAAGACATTTGTCAAAATATGAAAAAACAAATTCATACTTTGCCCTACAAAATCACATTTTTAAAAGTTTGGGTTTGGAAAGTAAATAAGATTTTAAAATTTTCTGTTTTAAATAGGATATTTTAGAATATCTTGTTTGTGGCTATGATATATACTTAAATATGAACAATGAAATTTAAACCTCTTTGGCCTTATTGTATCCACGTGGAGATGGAAATTATTCTTTTCCCTTCTCTGCATTTTAAATCATATAGTTCAGAGATAATAAAGCATGCCGATTTTCTTCATGTTTGGTTTAGGCACTTTCAAAACTCTACTGTAATACTGGAGCTCCAGAACTTAGGGCTTCTCCCTGTGGTCTGAATGGACTGTGTTCTCTCTTACACACGCAGATAAATAAAGTGGCTGAATAAATTCCAAGTTGGTTTTTCATTTAATCTTCTGTGTGCTTTAGCCATAAAATACAGTTCATTTAAAGGCCTCTTCATTGTTTCACTTCATGTATTTGCCATAATAGCAATAAATGTTCTACTTCGTGTGTTTTGCAATAGTGAAACAGCTCCCAGCTTTACAGTAAAACTGGATGGCTTTGTTATATAAGAGTAACTTATTGTGCCACTGGAACATGTACTAAAGGTGTCATTTTGAATATACTAGGATTTGATAATATCAGACTACCATTAGCTACCAGCTGGAAATATATTTTTTAAGCTCACAATAGGGATTTTAAGTAGCACTATATATGTATGTGATTATATTTCATGTCATAACTACTAAGAAATTTTCCCAGAGGTGTTAGCACCTAATTTATGGTTGGATGTATTTATAAAAAATGTTATGGAATAATAGCAATAAATCATTATTTGGGATTATAAACCATAGTATGAATAAACATCCAGTAGTGATTGGCACATATTTAGGCTCCACACCTTTTTCACCTCTGTTGTGTTCATAGTGTTCAAAGCTTTATGTATTTTATTTTTACTCATAATAATCAGAGACATTAATGGACTGAATTTATAAGAATTATTAAAACATTTATTATAGAAAAAAGTATTTTAAAATAGTAAATACTATAAATAGAAAGTAGTATTTCCTACCAACTATACAGTGATACATTTGCCTCATTCTATCTTACTAAATTTCAGTTATGGCCACTTAATAATTACCTGTAGTTGAGATACCCAGACTTTTATAGTATTTTTAGAATTGAGACATAATTTACATGCAATGTTATATTAGTTATAATTATTATATTATAAATGTTATATTAGTTATAACTGTTAAATTAGTTATAATTGATATAAAACATTTTATGTACAACATGATTCAATATTTGTATATGTTGTGAAATGATGCCCATGTATTAGTTAATCTTCACACATAATTAAAATTATGAGAACTTTAAGATCTACTCTCTTAGAAACTTTTCAAATATAAAAGAATATTATTAACTATAGTCACCATGCTGTACATATATAGCCATGCCTTATTTATTTTATATATAATGTTTAATATTTTATTGATAGTTTAACTTTTAATCACCTTGATATTCCTTCTTAAATTGGTTATTGTAACTAGTTTACTGGTTTATAATTGGATGACCTTTCATCTTCATTAATTAGGCCTATGTAATTTCTACTTACCTGAAACCCTGCCCTGATTCTCTTTCCCACATACTTATGCTATATAACTTTTCAGAAGATTAAGCTTTCTAACTTGAGCTCAGGTCCTATAAGAGATAGTTAACTTCTTGTCAAAATACACATCTTCTGTTTTACCTCCCAAATGTAGCATCATATACATCTATACAAAGATTAAAATTGTTCAAGGAATTTGATTAGTATTCTTCTTGCAATCTGGGCTTTTTTTTGACTATTTTCCATAATTATCTTTCATATTCTTGTAGATATAAATATTTGCTGACTTTTTTAATATAGTCTATTCTATGAAAAACAAAAATAAAAATATTGCATCTAATATTGTATGGGAGGAGTTACCTCATGTTACTAAAATTTTGATAAGTAATAGTCTGTGTAATACACCAAATTTAAATTCAGCAATTAGAGATGCTGTAAACATATGTTTTCTTACAAAAAATAATCAAATCATTTGAATAATGTAACTTCTTAACTAACATAGGTCATCATTAGGAAAATTATGATAGTAGGAATAGATAATGAAGAAACATTTAAGAACCTGGAAAAATAGAAATCCATACAATACAATGGCAACACATTTGATAAAACTGTGACTTAAGAAGATTTGGAAGTCAAAGATTGCCTTCAGAATCTATAGCTACAGGAAAAGAGTTCAGAAAACATATTACAAATAGTATTGTTTATTGGCTATATATGGAAAAGTGTTAGAGAAATAAGTTAGTCAAGGAAAGAACAGAGTTTTGAAAGAATAAATAAAATGAAATAGAAAAATTTAGAAGTCTAGAGCTTTTCAAAGTTATAAAGCCAATTGATTTGAACCCCTTAAGTCTCTACTCTCCTCCCCCAAAGATTGAACAAACCTTTGCAAGACAACACACAGTAAACATTTAAATTAAGTTGGGGCTAATATCAGACTTAAAGTGTGATATCTGTTAAATATTTTTAACTAAATAAAATATTTCAGGGCAAAAGGCTTGATTAAGCCTTTCCCAGGAATTCCAACAGCTTTAAGATAGTGCTTTTTAAACTGAGAAAGACTAAGACTGCAGCAGCAAATAAGAGAAATGTGTCATATTCAAAGAATTAACATGCAAACAAATTCTACAATACCTGTTCTAGAGTTTTATTTCGATGAAACCTCAGGCTAGATGTGGTTGTGACTATTTGATACTTAGAATGTTGGTCCTTCAGGCTCCTTCAGACAGAAGTAACTTTAAAATAGGAAAGCCATTCAAGAAGTATATATTTCCATAATCCACTTCATTCTGAGTTTTAGAAATTTAATAGAAAAAGGAGGTTCCCAGAGGAAACATGAAGCAAAATAAACAGTAATGCAGAGTAGAAGTTGAGCAGAATCAAGGAACGTTCTTCTTTCACAGGGTTGCAACCGTCACAGCATCTCCCCAGTAGAAGGACTTCGGAACTGCCCCCTTTCCCATAGATAAGAGTGATTGTTGTGGTTATTCTGTTCCTGTCTACTACCTTCATCAAGTGCATAGAAATTTTAGCACATTGTTCAGAAGTCTCTGTACAAAGACTTACATCAAGACCAGATGTAGAAATTATCACAACATAAAAATCTCTTCTTACTACAGTTGAACTCTTTATCTCATGATAGTGTCCTTTGTGTTTTGAACACAATAGAATATAATTCCATCAACTGAAAAGGCTTTACCACATCTTAAGTACTGTCTTCCTTCTTTCTTCCTTCCTTCCTTCCTTCCTTCCTTCCTTCCTTCCTTCCTTCCTTCCTTCCTTCCTTCCTTCCTTCCTTCCTTCCTTCCTTTCTTGCCAATTTTACCAAAACTTTTCCTATAAACGTTTCTCCTTCTGAAAGAATATATGAAATATAATATGTTACTATTTAAAAAGAGCAAAGTATAAGTATATAAAGTAAAGGTATATAAAAAGGTGTTCAACATCACTAATCATTAGGAAAATATATATCATATTTTCTTTATCCATTCATCCTTTGATGGGCAATTAAGTTGTTTCCATGTATTGGCTGTTAAAAATGCTGCAAGGAATATGACATCGTTTAGAGATAGTAATTTTGTTACCTTCAGATAAATACCCAGAAGTAAAGTTTCTGGACCATATAGTAATTCTATTTTTAAATTTTTTTGAGAAATATTCATACTGTTTTCCAGAGAGGCTATACTAGTTTACATTCCCACCAACAGTGCATAGGGTTCCCTTTTCTACATATCCTGGCTAACATCTGTTTTCTCTTTTTGATGATAACCATTCTAACAGATGTGAGGTGAAATCTCATTCTGCCTTTTATTTTGCATTTCCCTGATAATTAGTAATGTTATATGTCAATTACATTCAATAAAGTTGGGAAAAATTAAACCAAATCACAAGGGTGAGTTGATTAATCTATAACAGTAATTAAAACATTTAGCATGCCTCTATCAAGATTTATTAGGTAGACAAAAACAAATCACAAAGGGTATAGGCAATTTGAATGGCAAGTAAAATGTTTATTCATAAATCTATATATTTATTAAATTAAGTTTATTTTCCTGATTGCATTCACATTGATGGTTTTCCAAAAAGTGATCTTCTAGGCAAAAATTTTTCATATTTCAAATTTTAGATACCATAATTACCATGGACCAGAACATAAAAAAATAAAAATAAACACTAAAATATATCAATTAATTTGAAAATATTATTTAAAAAGCAAATGTTCTAAAAATGACAAAATGGTTATAAGTAAAAGACTATCATAATGGAAACTAAACATTTTTAAAAACTAAATGAAAAGATAGCTAGTAGCAAAACTCAAGGAATATAAGAAAATATTTAGTGATAAATGTTTAAAGTTGATTTAATGTATGTAGAAAGATAAAATGACAAATCAATACATTAGTAAAACAATAAAATTAACAAATATAATCACTGACATTTTGTTTAATATCTACAGATAATGCAAACCTTGATGTGTGTGTGTGTATTATATATATATACATATATATATATACACATGCACACACACATATATATATATAATTTAACAAAAAATTAGATCTCAATAGTTTAATAAATGTTTTATAACTATCTTTTAAAAATCTATCATTTACTGCAACTATAACATATTGAAGTTAATTTTTGTGTAAGGTATAAGTTTTGTATTTCATATCTATGTAATTTTCATTTTTGAATATGGATTTCCAATATTCACATTACTGTTTGTTGGAAAATTATTTTTCTGCATTAACTGCCTTTGTATCTTTGCCAAAGATCAATTAACTACATTTGTGCTGCTCTCTTTCTGGCATATTTATTTGATTCTATTGATCTATGTATCTATTTTTTCACTAATTCCATTCTATATCAACACACGATGGTTTTATAAGTATAGAAATCAAGTAGTATTAATACTCTTTCTTCTTCAGTATTGTGTTGGCTATTCTTGATCTTTTGCCTTTGCATATAAATTTTGAATCCTTATGTCATAATACACAAATAAGCTAGCTGGGATTTGACTTGGGATGACTTTCCGTTAAAACTACATTCTTTTTGCTTAGAAGCTTTCGAATCCATCGTAATTGAAGAGTTATAAGAGTGAGTCCTTTATTTCCTCTTTTCATGTAATGTAGTTGTATCTCCTTCATATTTTACTCTTATTCTGGGACAACTGTTGGCTATCTATTAGGGCGTAGGTGAAGTATAAGTTTCAATGTAGACTTCATGGACTTCCTACACTTACCTAGAAAGTGGAAAACAGAAAGTAAGTAGTTAGCAATTAGATCTCGTTGATGTCCTCTTTTCTGAAATAGAAGGGAACTTCAGGAGACATGATTTAGAGTAAGTATAAATGTCTTCCTTTGATTTTGTTTAATCATAACATGCTAGCTTTTTCTTTGAAAATTTCAATATAGAACAAATTATATTTATGCTTGCTGTGTTCATGAGTCAAACTAAAAAATAATAGTGTAAAAAACAGCAAGTTGTGAACACTAAAAATAGGAATGTATAAAAACTGTTCGAAACATTAAATCACATTAAGATGTTTCTTCTTCTAATATTAAAGTATGTATTTTGATTAGTTGCCATGAAGGACTCAGTTTTAAGTTGCAATAGAAATGTAAAGTAAAAATAGGCTATTTTTATTAATGCGAATTCATTTTGATAAAACAGCAAAAGAACTTTCATTTATCTTGGACAGGTAACATTAATTATCTCCTTACAAATATTTGTAATTTAAGACACTTGAAAAATAACTTTCTAGTTAGCATCACAAATATAGTTAAGAAAAAAATCTTAAGTATTGGAATTTCAAATTCATAGCTGCTAAGTATATTGGTTGCAACGATTTAATATCTAAACTATATAGTCACTCTTTAATGAAAAAAAGTTTGTTAATTACAATTATGAAAAGTCAGATTTATTATTTTATTATTATTTATAAATTAATTTACTCCCAAATTCTTTTAAAGTGCATGCCCTCCTGTATCTCCTTACTGTTACTTTTTATTGCTTAGCTTTATTTCTATTTTTTAGTGGTAATAAATCTCTTTCATAGAATTTGCTAAAATTTCATGTTGATATTTCCAGTGAGCATCAGTTGTAGTAGTTTAAAGGAAAGTATTAATAATTATTTATTGCATTTATTATCATCATTAAAACATTTGACATTTTGCACATATAAACTATGTCAGCATCAAGTTAAACATTTTAATCCAGATCATTTCAATCATATCCTTAGGCCACTACTCTAAAATACATT
Source organism: Eonycteris spelaea (assembly GCA_003508835.1). Lineage (NCBI taxonomy): Eukaryota > Metazoa > Chordata > Mammalia > Chiroptera > Pteropodidae > Eonycteris > Eonycteris spelaea. The sequence goes on along the minus strand of PUFA01000018.1, from coordinate 10,808,984 downwards.
TGGAAATATATTTTAGATTTCTGCCATTTGTGTCTACTTTCTTCTCTAAAGCAAACATTGAAGTTGTGTGTTAAATTCAGTGTTAGTCAATCTATTTTATGTAGTATATTTGAAAATGCAACAATGAAATTGGAAATAGGTATCACATCAGAATGTTTACAAGCTCAACAGCTGAAATATCCTTGGAAAATCATTCAGAAACTGCTAAGAGATAATGACTTTGCTATGAAAGTGACTATAAAATTAGTTATAACAGAAGTTATAAATATTTGCCAACCATCCTAAAAGGATAGAGAGATCAAGTATTAATCTCCATCATTCTAGGAAATCACACCAATAAACATTTTCAAGGATATGAAATATTAAAACAGATTCCTAGTATTGCCATGGCTCAGTCCATATTCACAGTAAAAGCCCCATATAAATGCTAGTGACTGAATTATGTCCCCCTGCACACACACACACACACAAATTCATCCTTGAAAACATAACTCCCAATGTGACTGTAATAAAGATAGGTCTTCTAAGAGGTCATTTAGGTTAACGAAAGTCATAAGGGTGAAGGTATAATCTGACAGGTGGTCTCATAGAAAGAGGAATGGACATATCTCTCTTTACCCACTGAGAAAAAAGAGATCATGTAGGCACAATGCAAACAGTGGCCACCTACAAGCCAAGAGAAAAAGCCTCAATGAAATCTGTTTGCCAGCATCTTAATCTTGGGCTTCCCAGTCTCCAGCACTCTGAGAAATAAATTTCTATTGTTTAAGCCACCTAGTCTATGATATTTTTTTATGGCAGGCTGTGCAGACTAGTAGAATAAATTATGCTAAACCTGAGTTTTGAAAATTAAACATATAGTATATAATTAAAAACAATGATTTCTGACTAGGATACCACAATAATTTTATTCAAAAATGTTGTACTATCCTTTCTAGAAAATTATACAAATATTGCTTAATGTATTACATTCACTTTAAAAAGATTTCTAACCAATTTTTGCTGTTTTTGTTTTAAATACAATGTTATACAATTTAACTATAGCCAATAGATACTCTGGATCTATGGTAAATGAGAAATTTTCTTTCTTTTTAGCAATAAAAATAGCAACAAAATGAAGGGGCAGGAAATAAAGAAGTTTGTTAGCGTTATAGGGGAAAAAACTGAGAGACATTTCTTTCGGAAATCCAGAATGTGTGATTTTGAGCTGAATGACATTATGAAAGCAACTAGTAGAAATAAAAACTGGTCATAAAAAAGTGCCAGATATATCTCACCCCAGGATTAAAAACTCTGTCTTCTGGCCACTTCTCACAGGATGACAGCTCTGCTCTACCAGTAAGGCACTAAGTGGTGCCTACAGTTCCTGATCTTCTTAGCTTGCCTCTCCTGGCTTGGAACTCCTACCTTAAGAGTCAGATAGGCTGAGGGCAATCAAAGTCCAGTATCTTTTGCCTATCATGTCCAGGGAAGAGATTACCCCTTACAAGTGGATGCTGGGTAGAGAAAGTATTTCTCAACTTTCCTAAAATAACACTTCTTCAATTCGGGGCTGAGGGTAATAAGACATACTGGTCACTTGCCCCTTTCATATGAACCATCATATCCCTAGATCAGAAGCTGTGAGGAGAGATACATCTGCTGGGGTAAAGCCTCCATCACAGTGAGATGAGGACAGTTTAAATCAAAGTAGGGGCATGTTAGATGAAATTAAGGCAGGGAAAAGTAGAATCGGTTTTCACACTTGAGAGAAAAAACTAGTATGTCTGAAACCATGGTAGCAGAAGAAAATGAGCTCAAATATTCAGGTGAGGTAGGCAGGTCTGGTGCTTCAGAGAATGTAGGCCTTATTAAAATGTTTGAACAAAAGTAAAAATGACTAATTAAAACTTTGCCTTTCTGCCCAGGCCTTTTTAAATATTAATAAAATTTAACTAAATAGATATTATAGTAATGGCAGAATTCTGGGTCGCTAATAGCAGGTAGTAAATAATTTTATTTTAAAAAAGTCCTTTGACCATACTAAAATAGAATTATAGTAAAATAGAACCACAGAGAAAATTTATCATTCCATTAAATTGCTGCGTAGTTTTTTGTGTAATCAAATATAATTACCGGTACTGAATATAAAAGAAAGAACCCCAGAAAAGGCTGAAGTTAAAATTTTAATCAGTTGATTCAAACAGGGACTTGGATTCAGAATATACTTTATCTAGTGGGAACTATATAAATTTTTATAGTTTGCAATATATCTTGCCTAAGAAACATGATGTTTGAGCTACACACCTACTACTACTACATGACAGCCCTACTTTATATTGATTTCCACGTGACATTAATCCTTTGTATTTGTTTGTTAATTAAAGCTTTTATTTACTTTGTAATCTAATATGCAGTCAACAAAAATGTATTCCCTGCTTACTAATATAAGTGTTACATAGGATAAGAAGATCTGTCTGATACTTAGAGTTAGGGCTAAATAAGAAATTCAAAAATAACATATTTAGAAATCTCATAAAGATCCAATTTGAGGAACATATTCTGGGCACTATTATATATGTGAAAACAGTAAATACATTCTAAGATATTGGGGACAGAAAAATCGAGTTAAGTTGTGGTACTTTGTGCTAACAATAATGGACATAAGTTCCTATGTTTGCGTTTTTATCATGCTCTTTTTGCCTCAGTATCATTTCGAGGTAAATTAGCATGCCACACATGTGCAAGTGTTAAGGATTATAATAAAGGTGATATAGGACAGCTAGTTCCCTTTGTAACTACGAGATGGTAAATGTAGACCTTCAGTTGTTATGGCAACCTTCAATTAATGAAAGTATCATCAATGTCATCTTTCTACAATATTTAATAAGCTATTTCCATTAAACATGATTTAATATTCCTTTCTGAATCCAATGACATAGCTGAAGTTAAAAGCCATATTTAAAAAAATGAAAATAGATATTGCCTCAATTGTTTAATGAAAAAAAATCTTTCAAAAACTCTTAAAATAAAATTTTTGTAAAGATAGCTATAGCTATATTGCTAATAAAAATTAATAGCTTCTACATAGTTAAACTTTCATATGGATTATGGATCATTATAGATTTTCTGTTAGGCTAGTGGGGACAGATTCGAAGATGATGACGATGATGATGATGATGATGATTATAATGATGTGATAACTAACAGAAAATTATGCTAACATTAGAAGTGTTCTTTGTCAGATAAATAGTAACATGTGATTTTATTCTTATCAAAATAATCCTCTTCATACTCTCACAAAATCATTAACACAAACAAAAAGTTGAAAATCCAAGATTATTATATGAATGGATGTGGTATTGGGAAATAAGATTTGAATTTATAATGACTACTATTTATAGAAGGACTTTTTAGATACTTATCTTGGATCCTCAACACATGTAAGGTAGATTTGTAAAAAAATCTCATTTTATAGATTGGGAAAATGAGACACCAAGAGCTAAAATTAATATTTTAAAGATCACACAACAAAAATGTGGAAGAGAAAGGGTCTGGTCAAATCCATCTGGTGCCAAAATCTACCCTCTTTCCATTATACCAGGCTGTCCCTTAGAAACACTTTGGGGTTATGACCTAAAAATAATATCATAACATTTATAAGTGTACAAAGTATGTTATGAAATTCTAGTGTCCTTATTTTAACCATCTACTGAATGATAAAAATTAATATCTGAGTTTTAGGTGTAAGCTAAATAATGCTTCAAGTTTAATTCTTGATTTCTAAATCTCCTTTGAGCACAACCCAGGATGATGTAAAAAGTAACTGGAGCATGATTAGAAAAGAAAATATTCTGTGATTCAGTGATTAGCAATGTGAACCTTGGGAAGGAAGCTAAAAGCTACAACTTGGAATAATAGGATTGTTTAGTGCCATAGATGTTAATAAAGTCTAAGAGAAAAGAGTCTTAGGAAAGTGAGCCCCTTTTATCTTTTTCCTTATATATCTAAAGAAAGTAACCTAAAATAAAAGCAGTATATTTTCTTATTGCCATAACCAGAAAGATTGAATCAGTTTCAATCAATAACACTGAAGGAATTAGAACATCAAATTTATATTTGTCATTTTTGTGATAGCAAGAGTAAATTCATTTGGACAGAGACATGGGCTGAAGCCCAAGTTTGTCCAAATACTAGTTAAATTTCTTTAATAATAATAATAATAATATTAAAAATTGTATTAGCACGTACTGATGATCACTTTCTATGCATTATATAAACTAGTAAGATACGCTTTATGTGCATTTTCATGTTAAAAAATAACGTTCCTCATAGGAAATTAACCACTTACCCTTCAGTTTCCCTATTGAAAAGGAAGGTCATGATTTTATGGTGACAATCTAATGGAGTCAGTACATACATGGTTAAGAGCACAAGAACTGGGCCAGGTAATCTTGGATTTAAATTCCAGTTTTTCTACTTTCTACTTCTGTGATCTTGAACAAAGCACTTTGAGCCTTCTATTTTGCTTATGTATTTTGGGAAAAAATTAAATGTTTGTTTCACAGGATTGTTTAGAGGACTAAATGCATGTAACCGTCTTAACACAGTGCCTGGCATATAGTCAGTGCTCAGTAAGTATTAGTTGTCACTATTAATAATAACGTTATTGACATGTGTAGGCCATCTGGCACAAAGGAAGTACCCACTAGAGTACTTAACATGCCTGAACACAAAAACGTATTGAGAAGATCACAAGAGTAGCTGAAAATTAAGTTTAATTTCACAATAATTATTTGAATGTTTCCTTTTTCCTACTTCTCATGTTTGTTGTTGTTATTGTTGCTATTGTTTTTAAAATAACCACCGCCACAATGAAAAAGTTCAAATTTAGTGAATGAATGAAGAGTAAGCATACATTGGACAGTAACTGTTGGGTTGAAATATATGAAATTGTGAATGTTCTTTTAACTCCTCTTTTAAAGAGTAATATTTATTGAGTTAACTACATATACTATTTATTAATACTCCCAGTGATTGTTTTGGAACTCACACTATTTACTTAAAAAAAGTTTTTAATAATAATAAATTAGCTAACTTTGAGTGACTATTAAGTTCAAGGATTATGTTAAATGTTTCTTATCAATAAAATAATTTAACTATCACAACAATACTATAGGGTAGACACTATTATACCTCCATTTTACAGATGAAAATTTTAAGGCCAAGAAAGGTTTAAATGACCCGCTGAAGGAAACTCAGCAAGATGTGGCAGATACTAAGGTGGAACTTATAGGTCTGATTCTAGAGAAGGCTTTTTTAATCATTATGCTGAACAACTGAGAGAAACACCTACAGTTAAACAGAGAGTATTATAAAGAAAATCTATTGTATTATATACAATAGGAAGGTATTATATTTTAGATTTACTTAATAAAAATGAAATGTGCCAAATAAGAGGATCCATTAGAGTTGTTTAAAGAAACTGTCTTTGAGGTCAAATTCATAAAATCTTCATTAAGTCCAAGGTCTTTGAGTTTAGTTTCTATGTTTTCTTCTATGCATTTTATTGATTCCAGTCTTATATTCAGGTCCTTAATCCATTTTGAGTTAATTTTGGTGTGTGCTGATAGATAACAGTATAGTTTCATTATTTTGCAAATGGCCTTCCAATTTTCACAGCACCATTTGCAACAACATGGATGGACCTCAAGATAATCATGCTAAGTGAAATAAGCCAGACAGAAAAAAAATTAAAAATCACATGATATCACTTATATGTGGGATAAGAACCTAGAAGCAACAAATGAACAGGACAAACAAACAGAGACTCGGGGACATGGACAATGAACTAGTGGTTACCAGAGGATAGGGGTGGGGGAGAAGGGAAGAGAAAGACAGAGTAAAGAACTCAAATATAGGGGGTGGGGAAGAGTGAAGTGGGTAAAGGAGATCAAATATATGGGTGCTGAAGGAAACTGGACTTGGGTAGTAATCACACAATAAAATATGTAGATGTCAAATTATAATGTACACCTGAAATTATATAATTATATTAACCAATGTTACCCCAATAAACTTAATTAAGAAAAAAAAAAGCAACTGTGAACTTATGAAGAGACTATGCAATTTGAAAATTATGTATTCATGATAGTGATTTAAGCCCAAAAGAAAAATTAAATCAACCAAGTAGCACTTAGAGTTTATTGCTCAGTATATATGGCTCCCTTTTGAACCATATATGTAACTCTTTCCTCTTGTTTACAATATTTTATTACAAAAACCCACATGCAAATGAGTTAAACAGTATTTAGAGGTGGAAAACCACATGAATTAGATAGATCCCTTATGAAAGATTAGAAGAGGAGTTTGATTAAATGGTGCATGTTGTTCAGAACTCAACGAATGTGATGTGAAAGGTTCAATTTGACTTATAAGTAAATGAGATTATGCTGAGCATTGAAACTCTGGAACTTCTTGAGTTCCAGTGACCTATAATCGCTCCAGAGCTGAATACTGGTGGGTAATATGAACAAACCAGCTGCTCATGAATCCAAGTTGTCTCATCTATCCTCCACAATGTTACTACTGCATTGAAGCTATTGCTATGGTGGAAAGTGGTAGATAATTGTGCTGATGGATTTTGGGAATTATTTTAGGTTACAAGTGATTGTAGCAGATTGACGTCCTGTTTTCCTGTGCCTTTTTTTGTTCAACAAGGAGGGCTGAAGAAATTCCACTTGATTAAAACACAAGTGCATCCTGCTGGTGAACATTGGATTGCATTCTTTATATACATAATTTTATTTGTTCATCAAAATGAACCTATACCCATATTCAGTTATTTTGCTTGTTTTGATACATTTACTTATTAAGTAATTGGTTGAACATCACAATTCTGATAAACAATGAGGGTAAAATATATACCATGTTTTTCTGATTGTATTATTCATGATTCCTTTTACATGATAATTTTTTACTTTTTCTTTTAAAACAATTTAATGTTTGTATCTTGTTTGAAGCTAAGCTCAACTATAATAACCAAAGACTACTGCTCTGAGAAATAGTATATATTAGTACTACAAGAATTGACTTTAGTGTCAGATAAATAGGCATTCTAGTTTCATATTCACCACTTAATAATTTTACAATATTAGGCAAATTATATATTCTTTTTGAGACTAGATTTCCAAATTCATAGCATAGGCATAAAATCTCATAGAACTGAATAGAGACTTCTAAACACTAATCAAAGTACCTGGAATAGAACAAATATTCAATACATATTAGATGTCATGAATATTATTGTTGTTGTTATTATTCCCTGTACACCCATTACAAATTATACATATCAGTGCTGTTGTAATTATTATTTACATGATTTGGATTTCCAAAGATGACCCATTGTGGAAAATTAGAAAGTGCTTGTTTAATTTATTCAATGACTTCAAAATATACAAAATTTCTTATTTATACCAAGAGATGCAAATGAATTGAGTGTTAAATGGCCTGGAAAATAATGTTGAGCCCAGTGTAAGGAAAGTTAATTTTAATAGGTTAATTACTATATGGAACTCAAATTCAAATTTTACCATGAATTATGGCTATCTCAAAATATTATTGCAAATTTTACAGTGGCTGGAGCTATCTTTCTACAAAACTCTGAATATGAATTAGTTAGTAAAAGCAAAAGCATTATATGCACATAAAATATATAAACATGTAGATGTACATTATATAGAGTCATTTTAAAGAATATACAGGCATACCTCACTTTCTTACACTTTGCTTTATTGCACTTCACAGATATTGCATTTTTTACAAATTGTGGGTGGTGGCAACCTACATTGAGCAAGTTTGTTTGAACCACTTTTCCATTAGCATTTGGTTGCTTCATGTCTCTGTGTCACATTTTTGTAATTCTTGAAATATTTCATACCTTTTCATTATCATTATATTTGCTATGATGGCACATGATCAGTAACCTTTGATATTACTATTATAATTATTCTGTGGCATCATGAACTTTGATCCTATTATAAGGTAAACACAATCAATAAATGCTGTGTGTGTTGACTGCACCACTGACTAGCCATTCCCCTTTCTCTCTCCTTCCCCACAAGCCCCTCTATTCCCTGAGACACAACAATATTGAAGTTAAGCCGATTAAGTATTCTAGAGTAACCACCAACATCGAGGCAAACCCTCCACCTGCAATAAGATTATGACTCACAAGGCTCAGATTATGACTAGAATTTTTAAGGAATAATGCATTTTTAAATTAAGGTTTATAAATTGCTTTTTTAGACATAATGCTATTGCACATTTAGTATACTACAGTGTAGGATAAACATAACTTTTATATGCACTGGAAAACCAAAAAAAAATTGTGTGACTCATTTTATTGTGATATTTGTTCCATTTCTGTCATCTGTAACTGAACCCGAAATATATCTGAGGTACTCCTATAACAGAAAAAAATTGATTTAAATTTTGTTGTGATTTTCTAGTTTGTCACTAGATATTACTAATATAGGAATTAAAACTGTTTACTATCAATTTACATAGATTGTATTTTTTCACGTTTAGATGAAAAATAAAAATTATTCAATTTTAATATCTGTCAAACCAATAGACATGCATCTCATCAAGGGCATTATTAGATGATATTGAGATTATTGTGAGGAGAGTGCGAACTTTTGCAACAGCCTCATGGAATAGAGACAACACTCTAACCATGCTTTCAAGATGTAGATTGTGACATTGATGAGAAAAATGTTACATATTTTCTTTTAAAAGTTGTCTAAGATTGCCAACCTTATCATTACTGATTTTAACTATTATCATCTGAAATTTTAACAAATACATTTAAAATAGCTTCCTTTAAATAAATATACTTTCATCATAATATGCAGGCACTTCTCCAAGGAACTGTACTTAATATGGATTCATTTTTGTTGCAATACTAAATAGGTTATGTACAATCTAGTTATTTGTGATAGCTAGAATGTTATTACAGCACTTAAGTTACTGCTTGAAAATTATAGTCCGATATTGGGAGAGTTGTTTGTTTTCAAGTTTCAATTCAAATGTTGTATTTGTTAGTTTTTTGCCAAATCATCAATTTCTAACTGATCAAGCATTCATTGAAAAATCTAAATGAAAATCTAAATAATTTTTCCTCTTTTATCCCATATTCTTTTCAATAACTTAATAGTGTTTACAATTTTCCTTTGTGATAAGGTTATATAAGTATTTATCTATTTACTAGAATCAAATGATAGTTTACAAAGCATAGTTCAAAACTCCTCTTGATTTATAGAATTAATGCTCTGACTTGACCTACAAATATTTTATTTGGGAACACTTTCATTGGATAGAGTATCTCCTCTTTTGAAGAGGGAAGATCAGAAATTTTCTTTCCAATTTAATTGTTCTTTTTAATCAGGGAAGCCTTGATAATGTAATAATTGATACCATTACAAGATGCTACAATTTCATCACATATTTCTTAATATTTAAAATGCTAACCTCTTTCCAACTCAGGAGAGAATAATTTGCCTAAGACATACTCAGAAATTGTGATATTTTTAAAATGGCCAATACCACTCATATAAAATATTTCCTAAGCAGAATAAAAGCAGAAATTTTAAAACTATATAAAAAGCATTACTTTTGTATCTGTGAGAACAGATTTTCCTTTGTGCTTTTCTCTGTAAAGCATTTACTACTGTTTCAACTAGTCAAATATTTCTGAAAATGTATTCTTGAAAATATTACTAGATGTCCAACAAAAATATTAGTATTTATTGTTGAATTACTAAGTAAATTGTGTACACCTATAAAATACTAATACATATGTAGAGTTAATCATATGTGTTTGATTACTATAAGACTCTTGTATTAAATTACAATATGCCATGTTCAGTAATGCCAGAAAGTTTTATTTGTTATCACATTGAATGAATGTATGCCTGATATTTTGATTTCAGAAGTGTGATAACATTAACAAATAACCATGACATTGATTTATATTATCTAGTCAATGAGCAACTATATATACTACGTAATTCATTCTAGTAGGTATTTTTTTTAATAAGATTGTTACGTAATTATTAGTTTTTGGTTTTTTTCTGGCATAACGATTTTTTAAACAATACTAATGACCATGCAAACATTAAGATAATAATTATACCGATGATACATATATATACATAGACACACATAAAATTCATATACATGTGTATTTGAGCATGGATAAAACATAAAAGTCAGAGAGATATTGATCATAGTGTGATAGAAACGAAAAAGAGGCAGTGGAAAAAATGCAAAATAGTATTTGGTCATTATCAAAACAAAATAGAGAAAGAGAGAGAGAGAAAGTGAGAGAGAAGAGAAAGTAAGATGGAAGAAAGGATAAAAGAAAGAAAGGAAGGAAGGGCAAGTGGAAGGGAAGAAGGAAGATAAGGAGAGAAGGAAAAACAGAGCAGTATAAGAAATTATTATACAGTGATGAAGAATATTTTGTTTTATGTCAGATTGTCTAATCTTAACTTTATTATTGTTAACTTGGGCAAGATATTTAGTGTCCAAATTTTAGTTATCTTAGCTCTAAATGTAATATAATACATACATATATATATATATATATATATATATGTTATGTTGCAAGGATTAAATGAGTAAAAATATATAAAGGTTATTTCATAGTATTAGGCAGATAGTATTAAATATATTAAGTATCATCATTTCTTATATTTTCATCATGTGTTATATTTATAACTGTATATAACATATGTATTATACAAATTAATTAACCATGAATCTATGCCTAAAAGAAGAATTTTTAAACAAAATGGTAAACCATTTATGACTAACAACAAGAACATTTTAGTGTTTCAAAGTAAATGTGAAAAATTTCACACAAAGCACATCAAGAAGTTAAAAGAGATTACATAGTTATTGATATTTGACAGTCTTAAGAATATCTTAAAAAATAAAGTAAAACTTATAGTTCCTATTCTTTACTCTTTTGCTAGAAAATACTAATTGAAACAGTATTCTATGTAGATTTGGATAAAAGTAATATATATACAAATGAACTTGTTTTGCCACTGATAAAAGCATCTGTCTCAACAACATTTAAACTAAACAAAGGACACAGTATAGCTCACGAATATCAACTTGTGTCTCATTAATACCCTGTAATATTGTGATTAAGTGTGTAGTATATTAAAGAAATATTGGACTGATTCATAGTGATTTTCAATTAAGATATTTAAGATTTGCTTTTTAAATATAAGAATACAGGTTGCCTTTTGAAATGAGGGTTAGGTGAGAATACATAATGTTAAAAGACCAGATGTTGTTTTCCTTAACAAACATTTATTATTTAAAGAACTTTATTTAAAATATAGTGGTTAAAAGATAAAAAGGATTAGAGACCTTAAAATAATTGTTATGATAGTTAGTGACTGAATTATTGTCTGAGGTTTTACTACCTTCTACCTGATAGAAAAAAGAGAAAATTGCAATTTTCCAAGTGACATACCTAAGTAGGGTTCCACCTTCTAAATTTAGCTGGGAGAACTGAGTGAATATAAAAAAGTAAGAAATTATGCTTGTTTCCTAAGGTTGCCATAATAAAATTTTTGGTGGCTAAAAAACCAAAAACTTATTGCCATATAGTTTTAGAAGTTAAAAAGTCCAAAATCATAGTTTGGCAGGGCTAGTTCCTTCTAAAGACTATGATGTTCCAATCTTTTCTTCTAGTTTCTGGTACCCTCAGATACTCCTTGGTTTGCAGATGACATTCTCCCTTTATCTTTCTTCTATCCTTATCTTTCTCTTCATATGGCATTCTTTTTATGAAGTCACCAGTGATACTGACTTAGGGGTCCACTCTACTCTAATACAGCCTCATCTTAATTAGTTACATCTGCAATATTTCCAAGGTACGGGCAGTTAGGATTGATCATATAAATTTGGTGGGGGTGGGGGGCAATTCATTCCATAATGAAGTCTAGTTTGCTTTTGTCTCAGGTAATATTCTGTAATAAAATGTTATCATTAATAAAGCTGGTATTCTCATCCTTATTTACCTCCTGTGACTATTTCAAAATATTTCACTTTATCTGAACTATAGCAGTGTTTGTGGGATAATTAGTACCAATTAGTACCAACCATAGGTAACTAAGTTCATGAGGATCTGAAGATCTGCAGTTGTTGGAGTCCAACAAGCATTGCTGTGATCTTTATATATCTGATATTTCAAACATTGAATATAATTGTTAATTTCTTCACATCAGATGAGGATGTCAAAAAAAGAGTATTTAGATAATGAGTAATTAGGGTCTGTTTTCAAAAATATGTTCTGTTTATTTAAATGTATTTTTTTAGGGAGGATTCTTATTTTCCTCAGTAGGAGTAATCTGTCTTTCAGCAGTTTCTTTGTATTCAGTAAAGTTATTTTTTAAATGCCAGAAGTGTCTTGGCTGATTTGTTCTCTGTGCAGTAAAACATTTGCCTTTTCAATGACACTTTGGCCACCATTTTCCAATTGTTTTGAATCCTTATAACTTCTTTTTAATGTGTGCCACACTAGCCTATAGCATTTCTACTAAAATGAGAAATAAAGGAAGCCTCTTATTGCATTTTTAATAATGTATTGTTAAATATCACCTTTGAAATGTGGTAAGTTGAAATAGATATATTTTAACATGGAAACATTTGCCATCAACTTGTTTTCTTTTAACAAAAATAAATGTTATATTTTTAAAATGTCTTTTCTATGTTCATTACAATTTCATGTGGTCTAAGTCACTAAGTTAATATATCTTATATAACAATATAGTCATTATACAGAATTTCCTTAATTCTAATTCACTTTTAGTCATTTTTCAGCATTGTTTCAACTATTAAAATACATCTTATAATTAATGGAGACTTTAATAGGATACTTTCTTTCTCCTTGTACTCATAACCAACAATATTTTTAAATCAATTCTGTACCTCACAAACAACAGTTTTATTGAATCAAGAAATGTGTTATAAAATCATTCTTACATTTCTTACTTGGAAATAATCCATTAATTAATATTCTAGCACTTCAAAAGTTATATAAGTATGATGACTATATGGTCTGTTTTGCTCAGGCAGCCTGAATTTTATATCTATTGTTCTATCATAATCATAGCATATAACTTAACTCTTGAATGTATCACAGTGTGAATGAGAAATTACATGTTTACCCCACACATAAGTGAAATTAGTCTATAGTTTTTATTTAATAATAAAAAGGTTATATCATAAAGTTATACTTTGAACTGGGTCTCTTCCAGTTTATAAAAAATAATAAACATGTTTCTCAAATATGAACTCATTTCTATAAAATGTAGATTGCATCATGAAATCATTATTTCTTCTGTCAAAGAAACTCAAAATGGTCTCAAAAGCATATAATAAGTTTGAAAATATCTTGTAAAATTGGTATTTCAAATACAATTCTGTAAGCAACATTTTAGAATATAGTCTTCTGTTTAAAAACCTGTGACAAATCAGTCATTTTGATAAGATATGCTAAGCTATAACTATGTAAGAATAATATCCTTGGATATGTCACCAAATCTATATAATAATTTACCAAAGAATATATCCAATGAATCTTTTCCTTATAAATTCATATCTAAAACAACAAACATGTAAATGTAGATTCACAAAAAAAGAGAAAAAAAATCTCATCCACTTTTTCTCAAGAAAGAAATAAAAATTATATTAGATCAATAGATTATTATACAGACTGAATTTTTTTATGAGGTGAGAAACATATCAGTCTCATTAGAGATAGTGGCAAGTAGAGGGAGGTAGAAGAAAGGAAGCATAGCATTAATCAACATGCTCATTTCAGGACTTAGAAACTGTGATCAAGGCATGCAACTACAGAATAGGGAAAATAATTTTCCCTGTAATTTTCTGGGTTCTTGGCTGAGACCCTCCCATAAGAGAAGCCAGATAATAGGAGAAAGACAAACAGAAGTTTAAGAGCACAAGTACCTCTGCTGCTGGTTCAAAGTCTATGGCCAGGCACTTCCAAAGACCAGAAGGCAAAACATCAGAGTTTGGAAAGGTTTATTTGTATTGCTAGAGAAGGCACCAACCAAGATAGGGAGACCTAGCATTTCCTCAAATCTTCCTTAACAAAGTACAGAGTTCGAGCTTCTTTCAAGTCAAAGAAAGAGGAAATGAGAGGAACTTTTTATAAAACTCAAGCCACAAGCAGAATTCCTCTAATGATTAATATGTCTATATGCAAGACTAAGTAGAAGCAATTAGCCTTAAGGCCTGGGAACAAAGCAGGCTTGAACAAGATGGAGTCATAGAGACTGAGCATTTCAATCTGTTATACCTCCTATGTATATGGGAGATACCCAGGAAAACTGAGTAACTCCTAGAAATAGCTCATCACTACCTTAAATACCATCTCCAGTTAAAAACAAACAAACAAAAAATATGTTGAGAGTGAGGATAAGCCAGTTATGGGAGATTATGGATCAGGAAGGGAGTGTGTGTTGAGGGGCGGGGGGCGGGCATAGTAGGTAAGGATAAGGTTCTTATGCATATTTAAGTCCAGGCTTTCTCCATTGATACTAATTACTAGAGATTTGATCATCCTCCTTTTCCAGGTTCAGAGAGGTAGATACCCTAATAAATGGAGATTTCCCTTTTAAATGTAAATGTTCTCTACAAAGAGGAAATTCTACTTTGTTTCAGAGCTTCTCTGTCTGCTATTTCTTAAAAATAAGCAACTCAACATAAATTTATGCCAAAGAAGCAAATTTTTAGGTGGCAAATTCTGTTCCCCTTCATCACCAGGAGATTTATTTATACCAGAACCTAAGACCTGTGGATAAAAAAGGGACTATATGCAAAGTAACCTCACAGGGTGATTTGATCATAAATTCTTAACTGGGCAGGTAGGTCATGGTGGGTAGTCACACCCCAGACATATATCTTTTAGGACTCTTCGTTCTAAAGCAAGAGAGCATGTAATCTTAACTATCCTGTAATCAGATCCCTGCTTTGCTTTCTCCCACCTACATATAACTTTCCTTACTTTTCCTTCTTAATTCAAAATGCATAAAAGAAGCTTCATACTGTCACTTATTTGAAGCATTTATCTCAGTCTGTTGAAATTTTCCTTCCAAATGTATCCTCTCTTGGACTCAAATTTTTATAAAAATTCTCTACAGGTTTGGACTTCTTACATCAATAGACCTTTGCTACAAATGATGATCAGTGTTTTCTGCCACCCCCCTCCCCCAGGAATATGGAGAATAACACATGCAAAGGTGGGCATAATTATTTAGTGTCTTGGAAGGATAGCAGTGAAGAAACTACTCTAAAAGGAAACAGTTCAAACTTATGTGACATCCTAGGACATCATTTATGAACTAATGAGGAATACGTGAGATAGTACCAATGAAACCAAGGGTTCTTATGACTTTAATTAAAGTTACTTTTAAACTCTAGCTTTAGAAATCCTCTCTCTCTCTTTGCCCCTGCCACCCTCAGAGACCTAGTCTTTCCCCTGATTAATCGGCAATCCCAAGGAAGTAGAAAACAGTAGCCCAAACCTGACTAATGGTCACAGCGTCTGGATCTCTGGTAGGCTAAAGATAACATCTTGACCTACGTTATGTTTCAGCTCCTGAGCCCTAAGGTGGAATGACCCCTGACTAATTTCCCATGAGACTAGATAGAGGAACACCAGAGAAGACCTCAGAGCTATCCTCAAGACCTGAAGAAATAACTCATCACCCTTACCTCACCATCAACCAGTTAGCTCCCAACATGACCCCCTAATCTACAATGTCTTGTGATTTTTCCCTAAATAATCTGTAACCTACATGTCACTGGGGAGCCAAGTCTTTGAGCACTAGCCCGTGTCTCTGAGCTTGGCACCATTTTCTTAAATAAACCTCTACTTTCTTTGTTGCAAACTCCTGCTTCTGTCTTGTTTGGCTTTGATACATGCAAAATAAATAAACTTCTTTATTTCAGTAACACTAACAGGTGTTCCTTAAATATACTGAGGAAAATCTTCCAGGTATCTCGATTAATGGAACTTTAAAATAAAAAGAAAAGACAATTTGCTTACTGACAGCAAGACTTGTTCCCATACTGATCTGTAATCAAGAGAAACTCAATTCAGATTTGGTTAAAAGACTTGTAATTATTAGAGGAGATTATTTTCCCCAAATTCTAAGGCACTGCAGACCGGACAATAAGGGGTAGCCAGAGGCATATTTTTCTCTGCGTCTTAGCAGAGAAAGCAAAATTTTGTACTTACAGTGGCACAAATTCTGTCAGCAGCAGATGGATCAATAGTATGTAAACCAATATTAATTTTAGACTGCAATAAATAATTTTAAAAATTATTTGAACAGAAAGAGCTGTAGCCCTGGAGACAAAATTTAGGTAGCAACCAAAATTGTGTTTCACCAAGACAAAGGGGAGACCACTTTTTATAGGAAAAGTTTCCACCCAGGTTCCCAATTAGGTCCATTTATATAAATGGGGTATCCAAATTCATACATTTCTAATTGGTCCAAATCATACAGTCCTGATTGGTTGGCATTATGCATCCTAATTGGTTGTTAAGAAGCAGTTCTAATTAGATAGGGCAGGTCCTAGTTGGTTGAAAGATGAACCAAGAACTCTCTTGTAATAGTTGACTTAGCATACAAGCAGAGAATAGTGAAGAAAGCTGAGAGTTGTTTGAGGTTCTTTCTAGTATACAGAGTATGTGAGAAGTACCTGTCAGCAAATGGAGATTAGGCTCCTATTTTTTATAAAACTCGGGCCCTCATTTTATCATAGGGAATCCATCTTAGCAGACAAATTCCTTCTCAGGGTTCATATCAAATCAAGCTTTGTTCTCTGGGTCCATAGTGGTAAAATGTCAGTGATGGCTAAGGAGAAGATGTCAGCTCAAATCCACTGTAAACAGAGATTAGTTGGAGATTAGAGTGTCAGGAATTACATTAGTCTATCAGTAAAAAGTTGGGATTTGATCTCAAGTAATATTGCAATATTATTCATATCATTGACTAGGTTTTCTGTAGCCACATATATGCTTTTGAAATTCTAGGAATGACTTTAATTTTAAAATTCTAATGTCTACTAATTTAACACTACAATAACATTTAAACATAGCCGTATAGGGGAACTCAACATTTTAATTTACTGACAAATATTTTAAAATCTAACTTTTCTTAATAAATTCTCTTAACAATTTATCCTTTAAGGCACAATAAGATTATTTTAAATTTCTTTAATTACCCACTTATATTTTATTACTTTTAATTGTGTCTTAGACACAAACTTCACCTTATTTAATTATTTAACTTTTTACTTGAATTTTCCAGACTGCTGAATTGGGATCCTTAGATTTTTAAGTAAGTTATGTTAATATATCATATACTACACCGCCTGCTACTTAAATTTTTTTTGCAATTTATATTCAACAGTATAGTTCTAATAATAGTTTTAATCTTTAGTAAAATATTATAAATTGTTATGTTATATAGTAAGGAAACTTATGGAATAGATTGCCAGGATATGCCTGATTTAATAAAGAATATTTATTATTTAACAAAATATCAATCCACATACCTGTCATTTCATGTTAATTAAAATTTTAAGTTTTAATTATGCACTTCAGAACTGAGTCTACAGAAAACTTTATGTATGAAGGACAGCAGAATATGTCATCCAAAAACATGTCTTTTGAGCACAAGGTTTCTGTTAGGCTGATTATTTTTAAGAAATAGTAAACACAGGAAAAGCTCTAAAAATTAAATATAAGTTAATGTTTTGTAAGAGATATTTACATTTATAAGGGGTATCTCCCTCTCTGAACCTTGAGAAAACATTTATAGATGGAGAAGGTATTAACCTAAATCTGCATAGTAATCTTATCCTTGTTTACTATTATTTCTTGATAGCCTCCCATTACTGGCTCTCCCACTCCCCATCATCTTCTGTCTTTAGTTGGAGATAGTTTTTATGGTTTTACCTTGGGACATTTGGGGAATTTACTCAGTTTTCTTGAGTTTCTTCCATATATACAGGAGGTATACATATTATTAAACTTCTTTTCATTTTTTTCCTATTAATCTGTATTTTATTACAGGAAATCTCAGTGAAAACCCAGTGTGGACTCTGAGAAGAAAGATTCATTTCATGTGAACCCCAAGGAGGAATTTATGCGCTGATATGAACTCTCCATGGTCAACAGAGAGCCCAAATTTTATGAAAAATAATAAGTCCGGCAGCCATATGCTGACAGGGGTTTGTCACATATTCTGTATGCCAGGAAGAACCTCAGATTGAGCTCTCAGTTCTCTGCACTTTGCCCCACCTGTTTATGCTAAGTTAACCACTGCAGGGAAATCCTGATTTTGTCTTTCTACCAATGGACTGAGACCTGCCCTGTGCAATCAGAACTGCACAATTTAGATACATCTTTTACATCAAATGGACCTAATTGAGAACATGGGTGGAAACTTTTCCTATAACAGTGGCCTCCTCTTTGTCTCAGCAAAATATGATTTAGGTTGCTACCTAAATCTTTGTCTCCTGGGCTACAGCATCTTTTGCTTGAATAAGCATATTTTAATCTTTTTTATAGTCTATAATTACTTTTGGTCTATACTAGAAAGTTAGAGGAAAAATTATGTTTCTCCCCTACATCTACATAAACAGGTTGATTTGTTATGAGAACTGTCCATATGCCGAATGGAAAGCCTGTGCAACCTGAGTTAAAATGATTGAACCAGATGGTGTAAGGAGAAATATACATGTGAGCTCTAGAAGTAATACACTTTCCAGATTAGTGTGATGTTTCCTGCTGCTTTTTTACTGCCATTGTTTTAGACCATGTTTTTACTTTTAAACCATATCTAGACTTCAATATGTGCCTAACTCTAAGATCAAACTTTCTTTTCATTACCTCTGTGAACCTGAAGAAGAAAAATTCACTTTATGTGAGAAAAAATTACCTGTGGAGGTAGAGGGCCCACATAAATAATTGAAGCCTAGAGACCAGTTGCTGACAGGGACTTCTCATGTACTCTGTGTACTGGGAAGAACCTCAGACCAAACTCGGCTTTCCGAATTATGTCCCACTTGTTTACACCATCTGAGTCAACCATTACAGGGAAACCCTGGTTTCATCTTTCTGCCAATGAACTGAGTCATGTCTTGTCCAATCAGAATTGCACAATTTGGATACCTCATTTCATAAAATTGGGAAGTTAGGTGGGAGCTTTATCAGTAAAAGACAGCCCCCTTTTGTCTTGGTGGAGCATGATTTAGGTTCCTACCTGAACCTGTATTGCCCAGCTGCAGCTCCTTTTGCTCAAATAAATGCTTTTTATTCTTTATTGCAGTCTAAAATTAATTTTGGTTTACATCTCTTTTGCTAACATTTATACACCTATAAAGATAGATGAGGGAGATGAGAAAAGTAATACTGCTAAGAGTTCTTTAGCCTCCTGCACTGTTTTTGCTACTGTGTCAGGGAAAGTACAAATGATGTTAAAGACAGCCTGGTGGGTACAATGGTGATACTTAGGACAGCATTTAAATTGATTATGAGTGCATACACAGCTACTACTTGATGCAAATGGCAAAGACATAGTCTTTGCTTCCTATGATTCTCTCTAACCACCAAGAAACAGCTCTCCAATGTCTGCTAAAAGTTTAGGACAAGGTTTTTGGGATTGATTAGTTCCTTATCAATGAAACTAAGCCTTGATTTCTTATAAACTAATTATTTTCAATTTGTTTATCCATATGTGTGTGAAAAGGAACAAGAGAAATTAAATTAAAAGTGGGTGGGTCTTTGTCAAAAGAGAAAATAAGAACAAACTTTTGAAAAAACGGTCTGAAAATGTGACATAGCTGCTCAGAATTTTGCCTGTGATAGAAAGTATTGTGTATTTTTAGCATCTTAAAAAATTTATTCTCTTTCCCATTGTTAAAAAGGGGGGAGGGCTCATAAAAGAGTAACTTTTGCTAAGCCCGCTAAGTCTTAATAACTAACTATAATTTCAGCCACTCCCAGGAATAGGATTTTAAACCAATCAGTGTGGAATTTTTCTGTTCAACATTAATGAGCAACCTGCTTGGTAAGACACCTGGCCATTCCCCAAGGAGGGTGCCCTTGCCTGAAATCATCTACTCTTTTCACTTTGGTGTCCCACCTTCTTTCTGACTATGAAAACCTTCCACTTTGTACAACTGCTGGGAGAAATTTTCTGTTTACTAGAAGAGATGCTGCCTGATTCAAGAATATTTGCATAAAGCCAATAAAATCTTTAAACTGACTTAGTTGAATTTTTTTCTTTAACACTATCTAATATCTTCTACATCTCTTTGATCTTTTCCTCATTCAGTTTAAAGTCAACATATACTTTAGCATCTTTATTTTTTTGTAGATATTCTTGGCCTCCAACATATGTAAGGAACTCAACAGCAACCACAAAAGCAATGCAATTAAAAATGATTTTATCTACTCTTTCTAACTATAGGTCAGTAAGTATTTTTTACTCATCTTTATTATAAAACTTCTTAGGGAATAATTTATAGTCATTACTTCCATTTCTCAATAAAATTAATAGTTTGGTTTCTGGGCCTCATGATATTAAAATCCTCCTTTTAAATACCAATTACTTATAAATTATAAAACATCTTTTTTAATCTTCAGCTTCCTTAATTTCTTGCAGCTTTTCAATATGTAAAATATTACTCTTTTTTTTTAAAACTTTTCTTAACTTTTTCTTCACCTTTTACTAGGCTGTTTTTTTTTCTCTCTCTTTTTTTTTTATCACTAATAGTTTTCTTTTTTCACCTTTTGTCAACAAATGTACACATTGTCCTAATTTTTTCCCTTATTTTTTTCCTAAAGAGAAAAGTTTCTCCGGGTTTTTTCAGGGTTTCAATTATGATCACTAGGTAAAGATATTTAGTTTCTCTGAACTTGAGATTCACTTTTGCCGATAATTATTTTTGTTCCTTATTTCTTTCTCAATTACTGAGCTTCTTAACAGGTGTCTGGCCTGGTCTCTCTAAGGATTAGTCATTGGCTTTTCCTCTCTGCCTTCAGTACTATATCCTCATACTGTCATTTCCTAACTAGTAGTCTTGTTTTAGATGCCATATACTTCAGATTTTCACAATGTTGTTCTGTGCTTTGATTCTATACTTATTAGCACTATGAGGCTAAATTATCTTTCTAGATATTGTCTAAAAATAATGAGATTATAAATTTAAGAGGTCTAAAGCACAATAAAGCAAATATTGGCCAATGTTCTTACTATTTGATAAAGAAACAAAGATAGCGTTTAATAACTAAATATAATAAATTATATTTATAATATAAATAACATTAGTGGCTTAGCTAGAGTTAGAAGCTGAATACAATCAACAGGCTAGTATCTTTCCACTCCTACAAGCTGGAAAATATAAATTCCTAAAATTCCTAAAAAATTCTAAAGGCAGCATTATATAGCTGAACTGTCCAATGGTTTACTACTAGCTACAGTTAGTGACTAAGCATTTAAAAGGTATCTAATATGAATTTGAATGTCCCGTGATTATAAAAATCATACCTAGTATAAAGAAAAGAACGTGAAATGTATCTAATGCTTTAAAAACATTGCTTACCCATTTAAATAATATTTAAATGTTAATATAAGGTCAAATCAGATATTTATTTCACCTGTTTCTTTTTACTTTTTAAATAATTTAAAATGTAAAAATTTATACTTGACTAAGATTTGTGACCCACAATATGAGTCTATTAAATAGTATTTTTTAGAAACTCCATGAATTAATACTTTATATATCTCAAAGACTTCTCACAAGATAATTTCCATTCCAGGCAGACCAGCGTGGCTAACTTCTTCAGCATGCGACAGTTCATGTTATTGTTATGTTTTGCTCTTCCTTTGTATCATCTGGAATATCCCTCTGGACACACTTTTCTCCCATTCCTGCATGCATTTCTTCAATGAGACTTTGTTAATTTTTCCCTTTAAGAAATGGAATTCATTTTTCCATTCTCTTGAATTAGGACTTGTGACTTTCTTTGACCAACAGAATTCAGCGTAAGCAAAGTTGTGGGCATACTAAACCTAGGTCTCTAGAAGTCTTACAGTTTCTATTTTTGCTTTCTTGAAATGCTGCCCCAAGACCAGCTGTGAAGATGCCCAGTCTATCCTACTAGAGGATGAGAAACCAAGTGAAGCAGAATTAAATCAATTCAAATGACCTTCCTTATATCAATTATCTGACAGCGAGACCCAAGCATCAGAAATGGAATTGGGAACATTTTGGACAACACAGACTTAGGTAAGTCTTCAGATGTGTGAAGCCACATGATGATAAAAGCAGGGAGAAAAAAACAGCTGAACTCAATTCAAATTGTTAACTCACAGAAGCATGGACAATTTGAATGACCGCTGCTTTTTAGCCTGGGGCTGTTTTGTTAGTAATAGATAACTCGTACCATTTTATTTCTCTTTTTTAATAAAATTTATTGGGGTGACACTGGTTAATAAAGTTATGTAGGTTTCATGTGTACAACTCAATAATACATCATATGCACATTGCATTGTGTGTTCACCACCCAAAGTTAAATTTCCTTCTGTCACCATATATTGACACTCCTTATTCTTATCTGCCTCCCCCTCCCTCTTTCTATGGTAACCACTAAACTGTTGCCTATGTCTATGAGTCTCTGTTTGTCTTGATTGTTTGTTGCTTTCAGTTTCATATACACACATGAGTGAAATCATATGGCTCTCAAATTTTTCTCTGATTTACTTTGCTTAGCATGATATCTCAAGATCCATCCATGTTTTTACAAATAGCAGCATTTGATCCTTTCTTGTGGCTGAGTAATAGTCCATTGTATAGATTATTTCCTTAATACTCCAAACCTAGCAGTCCATTTAAAGCAACCTGAACTAATATCTTTCATGTAGACTCATCTAATTATCATATATCATCTATGAATGCCTTCCTCTAAATGAAATAACATAATCTTTGAATATATTGTTTTTTCTATGATTATAATTTTAGAAGTATTTCATGAATATAGTCCTTGCCTTCATAACTCTGTAGTATAGCACTTTTCTGACAGAGAATGTCAGAATTGTGAAATAGTGCTAGAGTTCACAGTTATGGTAGACATTGTGGCTGTGGATGCTGCCATTTTTCAGCCTTATTATATGTTAGGTGAATATTTTAACTTTCAAAACTCTGTCATAAAAACAATTATTACACTCAAGAGGAATTGAGACAGGGAGTTTTATAATTTGTAGAAGGGCACATCAGAGCAGTCAGTGGCCAATTATCTGATGGCAGAACTCATGGTCTTAACCTCTTTCGGCTAATGTCCTCTGAAAAACAAATGCATAGCAAAGATCTTACCTAAAAGAAATAATCTATTCTAAAAGAAATAGTTAACATCATCTAGTTTCCTAAATGCATTTTTACAGTCTTTTCCTTCAAATTTTAATTACCTCTTTACATATTGCAAATCAGTTAGGTCTCAGATCTAAGCCTTCCGATTTCTCTAATCAATATTCGATTTTAGGGGAGCTCATACCTATAGTCTTAATTACTACAAATGTCAATATTTCCAAAATTTATACTTTCTAATTAGGTTTCTCTAAGCTTCATCATTTTGCCAACTCAATCAATTCTAAATCCACGTGCTTCTATCAATTTCCATTACACCAATCAAATAAAAGTGATCATCATCCTGGGCCTAACTGCCTTGTCCATTAGCAATACTTTTAATCTGTTATCCATGCCAGAACAAGATATGCCTTTTAGAACTACAAATTTAATCGTGACATCATGACACCTGCTGAAACCCTTCCAAATATTTAATGTTTGAGTCTCTGCAAGTCTTTGCATAGACTGGCTGTTATGTATTCCTCCAACTTTAACATTTCCATTTTACCCATATTCTCTTTTCCTCTACTTGTCATACACATTGAGCTTTTATTTCCTCAAAAACGCAATTCCCCACACCAAGTGATTGGTTTTGGGTAAGCTGATGCTTTTGCATTACATAAATTACCAGAAAAATAAGTAACAACAAGCCACAATAAAAATGTACTTAAGTTTTATCTATTTTTGCTAATTCTAATGGCAAAGGGAATAAAAAGAGTGGCTGAAATGAATTAGATGAATTTAAGGAATGGACTAGTTGTCCCTGGTTGAAGCAATGGCTTATTGTTGTACCTAGTATTGCTGAATACTCCAAAACACAAAAACTCTTGATGGTTGAGAGAAAACTAGAATAAATGTATCTGGTCCCCCATCCCCTGACTTGTTATTCATCAGCAATACAGAAATGAATCACAGGATAAAGCCCATATCTTCAAACTGGTGTTTTGAAATAATTATACAAATAACAACTTGTAATGGTAGTAAAAGCAAGAATACTACTGTACTGGTTATATTTTTTGAACAAAATTGAATTAAATTAAAAACATATAAATACTCTGTTTTAAAAAAATAGTAACCATACAGAAATATGCAAAAATTAAAAAGTAAAAAAAATATATAATATATATGATACAGATGGACAATATATTTTACAGAAAGGAATAATTTAACAATAAATGTGTTATACTCTCTCAGTAACATTAAAGTTTACAAAGATAACAAATATAAGATTATTTTAATGCTATGAAATCTGATATACAAGATCCAAGTTGAAGAATAGTTAAACTGAAGAAAACTATCATAGAATTTGGACATAAATAAACAAAAACAAAAACAAAACAAAAAACAACAAACAACCCAGAAACAAAGCAAGGAAGAATAGAAGTAAGGCTGATAGTGAATCAATAATAGTATGAAGGAAAGTCTTAAAATAAATATGGAGGCTGTGGTGAAGAAAATCAACTAGAGAAGAGGTATTAAATTATAGTAGGGAACAGTGATGATGAAGATTCAATATCACAGTGACTCATGTAACCAAAGAAAAGAATTGAAAAAGATAGATGATAGATAGGTAAGATAGATAAGATAGAGAAATAGCATCAAAACCAAAATAGAGGAAAGATGTTCACCTTTATTTTATTTTTTTTTTTACATGTGCTGATGGTATAAAAATCTGTTGATAGAAAAGAAATACAGTGTTCTGGAAGAAAAGTACACAGAAAATCACCAATATGAAGCTATATTCAGATAAAGTTACAAAGCTTTGAAATATTGAGACAAAATAAAAGCTATTAGGGGTAAGAGTAAAAAAAGAAAAGCAAGAAAAAGCACGCCAATAACAGATTTCTTTACAATTACATTTAAAGCTAAGAAATAGCAGAGTCATGTCTATATATTTTTGAGGGGTAAAGTCATGCCTCAGGAAATTCATATTTAAGCAACCTGTAATTCATGGAAAATATCTTAATACATTTAAGGCCTCAGGTAATATAGTTAGAACTCTTAAAGATTTCTTGCAAGATAGGAAATGTCATAATAAAGACACAACTGTGTTACACTTTATTTTACACATAATGTAAAGGATGTTTCAGAATTCCAAGTGATGGAGTTTTCTGTGTGCTGTTTTTAAACAGACCAATTTTTTCTCTTCAATGAAACACTAAGAAATATTTAGATATTATCAGCACTGCTTTCAGCCCTCTGCCAAAGGAGAAAATTTCAAATAATCATGACAACCAAACTATCAGAGCTAATTTTAATAAATAAGTAGACAAAGAGGGATTTACCTATGAAAGATAGACAAGTTCTCAAGGTAAGGCTAGGAATTGGATTCAAACTGGATAATTTGATCCATTTTTATCATAATTATTGAGACACAAATGGCCACTTTTAGGGTCTTAGACTTCTATTAATATTTGGAAAGAATTTATTGATGGTCTGATCACAACCTGTGTATTCAATTTACAACATTAAGTGAAACTTCCTATTCTTTCTCTAATTAAAAATATGTGTATATATATATATATGTATGTATACACAAGCATGAAAACAATTTATATATATATATATAATATATATATATATATATATATATATGTATGTATGTATATGCACACATGAAAACCTTTACAACAAAATTTGTATGCCATTGTTATTCTTTCCCTTATAGCATTATTTGGAAGAAACACAAATATTTGTATATTTAATTTAATGCTCATAGTTTATTAATCATATATTTTCCCCAAGAACAAGAAAATAAAAATCAGTGTTTGAGTGGCAAGTGATAAGAAATGTCCAGGGCTACAGAGTAAAAGTTGTCTGACCATCTCTAGTATGCTGGTAAATTCCAGGTCCAGACTTCTTCCTGAGCTCCATCCATAAATATTAAACCACCTACACAAAATCTCCACTTACATATGAAGATAGCTCAAATTAAACATGTCGAACTCGAATTATCTTGTCCTAAATCTTCTCCACATCTAATGTTCAGTTTAAATAAATGGCACCATCATTTACCCAGTTGCTCAGGCTTAAAACTTGTGAGCCATGCGTGATTTCTTCTACTCCAGGAGCCCCAAATCTCACAAATCTGCCTAATACTGCCCATTTTTATTGCCCAATCACAGTTCAGGTTACTATCAGTCTCAATTTATTGGTAACCTTCTAACATTTATTTGCTGTCCCTCCTCCTCAGTCTAGTCTCTTTAGTGTAGAGAAAATAATCTTTTTAAAACATATAATAATGCACTTTACCTATTAAAAACTTGGCAGTGGCTTTCCATTGTCCTTGGAATAAAAGAAAATCTGCTTCAGATGGTAGAAGACCTTGCCGTACAGGCCCACTTACTTTCCAAGAACACCTTGTGTTATTCTGTTAATATCATCTCCATTCCAATGTTGAGATTTTACAATTCTTTAAATGCTCATACTCTGGTATTGCATCTTAGCCAAAATTATTGTCTGTTCAAAATATTTTTATTCTACCTTTTGTCTATTTAAGCAATTCTTTATGTCTCAGCTCAAATATTTTTCTCTGAGAATGCTTCACAAAATAAACCCTTCTTACCATATATGGGTAGGTACACTTGTTATGAGTTCTCCTGTACTTGAAACTAGTAATATTTTGAATACTTAAAATATTTTAAATAACAAATTTATGTATGTGTATGTATATATATATACATATATAAACACACACATATATTTCACTATAGTGCACATCCTGTGACAGCATGGGATTTACCTATTTTTTTCTTTTTTTTAAGAACCACTGAATTTTTATATTTAGTATATTATCAAGAAATTTATATTTGCATGATTGTTTTAGTTTTGATTGAGAATATTTCAGGTTTCTGAAACTTCATGCCTGATCATTGTATAAAAAATTATATGATATATAAATTTGTAAATCAAGACTTGACAGAGCTACTGGTCTCATAATGTCTGTTACACAATTCATATGATATTAAATTCACATAATATTAAATATCTTGCTTATGGTACAAGTCATTGACAGGTCAAACAATGTTATTAAGACTTTAAAATAATAAGAACTATTGTATTTTTGCTAATGTTTATGATAGAAAAGTTTAGGAAAGAAACAAGTGCAAAGGGAGATAAAGAAAAGACCTACATATATTTACATTTTAGAACTAAATATTATTAACATTTTGCTTTACATATACCAGTCACAGATTGAATGTATGTGTGTGTGTGAGGGGGAAGGTGTATGTGTGTGTTTATGTATTTGTATTATACACTTGAGTGGGAAGTGATATTTTATGTTATAACTCTTTTAAAAATTATTATTATTCAATTTCTTATTATAATGTAAATATTTTCTCAATGTGATTTAATAGCTCCTCCTAAAATATAGATACTTAGGGATAAATTGAATTTAATCATTCTGCTATCATTGGATAGCTTATTTCCACTTTTTCACTATTAGGAATATCACCAATATGTGACTGACCATACTGGCATATAAACCTTCTTATATATCTCAGATTCTGTCCTTAGGATAAGATCCTAAGAACTGAATACCCAGATAAGAGTATGACTTTATTTTTAAGGCAGTAATTAATTTATAATGGACAAAATTTTTCTCAATAATTTCAGTTATTTTACACAAAGTATTCTAAAATAATTTTAAACAGATACAGCAATAAAAATTTTTGCAATATTAATCTTATAAATGTATGTAGGAAAAATCCATTAATCATTACCATATTACTTTAGTTAGATATATTTTATTTATAATTTTAATATCTCAAGTGAAAAAGATATAGCCTCTGTAAGTAGATATAGAATAATACACATAAAGATTTGGTATTTAATTATTATTCTGTAGAGTGTTTTTGATTGTCACTGATGTCTAAAACTTAACATTTGTAAGTATGACACATGATGGCAATGCTCCAATGAATTTTGAAAAGTTTCCTATATTGCACTAGAGTGTACATTTAAAAATGAATCTTTTTAAAATGGGTATGTGTAAAGCATGCAAATGTCTGAATTTTCAAAGGAAGCAAACGATATCTCTTCCAATTCTTGAAATATATTTGATGGTTTTTGCTCTAGCAACTGCGAATTCAGGCATCTGTTACTGTTTGGCATGGTGTTGAATTTCATGGTTTGTTAATTTTGCAGTTATGCCTACAAAGCTAATAAAAAGAGAATGGGCAAGTCTTTTATATTGCAAAATTCTGAATATCCCTGGGTAATTTTTTCTTCATGGAATACATTTCATATTTCCCTTTTAAGTGAATGAGATAAAATCCCCACTTTTTAAGTTATCAAAAACTATTATAGGTTACTCAAACTTTAGACCTGTTA
Organism: Eonycteris spelaea; assembly: GCA_003508835.1. Taxonomy (NCBI): domain Eukaryota; kingdom Metazoa; phylum Chordata; class Mammalia; order Chiroptera; family Pteropodidae; genus Eonycteris; species Eonycteris spelaea. Next base: position 10,780,142 of record PUFA01000018.1, on the reverse strand, counting down.
AAAATAATAAAACTGTGTTCACACCATTAATTCTCCAATGTTGGTTTTAGACTATTTTTACTATATAGAGGGCAATAATATAACATTTTACGTTTAAAAATTCTCTATACTTCCTTAGTCCATGAAACTGCTGTCATAATACTCTTTTAAAAATTATTTTCAAAATATATAAAATAAAGCCAATCCTTGAGAAAATAAATTCACTTAATGCTATAAATATTTCACTAATCATTAAAATAAAAACAACAACATTTACTGAGCATTTGTTGGTGCCAGTACTATAGATCCAAAGTTAAAGGTCTCTGTGTTTAAAAGTTGAGAGTATAATTAATTAAAGGAGATGTACGTATTTTTCAAAATTCCAGTAAAGACTTATAGGCAGTGTTAAAAGAGTATATAGAGGTATGGAAAAAAACACAGTCAAAGCCTAAGAATGCATCTGAAGTACTCTTTACATAGTTCAAGTCTAAAATTAGAGATTTTGTTAGGGCTCAGTCAGGAGAAGCAGACAGTATTATTTGTATTCCAAGTACATAATGTCGTATACAAGAAATTAGAAATTTAACTTACTTATTGTATGGATGGGCAGAGTAAACATCAAGGAAGCCAGAAATCATGGTTAAAGGACTCATCCTACAGGAACAAATCAAGGAATTTCAAAAAAGCCATTTCATAGCAGCTGTTTTAAATGTAAAGAACCTACTGGGAGTTCCCAGCCATACCACATGGAGGAATGATTTTAAGGGAGCTTCTGCCAGCCATTCAGCGCTATAGCACCAAAGCAAATGCCTCACAGAGGCTTGCTGGGAGCTGCTTTGAAAACCCCCTAGGATCTGCAACTATCTCTGGAGAATAATAATCTCCTTTTTCTTCCACTTCACAAATACCCTCACAAATGTCTCTCATTAGCAGAATAAAGTGGACCTGAGATTTATGGAAGGGGAGAATTTTAACTATGAATTCAATTTCATTAATAAATATATGCTACTAGACCTACTTTTTTATAATTTGTGTCTTTCAAGGAATTTGTTCTTTGCACCTAAGTTATAATTTATAGGCATAGAATTAGTTATAGTATTCTCTTATTATCCTTTTAATATCCATGGACTCAGTGGCAATAACAGCTTTTTCATTCTTAACATTGGTAATTCACATCTTTTTGTTTCTCTGGTTTAGCTTCGCTAGAAGTTTACCAATTTTGTAAATCTATTGAACCTTTGATTTCAAAATATGTTGAGATGATTGCATGGCCTTTTTCCCTTTGTTGTTTAAATGTTTAATCATCTAGGAATTTGAAAAATAAATCTCATCAGTCATATTTTTTATATTGATTTTTTCAGAAACCACCCCTTATGTATTACTTTATTTTGTTTAGAATTTTTTCTATCTTTGTCCATGAGAAATATAGATCTTTAATTTTGCTTTCTTATAATATTTTTGTCAGATTTTGATTTCAAGGTTAGTGGATTTATAAAATAGCTTAAATGTATTTCCTCAATATTTTTATTACTGGGAGGTTTTAGCTAATACTGGTATTACTTCTTTCTTAAACATCTGAAATTATTCAGTAGTGAATTAATCTCACCAGAAATTTGCTTATGGGTACATTTTTAATAATGTATTCAATTGCCTTAATTGAGAGTAAAACATGCAAATTTTCATTTTTATTTTCTGTCAATTTTGGAACATTGTATTTTGGAGAATTTTTTATTTTAACTTTATTGACAAATATGTTGCCCAAAATATGTTCATAATATCCTCTTATCAACTTTTAAAATCTATGTACTATGTGGTGGCTTTCTTTTATGCTCTTAATTATAAACATTATTTCATTTCATTCTAAAGTTATCTATGGTATTTTATATTATTTTCAGAGAAGTAATTTATGGTTTTGTTGATTTATATATAGAAATATATATTTCCTTATCAAGTAATATATGTTTATATTTTATATTTCTTGTATTTACCTATTTTATATTATTTCTTATTTTTCTTTATTTACTGTTTTATTATCAACCAAGATCAAAGATTCTTAGCTTAGCATATTTTATTTTCATATATATACTTAAGCCTGTACATTTAATTAATAAACATATGATAAAGCAAACATATCTACTTATTTATATATTTAATTATCAATCTGTTTAATTATAAAGTATATTTAAATTAATTAAAATTAAACATAATTGGAGAGCAGACATCTTTATTAGAAAAAAAATGGAAGACAAGGCTATCATGTTTCTTGAAGAGACTTCTCTTTATTTTCTTTATATTTTATATTGTCCTTGTTTTTCAAGGTTAGTAATGCTTGATCTCAATGATATGAGCTCTGAGAAAATGTAGAAGGAATTACATAATAAATTTTAAGAAGCTTTTATGTCTCAAGCATTCTATTGTAATATAATATATTAAAGCTCTCTGGTAACATAAAAAAGAGTTATGTCATCTGTGACTTTCTTTTTATACTAATGTTAAAGTCTAAAAATAGTAAACTTTGTGACCATTAAAAAAAAAAAGCTCCAGATGTTGCACCAGATTATGACCATTGGCAATTTGAGATTTTGCACTGTAAATACACTTGTGATTCTTCCCTCTTGTTGTACTTTGTATACTCCAGAACACTCCCACAGGAAGCATTCCTGATAGGCAGTGCATTGATTTACAGGGACAAACATACAATGAACATAGAAGTTAATAGTATTTTTTTTAAATGGCGAGAAAAAAGCATATGAAAAGACACTGTTAAGTAAAATAATATGTCTATGACAAAATTTAGATACACAATTGTGAGGATCTATCTTTACAATGACAGTATTTTAATTTTTAGATGGTCCATATAAATATCCTTCCAATATTTCCTTACATTTTATGAGTTTTCAAGTTCACTCTATTAATGCCTCTTCCTTCCATTTATTTTTTGTAATTGGTAGACCTGGAGGATGTTAGACCTAGAGAGGAATTTTTACTGAACAATGATTAATTCATATAGAATTTATTTATACAGCCTTTGGAAATCAATATTTTTACTATGATTTTATAGTATTTTAATCATTTTATTAATTAGATTTATTCCATTAATAATTCATAAAATAATACTTTTTATGAATTACAATATGATATGCTTGTATCCCTTTCCGCAATTTTACATTCTGTGTCAGACAATAGTGATAACTATATTTATGTCCAAAAAAGTCTGTGTGGGTGGGTTGTGCATGTGGATGCATATGTAACATGTATATAGATTTATATGCTTAATTCTCAATTAGTGACTACTTCTCCTGTGGGTGGAGTTAGTCTAAGTTAGACTCTAATTAAAATTTTCAACACACTTCGAACATATTTGAAAATATTTCTGTTATCTGATATAACAAAATTGTAAGATTCATCTTGTTTTTGTCCTTGTTTGTGGTATTACTTCGACACTCCATCAGAAGTTCTGAATTCTACCAAAATGTGATAGTGAGTTGGCCAGAGTCTGGATGCTATGGCTATATTAATAAAAAGACTTCTTCAGCAACTGTTCTTTATGTTATTGTTGGAGTATTTTCATAAGTTCCTTATAGTCATTAGATCATTTTGATGCTCTCAATTAATTTACAATGTCTTCTCACATACACATGTATGTTTCATAAAATTTGGTATTTTTTCATTACATACTTTTAAAAAATGTAATTAAATTACAACATAAATGATTCAAATTATTTGATTTCAACACATACTTTAAAGCTTTTAAAATTAAGATAGTGTAGTGTTGGCAAAAGAGTGGACATATATTGATGAATGAGAGTAGAGAATCCAAAAGTAGACCTCTACACAAAATTGATTTTATATAGAGTAATAAAGTAATTTAATAATGAAAAAGTAGACTCAATAAATTGAAATGGTAACAACTGAGAATCAATATATTTAAAAATTTCAAAACATATGAAATTTAACTAAAAATGGATATTAGATACAAATATAAAATGTAAAACTAATAATTCTAAAAGAAAATATAAGTAGATGTTTCCTAGATATAGAATAATAATAATAATAAAAAGCTATGGTTATTTAATTGATTCAGAAAAATTTTGAAAATAAGAACTTTATCTTTACCATGATAAAAGGTGTCTGTCTGTAAAACCCCACAGCAAAGAATTTGACAATGAAACATGGAAAGCACAAACAAGTGTTCCCACAATTATTGTTTCTACTCAACATTACATGACTTACAAAGCTATAAAAAATATATGAAATGTAAAAAGATTTGAAATATAGAAAAAAAAAGCAATACTAAAGTGGTCCCTACTAAACAAAAATAAAATTACAGAGAATATCAACCTCATACAGAGTTACTCTTTGTCCATGATAGAATAAGACAACAACATAATTAGTCTTTGATAATGTCTACACACAGTTAAAAATAAAATTACTGAATACAACATAAAAATCATCAAATATCTCCCACTCTCATGATTGACATTTAAAAAAATATATGTATATATAACCTTTAGCCATATTGCATTTTTCCAGAAACTGAGATAAAAATTATGTATTAGGGTAGTCAATCCTAGAATTTCACTCATATTCTGATAATTACTAGCATAGGTTAAAAATACACTCCCATGAAACCTTCCTTAAATCTCCTAACACAAACCCTGATCCTATAACAATTCTCTTCTAATACCCAATGGTTCCCCATGACGTGCAGTTCCTCTCTATGAAACATGTACTAATAAACAAATACAGGTGTGATTTTTAGTGATCTTTATCTGATGGATATTGTTGGAATAAAAGAGACAATCAAATAAAAAATTGAGATGTTTGACAACATGGAGAATTCAAAATAATCTACTGATTGGAATTAATGAGAATTTGACAATATATACTGCTATAAACTAGCAATAAAAAGAGATAAGACATTGTTAAAAACAATGCCACTTTTACACATGACAAATAGAATAAATCTAATGAAAGATTTTACTAGGTAAAATCATAACAAATTATTGGAAAAAGTAATGGAAAATCTAAAAAATAGGCATAACAAACTCATGAATCATTTTTAATATAATGAAAGACATAAATATCTACAAAAAATTTATAAATTTAATAAAATTTCAATAAAATTTTATTTTAAATTCCAATTTCTAATGGTTTTTGGCTCATTTTCGTAGGTGGACCTTGATGATTCTAAAGTTTCTACTGAAGGACAAATGTTTAAGAACAAACCAACATCATTTTAAGTAGAAAAAGAAAATTAGAGCATTATCTCTATCATATATCATCATTTATTACAAGTCTATAGTATAAAAAAGAAATACCTTTATTATACAAAAAGAACAATTAAATAAAGTATCACAGCCAGAAGAAAATCAAATACACATATTCCCTGGATATGTGACAGATATGTTGCAGATCAATTAAGAAACATGAGCTTTTAAAGAAGTGATAGAACAATGGCTACCCATATGGAAAAATAAAATAAAATAGTCTTACCTCTTATCACTCAGAATAAGTACATTCTGAAAATATTATAAGACTAAAAATAAAATTTTAAGAATGTTTAGAAGACAGGATAATTTCTTCATAATCTCAATTTGTGAAATAATCTTGTAAACAAAATCCAAAAAGTGAAAATCAGAATGGAAAACATTGATAATTTTGACAATATTCAATTGAAAACTTCTCTTTATTAAAAAAAAGTGGTTACAAAAAATGAAAATACAAGTTCAAACAGTGGAAAAATGTTTGCAATACAGATGACCAACAAATGATTAATGTCTATAATATACAGAAAATTTAAAAAATCAAGAAAATATGACTCCATAGAAAGTGATAACCCTTTGATAAAAGGGTTAAGTAGGTGTAGACTGAATTGCTTGGCATCCTTTAGAGAAAGACAAAGAAATTTTGAGTCAGATTCATTTTCATTAGCTCTGCAAAAATTTTGCATGCAATAATGTAGTATTTTCTAGTAACAATACTGTCAACCTGAGATAAAAATATATATTTACTTACACAGAACTAACGCTCCACCTCCCCTCGCCCCACATACAAACACACACAAAAACAAAGTTACCAAATATAAAATCAAGTTATTTTAAGTGATCTATTCAGATTAAGACATCCCAGGGGTAAAAATGACAATTTTTTTGTTAAAAAATGTTTTGCACTATTTTCATCCTTTATTTTCAGTTTAAAAGTAACAGTAATAAACTTTCTTAATGAAGTTGTTACTTCTAAAAAGGGAGGAAGCTGTTAGTTTTCAATTCTTTACCTCTGGAGCTATGTGCAAGATTCTAGAGGTGTAAAAGTGTCTACCTAACTACACAGAGATAGCAGCTCTGTGTTTAACATTCCTTGATTTCTATGCTGGTTTCCAACTATATAGATCAATAATTTCTGCTTTTAAAATGAAAAAAAATTCTGAAAAATGGTAAATTACTCTTAAAAATAACTATAATAATAATACTAATAGCAGCAGCTACAGCAGCAAATCAACTCAAAAAACAATAAATTATGTGTAAAACACAATAACTGTCACATAAAGGAAAATTCATGATAGAATAAGAAAATAAAGTAGTGATTAAGCATATTTAATTAATACAAAAAATGTGATCTAATTACTTAAAGTCATTTTTCTTTAGTACAATAACTAATAATAATAATAATAATGTAAGTTTTTACTGATCAAGTCATAGCTCTATCTTAGCTGAGAGAGGAAAGTGAGAAATTATAAGTAGACACCAACAGCTGAGGAGAGCATGCAGATTCTGAGCAGGAGACACATGAACAAATGTGCAATTCATAGTTTCATGGAGAGAAAACTCATAATTCTAACAATTAAATTTTCTTTTTCCAGTTAAGCAATACCAATCATTCATTTGGAGGTAACTTCTCTAAATTAACAATTATATATTTTAAACTCTGCATTCTCTTAATACTGAATTTTGTGAATAAATTTATATTTTTTTTCAAAGTGAGGATTTATTTAAGAGAAACATTTTTTCTTTAAGGCAAAAAAATTAAATTTACAGTGTTAATCAGATTCTTTTGGAATGTGTGTGTATGTGTGTGTGTGTGTGTGTGTGTGTGTGTGTATTACTTGCAAGTACCACGCTAAAGCATTAAAAAAAAACTCATATGTTCTGTTTTCTTTTCAGTTAGCTACATCAAAAAAGTCAGCAAGACGATCCCTTCTCTAATACACTTTCCACTTTTTTGCCCTTGATCTTTTGATCCAGCATTGGCAGATGTGAGACCCTGAGGCAATGCCATTGACTTGGAGACTCCTGCAGTTTAAGACCCACACGTTCTATTTTTGGAATATTAAACTTCCCATCTGAGACATTTACTTTGGTAAATGTGACCTGTGACATATAGAGTTCAACCTGGCATAATGTGCGGGAGACTTTCTATTCAATTTTCAGGAAATCCTGATTCCTTATCTGTGTTGCCTTGTCTGTCTTCTAGTTTGCTTTTCTTGTTTATTCTCAGCATTGGTTACCTATAGTAGCCCCTTGCTAGCAATCACCAACACTGGTTTTTTTGTTTGTTTGTTTTTCCTGTGTCTGGCATGGTAGCTGTCTGTTATACAATTTTCTTATTATTTTCAGTAATTTTCAATAATTTCTTATGTAGCTATAATTGAGCTCCAAATGAGATAAATCAGACCACCCACCCTTCTCACCCTACAACAGGAGATATTCTTTGCCTAAACACACACAAAACTGATCACTCTTTCAGAGAATCCCCTCACAACTTCCTGCCAGTCTCCTTAATTACATATATAATAAAACTTGAACCTGTTCAATTTCAAATTGGTAAAAGTTATTATAGCAAATTTATGATTCATGCTTATGCTATTATGTTTTGTTTTACCCCAGCCAGAGATGATTCTTATTTATTGCTTCTTAGAAATTTATACAACAAATATTTATTGAGCTCATTCTAGGTGTAAGACACTGTGGGTGACATCAATGTGCATTAGATGTAGACTCAGTATTCAAGGAGCATTCAGTCTAATAAGGGAGAATAGATTGTTGCATTTTTATAATAGAAGATAAAATAATAAAAATTACAAGAATAGCGCTGTTGATTTCAAATGAGGAAGGAATTCCTTCTAGTGTTACTAATAACAATAGAATCTTACTTCTTAGTTTCTTAGATAGAAATCACTAAGCTGTCCATAAGCTGGCTAAATTATGATACTCAGTATAATTTTGTTTTACAAAATATTGAAAAAAAAAAGGATAGCGATTTTTTATTTCAATTACATCAATTACATATTAAGAAAAAGTGAAGATAAGGAATATATAAATGAAGTTATTTTAACCAAGCTGTTATTATTAACATTATTGAGTCATGAAGAAAGACTCAATAATTTTTGAGAACTTAAATGCTTTTTAACTTTTCAGTCCAGCATCAATGCCTAAATGTACATCTAAACCTCCAAATAACCCTCTGATTGCTTCCCTGAAGAACTAACATGCCTAGATTACACATTCACCTGACATACATTATCCAGACTGCTAGGATGTGACTAGACCTCTTAGCACCCATTTTCCAGACCACCTGGCATCCATCATTCTGATTGCCTGAAATATGACTGATAACCATCTTGGACCAATCCTAGAGCTAAGAATGCAAGACTAATAATTCTCAAAAATATATTTTTTTACTATAGGAACCTTTCAACTTTTCTTTCTTCTTTGAACACTTCTGATTTTGCCTAGCTGTGTTCCCAGTTACAAACTCCAATACCCTTGAATTCATCTAACCTTTATTTCAAGTAAAGCTTCCAGACTCTTTTTGAGTTCATTCAATGATACAACTTTATCTTGAATACTGCAGCTGTCCTTTCCAGTAATAAAAAAAATCCTACTACTTCTAGAAAAGAACATATGAATGGAACAATCTTAGGGTTTATTATAATAATGTATTTGTGTGTGCCTGTGATTAGGGACTTTATAATTTTCTTAAAATTATTGTTTCCATGGCAGCTACTAAATGAGATGATTGCAGACAGGTGTTATTATTTTTATTATAGAAAATACAGTGTGAGTATATTCTCTTTCTTTTCTCACTGGGTGAGGAATTACTCAGATTACATACATCTGTGTGAAGCATTTTTATATTTCACCTAGATTTTCAAATGCTTCTTTGCACAGGTGAAGAAGAGTATAAATGTCAACAAAATATAAGAATTTCAAAAGAGTTGTCACATTTTCAGTACATAAAGAAAATCTAAACAATAATCAAGAAATGAACACATTGATAGAAATTTCTCCATGGCAGGAGGTAATTTTTAGGCATGGCATGCTCAGCTTGTACAAAAAAGGTGATGGCTGGAAGGTATACAGAAGTTGTTCCTGGTGTCGAAGATATCCTTGGGTCCTAAGGTACTAATAAAAAAGACGAGCTCAAGATCAAGTTAGTGTATACAAATGCTTTCTTTTTCTAAGAGAACCCAAGTCAACAGTATCAGTAAGCTAAAGATTTTGCTTGTTTGGAGGAGAGAATGATCAAAGTTGGTGAGACTAATTAAAAATATGTTGATGGTTAACCCATATTCATCAGAAATGAAAGTCAGCAACTGGTTTTTAGAAATCGTTTGTAAATCAAAACCACAAATGTCTGATATGCCTGTTCTTACTAATAAGATACAAGAAGGTTAATGGAGACCTGATACAGGAAGCACAGAGTACAAAGATGAATTTTTGATAAACATGTGGTAATATGGCTGAGATACCTCTGTGACAAGAGACTAATCTGAGAGTCAGACTTGTTGATAAAACAAGCAGTACTTTTAACCCAATTTTCAAAATTTGATTTTTTTAGATCTGCAGAGTTTCTGGCCAGGCTATTAGTCTCCTGCAGTGAACTAGCTGGAGAGCATGGAACTTAGCAAAGTTAAAAGGATTCAATGATTCATTGCATTGAATTTCAGAATCTATGAGGTAGTTTTGAACTATAAATTTAGGCTGAAAGTTCTGTTTCAGTTAGGTGGCACAGTAAAGCAATTTACACATGTTAAAAACAAACAAACAAAATATGTATATATCTACATTGTTGCTAAATTATTTTGTCAGTAAAGCTCTCCTAGGCCAAATACTTGGAGATGGGGGTGATTTTCCCTTTGAGAGATAAACAGAATATGTATTCTTATAAGACGTAGACAGGTCCTTACCCCAAGGGTTGATAGTAGTCTAAATAAAATTAGTAACATATATAAAACAAAGAATCCACTAGAATTAATGCTAGCAGAGATAAGAGAAGGCTGGAAAAGTAAAAAATAAAATAAAAAAATAAAAATAAAGAGTGTCCCTCAAAGCCCTGATTAGGAACAAAGGGTGCTCTAAATATGAGTATCTCCACTTTTGGCAGCTCTATACCATTTCTAGGGTCTGGGAATGTAATAAATTTTGTTTCCTTGTACCTCTCCTGTGTCCTTTTCCATGGTTTTCCCTAACTAACTAACCATCAGCTACCTAAAAAAAAAAAAGAAAAAACCACAGAAAACCATTCTTTTCCTCCTCCAGCTTCACTAATAAATCTTCTGACTAGAATTAGACTTTCTATGTGACTATGCCCACAAGAAGAAAATAAGCAAATTGGTAATCATGGATATCAATGTATATAAATTTATAGTCATTATTAGAATTTTTATCAGTCTTTTTGAATTTTGCTAATGTAAATAAGCACGCCACCTAAGATACTGATCATCTCTTGATATAATCATGGCAGAAATTCAAAGTTGCACAGGTGAGTCCAGCTCCTGGAAGATAATAGCCCAGTTCAGCATTAAGGTAATGACCCAGGCTTGAGCCACACCAGACGGGTGAGCAGTCAGTTACATGTAGGCAATACTTTGCTGCCTTAGTTAAGAATGATTCTCAAATAAAGCTGCATTTCTGAAACTGGGTATAATAAAGTTGGGCTAGGCAAAAGTCTTGCAATAGCTTTTGTAAAATGTCTAATTCAGGAAGGAAAAGTTGAACTACTAAAGATCCCAGAGATTCACAGAAAGAAAGAACTTGTCCTAGAGTTAGAGTCAAGAAATTAACAAATCTAGGCTACATCTGGCTAATCCTATTAGTCATTCTTTCTAAATGTCCTCTGTGCTTTAAATTGTCCTTATGGAATTATTCAATTGCCACTTATAGAATTACTTTAAATGACTTCTGGAGAAAAACGTTGGGTTTATTAGGCAATAATTACATGCCAGTCTCTCAGGTGATTTGAAAACAATATAGATGATAAAAGCTAACTCATACCTATGGGAATCCTTATTTAAGTATCAGCTGTATCTTGAAGTGTACTGGAAAGAATCTGCAAAAGGTGTGAAGAAGGAAGGACTATAAGCTTTCCTAAGAAGCTCTTTGGAGACTTTACAAGGAACAATTAAGCTCTCTGAAATTTACTTACATTCATGTGAAGTTAACTTTTTGAAAGTAAAGTGTTAGAATAGATGATCATGTAAATTTCTAACTACATGATAAAAGTTTACGAAGTGTGGAAATCCAATTATCAAATTTGGGAAGGTTTAATAAAATATTTCTGTCATATATCAGGCTATCCCAAAGCAATGTTTTAATGAAATATTTTTGGTTCCAAATTTTTTAATTGGCTTTGTTTTCTATTTTAACCTGTAGTGGGTAAACATAGCCTAATTATAAAACCCTTAAATTCTCTTACCCCTCAAGAGAATATTTTCAAAGAATACATTCACATTTAGCCATATCAATTTCAAACATTAATTTGTTCACATTTTGAAAACATTTTTGTTAATATTGACACCAAATATAAAAAATATATAAACTTGAACTTTCTTCAAAAGAATAGGTATAAAACCAAAAGCTAAAATAAAGTAGGGTAAAGACATAACAACTATTAGTAATGCAAACTGGCCAAACACTGGAACCTGTGGCTAAGTACATTACAATTCAAAGAGAAAGTTAATGCTACAAAGTAATTAACAATGATAATAATAATAATAATAAATATATAATTACAATAATTTACATAGTTACAACTAGATTGATAATGAAGAGTCGAGGTTTTTAGAGGTTGAAGTAATCAACAGGAGTAAAAGCTACCCTGGAAGTTAGAAATATGAGTCAGGCAGTAAAGAATAAGGAAAAATAAAGAATGTAAAATACAATAAATTAGGAATTAGAAGATGCACAGTATCTATGGAGTAGGTCAGAAAACTGGTCTTTTGTAACTCAAATAAGGTATTTGGAAAGAAGTTGAATAGAAACTAAGTAGCTGATTTCAGACATTTCAATGCTTCATCTAAGAGATGGTGCTTTTAACATCCTCTGTAATTCTAAGGATCCTTGATAGTCTCAGTTTGGCCTCAATTTCATTAAATGCTATCTGGACAGACATATGCAGAGGTATAAATATGAATTATCTTTAATTTTGACATATATTTGAAACAATTATTTGAAAATTTATAAAGGTTAAAATGGCAGACACTCTCAGTTTTTAATATACACATTTGTTATGAGTCATTATTTCAATATTTGAGGATAGGAATCTATACCATACTATTAAACCTTGTTGTCGTTTATATTATCTGGCATGCATGTCCTTAGGCCCATCTGTTAGTTTGTCATGGTGCCATACTGAGGAAGTGTCAAGCTAGTTTCAAGTAGACATAAATGCCAACCAAAGATTAATTTAGCAAGAGAGCTTGTTGAGTGCAAAAGTGACATCTCCTATAAGAGGAAACTCTTGACTAGCAATGCCAAATTAGGGCCTTGTGCTTCATTACATGTGAGTGCATCTGTTGCCACTTGTAGGCCTAATGTCATAAAAGGGAATGACTTTCACTGTGAAAGCTGCTTGGGAAAACATGGAAGTATAGATAATTGCATAGTTTATAGAGGACAGACCTAACTGTTACATATCTAATGAAGCTGCTGAGATGAACACTTCCAAAAAGCTGATGAAATAAATAAATATAAAATATTTTATATAGTTTAAAATATTTGATCAATAATCGAAAGGCACTGTTAAAGAGAAAACGAATGTACAGAGGAATATGCAATTATCAACACTATGTTAGAAAAATGGGTAGCATATGGAATGGATTTTAGCATTACAGAATTATATTAACACCATGCTGAAAGAGAGACAGATAGGACCAATAGTATAACTTTAAACATCACAATTTGTAAAATTTGTTTTTTTAGAAAGTGATATAATCTTTTATAAATGAGAAAAGAAAGAAGAGTTAGTTGGAAAATTATACCTAAGAAATGTGCAAATGCGATAGGTGTCTACTTTATTTCATAAAATGCAAGAGTAGCAAGCCATCTAGAATGACATTAAGTAAATGGAGTGAAAATTTGGAATTTCATAGATTTTATGAATGCAACAGTTTTCAGAAAAGTCACCTCAACTTTTTAATAATGTATTGTTAGATTATTTAGACATATTTAATGAACATCTAGAATGTGTCAGACTCAGTGACTGAGTTGCCAATTTAGCTGACCTGAAATGAATCTTAAATAAATTATTACTTTTTTACTTCTAGATGACAAGTTTTCTTAAACTTAGACTTTTGTAAATGCAAAAAGATGGGTGGCTATTCTGAAGTGACAAAATAAGTCACAACCAAATGAAAAGCAATAAATTATTTTTTTCCATTGTTTCTGTGAACTGATACTTTAGAGATTTGCAGTGTAGATTATTTTTTCCCTTAAAAATACCTTAACTGTGTCTTTGATTGAAATCTCAAAATAGATACCTAGAGAGACCTATTGGTTCCATATCACCACACTGTTATATTAATGGCATATTTCATGTGACAACTTTACTGATAAGAACATGTTTTTTTAAGCCTGGGCATCAAATTCTCAAAAATGATTTCTCGTTTTAAAAAGTTTTTAGGAAATATAATATACCATAGAAGTTGAGGCTTTTTCATATTATATAAATGTGGACTATTTTAATCACTTTAAGGAATAAACCAAGAGCTCTGATTCTAAACTTTCAAAAGCTATAAGCATCCTAATAATTCTTTCACACTGGAAAGCTTCATCTCATGTGTTTGAAGTTGAGAATCCTCTTTCTTCATATGATGTCTTTAAATGTGTTTGAGGGCCGAATTATTTTCTTTTGTAACATGGCAACTCTCCACCATACTTGCTGATTAAAATGAGTGTGTTTCTCTGCAATCAAGTGACTCTACATAATGGACCAATTTGAAATCATCCTTATCCTGATCTATGGGGAATTGTTTCTACTTCTTAAAAACCTCATGCTGGATTCAAGTAGCTTGCTTTCTAATTTTAATTCTGAAATTTGATTCCTTTGTTATATTGAAAAATAACTGAACTTTTTATTTCTAGCAATATTGAATACCAAGTATTCCAGCAATACTGAGAATTAATATTCAATAAGTTAACTAACATATTTTTCAAAATTAAGCCATGATGAAAATGCTATTATTTCCCCCCAATGTACAGACAAAGAAACCGAGGACCTTGGAAGTATATATTAATTTGTTCAGGGTCTGGTAAGTGACAGAGCCAGAATTCAAACCTAGCAGTCTGGATTCATACTACTAAACTAAAGTAAATCTTAAATAATATGCTGCAAAAATTCTGCAAACACACTCAATAATGTACAAGAATTATGTTTTTTATGTGTTGGAAAGAAAGTATGGGGAAATCATAAGCCAAAAGCAGCCTCAAAACATAAGTCTAGGGAAAGAAATTTGTAAAGATTCTGGTATTTGACCTGGAGGGCATATGTTAATTTCTGGTGACTATTCTAAAGCAAGTTTCACAGGGATCAGGAGACAAAGCCTAGGGCCAACATATAGGGTGGGCATGGTTAAGAGGTTCTTTAACCACAATTCACCTTCAGTGCATAAATCCAGCAAAGCTCAAACACACACACACAAATACCCACGGTGCTGAGATTCTTGTCTTATACTGGGCTCTCCTTGCAATTTCTAAGAAGAGCCCACTCTCACAGGGCTTTGGACCAGAATACACAACACTTTATCTTTCTAAAATAAATAAGCTGATGATTAATTTGAAATGGTTATAGATTTTTAGTTCCTTTCCAATATCTGGCAGAAGTGAAATCACATCCTCTCTGGAGTATTATAGCTTATAACAAGCACTCCAAAAATTTTCATTGTTAAAATTGCAAGTAATGTGAACTCATGATAAAAATAAGAAACTCATGAAAAATAAAATTATAAATAATAGCCAGATAAAATAATGAATTTAGATTATATTTGCTTACAGGCATTAGAATTGTGTGCTACAGAATGTTGAGTAAGTATGTGATATATCACATTATTAAGCACTAAAATACCACCAAAATGTATTAAACAGATATGAAAAAAAATGCAGCTAATTTTACAGAGATTAAAATATGCTAAAACAAATTATAAGTGAAATAAACAACATAAAACATAACTTTGAAATAGCAGAAAAAGGAATTAGTGAACAAAAAGATAAATTTTAATAAATGAGGTATTTCAGTGTAGAGAAAAAAAGAGATGAAATATATGAAAGAGAAGTTAAGGACATGGAGAAAAGAAAGAGATGATCTAACACATAACAAATCACATTTTCATAAGGAAATAATAGGAAAAGAGAAGTAGCAGATGAGATTAAAATAAATGTGAATATTTTGGAAATTCTCAGGTTCAGAAATCTCAGTGACTCTCTAAAACAATAATGTAAAGAAATCATACCTAGAGACATAAGGAAACTTAAATACCAAAAACAAAGAAAGAAAGAAAAAGAAATAACAGATTTCTCCAGAGAAAATTATAGTTTTCCTAAAGGAAAGTTATAATCAGATTGACAGTAAATTTGTACTATCACTGTGGAAACTAGAAGATAGTGAAAATACATTTAACTGCTGAGAGAAAACAACCATCGACCTAGAATTCCATATTTAGAAAAAAAAAATCTATGAAGAATAAAAGCGAAATAAAAGACTTTCTCTCATAAAATTAAGCAAGTTTCTACTAACACATCCTCATATACAAAAGTAAATAAACAAATAAATTAATTAAAAGTATATACTTTAAGAAAGAAAATGATAGCAAAGTTGATATGTGATATAGAATATAACTTTCCAATGGGCTTTTATGACTCACAACATTTAAAAGAAAAACAAAAGTTAAGTTACTTGTAGTGTATACAATTGGCAAACTGGACTCTGGAATCTAATCTTGTAAATCTCTGCACTATTATATAATCAGATAATAATACGCAAGCATGTCTAATTTGAAAATAAAAGATTGGGTACTCCTACAACACCCCTTTAAGGACAAATGAAAAATATGGATTTTTTTTTAATACATGAAGTATTAGATATTCAAAAGGTACTGAAGGATTGCAGAACTGAGACCCAAGAGAAGACTGCAACCCAGAGAGTTCACTTGGCTACTGAGGCCATTTTCCCTTTGAGATGATTTTCAATTCTGGATAAAGTGGTTAAAAAGCCAAACCATGCCTAATAGCATTTCATTTATTGGCAAAAATTGGAGTTCAGGGTCTTTCAAGATTCAGAGGTACACCTGGAAAGCTCATTTTTACTTTGAGTTAGGATCTCTTAAGGGGGCAACTCCCTGGAACTAAGAGTAAACCTAAATCCTAGCTCCCTTTGAGGCTTGCTGGATACAAGCATAAAACCTCTCAAGGGAGATAACATAATTAATTCAAGGTGTCACATTATATTTACAGTTTGTCTCATAAATGATATCCAAAACACAATAAAAAAAATTAACAGGCCCAAAAGCTGGAAAGACCACATAAAAGAAACAAGGAAAAACGACGAACAATAGAAAGAAAACTAGGGGATTCCAGGTGATGGAGTTCTCAGATACCACAGAGTTTAAACTGTTCTCCATTCAGACTGCTTACCTAGACAACATTTAGAAATGGTCTCAACTGCCTGGATATTCTGCTTCTATCTAAATAATTTTGTGACGTGCTAGTCTAGTACTGCAATACTAGTTTGAACTGAGGCACAGTGCACCTTAGTCCCTTATTTAAAAACTTTTGGGCACGATGTGTTTGGAATTCAGAATATTTCAGTGTTGAAGAGAGGTCATCAAAATAGATGATGTAACACTCCCAGGGGTGGTGGCACGATAAGCAAATATTTTTATATTTTTTCAACAAAATGATGAATATTTACAGTAAATGAGATTTTTTAAATTTTATAAATAGACTAAATTAGTGCAGGTTATATTTTTTCACCAAATAAATTTGTTTCATACCTTTGGTGAAAAAAAATAACAGTATTTAGAGATTTTGATTTACTGAATTGCGAATAATAGATGTAAGATCTGCAGCAGATAGAATGAAGCAACCTGAAAAAGTTCTCGTTTTGTCAATTTTTTGTTCTTAAAACATACTTTAAATAAATTAAATAAAAATGTTTATAAATCTAGAAAATTTTACAATTCTAAATGAAAAAGAACTTTGTACAATTTTTAAAATTTTATGTTTCTTTTAATATAAAGTAATTCAAAGCTCAAATTTAATTCAACATAATATTTTTACAACTTTAAGGGACGTTTGGAATTCATTGTAAAATGTTGAGTTAGAGTAAGAAATTTATATTTGCATTTATTTATCTTTATGTTATTCTATAGAGAAAATATTGAGTATTCATTTTGAATCTGCTGTAATACAACCTTAGGACATTACAACAGCATTGCAGCATCCAAACTTGATTGTAAAATCTTTTTTGATGAAAATTATGGCAAAATGAATTTTATTGTTTCCTTGACAGGGGATAGACCCCAGTGTATTTTACTTTGGTATTGGCATGAAGCGTGAATGAAATATGTGTGTAAGCTTTGCGTTTATTTATCCCTTCAACAAAATCTAATATGACTATCTCTTTTAATTTAAATTTTGAATATATTAAACAGACATTAAGTCTCTTGTATAAAACCTTCCTAGAGATATTCAGAGATTTTCCTTTCCTGTTCAATTATTCTTCCATGAAGAATTTGTAACATACTCAAGAAAAACATAAATAGAAAATAATATTTGATAATCAAACACTTAAATTGAATAATGGCTCTCAATTAATGGTTTCTTTGGGGCTCTTGTTCCCCTTTTACATTACTCGTAATAAAACAAAGGGTTTTCCCTGAGATATAATTTCCAATGATAGGATTTGGAATAGGAGTGAGACCTCTTTGGATCCAAGGTTTAATCCAGGACTTGGAGTAGGACAGAAGTAAAATAGGGATCCATGGTTACAAGGAAAGCTTCTTAACAATTCTGATAAAAACTTTGTGTAGGAGATATGGTAGATGTGATTGCTATTTTTATAGTCCATATTTTTTAGCTATAATAAATGTTGGAGATTAAGTGATTTTCTCAATAACATTGGGCATTTTAAAGTATAAGACCAAAATTTAAACCCAAGCCTTCTTATTCCACATTACCAGTAATTTTATCAAGGCTTCCAGAAAAGTAACTTTGGACATGACTTTCCAGTCTTTTATTCTTGTAAAAAACTCCTTTTAAAAATGCATTAGGCAATTGTATAATGTAATGAAAATTTCAAGTGTTGGTTTGAAGTTTGAATGTTTATAATTGATTGCAGTGAAGTAGAAGATTGAACCAATGAGCACACATGCTAATGACTGTTAGGAAACACTGCTGTTCCATTTTAATCTCAAGAAATAAAATAAAAATTTTGCACTTCCTCTTAGGTGCTGATAATTCAGTTATATTGATTGTTATAACTGCAAGAAGCCATTACCAATAATGCTGCCTATCCCATGACCATAGAATTTAACATTACAAAGTATAAATCAATATATCACTATTTTAATACTTATTTTTGTTGGCCAGGGGAGCCCCTTTCAACTGGATCCCTGACCTCTTTGACATACCCTTATTATTATTTGAGCACTTAGTTTCTGCAATAGCAAGATGTTGCTAAATTATAAGATGTTTCTATGCCCCAGCTCTGGAAACATCCAAATCATTAAGGAGCCAGATTCTTTATTCCTGAGAATGATATTATAAACCATGATCTTGATGCTAGCATACTCCTTGCTACTCGTATATCATTACTTCCAGAACCTCTTTGAAGACAGTGTAATTAAGAAATATATGTATATCATCTATCAACTGTTTAATATCTCTTTATCTATAAAATATGTAGGTAGTTTATGTTTATATATACATATATTTACATATTTATTTATAGGTTATCTCTATATTTAATTACGTACATTTAGAGTCATGAATTCACATAATTTCTACCCAATATCACAAAGTTTCTTCTAATATTTCTTTTTTTTATTTCAGCTCCCTTCACAAACAATTACAAATCTAAATCTTATCATTTTTTTCTTTTTTGTTTTTTTTCAAAATTATAGTTGACATACTAGTTTCAGGTATACAATATTTGATATCTATTTACCTTACAAAACGATTGCAATGACAACTTTACTAACCTTTTGTTACCATACAAAACAATTAAAATGTTATTGACTATACTCCCTATGCTATACATTATATTTCCATGACTTATTTATTTTATAAATGGAAATTAATACTTCTTAATTCTGTCATCTTTTTCATGAATCTCTCCCCCTCCTCTGGCAACCAACAATTTTTTCTCTGTATGAATCTGTTTCTATTTTGTTCTGCTTGCTTATTTGTTTTGACCTTCAGATTCCACATATAATTGAAATCATATTGTATTTGTCTTTGTCTGACTTATTTCACTTAGCATAATACCTTCTAGGTACCTTCATATTGTTGAAAATGGTAAGATTTTATTTTTTTATGAAGTATTATTTCATTGTGTATGTTTCTATATCTATATATCTATATCCATCACCTATTATATCTTTTTTACCTATTCATATGTTGATGGATACTTAGGTTGCTTCCATATCTTGGCTATTGTAAATAATGCTTCAGTAAACATAGAGGTGTGTATACCTTTTAGAATTATTATTATTATTATTATTATTATTATTATTTACTATTTTTTTGATAAGTGGCCACAATTGAAATATCCTGGGTCATTTTTAATATTTAATGAACCTCCACTGTTTTCCATGGTAGCTGTACCAGTTTATAATTCCTCTAGCAGTGCACAAGGGTGGGTTCCCATTTTTATTCAAAACTTGTTATTTGTTGTTTTTTTCTTTTGATAATACCCATTCTAACAGGCATGAGTTGATATCTTTTGTGGTTTTATGGTTTCCAGTCTTACATTTAAGTCTTTAATACACTTTTAGTTTATTTTTGAATATGGTTTAAGAAAGTCTAGTTTCATTTCTTAACATGTACCTGTCCAATTTTCCCAATACCATTTATTGAAGGGATTGCCTTTGCCCATTATATGTTCTTGCCTTCTTTATCACAGACTGACTGTATAAGCATAAGTTCCTTTATGGGCTCTCTATTCTGTTCCATTGGTCCAGGTGTTTTCATGCCAGTGCCATGCTATTTTGATAACTATAGCTTTGTATATGGTTTGAAATCAGGGAACATAACACCTCCAACTTTCTTCTACTTTCTCAATATTGGCTATTCTGAGTCATTTGTGATTCCATATGATTTCAGGATTATGTGTTCTAGTTTTATGAAAAATGATATTGGTGTTTGATAAAGTTTGTACTAAATCTTAGATTGTGTGGTGTAGCATGAGCATTTTAACCATATTAATTCTTATTCTAATCCACGAGCATGGTATATGTTTCCATGTATTTGTGTCATTTTCAATTTCTTTCATCAATGTTTTATAGTTATCAGAGTCAAAGTCTCTTACCTTCTTTGTTAAATTTACTCCTTGGTATTTTATTCTTTGCAATGCAATTGTAAATGGGTTTGTTTTTCTCGTTTCTCTTTCTTATAGTTTGTTATTAGTGTATAAAAAAACACTACAGATTACTAAATATTAATTTTGTAGACTGTAACTTTACTGAATTCATTTATTAGTTCTAATAGTGTTTGGTGGAGTCTTTAGGGTTTTCTATATATAATATCATGTCATCTGCAAATAGTGACAGTTTTACTTCTTTTCAGATTTGGATGCATTTTTTTTTTTTTTTTGGTCTGATTGTTGTGGCTAGGATTTCCAATACTATGTTGAATAAAACTGATGAGAGTAGGCATCCTTGTCTTGCTCTTGATCTTAGAGCAAATATGATGTTAGCTGCGAGTTCATCATCCACAGCTTTTATTATGTTGAAGTATATTCCCTTATACCCACTCTGTTGAAAGTTTTTGGCATAAATGAATGTTAAATTTTGTCAAATTATTTTTCTGCATCTATTGAGATGGTCATATGATCTTCATCTTTCATTTGTTTATGTGGTATATCATGTTAATTGATTTGTGGGTATTAAACCACACTTGCATCTCTGGAATAAATCCTACTTGATTCCAACATATAATTGTTTTAATTGGCTTGTTGAACTCGGCTCACTAATCTTTTGTTGAGAATACTTTATTAATTTTTGCATTTATTTTCACCAGGAATATTGGCCTATAATTTTCTATGTTTTATAGTGTCTTTGTCTGGTATCTGTATCTAAATTTTATTAAGGGTTTGTGTTACACAGGCAAATGAATATTCTAACTTCAAGTAGTAGCACATTTAAGTTTTCTGCATTACATTTACTATATATGTGTTTAATAATAAAGTATATTTTGCTATGTAACAGATCCTTAATAAGATTTAGAGTATTTATACCAACATAGAAGTTCCTGTGTGCCCTTCTCAGTTAACCCATGCTCCTACTTGTTCTTCAGAAGCATAAAATATTAAATCTTCCATTATCAGATTTTGACTCATCCTAATGTTTTTAATATTTATCCACATTTATAGGCTATATAAGGATTTTATGTCATTTTACTTGTGCATCCATATATTCATTGCAGCATTATTTACAATAGCCAAGATATGGAGGTAACTTGGGTGCCCATGAATGTATGAATGGATAAAGAAAAGGTGGCACATATATGCAATGGAATTGTTGAGCCATAAAAAAGAATAAAATCTTGCCATTTGCAACAGCATGAATGGACCTCGAGGCTATTGTGTCAAGTGGAGTAAGTTAGACAGTGAAAGACAAATACCATATGATTTCACGTATATGTGGAATCTAGAGAACAAGATAAACAAACAAAAGAAACAAGTCCATACATACAGAGAAGATTTTGATGGTTATCTGGTGGGGAGTAAGGTGATAGGAGGAAATTAAGAGGTACAAATTGGTCGTTACAAAATAATTACGAGGATGTAGAATATAATATGGGAAGTATAGTCAGTAGTGCTGTAACGACTAACGTCTATCTAAGGTGTCAGATGGGTACTGGATTTACCAGGGTGATTACCCCATAAGTTCCATAAATGTCAATCATTGTGTTGTACACCTAAAACTAATATAATATATTCATTTAAAAAAATAAAAATTTATAATATTGTATGTCAACTATAATTAAAAATATATAAAAATTTTAAAAACAGTATTTTTAATTGAAGAAAAATGGCACATTGTCTGAATATACCACATCTTTTTCTCTTCCGATACTACATAATTGATACTTATTAGCACATGCTACATTCTAAAACATATTTTGAACTCCGTACCACATTTTGCTTTAAAAAAAGATACAAATAAACATTTTGAATAAATACAGCTAAGTTATGCAAAGGTTCTCCTAAGAGAATGATTATATAAGAACAATTCTGATAGTAATAGATTATATACCAAAGAGACAAATAAACTCCTGTACTTAATAATGTATTTCGTAATGGTATATTTATTACAGTCTTCTTAGAATCTCTAGTAGATTGATAAGAAAAATCAATTTGTTTTAAACTTAAAACGTGTCATATTTTTACTTTGTTGAGAAATTCTCTGGAATTAAAGCCTAAAGCAGGTGAACTATCCTGATTGACATGGTTTATGCTATAGGTAATCAGTGGTCACCAGAGCCTTCATTTTCAGATTTACTGTGTACTGTAGAACACCTGAGAGATTCAGTAATGATTATTTTGAGCTAGTTTTATTTAATTAATTTTTCAAACATGTGTACCCTTATTTACTTACAAATTTCATTCACTTGCTTATCATTGTCTGCATATGCTGACAATTTGATGCAAATTGCAAAGTGGTAGATTGTGCTCTTATGTCTTTAAAGTCTATTTAAATCCTTTTAAATGGATTTGGTTATTATCTATTTCTACTAAACTCATTCTTTCAGCTTGACAGACATTTAAATCTTTTTTAAAGGTAAAATCTCTCTACCAACTTATATTTATGCTTCTAATATACTTTTACCTGTGTTTTCTTTTGTACTCTTCCTACTAAGGACAATAAGCTCAATTAATGAGTTCAATCTATTTAAGTACTAGAAGTCCATGCTGTATCAAATCTGTATAATTCTATATTTCATTTCTGCCTTTTTCTCTTAAAATAGCCTGGATGAGTTTAAATTATGAATCTCTTACTAATTATGCACATAATTAACATAATATGCACATTTATAATTCATATATCTCAACTCTTAAGAGTATTTGGTAGTTATGGAGATTATTTTCTAAATATTTAAAAATTATATTACATTATTACAATTACATGGCATGTTATAGATTGACTTCATACTGTTTCCAATTCTCCATGTTTCTATGAATTAATCCCTGTGCGATATAACTTTGCAGCTCCTCACATTAAGAGATTATGCTTATTTTCCCATAGTTAGAATTTGAGCTGGGCTTATAAAATTACTTCTACCCCAGTTTCCTCAAAAATGTGGCAGACATGATAGTGTTCCAGTTCCCAGCCTAGATCCAAGAGGTTGTATAAGCTGCTGGAAAGTATTCTCCTTCTCTGTGAAAAGTCTGGCTAACCTAATGGATAATAAGAGATATATAGCTAAGTCAGCCCCAATCAATCCAATCAGCAGAAACAATGTACTATTTAATTTATTTAGTTTTTCAAATAGCAACTATTAATAAAATAGTAAAAATAATTGAAATTTGACATTCTGGGCATATTTAACTACTTCTTTTGGCCTGATTTACTTCGGCCCTTGACATTTTTACCACTGATTGATAAGTTTAGAAAAATATTACTTTTTTATGCTTTATTGAGATAATACAATAATTACTAATAATTGAACATATGAAGTATTTTGAGTATTTTGAGAAGATGACAATATATAAATTTAATATACCATTGGTACATAGTTTACTTTCATGTTAGGTGTTATTTCTAACACTGTTGACAGCACGGTGTTGTAAAGTCCACTCAATTTTTAAAAACTTCAAAACATATTCCTTCCCAAGGAATAAAGGCAAAGCAAGGGAGGAGAGGATTTTTCATTCATTAACTGACAAGCACACAATTTACTAAAGTCTGTGACAGCATGTCTACATCACTTCTAATTTTGTCTTATACCACTGTGAATAAATGTGGTGTTATTATAAGTTATTTTCAGACACAAACTGGAACTGTGGCATTATGTGTTATTGTCAAAATCATTAGCCAAGACATGCTGCTGGCGGAAAGAAATAGATATGAACTGGAAACATCAAGAGATGAAAGCTCTCTTGCTTTCTAGCAAAACCCATTGAGAAAAAATGATGGCAACAGATTAAATAAGACCGAGTTTTCAGAAATGACTGTCGAACATGGGATATATGTTTATAACTTAAATCTGATTAGTACTTTATTTAATTATTCTATGCCAAATGGTAAAATTTTCTTAAAGAATAAATACTTTTTATTTACCTCTCCCTCACGATGACCCTGACAGGGGTGGTGCACAGTAAATTTAAGAACATGCTTTCTTTACAACTACACCAGAAACATTTTCAAAAAATAATAAGAAGAAAAAAAAATGTAAGTGGTTATAACTCTGTGTTTTTTCCCCTTACATCTTTTGAATTTAGAAATTGATTTAAAGATTTTCATTTGCTTTATACGTTTGTAATAGTGATTTCATTCTTATTATGTTGATTTTAAGTCTGAACTCAGTAATCTTGCAGCATTTGGCAGCCTGCCCATCTCTTAATGTTAGAAAAATGTACTACCTGCCCTTGTATTCAACCATTGATCGAGAGTAGCTCAATCATAGAATCTTTCTACTCATGCTATAGAGATATCCTGAAATCTCTGTCTACCTCCCCATTCTCCATTTTCACTTGTTTAATGTCTTTCCTAAGTACCTAGTTGGTAAAAATGAATATAAATCTTGTGGAAAGAGTAATTAAGATTTTTGTTGTTTTGAATTTTGGAGGGTGAGTTGTTTTCTAGCATTAATAAAGAAAATTTACAAAATTGCCTATGAGCTATTTATTTCAGAAGCAGAAGCTATGTGAGTGTTTTGGGTACCGCAATGGGATCCAGGTAAAGAGCTATGCTCATTGAAAGAAAAAAAAATATTAGAAATCAAAGTGGTATTTGACACCTAATATCTTCAAAAGAAGAGAAACTGAAAATCTAAAAAGGTGTTACTGTATAAAGAAGTCAGCTTATTCAAGCATGGATGGTTACTCCTTCAATGATTTTGAATCCTACTCCCCTAGTGTAATTGCAGAACATGTCTTCATGTTTAATATTTGAGTGTCATTATTGCCACTCTTCGGTTAAAAATAATAATAAAACTAAATGTATAATGGTATGCTATTAATAACTAAAATTTTATTGAGCAAGTACTAAGTCATTGAAATAATGGATAGAGTTCGGACCCAAAAGAAGATGCAGGATCAGTTGATGGGGTAGTGATAGGACTTGTGGAAAGAAGTGACCAAATGACAAGACAAAGAACTTTGAGAGAGCAGGACACTTTCTTAAATTCTGATCAAATAAAATAGATTAGCTAAAATCTATTAATATAAAATCCAGTCCTCTCAGACTACTGGGGGGAAGATACAATATACAGACATCCAGATGTATATAAGTGGCAACACCAGGCTTTGAAACTGAGAAGACTGAGAGAATAATCTTCCACTTACAATTCCACTGAGATCTGTGTCACTTAAACAAATATTCCACCAACATTTGTGTGCTGGTGCTTAGGATTCAGAAATAAAAAAAGAGGGGAACGGGTAAAAAAAGACACCGGAAAAAGATGCCAGGGAACATGGTTAAAACACTGTCAAGGATCTTTGTTCTCCTCAGATTGCCAGGTAAGAGAAGGATGAACTTGGAGAGAACGCTTGACGACATAATAGCTGAATAACAGTATATTCATTTGAGTGAATTTTTCTGCTAAAGAGTCTAAGCTCAGAATTTAGTCTCAGAGAAGTGACAGTGATAAATAAATGGTATCCAAGGTCATAAAAGTAATTCATGGCAAAGTTCAAATGTGTATCTGGTCTCTTCTGTCTTGAAATATTTTGTTTTAAATTATCATTAAATTGTGTCTCTACCCATATCCTCATATATCCAGCTACGTACTGACGACTTCCTTTCTTGTGTAACTTAGACTTGATGCCCCCACCTTGACTAGTGCAGCCAATTAGTTTCACTGCCCTTTCATTATACATGTCTAACAAAACACTGAACCTAGATTGATTTATCTGTCCTGTACTTTTTTATTTATTTCTTTTCTTTTCTTTTTTTTTTTTTTTTTTTTTGCTGGGAGCTCATGGAAAACATATCACAAATTTTCAGACCAGTACAAAGTAAATATATTCTTCTCCGATTAAAACTAGACTTTCAAATCTTTCTATAAATTTTACTCTGTAACCTTGAGTAATTATTTCTCACATGTAAATTGATTTGGCCATACCTACTATACCCAAACAACCCACATCTGCTTACAACTGAGAAATTTGCCTCTTTCCTTACTAAAGGCTAATTTCTCAATTTCTACTTTAACTCTTTTTTACCTCTGTAAGATTTTACCCTACAGTTATCAACTCTCCCTCTTATATCTTCAAAGTCTCATTCTCCATTTCTTTCTTCTCATTAAAATTTTAAATGCTCAAGTTTCTCCTAGCGTAGTGTCAACCACATCATCTTACCTGAAATGTTTTTTCCTCAGTTCCTGAACTCTCAGAGAGTGTCGATCAGCTTTCTGGCTACTCATGTGTAGTTTTTACATAATCTTAAAGTTCCTAAATATATGTTTGTGAACTGGCTGCACCAGAAGTACTTAATTTGGATATGAGAAAATATAGCTTCTGAGGCCCCACACCCTATCTGTTGGGTTTAGGTATAAAGATTTGTTCATTAAGATTTCTCAGTATTCTGCTGCACTGCCAGATTTATGATAATTACTAAATGACTCTTCTTCCTTTGTTCATCACTTCCATGCTGGTATTATTCAGGATTCTCTTCTTAGTCCCCGGTTAGCTTTCTCAATGGATCATTTCACACTTTTCTATGCCATCAATTATGATTGAAAAATGGAATGTCACTTGTATATATTTACAACCTGGTTAAATAAATTACTTCTTTTGTGACTTTAAGCAAGTCACTTACCTCTGTGCTTCAGCTTCCATTGTTCTAAATAGAGATGAGAATAAATATTATTATATAAAGTTTTCTGTGATCTTTTATAACAAAAATAATTGTCAGTTGAACCTACTCTGAGACTTACTTATACGAAATCTTCCAAAAAGTATTTGCCTTAAAAGCTCTCTCTGGTGACTTTGCCCCAGGCCCAGGCCATGGTCCCAAAACTTTGAGAGCAGCAAATGAGAGATTTCTGACCACCTTACATGAGAAAAATAAACCATGTAGTTGGGGAGCAGGGGAGGAGAAATTACGACTACTGATTTATTTTGCTCCTAGCATATTGGTAAGATTCTAAAGTTTACTAATCCTCTGGAGTTAGTACAATATATACCCAGCACCTGTAACTGCAGGTAATAGTTAACTGGTGAAATTTACTGACAAAAATGTATTAAAACCTTTTTAAAATACAAAAAGTTGCAAAAGTATTTTGATTCAAATGTATCTAGTAGTATAAAAGCTTCAGAGTCTTACTATTGGGAAAAGAGGTAATATGGAAATCTTTAAATTTTTCTAGATTTAACATAAACTACATAAAAATCTATATCTATCTATCTATTTATCTATCTATCTATCCATTTATCTATCTATCTATCTATCATCTATCTAATCTATCATCTATCTAATCTAGCATCTAACATCTATCTATCTATAGTCCATAGATTATCAGAAGTAAATATTTATCAATGGCTGTTTAAATAGCATGAACATTGAAGTGTATTAGTTTCATTTTACACGACTAAATGTTTCTATTGATATTTGGTAGATAAAAGTTAGGCAATTATGTTAGCCATTAATGCAGACCAGAGCTTTAGTGTTTGAACCAGTTTATTACTTTCAAAGGCATTTTTCCTGCTAATAATGCCACAAAGGCAATATTGCACTTTTCAGAATGTGTACATGTCAGATAAAAGTAAAAAAAAAAGGAAATGCATCAATTCAGAAAATGAATTATTAGTAGAAACAAGATTTATTGAGAACTATATTCTGTTATTCTTATCAGTCAAAAATTTTGTAGTATTACAAATGATAAAAAATATTGTTAATTTTAAATAGATTTCTGACTTGGTAATATCATTTTGGAGATTTTTTTCAGTATAGCATTTAAAATATCTGTAATTCTTCAGTGAAAGAATTAACCATGGTAAAGAAGAAACTCACTAAATGACATAAATGAAGCTAATGCTGCTTTTGTTATTGCCTAGAGTTCTGAGTTCTTTAAATTATGGAAATCAAAACTAGTATGAATGATGCATTTTAAAGTTATTTTTGTACATTTTATAGAATTACAGACTGACATGAGCATTGGATTGGATGTATTATTAATATAAATGTATCTTGACCAGAAATCACACAGAAACTGGATTTGTGCTTTGCACATATTTTAAAATGTGGAATTTTTTGTAGAGGTTTTAATAACTACTTCCTTCCTTGCCATCTCTTCTACTCTTTAATTGCACAAATGTAATATATTTGCACATTAACTACTTCTGCTGAGTATCATATCAGTAATATTTTTGCTTCTACCTAAAACTTATTTTTTCATTTGTGTTTTGTAAATGATTATATACTTATTGAACAATCTCCGTGTATTTTAATACTTAACAGTCTTATTTCAAGTAAGGTATAGGTTCTAAAATGGACTAAAACATATACATATATACATATATGTATATTTTTTTCTAGGTGAAGACAGACCTTTTTATTTAGATTTTAGCCCTGTGTGTATAACCTTGATCAATCACTCCACTGTCTTTGCAATTTCCAGGGGTAAAAGCCATCATTTTACACTGTAGGTCACATTGAAGGCGACACCCTGTAGTTGCCTTTGACAGTAATAAAATGATATTCCTCAGGAAATTTAATTAACAAGTTTAGGCTATAAAGTATTTAATGGCATTTCTCATCAAAATATTTCAAATTGCTTTTGAACATTAATTCATTAATTCTTATAGCACTCATGAGAGGTAATTATGTATTCAGGAATACTTCTTTATATAAACTCTATTCATGGTTATTTGTAAAATTCTTTTTTTATATCTTAAAATAAATATTTGTGATTGTGTGCTTTCACAATGAATTGATTAATTCTTATTCTCATATTAATTTTCCTGACATATTCAAAGTGCTATGTTAAGTTGAAGAAAGGATATTGAAATAAAAATAAAATAGAGTTGTGGCATTTCTGCTCTCTAGGTTTAGACCTTGTAATGCCTCATAGTCTCTCCTTAGGTGATAGCTGTCTTTTACTGCATTTTAAAGGGCTAGGAAAGATAATAACTTTTGCATTTTGAAAGGTAATGAAATATCTGGGTCCCAGAAGATAACTGGATAGGACTGAAAATCTGCTGCTATCAAAGCCTAATAGAAATTTTATTAGAATAAAGCATTCTAAAAATTCAAGTATATCTGAGTAACAGTTTTGACATTTATAATTTAATATAAGTTGTTTTGATATAATTACCTTATTTAGTTTTAAGATAATGCAACATTTGTGAAGTAGAGTAAAATGCATTAATATTTATTTAATGATTGACTGAAATCAACAATAGCTAAATGTAAGTTCAAGTAGGACACAGGGCCACTTTGAAGCTGGAGGAGTAGCCTGCTGGTGAGTAAAAACTGAAAAAAAAATATAGCATCGAATAAAGAAACCAAAAGGATTGAAGACATTAAAAGCCTTTGCATCACGCATCTTACCTGGAATCTTGGTAAAAGTTAGAAAGCTAGTAAAACCCATACAATATACTGTCAACTCTTAAATTAAATCAGTACAGAATGCTGCAAACTCTAAGCTTCCAAAGTTCTGATAAATCAATAATCTCGGCAGCTCACTCCAACACCTTTAGTATTGTCTATAGCTTTGTTGTCCTATCCTTATTCTTCCCTTTAGAGATGAAGTTATAAAAAATGCAAATAATGTAATAGCTAACAGTTTTAAGTGCTCAATAGATACAAAAGAGTGTAATGAGTATTTTGACCGTTTTTGGTAGATAGTGTCAGTATTTTTACCCACCATACATATGAACAAAATATATCTTAGAAAGGTTAAACAACTTGTTCCAGGTCATATCACCTGAAAGTGCCAAATCCAGGATTTGAAGGTTTGCCCCATTCTAAATCCCACTTCCCCAGTAATTCTCCAGCCGAGTTCTGTGAACCTGGCAGGATCATCAGCAGACATATTATTAGGAATTTCATAAGTTCCTAGTGATTTTTTTTAATTTTGTGGTGTTTTCAATAATTATAAAAAGCATATATTTTTTAAATTAAATTTATCGAGGTGCCATTGGTTAATAAATTTTATAGGCTTCAATTGTACAACTCAGTAATATGTCATCTGTATATTGCACTATGTGTGTTCACCGCCAAACTCAAATCTCCTTCCGTTACCATACATTTGACACCCTTGACCTTATCCACCCTCTGCCTTTCCCTCTGGTAACTACTAAACTGTTGTTGTGTTCATGAGTCTCTGTTTTTCATGTTTGTTTGTTGCTTTCTGTTTTATACTTCATATATGATTGAAATTACTGCTTCTCAACTTTTTCTGTCTGGCTTATTTTGCTTAGAATGGTTATCTCAAGGTCCATCCATGTTGTTGCAAAGGGTATTATTTCATCTTTTCTTATGGCTGAGTAATATTCCATTTATATATGTAACTTTATCCAATCATCTTTTGAAGGACTCTGGCTCTTTCCATGTCTTGACCACCATAAATAATGATGCTACCATAAATATCAGGGTGCATACATCTTTTTGTATACATGCTCAAAATTTTTTTGGTAGATACTCAGAAGAGGGACTGCTGGGTCACATGGTAATTCTATTTTTAATTTTTTGAGGAATTGCCATACTGTTTTCCATAGTGGCTGTACCAATTTTTACTCCTACCAGCCATGTATGAGGGTCTTCTGGTCTTCTGGGACTAAATGTTTATACTTATTAGACCATTTGTTATTCATCCACAATTTTCATATATTTGTTCTAGATTTTTTATACTATTTTTCTTTTTTTTTTCATTTTTAATTTTGTACAGGCCTGCTTTCCAATTCACTGGTTCATTTACTCTGCTTTGCCTCAGCTATTGGTAATAATATTAAATACATTATTTTTGGTATCATATTCAGTTTCGATTTCTACCATTTCCATTTGATTCATTTTTATAGTTTTATTTTCTCTGCATATATCCCTTCTCTACTGATGCATGCAGTTCACATTCTCCATTAAATGCTCTAATATACAAATAATTGTTACTCTAAAATTCTGCTTGATAATTTCAAGATCTGAAATAATTCAGGGCCTTCTTCTCTCTTTTTTATTTTCCAGTCTTTAAATTTTTTTGAGGTAAAATTAGTATTTAACATTATATAAATTTTAGGCATACAACATTATAATTCAACATTTGTATACACTACAAAGTGATTGTCACCAAAAGAAGTCTAGTTACCATCCTTCACCATTCAATATGTCCCTTTCACCCATTTCACCCATCCTTGCCCCTTTCCCCTATGGTAACCACTAATCTGTTCTCTGCATCTATGAGTTTGTGTTTGTTTAGTTTAAAATTCCACATATGGGTGAAATCGCACAGTATTTGTCTGTCTCTGGCTTATTTCATTTAGCATAATATCCTCAAGGCCCATACATGTTGTAACATATGGCAAAATTTTATTTTTCTTTTATAGATGAGTAGTATTTTATTTATATATCTATCTTCCATTGATGGATAATTAGGTTGTCTCCATATCTTAGCTATTGTAAATAATGCTGCAATGAATATATGAACATAGGGGTAGGTCTTCTCTTGACTCTCAATAATTTGTCAACTTTTCCTTTTGGTAATTGAGTCTTGCAATATATTATTGTATGCTGAATACCTGTGTGAAACTTTAGAGACTGAAGTAAATAATATGCACTTCCAAAAATGATGTGTTCTTCACTCCATCAAGCTTGAAGGAGGACTAAGTCTAATCTATAGTTGAGATGGTCTTGGTCTTTGCTGCAGGTTTAGTTAGATTGAGTTCATCAATGGAGTCAAATCCTTTCATGATGGGAACAATGCTTTTCCCTTCAGCATATCTTGAGATTTGAACATTGCCATATTTCTGGATGTCTCTTCTGGCTATCTAGCTAAGACACTAGTTATTTGACTTGGATATCTTTTTGTTTGAATGCTTATTTCTCAGTATATATAAAATATATATATACATATACATATATATTGTATATGATATATATATACACACACACATACATATATATGTATGTAGTAGAGAAGGAAACAGAATTAAAGGAAGAGATACATTAATTTTAAAATAAGATATAAAATTGCTACTATTAACAATAAGAAAAAATAATTATATATATAATGCGTATGTGTGTGTGTATATATATACATATATATAATTATTTTTTCTTATTGTTAATGGTAGCAATTTTATATCTTATTTTAAAATTAATGTATCTCTTCCTTTTATTCTGTTTCCTTTTCTACTACCTTACTAGCTGCTGCTTGACCTTTATGACTTTGGAGCAAGGAAGAAGGAGAAATGATAAAGGAAGTATTCTTAGAAGGGTACTATTTTAATTTGATTTAGAGTTTTCTAATTTTGGTGTATATATAAAATTGATCTTTTTCTCTCTTGGATAACTATATTTTTCTTGAAGATTCTCCCTTGGCCACATACAAAAACACTTCATAATGATACTAATCCTTTATAATTTCTCACTCAACTCCTGGTTATCCTATAATCTATCATTTCAGTTAGGATCACTCTCTTCTACAGAGGAACCTCTTAATGATGACTCAAAATTACTTCTAGCCAGCTCCCTGTAATACAACCTACATCGGAACTATATAAATTCTCATCTATCCTTTCTATACTTTCCTATAACTGCCACAAATACAAGTGCAATTAACTTGAAGTTGTTTTACTACTCTGCAGTTTCAAGTCAATGGCCTAACCTTTCTCCTTTTCATTCAGAAACTTGTCTTATGCATCCTGTAAATTTCAAATGTACATGCCCTGGTTTCCTGAAAGTTCCTTTCAAATCGAGCTCATGTAACTTGAGGTGAGCAGGAAGCAAATATTTTTTTCTTTTCATTGGGAGAGGACAGCACATGCTATAGCATTCTGAACATATCTTCCTTCAATGAAAGCCTTTTATAATAAGATGGGCTAAGGGCCACCAAATTGGTTTTGAGGCATTTCCTTGCACATTCTTCATAGGTCACCTCACGGTTGTATTAATCTGTGGGTATGATTGCCATTTTAACCTTTGCCAAAGCTGAGAAGAAAACACAGAGAGGTAGATAAATATCTCGTTAAAAGGCAAATTGATTTTTTTTTTTTAATTTATCTTTTCCTCAAGTCCCTAAATATGTTATTTTCTCTGCCTGGTAACCTGTCCCATATAATTAGTATTCATTTCATTCCTTCAAAGCTTCCTCAGGGAGAACATTCCTGACCTCACAGAATAGACAATATGCCCCTGCTCTGTGCCTCAGATCACTTTTTCTTTTCTAACATAACACTAATAACAATTTATTGCAGTATCTAGTGCCCGAGGTTTTCTTATGGGATATAAAGAAGAAAATAAGTGAAGGAAAGCTAGAAAAACACTGTAGCAAGTCTGTGAAACATTCAGAACACGACACACACGTTCCCAGAAGTACTACTCCAGTCTACTTGAAATTGTGGTTTCTTGTATGATTCTGAAGACAAGGAATTCCTGGCCCAATCTAGGGATGGTCACAGGACTTAAAAAGAAACTCACTGAATTCTTAGGTGACATTTACCAATTTGTTTTATAAACAAAATCCAAAGAATTTATTTAATTTTGTGGTGATAGTGATTAAAATATTAGGAATACACATGGCTTAGAATATGACATAAAACTTTCTCATTTATCCAGAGAAAAGGAGATGACTCACTGTGTGAATAATAATAAGAGAATTTTGATTTGTTCTACATTAATTTTGAGAATAAATTTTAATACTTTTCTGCCATCTATGATTTAAGATAAATTTTATATTAAGTTGTAAATATAGTAAATGTGTGTCAAATTTTCAAATTTATAAATAAGATAAACACTTTATTAGGGTTTAGTTTTCAATTCTTCAATAATGTAAAAAATGTTTTTTTTCTTTTTAAACACACTTGTTAATACTATAACTCTGACATAGAGTTTACTAATTGGATTTTGGGGAGAATAAATCAAAGACATAACTTTACAATATAACAAAATAAGCACCTACCTTTAAAAAGATTATACCTAAAATGCTAATGAAGAATTTCTCTAAGAATTTTGAAAATCTTAATTAATAATGAAATATATAGTATTTATTATTTTATTAATTATATTATATATGAAAATTTTACCCATAACTATCTTATAAGCAAAGTTTTAAAAATATGTTTTATCAGAAGTCTCTATCTTTCAGTCTTTTACTGCTCTGTTAGCAAAACCAATGAAAATAAAAACATTTATTCAATGCTCAACATATGTCAGATGCATTGGCAAAGACTACCTCTTTCCATTTGCAAACCATGTTATTCCCACTTTACTTATAAGATAAATGGAGATCAAATGCTTTGCTTATGGCCACACTGCTATTAAGGAGGATTTCATTTGATTCTGAAACTGATGACCTTAACCAGAATGATCTATAAATTATCATAGAACAGTGCCCTTTCTAAATAGTTTGTCTTGTTCTTTCTCTACCTAAAAGGAACAAAATTAACTTTTGTTCAAGAAATACTGGAATCTAGACTAATTAAACATTTCCACATAAATAAAGAGAAAATATATCAAAATAAAGGAGCTTTGGTCATATGGAATATAAAAAGGAAGAGTCACAGGTTAGTAATGACAATTCTTACCCAAAACTCATAGTTTTAGCAAATGAAACTTTTGTATTCCAGTTCTATTGGCATGTGTATTTGTAAAATAGGTTGTTTTCTGTCACATTGGCAGAAATGCACATCCTTTAAGATGTCTGCATTGTATTCCTAAAGATTTTATTAAATGTTACACTCAATATTCCTCCACTCACATTTTTCAATCTTTTACTTAATATTTATTTATTTTACAAATATATTAATAGAGGAATATAAATATTCATCATATTGACAATGAGTAGAATTTGTAATTTCACATTCATTTTCTGGCATTTTGATATTACATATCAATTTATTGATTTACATTTATTTAAAATGAACTTTAATTCCACAAACTCAAGGGCCAGATCATGGACTGCAGATAAAACATATTAATACCATTATGTGAAGTCACTTGGCACATTTTTTCATTGGTGATAATATAATGATGGCATCACCATTTACAGTACACACTATTTTCTTTGTTTCTAAATTCTTTTAATCTTAGAAATTATTATTTGAATGTAATAAATTATTTCATAATATCATAAAAAAAGTGACTTTCTTTTAACTCTGAAATTCAAACACCCCAAGGGTGAAGGCACGAATATTAGTTTTAGTAAGAACATATCAAGAGAATAACTATGAAGTAAAAGGTGTTATAGCTCAACAGTGATTGCCAAATTATAAAAATCATGTCAATAATATGACAAGTGTAATAAGATAGTGGAAGAAGTTAGTGGAAAGTGCAACTATGAAAAAATATATTTCACTAGACAACTTAAGAAATCACATTTCACAAGTAGAAATTCTGATACACTAAGCAAATCAGAAATATTATAATCAAATAGGTCTATTTGTACCACATATTTTCCTAATAGAAATGGGTACTATTGAGGTCATTAACAAGTACATTACTGATACAATTATTTCCTTCTTAAAACTTCTAAAATAGGGTGTCTTTATTTATTTCATTTTTTCCCTCTCTCCTTATAAAACTGTCTTGTTAGTCCTCAAAATCTAAAACTCTAATAATTTTAAAATAATTGCATACTGAGCAAAATATTTATATTTATCTTGTATAAAAAGGAAACTAAAGTTATTTTTTAATATACGCACTTTCATTTACATTTTTAATGAGGTTCTATTAATAATTTTTCATAATATTTTATTTGAAAGTCATTTTACAACTGGACCATTTTCTTTATATTAAATTTAGATATTACCTATCCAATATCTATATTTATGTATCTATACCTATCTATCTGTGATCTATCACCAAAGATAACAATTCATCTCAATTATTCTTTCTGGAGTTGACAATGAATCTTTAGTTTGGAATACATTACTTTTGTGACATGCTCTTTTTGTTAATTAATTTGATCTTTCCAGATAAACGTTTATGGAACTCTAAACATTTAGCACTAAACCTTTCTCCTGAAATAAGAAAATGAATGAAATATTGTTCTGAATTTCATAAAGCTCATGATCTTAAGTGTGAGAGTGGAGTGGTAAAAAAATTAAGATTATATGATTTTGATTTACGGAGGGTGTATTGCCACTGTAGAGGGTTCCTTATTTAGACTAGAGAGGATATATCTCAAAAAAGTTTCTCAGAGTTAGTAATGACAGCTGAATCTTGAAATATGATTAGAAGTTAGCCAGGAAGCCTAAGGGATGAGATAATAGTCAAGGAAGGATGGGCATAGGCTATAGGAATAGAGAGAATATATCGCATTTGAGAGTGATTCAAATTTAAGTTATGACACTAGGGAGTTAGGGAAGACCTAAACACAACCAACCTGTATGTCATGCTAAAGAGTTTGAATCTTTCACTGGAACAATGGTGATTCATAAAAGGATACTGTTTCTTTAAATGATCAGAACAAAGTTCACTACTTTCCTATAGATTTTACAAGTTATTTCCTACCAAATGATAAAATAAATAAAATGTCTGTCATATCTTCTCATTAAGAAAATGCCACTATTCTGAAGAACTTTGGAATTAATCTCATTTACAAATTAAGATTTATATTTAATGTAGTTTTTAAAGCACCTCCTTTATTTTTTAAAGTAGATTCTACACAAATATACACAATAATTGTTAGATTAATTCATACAGAAAAGATACACTTAAGTAATTTAAGGCATTCTAAAATCAGGTTGTTCTTTACATAGATAATTAAATTCTTTAATAATATATACTTTAGGATAAGTACCATTTAACTGCCACTACAATTTCTCCAAAACACAGTAGTTCTTACTAATATAATATAAACTTAATTTTTATAATAAAATTATTAAATATACTCTATGATTGTATTTGTTAATAATGAATTATTTCTATTGATATTAGAAAATAATGAGTTTAATTACTAAGAGTTTAATTACAGGCTTGGTTTGAGTGGGACTGCATAAAAGTATAAGATAAACAAAAATAATGTATATATTTAAATCAGGAATAATGATCAGTAATAGTTCTTAAACAACTGTCTGCAGATAAATTTTGCTGGTAAAAAGATTCTCTAAAAAAGTAATAATAAATATAAACTGGATTGTTCTGGCTATTGTTATAAAAAAAACTTTATGGCGTTTCCCTAACTTAATACATTTTAAGGAAAATGATGACCAAGACAGTTCTCAAGATTCACAATAAAAATGGATATTAATATTCAAAGAGATCATTAACATGTCTACAAAATAAATGTTTTTGTTTGTTTGTTTGTTTGTTTGTTTTGCATTTGGCTGGTGATGAGATAGGCACAACAGACCACAGAGTAATGGAATGCAAGACTCAATGATACCTTCTTCTGGTTCCATAATCTGTAGTCATGAAGGTTCTCCAGAGATACAGAACCAGTGTGCATTTATGTGTGTGTGTGTGTGTGTGTGTTGGATAGAAGTATGTATACATACTATATATATAAAAAGAGACATTATGAGGAATTCACTCATGTGATTATGGTCATTCAGAAGTCCTACTTGCCGTTTGCAAACTAGAAAGCCAGGAAAGCTGCTGGTGTAATTCCATTCCAAGTACAAAGGCCTGAGAACCAGGAGAACCTGTGGGGAAGTTCTAATTTCAGGGCAGAAGATCTGTGTCCCACCTGAAAAAGTCAGGCAGAGCAAGTAAATTCTCCTTCTTGGCCTTTTTGTTCTATTCAGGCCCTCAACAGGGTAGGTGATGTCCTCACACTGGAAGCAACCTGCCATGCTCCCGCTATCCACCAACAAATGCTAACCTCACTTGGAAACACCCTCACAAACACAGAGCTGGGCATCCCATGCTTATTCACAGAGCTGGGCACCTCATGACCCAGTCAAGTTGACACATATGATTATCAATCATAAATATGAAACTTTTGTTGAGATGACTTGTTTAAAAGGCATACAGCATCTTTCATTAGGTAGATGTTTACAAATGGAAGCACAGATATACAAACAAAGCACCACTTTGAAGTTTATAACCTAAATGTTACCCACCTGTCTTAAAAATTTTTCATAGCCTTCCTTCTAGCAGCATCTAAACAACAAAGAATATCTAATTAATTCCTCACTCCCTGCAGCATCATTTTCCATACCCATGGCATAAAATAACTGCTTTCATTCTCCTTCCATCTTCCTTCAAGTTACTGAAGCTTATCTTCCAACTTACTTGAAGATAAGCAAATTATATTGCTTTTTATTAAAATATTTGACTTTCCATTTTTTAATATATGTACATATTTCTCTGTGTTATTTCTCATGTTGTAAGATGGCATGATGTTTATGATACAGTGTGCAAACTGTCCCTGTAAAAGCATGTAAGCCAAAATTTTGTTAACAGCTCATCTTAATCAGTGATCGGAAAACAAAGATTTACATATTTTACATAAAAAGTTGCTACCCAGGTGTTTTATTGTATTTATTGCTTAATTATTTTAGGCAATTAGTTGTAGATTTTAGGCTAATGTGGAATTTATAATAAACACTCCACTTAGAAGAATGAGAGATAGACAATCTGATAGCATTTTGTATTATAAATTACTGCTTTTCATTAATGGATTACTGAATTTACTGGGAGATGCACATATATATTTATTCCAGGAAAACTGTTAATTTAATTGTCACTCTAATGGTTTTTCATTACATATAAAATTTTGAGTAAGTGAACAAAATGGTCTAATTTTTATTTTGAAAAGATATGCCCTGTAACACCTTTCAAAAAACCAGATTATATGTTTATTTTACAGTAGTGGTAGAACATTATTATTGCACTTCTAATAAATATCTTTTTACATGTAAAACATAAGATGGTTTATGTTCAAACACTGTAATTCAGAAACATAAACATTTGAATTTAAAAAGATTGATCATTACAAAAACATTTTATTACTGATACTAATGATAGTATAACTTTATTTAAAAATTCCAGAAGAAAACACTTGTCCCTGAAGTGTCTTAAATTTAGCATTAATTTATTCTTCTTTTCCTTCTGGAACTTGAAATTAATGCTCTTGAAATATGTAACTAAGAAATATATGTTAGATATTTGTGTCATAAAATGAGACTTTCTGAACCTTAGTGACTCACACTTCAATTCATTCTACATGCAATTATCATTTTAATATTTGTTAAAAAGTGTTATCATGTATTTGATCTGATTTCTAAACCAAAATATATCTGTATTATAAACTAAACCTCTATACTGAATTTTGCCCCAGGTTTTCTATCCATAAAACATTCTCTAATGTTGGCTGTATATAAATTATATCTAATATTTGGCTTCTTTTTAGAATACATTTACACTAATTTATTTATTCTGTGTATATTTATAATTAATAATATTTTCCTTCAAGAGTCAAATAATCTAAAAGTAGAAGGGTACTAATATTCAAACTATCTATTAGAAAATGGAAGGAATCTTTTCTTTTTTACATCAGAATAACCTCTAGTATAAGATAAAATAAGACAGAACATAAAAACAAAATAATTTTGTTCAGTTGGGGTGAGTATGCAGACCCCATGAAAAGTGCTTAAAGAACAGATTGTTATTTGACTAATGTTTGGACTTAATTTTGCTAAATCACATATGGAAGATAAAGTTGATAGCTGAATAGGGCAATGGAAGGTATTTCAAGAATTTAGTGTAAAATGGGAAATGTCTGAGTTGTCTATGCAAAAGCAGAATTAGGGAATTGATTTGGTTTTATGGTTTAATATCCTGCTTCATAAAGCCATGCTCTCTTTCTTAAAATATCCATTCAATTGTTATTCCTTGGGGTGTGTAAATTTTTGTTTCTTTGGTTTTGTTTTGTATTTTTTAAATG
Source organism: Eonycteris spelaea (assembly GCA_003508835.1). Taxonomy (NCBI): domain Eukaryota; kingdom Metazoa; phylum Chordata; class Mammalia; order Chiroptera; family Pteropodidae; genus Eonycteris; species Eonycteris spelaea. The sequence continues at coordinate 10,739,463 of PUFA01000018.1, read as the reverse complement.
GATCAAAGTGTCAAGCCCTGTTTTAAAGGGATGCAAAGCAAATACTGGACTAAGTATCAAATTTGTTTTGCAGTTCTATTAAAAGATGTGAAATGCCAGAGCAGAGGACATAATAATTGCTGAGGTATAATGGTGATGTTCACTAAAAGGGAGATGGAAGAAGTGTCCAGTGAATATAATGAAAAAAGATGTTTTAATTATTAGAAAGTCCTTTGGGTCCTTTTTAAAATCTAATTTTAAAATACTACAGTGTTTTGCTCATTTTTCTATTGTTTCAGTTTCTTTTGATATATAATCATTTCAAATGTACATATTTTACAGTACTTTACAGATTATTTTATCATCTAACCATGCTTAGCTTCTATTCTTCCTTTTGTTTTCTGCTGTCTGATAATCATTGAGGACCATCTCACGTGTTTTTGTGATAAAACCTCTTGGAACAGGTGTAGTGAAGTGTACATGTAGAGTGGTTCCTGTGGAGTTCTAGAGTTTTGACGGTCTTGGTATCTACTTTATGTTGACTAAGATTACTTAACATTTTCCTTAACTTGACTAAACTTTACGCAGCTTTCTTCTTGACTACAGTCTCTTAACCTCCCTTTTCTTAGACTATTTACTTTAGAAAATATGTGATTTAAGTTCCAAGTCTCTTTCGGATGACAATCTTCTCCCAGACTTTTGCCAGTTTTACAATTTAGGAATTTTTCTCCAGGATCTGAGAGCCATGTCTTTGAAATGTAATCATCAGGAAAGATAGTCCTCCTGTTTTCCAGGAGGGTCAGAGTCTAATTAATATCAATAAGCATTAATCAGCAAACAAGGATGACCATCACATTGACCAACCTTCCCACTAATGTCTTCTAGTACTCTGACACTAGTTCAAAAATCTCTGCTGTGGCATCGAGTTCAATCTTTCTTCCATATTGCAATAGTCTTGAATAAAAACTTGAATAAACTTCCTTGCCTGTTTATCTCATCCAATACAATTTTTTTTGTGGGGGTGAATGTTGACTTTTTGAGTTGATGGTACTTACACAGTAAGAGTTTTAAAAGTTCGGCACAAATACACTTAAGTTACAGTCAGGGGTATTTGGATACTGGGGAAGAGGATTTTTTCTTTCAGTTAAAGACTATTAACAATAGGTAGATTTTTCTTATTTACCTTTTTAGTGAGTCACTTCTTGAGGATGTTGGCTTTATTCAGGAGTACAATAACACTAATTTGTATATTTTTTGTTTTACTGCCATTACATTTGTCACTTCTGATTGCCTCAGTCAGGTTTTCCTTTGCTATTTCTCATCTGATTTCGAATTAAAATATACTTCAAATGCACTGCTAATCCTAAATAAAAATCTGCTAATAAGAGTATACCTGAGGCTGATTGCTTGTCAACAAATTGTTACATAATCTTTATTTTAGATAGAAAAGTTATAAAAACTATATCTCTTTATACATTCAGAAAATTTACAAATATATGCTTTAAAATCAGATTTATTAAAGTACAATTTAAATACAGTAAACACATCACCCTTTTTAGTTGCACAGTTCTTTGAGTCTTAACAAATATATACAGTTACATACCAAAACAGCATAATCAAGAATTAGAATATTCCTATCACAACAAAAAAATTTCCCTGTGTCCCTTTGTAATTTGTTTTTTCAGTGCCAGCTTTGAACTCCACTGATTTTTTTCTTATCTCTGTAAATTTCCTTTTCCAAAATGTCATACAAACAAAACATATAGAATGCAGATGTTGTACCTGGTTTTTGAGTCAGGTTAGAACTTGAGATTCATCTTCTTATTTAGTTCTTTTTGTTATTGATTTGTATTCCACTAGATAGATATACTATACTTTTCTGATCTATTCTTTGATTGATTGACATTTGGGTTCTTTTTAGTTTTTGATAATTACAAATAGAACAATTATAAACATTCACATAGAATGTTTAAAATTAAGTATAATTTCAGAATAATTTTAATTAAATATGTCCCTTTTTCTGCTGTTAAAATATACAAACATAAAAACCAGTTTCTGAAAGAAGGTATTTAATGGTATTTTAGTCTTAAGTGTAATGGCTTAATCTTAGACCTCTTATGTCCAAATTGAACACATTTTAGATAATTCTTTAAACTTTATGAGCCTCTTAAAATAATCTATTTCAAGGAAATGTTGAGAGAATCAAATGATATAATGTTTATAAACTTTGTTAACTCTCTTATTTAGGAAATATAAACATTTTCCAAGTGAGGAGTAGCTACATGTGCAAGTCCATATAAGAATCATCTGAAAAGTCAATCCAGGAGGTTTATCTCAGATTTTAGGTAAATAAATACCTAAGCCATTGTGTAGATTTTAAAATCTTTTTAAATATTTCAGTGATAACAACTAATTAATATTCTGCCTATACTCAAAGAATAAATCATTACTTGCAGTGGCAAATATGTACTAACATATATCACAATAATACAAATTTCCGTGGACTACCTCATCCTAATGACTAGCAAAGTAAGTTAGAAACAATTACATTTTTTAAATGCTTAGTCAGTTACCACACACTATAAAATCCAGCTTTTCATTCTGAAAACTTTAGAATGAAGTTAAATCTACAACCTCATCATGTTCAATGTTAGTTACCACATACAGATCTTATCTTTTTTTATTATTTATTATTATTTATGCCCACAGTACCTGGTTTTCCTAGGTGGTCTCCCACCAAGTACTAACCAGGCCCGACCCTGCTTAGCTTCCAAGATTAGGAGGAATCAGGTTTGTTCAGAGTGGCATGGCCATAGATAACGGACTGTGGCTCCAATGGGGTGCGAACCCAGGACCTTCTGTGTATAAAGCAGACGTGCTAACTGCTACAGTATGGAATCATGTCCCAGATTTATTTTTAAGGTTATTTTGGCTTTCCTGAAATACCATGTTAAACCAGATGGCAAAAAGAAGGAAACTATTTTTCAAATAATAATTCTTGGACTATCAATATAAACTATCTGGTTAGTAATCAGGTATTAAGCCAAATCAGCCTGGCACAAGGTCATTCATATTTTCTCAGCTCCACTTATTTTGGTTGACTAGTATAAACAAACTTCTGTGAAGAAACAGTCCTGTGAAAGTGAGCAGAAAATAAATTAGTTACTATAAAGCAATAAATTGTAAAGTATAGCCACTAACCAGATTGAATCTTTTTTTTTTTTCTGCAAATTTTCTAAAGATGATAAGATGCTGTTAACACACCAAAAAGAACAAAATATACATGGTTAAAATGATGACTGGATCAGAATTTAATCAACCACTACCAAATGGCTTTAAAACAAAAAAAAGGTTTTTATTTTGCTCCCAGAAAATTACAATCCAAATATCGTATTTAGACCCTTTCAATGTTTATTTTTACTGTAATGAAGACTGTGAAAATAGCAGTAAGCAGATACTAAGTGAGAAAAAACATGGTTTCTGAGAACTAGTGTCATGGTCCTAATCATACTTGTAGTAGATTCTCAAGAGTATATTGAATATATAGATTTTTATCCTTTAGTTACAGTAAAATCTTCTCTACCACGTACCCTTCTTCCAATCATAACATAGCAAAATCTGTAGACATTAATTGTGATCTCATTTTTAAACTATGAGACATCTTTTTCCTGGCCAATATGTGTAAATGGAATGTCTGCCTTGGCTATTCCAGAAAGCCTACTGATGGATATTTTATCTAACCTTTTATATATCTGGAAGTAGAAGATGCATGCAAATTAACTTATTTATTTCAATTCCTACTGGTTTGATAGATTTAATTGATGTGGGTAAATCTTTCTTGCTGTGTTATTGATAATTGCCTTTTTATTGCCATCTGGTATCTGTTTGCTTTTTTGAGTCCATCGTGCACATATAATATAATTAGTTAGCTTTGCTCCAAATTGCTCATGGGTGACAAATAGTTTTTCAAGAGTAATCCAACAGAATTTTTTGTGTCTTTAGACTACAATATCAGTTTCAGAAAATGTTTGAAATCTTTAGAAAAATTTTGGAAATTAGCTTAACGATATATTGGAGCAACTTCAGGGAAACTATGACTAACCTACAGATTTTAGAGGTATGGTTTAACTCATTTATTTATTTTCCAGATGGTAGTGAATTATATCACTTTTATATCACCTAAAATGTTTGTTTATTTATTTATTTTTCCGTCCTATTTTTTAAGATCATGATTTCTGGTAACCTGTGCACAATCTGAAATAAAACCAATGACCATAACCTTTGCAGCTTTATATGGCAAATCCTATTTCTTATGAAATAATTCTCTAAACTATTATTTTTAAAATTTAAAATGATCTATAATATATTCTTTTTTAACTTATTAAATATGTGCCTTTGGAAAATAAATTTAAAATAGTAATTAGATGCTATTTTAAAAAATAGAATTCATATGTATATTGAAATGCATTTACTGTTCATCTAACAATAATGAAAATTTAAAAAAGCAATTAAGAAATGAAAGTACTAGAGCCAAACACATAATAATGAGAGAAAAAAATCAAGGATAGATATTACATATAGCTTAAGACACATGTTCTTTTTTAAATAACAGAATTGAGAATAAATCAGGCTTTATGTAACATATTTTGACTAGACAATGTGCTTGCTAAATAGTGGAAGAAAGGAAAATACTGGATAGAGTAGACTAAAATGAAAAGAAAAAGAAAGACATACCTATATACAAGAAAAGACATGTTATTTTCACAAGGACTAGAGTATTATACCATTTAATAGGCTAAACCTGTGTAGTAGCAGAGTATGGCATTTCATGTCATGGAGGATGGAGATTTTTTAAAAGACATTCTAGTAAATAGATGCCTTAGTAATACAGATATATCTGATGAACTATATGTGTGATTAGAACTCAAAATAAATTGTTTAGTATAAAATGGTCAATCTTTTCATTACATATATATGACTGTAATGTTCCCATGAGTTTCCTCTAAAACAAAGAAAAATAGTAAAATCAATTTACATTTATTAAAGTCTCTAGGAATCATTTCAAGCTTACATAACAACTAGAAGATTTGAAAAGGACATAATTATATGCTAAGTTATATATTTAAAATTAAGAAATATTTGGCTTTTTGGGGGGCTAGGAAAAATAAAATTTTGCTTTGCTTGGTAGTAAGCTTCACCTTTTTTACTTTTTAAGTTTTAAATTAAGTGAAAAGAAATCTAATATCATTATAAACATAAACAATATGCAAATAATAAAAAAACAAAAACAAAAGTCCTTCATCATTGAACCTCCAGTATTTAGTTCAATACCCCAGATATAACACTGGCAAAATTTCGTGTGTAGCTATTTAAACCTTTTTCACTTTATCTTGAATATGATATTCAATATAAGTATTTTTTATGCACAAATGCACATATATATAAAAAGCGTAAAAATATAGATTAAATTTTATGTTTAAAGTAATCATCTTTTCATTCTAGCAATCAAACTCCCTAGAAGTAACCTCTTATAACACATCTATATGTAAGACGTACATATGATAAAATGCTTGGAATAAAGAATAGGATGCATTGAACATTCACGTATTTATCTCCCAGCTTAAGCAACTGAACATATTCACATTTACTTGCCTAATGTTAAGATTATAAGCAATCTTTACTGTATCTCTTGTTTCATTTCTTTGTTGATAAAATAGTTTAACATATTTGCACATTGCCTTTAAATGTAAATGAAATTGAATTATATGCATTTTTCTGTATATTACTTTTCACAATACTGTATTTATGTTTTACTTATGCTGATTTAAATAGGTTGTGTTAATTTAATTTTCACTCTTATTAAAAGAGTTGTAAACTTTCCTTCTTATTCTATTACATGGCACAGTTGGGGAGACAATCTTTTTTTTTATGAAGCAAATATGGCTGATCAATCCTTTAAGAAATTCTAAAAATGTAGGACTCTGTAAGGTGTGTGATGGGGGTACAATTTTTTATTACTATTTCTATTGTTGCTAAACATTAGTTAAATTACATTGTTCATTTTTTCTTTTACTTTCATTTACATTTTCTTCAAGGCATTTTATAATTTGTTGTATTTAAATTTTAATGATATGTAATTTTATATTATTATTTAAAATCTCTTGTCTAAAATTATTCTAATATTACATTTCAATCATATTTGCATCTCATATTTTGCTTATTTTAATAAGCTTTTTAAAACTATTTTAAATAATCAGTGCTTATATTATGCATATACTATTACAATGTATGTAAATATGTAGTAATACAAATAAAACAAGAAATGACATGCAATAGTATCACATAAAATTGTACTTTTTGAGCAAAAATTGAACTTTATATATAGAAGGAGGGAACATGAGCAAATATATTGTGATTTTTCATATGTATTTATTATACTATGCCTACAGTTCTGTATGAAAATCATTTAAATTCTTAATCAGAATATTTTAACAAAGACTTGACTTTATTGTTGGGGAATATATATAGTTATTTACTCGACTACTCTACTCTTAAGTAATTTAAGCATAGTGTCCAGTTATTATTATTGACCTTTTTGTATTTCTTCTTATGGCTTTACTAAGTAAATTATTATATTTCTTGAATCTCAAGTACCACCCCCCCCCCCCCCGTTGGATAATGCTTTCATTATAAAAAGGATCAGAAGTATTTGTTTATGTAATCCTTTGACCATGTAATTGACTGATATTTTGGCTGAGCACTCTCTATTTTGAATATTATAATCTATGTTTAGACTAGACTCAAATGTCTATTGCAATTAGGAGGAAAAGTTTGAAAGTTGAATTAGCATTGTGTTAGAGCATTATTTTTAATCTTAAAATTTCGCATTATAATTTTTTAGAGTGAGATTTCCAATTTCAGAAATATAGAGTAGACATACTTTTTCTTATCCTCCTATTATGTACCCCCCCCCCAAAGCACCACAATCCATGGAATATATATGCATATATCCTAATACATAAGGGAAGAAAAGGAAATAAGGTACAATATGTACGGACATGGCCACCCAAGGAAAAAACAGTGATGAGTTCTTTGGAATTTCTTTTTGCCTTATATATTTCAACTTTGGAGCTGAAGGAGCTTGCAACAAGGAAACAGCAACAGATAAAGACCAAAAAAAAAAAAAAAAAAAAAAAAAAAGGAAAGGGAAAGCCTAGCAAAACAAAGAAATGTATAACAAGAAATCTTTTAAAAAGAAACACTCTACTCCACCCAAAAATGATAGAAACAAAGGTGTCTTCCACCCTATACCAACAAAGGCTGAGTGAGGAGCCTAGATATTAACACTGGCGAGGGTATATAAAGGTACCCCAACACTTTAGTTAGAGAGGTATCACAAAAGTCCAAGTATATTGCTAGAATTTCATTTCCACTGGGTGGAGAATATCACCAAACACTCAATGAAGAATCAACATTATTCTACGTGATCTCTTTCAGAAAAGGAAGGAAAGCTTCACAATTTATTTAATGAAGCTAGCATTATCCAGAAACCAAAAGCAGCCAAAGGCAATAAAAAACAAAAATAAAAAAACAAAAACAAAAACAAAAACACTGCAGACCATTATCCTCCATACATAGTCCACAAAAAGTGTTAACAATTATTACCAAATAAAATGCAGCAATATATAAAAATAAGTGTATACCATTAAAAAGTGGGATTTATTCCTGAAATAACTCAATCTATATAGTCCACAATATTAATGGGTTAAAAAAGAAAAATCATGTGATAATATTAACTTATAAAGAAAAAAATTGTACAAGAATCTAACATCAATTAATGATAGAAACTGTCAATTATCAAACTAGGAATAGAGTGGACTTTCTGAACTTGATAAAGAGCACCTTTAGCCAACATCTATCTCACTTACTGATGATAGACAAAATGCTTTCTCTCTAAGTTCTGGAAAAAGGGCAGGGATGCTCACTCTTACCACTCTTAAATTTCAACATACTACTGGAAGTTTTAACCAGTGCAATGAGGCATGGGAAAAAATAAAAGTCATATAAATCATAAATGAAGAAATAAAACTAAAACCATATATAATATTATTATTAATATAGTAAATCCCAAGAATTTACAAAAAAAGTAAAATTCCTGGAATTAATGAGTTCAGCAAGACTGTGGAAAACAAACTACATATACAAAATAAATTATATTCCTATGTAGTAGAAACAAACCCATGGACACAAAAATTAAAAATATAATACCATTTACAGTCATTCAAAAAGTTAAATACTGTGGCTCAAATCTAATAAAACAAGTACAAAACTTCTTTGCTGAAAAACACTAAATACTGTTGAAGAAAATCACAGAATATCCAAACAAATAGAGAAATACATGGCTCAAATTGATACATGGGTTTAATACAGTTTCCATCAAAATCCCAGCAAGATTTTTTATGAATATAGACACAATTATGCTAAAATTTATGTGGCTAGAAAAGAGCTAGAATAGCTAAAATAATTTTGAGGAAAAAAAGAATAAAGTAAAAAGAATTACTCTACTAGTTTTTGACATATTATACAGCTCTTTATGAAGTTTATTATATACAATGAATAATTAGTTTGATATTGGTGAGATATGTAAATATAGATCAATGGAGCAGAAGAGAGAAGTAAATCCATAGAAATATACACATTTGATTTTTGAGATAGTACAAAAACAATTTAAAGGAGAATGGAATCTTTTCAACAAGTGTTATTTAAGCAACTGGACATTTAACTCAAAATGAACCATGTACTAAATGTAAAATGAAAAATGATGACTTTTAAGAAAGAGATAGAAAACTCTTCAAGATCTAGGACTAAATATAGAGTTCTTATATTTGACACCATAGCATAATACATAACAGAAAAAATTCGAGAAATGAAATTCATCAAGATTAAAAATTTTGCTTTTTGAAAGATCCTGTTAGAATAATGAAGACAAGCTACAGACTGGGAGAAAATATTTGATGCATATTTAACAAAACATTAGGATAGAGCTTATATAAACAACTCCCAAAACTTTACAATAAAAATTTAAAAACCCAGCTAGGTAATGGACAAAGGAGACATTTCAATGAAGAGAATATACAAATATAAGCACACAAAATGTCATTTGAAATCATTAGTCATTAAGGAAAAGCTTTAAAAAAATCTCTCTATATACACATAACATACAGGCATACACACATACATGCATACATACCGCCAAATTCTGGTAAGGATGCAGAGAAACTGGGCCACTTACACATTTCTAGTGGAAATGTAAAAAGGTACAGTCACTACTTTGTAACAGTTCAGCAGCTTCTTAAAAAAAAAAAAACTAAACTAAACTAAATATGCAATTAATGTATGCATCAGCACTTATACTCTTGGGCATCTATCCCAAAGCAATGAAAATTTATGTTAATAGAAAAACCTGTATGTGAATGTATCTAGCAGTCTTATTCATCATAGTTCCCAATTAGAAACAACTGAAATATCTTCAATAAGTAAATGAATAAACAAACTGTAATACATTCATGAAATGGAATACTACTTAAAAATAAAAAAGAAGAGATTATACATACATACCACAATTAGATCAATCTACATAAAAGGCAATTCCCAACATTATATGTGTGTGTTTTCATTTATATAATATTCTGGAAATAATATTCTTGAAATGTCAAGATTATAGAAATGGAGAATAAATTTAAGGTTGCCAGAGATTAAGGAGAGGGAAGAGGTAGAAGAGTGTAGAAGTGGCTATAAAAAAGCAGAGTGAAGGATAACTGTAATAATGGAATGGTTCTGATTTTGCCTGTATAAAAATATTCTGGTTGTAATATTTTGCCACAGTTTTCAAAATGTTATTATTTGAAGGTTCCAAGTAAAGGTAGTTTGACCTCCCTTTATTATTTCTTACTCTGCATATGAAGTTACAATTATCTCAAATTTTTATTAAATTTATTGAGGTAATGTTGGTTAACAAAATTATATAGGTTCAGTGTACAACTCAATCATAATACATCACTGTATATTGCATTGTGTTCACCACCCAAAGTCAAATCTCTGTCCATCACCATGTTTGGTTACCCCCATACGTTTGACTCTTACCCACCCCTACCTTTCCCTCTGGTAACCACTAAAGTGTTCTCTGTGTCCATGAGTCTCCATTTGTCATGTCTGTTTGTTGCTTTCAGTTTTTTATCCCACATATGAGTGAAATCATATGGTTCTCAATATTTTCTGTCTGACTTATTTCATTTAGCATGATTATCTCAAGATCCATTCATGTTGTCGCAAATGGCAGTATTTCATCCTTTCTTATGGCTGAGTAAGAAACATATACTTCACTACATGTACCACATCTTCTTAATTCAATATCTATCAAAGGCCATTTCAGTTATTTCCATGTCTCAGCCACTGTGAATAAGGCTGCAATAAACATCAGGGTGCATGTACATTGATGGATAAATACCTAATCCTAGTTAGATTCAACATCTTTGGTGCTTTTCATAATACATCATACCTCATTTATGCATATTTCCATCACAGCACCAATGAATCTCTATTGCTCTATTACTTTTCAATACTGAAATGCTGATTTATACTTCTTATTATACTATACAATCAATTTCCTAAGACCAGAGACTCCTTTAATATATTCTAGCAACCATAAGACATAGATCTCAATGATATCAATATGTTTTGGAAATTTGGAAAAACTTTTTTCCTTATAAGCACCATGATTTTATATTTTCCGTAATGTGAATATTTTAAAACCATTACAACTTTCTTTATTTTTCTGTGTCTCTCTTCGAAAAAATGAGTAGACAAATTTTTTCTTATATTCTTTTTAATTAGCATTTTTTACTTAACATTATTTACCAGAAATCATTGCAAATAAAATCTTCCTTCTGTTTTTTAAGCCTGCAGAGTATCATAGTTTATTCAACAACTCTTCTATAAATGGGCCTTTGATTTGTTTCCAATGTTTTGTAATTATAAGCAATGTTGTAATGAATAATATGGTGCATAGGAATTTTTGTATTGTTGCATGTATATCTTGAGGGTAAATAAATTCCCCAAAGTGAGATGCCTGAGTCAAAAGATAAATCCATGTGTAGTTTGTTAGATATTCCCAATTGCTTTCCAAAACAGTTGCACCAATTTGCATGCTTACCAGAAATATATGAAAGTTCCTGTTTCCCCAAAGCCTTGCCAAAGGATGTGTTATCATATTTTTTTAACTGTGTCAATCTGTTAAGGGAGATGTGGTATCTCACTGCATTATAGATTTGTATTTTTCTGTGAGATTAAATGTATTTTATTATGTTTAAGGGACATATTAGAGTATTTTTATAATTTTCAATGATGTTTTTAGTCATTTTCACATATTCATATATATAAGGAGTCTATATATTTCATATATATATATATAATTTTTTCTGAGGTGCTGGTGTTTATTTCAAATTAACTTCTAGGTGTCATATTTTGAATGCTTTTATGTAATTAATTTTATCAAAAAATTAATTTCATGGTTAGAATATTCTTTCCTACATCTAGATTATAAAGGAATTAGTCCATGTTGTCTTTGGCAGCTAACATTAAAGCATGGCGTAGTAAGGGGACTGTAATTAAACCATCGTATACAGTGAACAGACAGTAAATTGAGCACAAACCTAACCTCTTCCAACTCACATAAACTATTATTTAGACTGATCATATTCTCAAGGTTAATACACATTTAACACCAACTAGAATCAGAATAGAGGATAACAATAGTGTTTCAAGGCTGGTATCTTGAAGATCAGTTTACTTGAGGAGTTGGCAATTGAGGAGTTCCTTTCCATATCCAAGTCTTTAACAACATTGTAATATGTTCAGAAAATTGGTGAGGCTAGCCCTTGCTTTGAGTGTGTTATTGTATCTTTTTAAGTGCTACAGGAAAAAGCACAACAGTACCCCTGAGAAATAGCTAATATCTTCCACTACAAAGAATAAGCAATATGGATGTATTTGCAGTTAAAAAAGCATCTATAATTATCAAATTGTAAAGGGGAGAATCCCTCTTAAAAACTTAATAGCTTTCTTTGGTTTGAATTTTATTATAGAAAAATATCAAAATAAACAATACATTCATGCATATATGCTAACATTAATCGATTGGTTCCAGGTGATTTCATGTTTGTTTTTTTGCTTTGACACAAGAAGGAAATCTAAGTGAACATAGTGGTGGACTTGTTGACCACCAGCCAAGTTAAAAGCTTTTAGTGTCAGTCAAAAAAATTTTACATTAACATAAATGAAAAATAAATCTCATAATTTGAATTGACTAGGTCTCAGTTAGTTGCATAGAAATTGACAAAAACACTCACTAAAAATAGCTAGAATTTGATGTGTCTGTTGAATAAGGCAGAATTTCTCAACTTCTTTGTGCATTCTCTTTATTTCCCTACACCTGTTCTGCAAAATATGACAAAGCTGAGAGAAGACAAAGTCATTGAGAAGGCTTACAAACTGCTGTCTACTCATTCTAGTCCTTATTTCATATATAAATGCATATGTTTATACATTTTCTGATGTTTTGTTTCCTTATGGCTTGGATGTGTGGTGCTCACAGTCATGCTAATGATACTCTCCTCAAAATCTCCTTTCCTTGCTCCTAGTAGCTATCCATTCACAGTATTGGAAAGACTTCTCTAGACTCACAAAATTAAAATCTCTGTCTTCATTCTTGATAATGATCGAGTTTCCTTTAATGAGGCAACATTATTATTTAAAGATTAAAGAAAGTTTAAAAAACAGAAGGTATATTTTCTCTCTATACTCCTTACTCTTCTCCTTACATCATCTTCCTATGAGTGCTGCAGCCAGGTTTATTAAGTAAACCCAATGTTACAGCATAGCTATTTCACCCATTCTTTCTGCCTATATGTTCAGCATCATCTTTGTAAAGCAAAATGTAGTATATGTTTCTTTTCTATTTAAAGTTTATTTGCTTCCCAAAGCCTCTACAGCAAAGCCTAAACTCTTTGATTTAATATTGAAGACCTGTAAAAATTAGGTCTCAGATTTGTGTGGAGTCCCAAAAGACCCTGAATAGCATAAGCAATCCAGAGGGGAAAAAAAGCAATGCTGGAGGTATCACACTCTCTGACTTCTAATTATTCTATGAAGTGAACAATAATCAAAATAACATGGTATTGACAGAAAAAGGAAAAAAAAAACTTGTTGGGAATGTCAATTGATACAGCCTATATGGAAAACAATATGGAGGTTCCTCAAAAAATTGACTAGAATTACTATATGACCCAGCAATTCTTCTGGGTAAGTACTCAAAACATTGGAAAATATTTATCTGTAAGTGTATGGGCACCCTGATGTTTATTGCAGCATTATTTACAGTGGCTGAGACATGGAAGTAACTGAAATGGCCTTCGATAGATGACTGGATTAAGAATATGTGATACATGTAGACAATAGAATATAACTCAGCCATAAGAAAGGATGAAATACTGCCATTTATGACAACATAAATGGATCTTGAGATAATTATTCTAAATGAAATAAGTCAGACAGAAAATGTTGAGAACCATATGAATTCACTCATATATGTGAGATAAAAAACAGAGCAACAAATGGACATGACAAACAGAGACTCATGGACACAGAAAACAATTTAGTGATTAGCAGAGGGAAAGACAGGGGTGGATAAGAGTCAAGGGGACCAAACGTACAATGATGGACAGAGATTTGACTTTGGGTGGTGAACACGATGCAATATACAGGTGATGTACTACTGAGTTGTCCACTGGAACCTATATAATTTTGTTAACCAACAATAAATTTAATTAAAAATTTGTCATTATTTTTTCTATTGATATACAAAATAAATTAATTTTAATTTTTAATGTTTTACCTTTAATAATGTCTTAAATATATTGTAGCTATCCATCCATCCATCTATCCATCCATCCATCCATCCATCTGTATATCTGTCCATCAATCTAAAATGATCTAGATACAATAAGGGTAATTTTTCTAAAAATTAAGCCTCACTATATTAAAATTTATCCATAGGAAGTTGCACTCTTACTCTTCGTTAACTCTATTTCTCTGACTCCCATAGCTAAACTTTTGTTTTCTAGTTTGCAATTACAATTAGATGCAAAGATGCATTTTCCTTTTTTACTTAGTTTTTTCCTTTTTTACTTTTTTAAAGTTTGCAATTTTACTATATAGTATACATATAAAATATACTATATATTACATATGTATATAGAGACACATATCCATGTCGAAATTATCAGTGCAAAGAAATTCTGCTCATTTTTTATGTAAGTATATTACTCCGTGGGGTATGCCACACATTTTATTCAACATTTCCTCTTCAACTGAATGTTTGGGTTATTTCAGGCTTTGGATATTTTAAATAAAGTCACATGAAATGAATTTGTACATGCCATTTTTTTTCTCTCTCTTTTTTTTTTTTTTTTTTTTTTTTTTTACTGGTGCGAGTATCTCTAAGATACTTTTATCTATTTGTTACTGCAGTGGTAAATGAAAATTTCATAGCTAATTTTTTACCATGTCAAATACCCCTCATTAAGATTATACAATTTTACCTCTTATACAATTTTACCTCTATCAGCAGTTCACTACTTTTTATTTCTAAGTGGTTATTTAACATTTTGTTTATCCATTCAATCAACTGATCGATATTTTGACTGGTTTCTACTTCTTGGCTAATATAAATAATTCTGCTATGAACATTTAAATGCTAATTTTGTGTAGATATGTGTTTTTATTTCTCTTAGAAATGCTTGCTTATATGGTAGGCATATGTTTATTTTTAAAATAATAAATAGATTTTACATTCCCATCAGCAATGTATGAGGGTTTAGTTTTTTCACATCTTTGCCAACGTAGTCTTTTAAACTTCTGGGTTTTAGCAATTTTAATGAGTATGTTATGCCTTGTTATCTTGCTGGTTTATCTTTCTAATAATGACTGTTGAGAAGGGTTTATAAGAGCAATACTCTGTTTCCTATATATTGGAATTTCCATTGACTTCATATGTAAGATATATTTAACTGTATAAAATCCTTATCTCATCCTTGATTTCCTAGCAATTTGTTAAGTGTTGCTCCATTGTCACCGAGCACTAAATATTGCTGTGAAAAGTTTGAGACCACACTATATTCCCCTCATAAATGACCTGATCTTTGGCCTGGGTTCCCAAAGGGTTCTTTATTCACATTAGAATGCAATCTCTTTACCATGCTATAGACAAAATTAGCAATTTGGACCAGTGTTCTTTTGGACTAGGTATATATTTTCAATACACACCATTTTATTTTAAATACGTTGTATGTGTTTTCCTTTAAAGACTTCAAGTATAAATGTTTTGCATCTTCTTGAACTTTCATAGGTATCATTTTCTCTGATCATTTTTAGCTCTTTATTTGCCTCAATCACAGTGCCTCATTTCTAACCTTCATAAACTTTATTATTATCTTTATTATTATTTATAAAGAGTGACTGATTTATCCGCCCTCCAGTTTTACCTTCACTGTTGTAATAGTATATATATTTTTAACATCTACTCTCAGCAAAGCGCCTTCTGTCCCTCGATGCTTCTCTCAGTTTTCTCCCAATGGAACACTGCTGAATGCTTTGCACTGCTTTTTTGAGCTCTCAGCCTATGTCACAGTGTTGAGTTTTAACTGTTTCTTTATTACAATGAACAGGGAGTTAAAGTTTTCATTTCTTATGTTTTTCTATAACTTTGGGATTATTTTTAAGAATGTAAGTTTGGATTTTCACTTTCCGGTATTATCTCTGAGCCAAAAACCTATGCACTGATTTCAGATTTTTTTTTTTTTCACATAAGGTGCAATAATGTCTTATTTCACTTGAAAACTATGTTTTCACCATTGTAACTTAAACTACAAATACAATAGAAAGTGATGAAAAGCATTAAACATCTGACTATAGTTGTTCATTTTCACAGTTACTCTAAAGAATAATGAAATTGATTTCATATTTACCATAGTAAAAATAGTCATTATGTTAACTAAAACTGAAACTATGTTGTAGTGTTGCTAGCTCTTCCATTTTAAAACAAATGTGCAGAGCCTAACTAAAATTATTTCCCAGAAGATATAATATAAGCATGTGAGGTTAGCTTGAGATGGCCAGGGACAGCACAAAGGAATATATTTATATTCGTAATTGAAACGCTGGGTTTGTAATGGGAATTGTAACCTTACACTAACTTCACACAAGATTCGTTACTTTGAGGTAGCTTTTTCTCTGATTTAGCATGTTTTATCTAAAATTACAGTATTTTAACTCACTTGTTTTTTCTGACCTTACCTTCCACTTCTTTATGCCTCCTCCCTTAGTTTTCTGATTTATTTTCCCAGATTCCATGAAGAATCAAACCTTTCCTAGGAGGAATTGTAAAGGTAAGCTTAACTATATTACTATTAATGTTAGTCTCTTATGGAATATTCTAAATACTTATAGTAAGTATAACTATATATGCAGGCCTTGGCAATTAGAAAGCAAATGTACCTTAAAACTCTTCCTCCAACTAAAGAAATTGAATGCTATGTCTCATTGCAAGTTCCAGCATTTCATAAATTATTGTTACTATAGGTAGATCAACAAAACGTCCATAGAAATGGAGATGAGGAGTGACAGTGGGGATTGTAACTGTGAATGGTTTTCATTTTTATTCATTTTTTTTTCCTGTTGTCTTTACAATCCCACTCTCATATTTTATGTACATAAAAGTGCCTGTTAACTAACCTCTAACTTGTAGATAAACAGCTTGCTTGATTGAGAACTCTAGAAACAGACTTCAAAGAGAGCTAACAGTTCCTAGATCATTTAATGCCCCAAAATTGACGGTTAAATCCTCCCAAGACTTTACTAGACCAGCTTCAGATTGCTCATCAGAGTAGGCTGAGCAGGAGAGTTCATCAAGGTAACACAGGTACCCTAAAAGAAGAGTTGCCCACACCCTCGTAAATTCCTTTGTCTTTTTGTTACTTACCCTCCAGGCTGCCTGAGAACCAAGCCAAGGCCAGAAGCAAGATAGATGGTCTTGGCCTCTACCTTGGACTTTGGAAATTCTCCCTTATCCCTTGTCCAGCCCTTTTTCCTGTTATAACTCCTGCCTGCAGTGAAGCAGCAGGGCAGCCTTTGTGACAGAAGTCTACTGTCTTCTCAGGATTCACAGTCTTGAATAAACCTTTTCTTCTTCCAAACTCTTGTCTCCCTGAATTATTACCTTATAAATTATTGGCTTAAGGGCAGCAAGTAGCTGAACCTGAGTTCGGTAACCAGTTCACACTGGGAAGTTATTGTCCTATTTTTAATGGATGATCTCAAATGTGACTATACCCAATAGTAAGTAACAGCAATAAAATGTTAGAAGAGAAAAATTAGATATTCTAGATAAGTGGTTGTATAAGAACAGTATACCTTTGCAGAATAGGCAAGCTTTAGTACAATCCCAAATAAGAAAGAAGAGAATACATTATTCAAATTTAAGGAGTTAATTTAAATAAAAATTAATGTTCATCTATGTTCAAAAATTTCTTTTATTAAAGTAATGATGTATATAGCAATATTCTTCACACTTTCATATTTTATTTTTCTACATTTGTGACTTTAATCATTTCTCACTTAAGATAACAGAAAACAACAACAAAAATGTGAACTAACTGAATTTGCTTAACATATTTAAAATATTAAAGTTATTACAACATTTGATTTTATAATTAACAATAGCAACAAATTATTTGTGGCATACTTTATGATTAATCACAATACATACATATGTTTGTATATCATGGGAAAAAAGTTAAAAAGATCTTTCAAATTCTGGGCAGCAGATATTAATTTTACAGGTTCCTCTAAGTTCAAGTAGTTATGTCTATCAATACCTATAATAATTATTAAGATCACAACAATCAGTTAAGAATTTCAAAACCTGTACTGATTTTAGTTTTGCTCTATTTTTTACATATGATTTTGTATAGTAAAACCTTTTAATTTTGTTAAATTTTATACATATAATTTTATACAAACAGTATTCAACCTAAATAAAATTTACTCACTTATAAATGCATATTACAAATGCTATTTAATACACACACACACACACACACACACACACACACACACACACACACACCATAAATGAATGCATTAAGTTGGATGACACTATGAGATCTTATTTACTTTCCATTCTATAACAGGAGTAAACACTAAAGTCATATGATTAAAATATTTCCTATTTTGATACAATCATTTTATTTTACAAATCACTCTGTTTTTTTCCTATTTCACATGAAGATGACAGAGACTTTATTAGTCTAGAGGGATGGACTGGCCGATCCTAAATTAACACTGGTTATCAACACTCTAGGATCTATTTGTATGAATGCTTTACGTAGGATGAAGAGGTCTTAGAGGAAAAAATTTAATTCACGTGTGCTTAGAGTGAAAGACAATAAAGAAAAGGATATGCGAAGATTATTCTGACATCATAGTCTATGAGTTTAGAGTTCTATGGAGAAGAATACTTAACCTATTTGTACTGAACACAGGGTGGCCCCAGAATTGTAAATACTGAAAGAAATGAAGCACTATTTTTAGTTGTAAATCTTTGGCAGGTCGGTCGTGAGAAGCGGCATGCCAGACTATGTTGCTTCTTTGCAAAGAAATAATGACAGAGTAGTAGTAGAAACTCTCATGTCCAGGATAGGAACTAGATGTCCACCAGAAAACTGGCAGCGAAACAGCAGCGGCCATTGGTTCTGATTTAGAATATAGATAATAATATTAAATCAATACCACCAACAGACTCTTAATTACTGAGGAAATTTGAGTTAAATTATTATTTTTAAAGTTTGTTCTACATTTTCAGTTGCTCTAAATTCACATTAAATACCATTTCTCTTGCCAATTTTCCATAAAAAATGTTTTAAAGTTTATTTTCTTTTACTACATTAATTAAAATATTTGTTACTAATTATATGTCTGTAGAAAGACCTCTCAGTTTGATAAGGCTAAATATGTGCTTTATACTCCCTAGTGGAAATATTATAAAAAAGTAAGCAATAGTATGTCCTCTGGTAGAGAAATGCTAGATGCTAAACTCTCCCTTTTTCTCTTCCCCGTGTATACATAAAGGTTATATGCCCAGCTTTCTTTGCTGAGTCATCTATGTCTATATCCATATCTATTACCTATCATTATTATCTAGATGTTACATAATTAATTCCAGCAGGTATAAGTTTCAGAAGTGATTTATACCAATTTCAGGATTAGCCTCTAAGATCATCTGTTAGATTCTGCTTTACCACTTTCTCATCTATGATCCTGAAAGAAACAGAGATGCCAGAGCTACGAGATAGAAATAGCCATGACTCCTAAGAAAGAGCTTGGACTCAAAATTCTCAGACAGATGCCTTGCTTTATATTGTTTTCTGATATTGTATGAGTGAGAAATAAACTTGTATAATGTTGTATCACTAATATTTTATGAGTTTTGATTACATTAACCAGTTTTATTTTCTGACTAATGCATATTCCTTTCTATGCTTTATTATTCCATGGCAACAAAAAAGGTAACTTTTTTCATTTGTGTAAAAGATCTTTTTTTTCAGGTGCTTGTGTATCTAGAGTATTCAAATGATAACATTTTTAAATTGTGGTAAAATTTTCATACGGCAAAATGTATAGTTTTAAATTATGTAACTAAATAAGTTTTGAGAAACATGTACCCCAGGTAGCTGTTCCTCAAATAAACTTTTAGAACAATTCCATCACCTGAAAGAGTTCTCTTTTGCCTCCTTCCAGTCAGTTTCCATTCTTGTAGTACCCATTACCATGACTACAGCAGGCATCCTCCCTTCTGATATTTGTTACCATTTTATAGTTTTACTGTTCTTGAATTTCATAAAAATGAAATCTCACAATCCATACTTTTTTTCTGTATCTGGTTCCTTTCAATCAATAAAATATTGTTGGATTTCATGTTTTTGCATGCATCAGTGGTCTACTCAGTTTTATTGCTGAATCATAATCAATTGTATGAATACATTGCAATTTGCTTATTGACTCACCTGTTTTGGATATTGCTTTTCCTTGGTCTAAGTATTATAAATTAAACTACTATGAATATTTATTACAAGTTTTGTGTCAATTTTATTTTAGGAGTGAAATTGCTAGATAATATAGTAGGTGAATGTTTAAGGAACTTTCAATAATAATTATAGCATTTTACACATCCAAAAGCAATGTTTGATAGTTCCATTTGATCCACATTAATGACAATAATTGATATTACAGTATTTTTTGGGGGGCGGGGTCAATATTAGCCATTGTAGTTGGTATCTAGGTCAATGTGTGTTTAATTTGGATTTTCCTAATAACTGATAATGTTCACTTTTATAGGTTTATTAGCTCTTTGGGTATCTTCATTTATGAAATATTTGGTCATATCTTTACCTGTTTTTAAAATTAGGTTCAAAGTACATTATTGTTATTAATTTTAGGAATTCCTTTTATATTCTGAG
Organism: Eonycteris spelaea; assembly: GCA_003508835.1. NCBI lineage: Eukaryota > Metazoa > Chordata > Mammalia > Chiroptera > Pteropodidae > Eonycteris > Eonycteris spelaea. Next base: position 10,718,854 of record PUFA01000018.1, on the reverse strand, counting down.
TGGGAGTACTTTATTAAATGTATGTTGAGATAAACTACAATTCACCTGCCTTTATTAAGGACTTTCTCATGCAACCTTTGGGACTCTTATCAACAGACAGCTTTTTTTGTCAAACTCTTCAGGAACTGCCTTAGCTGTACAGATCCATTTTACTCAAGATCATACTTATTTGGGGATGGGCCTCTTTTAAAGACTGATCAATGTGAGAGTGGTGCAGTAGGAATAACTTTGAAAGTCCAGAGCTTTCTATAAAGTCTGCCAGCACTCTTGTGACAAATTGTAACTCAATTTCTTTCTCTTTATCACTTTACTTTATTCCCTTCCTTTCTGTAGTATTGATCCCAAAGATGCTTTTTAAGCATCTTATATACTAAACTCTACCTTAGAATCTATTTCTCAGGAATATAAGGCTATGGCCTGTGACACCAAGAAAGATCAGGGAAAGAAAGCACAGAATGGGATACTAAATCTAGATTATAACACCAGGATGACAATGAAAAGCTCTCACTGGCTGTAGGTGAAACAAAGATATTCCTTTGTATAGGTGGTAAGTAAAACTTTCATTGTTGGTGAACTGAATTATAAAATGGTAAAAATTAAAAAAAAAACAGTACATTACTGTCTGTAATTATCTAGGCTTTCGATAAATACAAAAGAAATCGTAAGTATTAGGGTAATGGAATAGTTGGATATTGCTGAGCTTTGATTGAGGCTTTGGAAAATGATAATGAAAATATAAGAGTAATTAATTGTTAGTTAAAAGCTAAGAATGAAAACTGGTGAGCCATCTTGGAAGCTTGCAAATAGACTCTCATCTACTGCAACTTAGAAACTTATGAACAAACTCCAATTTTAATCTTCAGAATATCCAAGCTTCAAAGCAGCTTAAATTCTCCACCAAGATAGGTTTGTTATATTGACTTCCTAGACCTCCTTGGAAAAGAATGAGATGCAGACATATGGGTTAGATACAGCTTAGTTATTGGCTAAAAAGCTTTGATCCACAGATTATTGTAATGCTCTGAGCATGCTAAGTGGCTCACCCTTCGTATTAAAAGCGAGTACTCTCCACTTGCTTGGAAACAATACTCAGGTTTTCCCCTTCGAGACTATTCTTCTCTCCCAAATCTGCTTCCTCTCTCCTCCCAATAACAACCTAAAACTAGGACTTGGTTAAAACATAATGCATACAGGATTGTGGTAGGCCTGATAAGAAAGGAAAGGGCTATGCTCCAAAGGAGTTATAAAACCTAAAACCAAAAATATACCAACAGGAATCAGAATAGTGTGTGTGTAATTTGACTTTGAGGATGACTGAAGAAGGGACATCAGGAACAAAAGTTTGGATGAACAAGAGCTTATCAATTCAGAAGTAATTTCCTGAAAAACAGAATTTAACTCTGCAACAAGGACCTTTGGAGATCATGTGAACTCATTACTATGATAGCTCCTAGATGCACCAAATAGTGATTGCTACACTAAATACTGGAGAAATATTGTCATAGTAAGTGGACGAAGAGATTAAAAGGCTCCGGGTGGTCATAAGGGGCTGGACATATACCACATAAGGACATGAGATCCAAAGAAGATTTTGTTCCACAGAACTACCTGAGGTACATAATTTACAAAAGTCATAAGGAATATATTAGTGAGAAGGTCTCAAGCATTAAGAATATCAGTGGTGCCTTACATCTATTGATCATGGCTAGAGGTAAGAGATAGCATTACAAAAGTAGGCTCACTGATACAAATGGGTTAATAGGATTTTGAAATATGAAATATTTTGAAATATTTGAAATTTTGGTGGCACTTCACTAACTGAATCAATAAAAACATAATTATGATAAACAGTATCATGATTAGTGAGAGGAGTAGTTGGTAAAAAGACACAGGGGCACAAAGTAGTTACAGAGGTCACAGAGATATTTACTAAAAATTAACATTCTTGTAAGCAATCAGATGAACCCACGAGGATACTACTCAGTTTTTATCATCAGAATAAAGACTCAGTAGACTGAGATTAGTGCTCCAAGAGAAAGTTCATAATCCCTTGCTCAATTAATGAACCTGAACCAGTTTTGAAGCTTAAAACTAAAATGACTGAGAAAAGGTCATCTCCAAAAGAAAAGAGTAATGATACATCATAATGATCACCTACTCCTTTTCTGAAGAGATCTACAGTCATTTACTTAGGTAACAGAGCAGTATGGAAAGAAGACAATCCAAATATTTCAAGGACTAGGGGCCAAATGATCCAAGGTTGCACTGATGCCCAAAGACTCAAAGCATCATTATGATTAACATCTCAAAATGAGTTGAGGAGGGTAAAAAAAAAAGTCATGGCCAGAATCTGGCATCACAGTATTTCCATTGCACCCTGCCCTGAACATACAATTTCAATAAACACAGTAATTGTCAAAAATCTCATTTTGAGTTCCTGGCCTCCGGGATAAGAGTCATGACATATGGGTACTGAGCACATTGTTTAATAAGTTTATTAGCATATATATATATACACACACATATGTGTGTATACACACACACACACACACACATTGTAGTAGGTCCTTATATATTTTGGAAATTAACTTCTTATCAAATATATGTTTTATGTTTTGCAGATATTTTCAATTTCACAGGTTACCTTTTCCCCTATGTAGGTTATTTCTTTTGCTCTGCAGATACGTTTTAGTGTAATGTAGTCCCACTTTTTATTTTTGTTTTATATGTCTGTGCTTTTTAGGTCATATCCATGTAATACTGCTAAGACCAATATCAAAAAGCTCCCCCCCCTTTTTATCCTAGGAGTTTTACAGTTTCATGTCTTATATTTAAGTCTTTAACCCATTTTGAGAGGATTTTTTGGTACGATGTAAGACAAGGGTTCAATTTCCTTTTTTTTACATAACATTTCTCCAAGGAAGACATACAGCAGGTATATGAGAAATGTTCAACATCACTAATCATCAGGGATATGAAAATCAAAGCCACATGAGAGATCACCACACACTCATCAGGATGGTTACTGTGAAAAAAATGAAAGACAACAAATATTGGCCAGCATGTGAATAAATTAGAACTCTTGCACATTGTTGTTTGACATGTAAAATGGTGCTGCTGCAATAGGACACCATATAGACATTCCTCCAAAAAAATTAAAAACAGAATTATCACATCACATGATCCAACAATCTCACTTCTGGATACTTATCCTAAATAATTTAAATAAGGATCTTAAAGAAATATTAGCATCCCACATTCACTACAGAACTCTTCACAATATCCAAAATATAGATATAACCTAACTGTCCATTGACAGATGAATGGAAAGAAACTGTGGTATATACCTATAATAAAATACTATTTAGTCTCACAAAAAAGGGAATTCTGCATGCAATATGTGACAACATGACTGAACCTTGAGGATGTTATGCTAAGTGGAATAATCTACTCACAGAAAGACAGATCACTACATGATTCCACTTGTATGAGGTATCTAAGTAATCAGGCTCAGAGAGCAAATAATAGAATGAGAGTTACCAGGAGGTACAGGGAGGAGAAAATGGGAGGTTACTAACGAACAAACAAAAAGTTTCATTAAAAAAATGATTAAGCTCTAGCAATCTGCTGTACGTTATATCTATACTTGGCGATGACTTGTACACTTAAAGATTTAAGAGAATATACCTTATGTTAAGTGTTCTTGTCGCAATACAATAATTTTAAAGAATAGTCAATATAGTTGGTATTTCCAAGTGCAAGTCTCTGACACTTTTCAATCCTCCACTGGCCAAAGAAGTAAATGAAACCATATTGTATGTAGCCAATTTTAAAAATTTAAAGGATACATGGAGGTGATCACTGTTACATCGTTTTATTCAATAATCTTACCTCTGCAGAAATGAAAAGATTCTGGTGGATCAAAGTAGGTCACCACAAACTCAACCAAAAATAATGCAAATAATACCCACTATATCTATACTAGGGCAGATAAATAAATCTTCATATATTTATATTGTGCCATCGACTTGATCAATTCTTTTTTCTATCACTATCAAGACTACAAATTTACATGAATGAACAATATACATTTATAGTTTTGCTCTTATGCTTTGTTGATTCTCCCACTGTCTTTCATAAACAGTCTGAAGAGCTATTGGCCATTTAGATAGTCCAAAGAACATTATCTTGATCCACTATATTGATAATGTCATGCTAATTGTCCCAGAGGAGGAAGAACATGATATAATATTTAAGGCCCTGGTATGCACATGCACTCCAGAAATTAGAATAAAAAACATATAAAAAGATTCAGGAGCCTGACTTTTCTGTACAATGTACAGGGCTTGAATGGTTATGGCCATGCCAAGACAAACTAACAAAAGAACATAATACATTACTGCATCTTGCATCTGTTGCCATGATGGAAGAAGCATAGTGCCTAATAGCCCTCTTTGGGATTTGGAGACAGCATATTCCACACCTGAGAATACTACTCTGATTTATGCACTGGATGACATAAAAGTCTGCCTGAATTGCATGTGGACCAGAAAAAGAAAGTGTTCCTTCAGTAGATTCAGGCTGCAGTGCAAGCTGCTGTGTACATAAAACAGTGCACATGGCATTAAATATGCAAATTGTGTAAAAATTATAATACAGAGTATACAGCAAACTTCAAAGGAATATCATAATGCAGACCTCTGGATTTCCAGAGACAGACTAACCATCTGCAGCAGAAAATTACATACCTTTTGGAAATCAGAAAATATTTCTAACAAGTCTTGGTAAAAATGAAGTGATTGAGGAATCAGATGTGGCATCAAATGACCATGTGGTCACAATCGCTTATTGTGACCTAGCTTCAGTCAGACTCATCAAATTCTAAAATTGGTCAAGTATAGTGACAGTTTACTGCAAGGTAGAAGTGACATTTAGGAAACTACAAGATAAATAGAGCCAGAGGGCACAAGTGAGCTCCTGGAGTGTGGAGAAGATCCTTGTATCATCTATTAATGTGGCAATGCCTTTCCTTCAGCTCATACATAAAGTTATACAGGAACTCTTTTATAACCGACTGATAAGGGTGGAAAGTTTAAGTTTAGCTCAGGGATGAGCCTACTCGATATATAGGTGAAAGTCAAAAAGAGAAAGCACTGCACAACTGCTCCAGTTAGGATGATATTGCAAGAGAGTGGCAAGGGAAAATAACTCCCAACGGGCAGAAAATGGTAGACTTGGCCATCTAATTAAGGTGGAAAGAGAAGTGGCTGTAGATTTGAATATATATGGATCCAAAAATCAGTTGTAAATTGGTTGGCTGGATAGTCAGCTGCCATAAGGAGAAAGACTAAGATTAGAAAGATTGCAAATGACTTTATAATATATATATACAAATTTATAATGAAGTGTTAAAATCTTAGTATCACATATTAACATTTAACAGAGAATATTCTCCATGAAAGAGACATAGTAAGCAGACAAAATGATTCCTCTCTTTTTTTAGTAGTTTTTAAATGTAATTTTCTATGCAAAAAAATGCAAATAACATAATATATCATAGAAAGTAGGCAAAATGAAATAAACAAGTAAAAAAAGAGATGACTACTAAATACAGACCTGAAAATTTGCAGGAGACTTTAGCAAGTTTCATGGGCAGAAATAAATTCTCAGGCTCCATGGAGCCTTAAAATTTAGCAAATATCTTGAGGTGAGACCACCATGGATTTAGGCTCCTAAGTCTTCAATTATATTTCCTGCCAAGCTCAGGTGACTGTTGAAGTTTTGCTGTCCTCCTCGTCTCCACCACCCCAAGTGTATTTCCTTTGTTAGGGCCACTCAACTTCAGCAACATCTATAACTGGCAAATGAAATCAGGGAAGAGAATAGCATCAGTTGGTTCATCTCAGAGAGTACTCCTTTCTCTGTAATTTGAGTTTTTTAGTTCATAACTCTGAAATCCATTTAAAATATAATTTTTATAATACATTTAAGTGTTCCTAGCTTTTGCAAGAAAGCATTGCCTGACCACGACTGACCATATTAAAGATGGCAGTGGAAAATCCTATTACCTTCATTGCATACACTATATCAATGCTCACTGGATAAGGCATTTCAGAAATAACAAGGTTGTTAAGGATTATATTTTGAAGTATTTTATTTAGATCTGTAAACATCTGGGATGGTCTACATTCCAGAAAACTGAACATAATTGAATTTATTATATATATGCTCTGAAGTTGCCCAAGAACTGATGAATATAAGAATCCTTGAATTTGAGGCCAAACAAATCCTAAGGAGAAAAAATATAGAAAAAGAAAAGGACCTAAAAGATCATGAGGTTGTTTTGTAATATCACTGTAAAGTTGATCATATACCTGTAGACCACTTACAATATGAATGGAAACTAAGAAGACTAGCTAGTGATAGAAAAAGAAGAGACAGAAAGAGAATGAGGAGTAATAAGACAATAAAGACTAAGGGGCAGCAATGTCAGTATTTACACAGTGAAAATTAAAAAAAAAAACATGAAAATAAGCTTTGTGAGGGATGTTAAATTTCCACGAATATAAGAGTAGTTACAAAAGGGAAAAAATGGATTGCGACTAAGACTTTTTAATACTTATTACATAAAATTTTTAAACTTGTTTATATAAAAATGAACTGAAAAAAATTTCAAGAGAAAATGACTTGAGAAAAAATAATAATACAAAGGACCAATTTTACATAAATATTTCTTTAAACCACAGAATAAAAGACAACTAAATAGCAATAGAGTATTACAAAAAACATAGAAGAGAATCATGGGGTTTAAACATGAAAACTTTTCAGCCTCACTTATAAGTACATATAAAATAATGATTAAATATTTTAAAACTGATTGGTGAGAATCAAAATATTGAAACTCACTTTGTTGATGCTGATGTACAGAAATTCATGTTGTTAGTAGGAAAGTAAATTGGTACAGCTTCTGTGGAGGACAATTTGGCAATAGATATCAAAATTAAAATATACAAACAATTATTCTTCAAATCTCATACACTAGAGATTTGCTTGTCATTGTGTGAATTTCTATTTGAGTAAGAGTATTCATTGCAGTGTCGTTTGTAACAGTAAAATTACAAAAAACTTAAACGACTACATAATGGAATAGTTCAAAGAATGAGGCAACTCTACCTGTCTTTATTTGAAATGAACTTTTAGACAGCATTATTGCAGAAAAGAAAGTGGAGAAAAGTAGATACAGATACTAATATTTGGTTGCACGTATGCATGTATTTGAGTGTGTATTTATTCTTTTATAATTTTTGAGCTTTGTACAATAAGTTCAACTTTGTAATACAAAGGCTATATATTACTGTAAAACTAGTTATTTTTTAAAAATAATATACTTATGTGTAGTCATTAAACTACAATTTATCTTTAAAATTAGACCTCTTAATTTTATAACCAAGTCATTAATATTTCAGAAAGACAAAAATTGTTATCATCTCTCATTTTAATTTTCTTAAGGTCTGTGAAACTGTTGAAGATATGATGTTTATTTGATCAAATTATGTAAACCACATAGAAAATTAAAATGTTTTTATAAAAACTTCATCTGATATTTGGGCAACCCAGGAATGTTTACAAAGTGCTTTACAAAAATACTATTTTCTCATACATTACAACTACTTAACTAAGAAATTCATATATAAACAATCCAGATCTTTAATATTTCTATGCATATATAATTTTACATAAAGGCCTAAATGTGATGCTAGATGTTCTTAATTATAAATCATGATAAAATAGTGAGCACAAACTGACATTTTGCAGTCTGCTGTAATAAAACACTGCCTCCGTAAGTCATTAATACTATTTCCTAGTCAAAAAATGAAAATTGTGCCGTTTCTCACACCAAAGAATTTCTTGAGTCCTGATGGCTCTCTGCTGACCAACAGATGGAACAGTAAATAGCAGATGGCTTTATGAGCAGCTCTGTCATCTTAGCATCAAAAATGCTTTACATGCCAAAGTTGTAGAAGTTTGACCTCTGCTCTTGTTCAGTAAGCCTGCTGTTAACCTGGTTCCCTGACTGGGTTTCTTAGAGAACTGTGATCCTTTGACTAAGCATGTGGGTATGCGTATACATCTTCCTTCTATATTCATGTATTGTCTAGAATTCCTTCATGTACAAAGAAAATGTCTCAAAGGGACTTTATCCTAATCAATACCTAACACAAATTAAATCTTTGTATGTTATTTTATAGAGTGACTTGCTTTTTCTCACTCTGGTCTTCGTACCTGTGCCAGTTTTTAGACTGAGAATGCTAAATTTTTATCTATTTATTTTATGATTTTTTAAATTTTAAATTTAATAAACACACCCTCATTTTAAGGATATAACATGCTCATTGGTAAACTCACACACAGAGGATATGAAAAAACTACTTATCTCACCAGATAAATAAAACACAATTAAAACATTGGTCTGTAATCTTCAAAACTCCTTTTACACATATATGCATGTGTGCATACCTAAACACATACAGATGTATTTTACACTAATAGAAATCTTTATAATGATTTTGCTAACTTTATTAACAGTTTAAAAAAGATATTACTATGTAAATGAATTAAATATCTATGTTACTGTTTTAACTATTGCACATTGTGGTATATACATGGAAAATATAAGCAATGCATTATTTTAGCACGTTTATGTTTGTACTACAATTTCTTATAAACAATGTTAAACATCTTTGGACATATGTCTGTGTACATGTCACTTATGGAGTATTTACTATATGCCAGACACTGTACTGAGGACTTTAAATGCATTAACATATGGATTTCTCTCAATGAGTTTGTTAAATAGGTATTATTATTATTTCTCATTATTGATAAAAAATTGAATCTTAAAGGCAAAAGTATAATTAAGTTAATTAGAATATAAAATTTAGAAGTGGGGAAACTGATGATTGGGATCAATTATTAATAGTTCAAATTTTGTCAACCTCACAGAGTTGGCCAAGTTTGGTATCATGTTAATAAATCTCTATTTGAGTAGTTTCTCTTACAAAAGTTTCCTGTCTTTCAAATTAGTCTGCCACAACTACCATTTTATCTGCCAATTTTTCTGTTTAAAATAGCCTCTATTCCTGGCACATATTCTGGCACTTCATGTTCACATTAATGTAGTTTTTGCTCACTGAGTTGGCCTAGCGACCCTTGCCATTTGGCAGAGATGTTCTTCTGGTTCAGGGTTAAATCAATTCTTGCTTAGAGGCTAACCAGCTGCATTGGAAAAAATCTGAGTTTTGAAAAACAATAATGGCATAATTTTAGTTCTAGGTAAATGGATCTCTTCTCTATACCTCATATACATTTTGACCTTCTTAGCAGTTTTGCTACAAAAAAATAACAACAACAACAACAAAATCATACTATCACTGTATGCATCAGAATGTTATTTTTCTGTTTTAAGAAACACGGCTAGCAGATGTCAAAAATCTCTCCTACTATCATCCTACCCCCTCTAGCTATGTTCTTTAATTTTAGGTGAATCTCCCAAGAATGCCCTCCAGTCATTTATCACATCATAACCAGAAGAGAGATTATTTCTCTTCTTTCTTCTCTAAGTTTTAAAAAATTTAATTTTTTTAAATCTGAGTCTAGCAGTGTACTTACAAATTTTATATATGACTTTCAATGTTCCTAAATTTTTGTTTGGTAAAGCTTTACCTTTAATACTTCCTATTTTGCTTCTCAATAGGAATTTCTATGCAGGCATTTATTAAACTTTTCTTATGCCTCTATCTTTTCAGTTGGACTTTTAGATGTCAACTGTGAATGTCATTAAATGTAATGACTTGGTATCTAAAATCTGTGTCTAATTTAAGTTACTTTCAAGAGAGAAAAAGTAACAGAACACTACACTAGCATCTCAAAACCCACTGATATTCTTAAGGGGGGGCTAGTGAATAGTGATTGTAAATGTCTTTGACGAAGTTACTCTTAAACAAACAAACAAACAAACAAATGAGCAAATTACATTGTTATTATAGTTATTAATTTTGTGCTTCTATATCCTCAATTAAATCTATAAATGATATAAATTAAGACTAGGAAGAACTTACCATTACAATCTATATGTATGAAACTTCATAAATATGTTATCAGATATAAATTTAAATTGGATCCTATTGAAATAAAATTTAATGAGTTTTATTGTAACTCCCTCCTGATAAACTTGGCGGCATTAGCTAATATACAGTTTGTCCAGAATCACCAACTAATAAGTGATTATTCCAGAAAAAGTTTCCAAAGTCCAGAGAACTTATCAGTCACCATGTTACTCAATTATAAGGGTGCCATTCACATTTTGTTTACATGAATAGTGTCCCCTGGATCATCAATAAGGTAGGAAAATTTAATCTATGAAAAAAGGGTGTTAGAACAGATGCTAGGCAGTTGAGTGGGAAGAAATGATCTGATGAGATTGACTTGAAAATGAGATCTTTATATAAAAAAATAAAAATAAATGTTTCATGAAATTATAGATACCATCTGAAATTGAAATTATTTATAAGATTGATAAGAAAGGTTGGCAAAGGTTCATAATTATAAATATATGGTAAAATATAAGGTACAGTTACTATTTTTATATTTCTATTAAATTTGAGCAGTATTAAAGAAGAGCAAGAGGATTTGGAACAACAAAATTATAAATTTCTACAATCCTAGTTGACCCAGACTTTCCTGATATAAATAGGATATTTTTCCATTATCTATTGTGAAAGATAACACTGAACCAGGACTCCAGTTTATAAAGGAACAGATTGCTCCAGAAACCAATGTGCATCATGGAAATTAATAGATCGACACCTAGCTTGTGCAAGAGAAGAGGAAAGATCTCTTGCTTTTGAGATAGGAGGCAGAGGTTTGAATCTCAACCAGGCACTGTCTGCTAATATGGAATAGTTACATTACTTAACTTTATTTTCTTTTGTATTCTCTTAACATGAAAGAGTAATCACCATACACCATTGTAACATAAATTTGAAACAATGTATGCTGCAGTGCCTTGAGTACTATCATTTCTCAATAAATACTACAAACAAAATATGTCACCTAATAAAACCATATGCCTCTAAGTTGGATGCCTGGAGTCTCCAGAAGGATTAGCAATCACCACTATAATCGCAATCAAAATCACAACCATAGCAACCACAGTCAATTCAAACAGAAAGCACAGTTTATGATTTCAGAAATAGCACACTGCAACTAGGAGAGTTCGGGTCTATCCCCACTACTCTCATTTTTATCAAAAGATAGCAAGTGTTTTGAAGCATTCTCATATTACCACATTGATTTTATGAAAATTCAATTTTGATAAATACCTTTTTATTTGCAATGACTTTCTCAAGGACATAAACTACTTTAATCTTAATCTGATAACCATATAATAAACAGTAACAACTTCTAATATGCAAAAAACTTCAATTATTCACAGATAAACTTTAATTATGTAAAAAGTGAAATATTCAAAGAGAATATACTCATTGCCTACACTTTTAAAGGTTGTAACCACAAATTCTAAGTATTGCTAAATGGTTGAGTTCATCATAAACTTAACAATTTCTTTTAAAACTTTGCTTATTTTCTGAAATATATTTCAGCCTGAGATTTCTGAACATTGACTCTAAGACATAGGCTTGAATGGAAATAATATACTCTGGCAATCATTCTAAGAAACAGTAGTAAGGAGTAGAGGATGGAAAACAAGAAAGGATGGAGAACATTTCAACAATGCTTTATGATGATTGTTAACTGATCTAGGACCAGTGTTCCATTACATGAAACCTTCTGAGTAACCCAACAAGCACCTTAGAACGACACAACTGGCTTCTATTCATCATTAGTGAAGGGGGCCTAAGAAGGGGCTGTGAACTCCCAAGTTGTTCTTCTCTTAGTCCTGAGTGAGTTATCTCAGGGATCCTACTTCTCTACCTCAAAGAAGCATAAGAGCAAGCAAGAGCTGCATGGCTATAATTCAAATTAAAAGAATTGTTCAGTTGCTTTGAAACTGGTTGAATCAGCAGCAGCGGCAGAGGTAATACTATGGAATAAAAGATTTTGAAAACAATTAAAAGAGCTGTCCAATAAAATCAATTAGACTCTTGTGCTAATCAAGATTTTATCCACAGTATAGATTGTATTATTTAGGTTAGTTGAGGAAAACTCTTTTAATATCAAGGATAGAACTTCTTCTATAATGGATTTATATGGAAAATTATTATCTAAATGAGTATTCATATTCTTTGTAAAGCATTATAACCATCCATATTTTTTTCTGCCCATGGGGTAATTTCTAGCATCTCTTATCAGTCACTTTCCATCCTTGCTTTCTAGTTGGAATTCCACAAATGTTCTGTTTGGGATGCAGTACATTCATTTTAGCACTTTTAACTATAATGAGACAGCTTCCTTTGTAACTCTGTCCTAGATTTGACTTAGAATCTAATTCAATATTCCAATTAAAATTAAATGTTTCAGTTTTACTTAATATACTATACAGGGTTTTCAAAAAAATGTCTACCCTTGGAGCCAATTTAAAGCTTACAATTGAGTATTTTTCAGTCTCACTAGCAGTGAGGTTTATAGTGGGTGATCTTTCATCCTGAAAAATGAATCCAGCTGTGTTACCACTAAGAACTGGTGGTGTGCAGTCTGTTAAATAGCATGCAATTCAACTAAATCCTGATTACAATGTGCAAATAATGAGATTACCATAACTATGTTAAGAATGGTAAATTTATGGGTGACATTTATTAGAAACATATTTTGTACATTTTTCAAACAAAATTTTCCCAATTATGAGACTTTGTTAAGATGGAAATTTGCTTGAAGAAAATCATAATAGATCCTTTTAGAAGAGATGTCTCTCATCTTGAAAAAATACAGTGGGTTTTGGAGAGGCAAAGTCTGTGACTATTGGGCTCATTTTAAAAATTAAGTAAGAATTTTAAAAATAGATGTATGACTTGGATTAAAAAATAGTGGATATATGATTTAAGTTTAGATAAAATGTATACAAAACTCTATACAACAGCATAAAATTAATACTCTTAAGTTTTTCACATCTTGCATAAATATCTAGGTGCTAAGAAAATCTCCACTTTTAAACATACCATTATACAGATCTGTGGAAATTAGTACTAATACCCCATCATGTTCACACTGAATGTGCAAAATGATATGCTAATAAGCATGATGAATAGCAATCAACAGAGAAAGCTGTACTTCTTCATGCCAGCTGCACTTAACAATACATTTCACGGAATTGAGAGCCATTAACAAAATATTGGCAGAATATAGTAGAACAACTGGGTATCTTGCTTATATAATAATTCATATCTTTGAGTCATAATTATGGGAACAAAATCTACATGTTCAATATAAGTTTAAAGAAATTAATAAACTGTTGTTATATGACATTTGATTAATTGAATTTATATGAACAGGATCTCCATGTCTCTAATCCAATTAAAATTGCATTACCTGATAGCTATAATGATGGCCCTGAAATAATCTGAAATATGAAATCTGGCAGGTTTAAATTCTAAAATACTTTAACAGATATCAACAATGAGTCCATTTTATTTATTAATAATTTATTCTAAACAATGCTTTGTAAGAGCAATACATATTTTTTATTTTGTTAATGGGGGAAAATATGAGAGTCACAAATAAAGACTTGCCCAAATGTGTGTAGTCTCAAAGCGAGTTCTTGAAATCAAATGCCCTAGTTTCACACCCTGTCTTGTTTCCACACTATCACAACCCCTGGCAAATTACAAAAATCAACCATTTGCTGGAAATATTAGAATAAATGAATTGTAATTGTTGAAGAGAACAAGAACGTTGGCATATAATACAATAGAGATAGACATCAGGGGAAGATTAAGAACATTGAGACAAAGCATGAAGGTATCGGGAGCATACAGCTAAATATGTAAGAGCAATGTTGAGAGTGTTTTCTGATATATGCAAATCAACTTTAGCACAAAACCGAAATCGGTGGAGCAAAGTCTGCCGTGTTAAATAAGAAGGACTGTATTCCCCGAAATGATGTCTCTAAGTGGGAAAAAGAAGAAGTTGAATAAAATTACCATGTAGTTTTACTTTATTGTATGTTTTCATCTATATTGTTTCCTATCATTTTTTCATAGGAATAAAAAATACTATAGTCACTGTAATCTTATTGTTATATATGTCTAGTGGAACTGGAATTTGACTATTATAAATTAAGATAATTGGTATCAATGAAATGAAGTTCAAGACAATTCATTACTTTATAATCAAATTATATTAATACATATTTTGAAAATTTTGTATCTGGATATGGACACTTACTATAGATAATAAATAAATGTATTTTTCAGGCATTAAATGGCCTGACATTTGATTAAGGGGCTAAATTAATGCATAAAAATTTCTAAATATCCTAAGTGCTGTGTTATTGTTATATATGTATGTTGTACAAATATTTATTAGTGAGACTAAGATATGTGTGTATATGTGTGTTTGTGTGTTTATGTGTGTATATTTAAGCTTCACTGAAATCTGAATTTTATAATATATATTTTATAAAGCATGTAACATATATATGCAAAATACACATTGTATTAACCGAAACCTGTGTATGTAAAATATATGATATGAAAATACATCAATATGAAATATATTTTATTATAAATTTGCATATATGTATGTATGTATTGTGTGTATTATAATATATTTAATTTATATATAATTAAAAGGTTCAATTTTAGTTCTCATGATATGAGAGAGTTTTTACATTTTTAAGTACCCAGACACCTACAGCACAATAAATTAGTGACACAAAATTCCTCTAAGTTTTTGTTAAAGAGTGGTTCTAGCAAAAGGATATGGAATAGAACACTAGGAAACATTAAGGATTTAAGAATGGCACACCTTAATCCTATGCTGGGAAGGTTCATATATAAAGAGGTATTAAGGGAGAATTTAACAAAACCAAATAAACAAAAGTATAAATAATTTGGTTTCAGGAGAAAACACAGAATTATAAGTAAAACAATAAGATTAACTTCTGTACAGAGTTGAAGAAATGCTGCATTTAGTTTATAATTATGCAAAGATTAAGAATTCCTCTGGTGCTGAAAGAATTGTGAAAGTTGATGAAAATTTTGTCTTGGATAATTTTAAAGGGAAAAACATTTATAATAATTAGGGTAAAGATATTACAAAGAGCAGAATGTCATGTTAACTCAGTGCTTAAAAAAGTAGACTCCTTTTTAGGCGGAATGGTGGCAGAAAATAATTCAAAACAAATTCTCCTAGAAACTATAGAGAGACGGAAGAGGCTCTTAAGCCCACTTTTTCCTACTTATTACCAAAATATACCAACTAATTAACTATTTCTATTACACATTTGCATTTTTAGATATGCAAATTCAAAAGAAAGAAAAAAGAACCTTCTAGCTATCATTGAGGATCCCCTGAGCTTTCCCTCAAAGCTGATAGGATTCTATAAAATATCATTAGAGAATAAACAGCAATCTGGAGCTAACAGAAAAGCTTCTGGTGCTCATGTGAAAATTATAAGATAATGTTCATTTGCCTGTAATCATCCACTAAAATGATGCCCCAGGGATAGCTGGAAAAAATATTCCAAATTGTTTACTTTATTGAATTGTTTCCTTTATGTATCATCAGATACAAAGTCTAACCCTGCAAAAGAGACCTTTATAATCAGTTTGTATCAGTTCTTCATGAGTTCTTCTGGAAATAGAGTTTGTGAAAATAGATAACACTATTAGGCACGTTTGATGTATAATAATGATTTTTGGTAAATACTCCAATTTGGGAACCTTTTTTTGGTTGTTGTTCTGTTTAAATTCCAGTTCTTTCTGGAAATCCTTCTTAGAAAAAAATAGTGAAACAAGTGAAGGGCCAGAGGTGTTTGTTTTGTTTCCTTGGTCATATAGTTCATCTGCTTTAGTAGATTTCTTAAGTAAAATAAATGCAATATTCTGAATTGCCTGTTTTTTTGTGTGTCTGGAAACCACTGCATCTGTCATTGTACACAACAAAAGCTTCATGCAGAGGGACCAGTAATTCGCTTATCAAGGTTATCACTGTCTTAGAAGTAATGCTCTCAAAACACACAACCAATATGTAAACATCACTAAGTTTAATGAATAGATCTCGTTCTCTGAACCTGCTTTACTACAAAGCAGTATTTAGCGCAGCAGGCTACTCCGTCTTTAACCACGCTCTTCCCTAGTATTATTGGGCCCACTTGGACTTCTGGTTCTCCTCTTACCTCTCTTGATGATCCTTTTATGTCTCTATTTCTTTCTCTGCTTATTCGAGGTAATTGTCAAGCAATAAAATCATTCTCTCTCTCTCTCTCTCTCTCTCTCTCTCTCTCTCTCTTTCTTTCTTCTCTCTCTCTTTGCTATCTTTTTCTTATCATCATAGATCTTTTCTCAAGGTGACTGATTCTACTTCTTGGGTGTTTATTAAAATTCATATATGTTTGCATAAAATCCTCATTCCCAATCTTCACCTTTTTTCTGAGTTTTAGATTTATATATCTAAGTTACATACTCAAAATGTCCAACATTTGGATAAATCAGAGGACTTCAATGTACTTGTTCAAAACAGATGTCAAATCTACATACATCCCTTCTCTAATTCGTCCTTCTCAGTGTCTCCCATTACAGAAAATTCTGCCAGCATTTACTTATAAGCCTAAGTCATAAAACGGAAAAATCTTATTAAACAACATTTTACTTCTTCCTCACCTCTTATTCAATTGTATTGCTTCACCATTAAGATATCTTTTTGCCTTCTTCTTTCTGTTTATCTTGCAAAGTATAGTTGAAAAAAAGGTATTCCTTGTTTGTTGTTCTGCTTTAGCCACTTAGTTGGTCTTTGCATATTCAGTGTACCTCCCATTCACTTCTCCATATAGGAGTTTAAATGATATTAAAAAATTAAAATTCAATCTTGTAATGTTTAAAATTTAGGATGATAAAATATGTATTCAGTCAGGCTTCTGACTGAAGTAAATCCTCTAAAATTTTTAGTAAGGCCTATATAATCTACGTGATTCGTGATTTTTTTCTATCTCTTCTGCATGATTTGTTCTCAAACGTTTAAACCAGGCTTTTTGGCTATCATTTAACATTTCATGCACACATTTACACATGGGTTTAGAACATAACGTACTTACTGCCTGGAAGAATTTTTAACTCACATTTTATATCACTGACTGATATTTTCTTGTCTATTAAAAACTCTGCATCACATAGTACAGTTAAACCTACTCAACTCCTACCACCCAGATATTTCACATTGTATACATATTGTAACAGCAGAATATTCAAACCGTATTTTTAATAGCAATTTTACTGAAATTCCTTTAAATGGTCATATCAATATTCTAAATTTAAATTAAAATATAAAACAATTAAACTAAATGAACTAAAATAACATGTTATCATCTGAGAAATTCAAAAATTATAATAGTAAGTTTAAAATAAAAGTATAGAATATATAATTCATTTCATGATTTTTATATAAATGCTAAAGTAAGCAAAATAAACAAAATACATCTTAATGATTCACCCATATGTAGTTAAATTATAAATAAAAGAAATGAGTGTTAAAATCAAAATTTAGAAAAAATTTTGCTTGTTTGAAGCTGAGAAAAGAATATGATAGGTGCGGAGGAAAAAGCAATTTAAAAAATAGATTTCTTAAGCTATATGCTTTGTTTAAATTACTAAAAAAAAAGTTAATTTTAAAAATCAAAGGAAGTCTGTTAAATTAAATTAAACTAGCAATATCACTGGACAGGAAAAGAAAGCAGAAAATTAATGTATCGAATTTCAAAAAGAAATATATTAAATTACAGTCATGTGTCAAAAGAGATTGACTATACACATTAAATTCAACTCAGAAAACTCCTATTTGTCAGTCTTTATTATAAATTTCTCCTCTTCACTCTATGTTTCATTCCCAGAAATTGTAATATTTTCTAATCTTGTGATACTGGCAATAAAGTCGATATTAGCACTTTTTAGGGAAAACGTTTTGGCAAGATATTAATATTAAGCATTTACATAACACTATGAACATTGCATATGTGTGTCTTGTCTATATGTGTGTAAGCACACGCACACACACACACACACACACACAACAAAATCTATGTTGGCTTTATAAATAACAATTGATATACATTACTTTCCTTTTCCAGAGTTAATATTTTGGTACACTGGTTGGTGGCAAAAAATTCTTACTAGACTTGTTTCTATGCTTCAGAGTTATCTCACATGAAAAATTAGATAACTGTATTATTTATCTGCTGATTCCTTCCTGTATTTGACTGGGGGCTTTTCCCTGGCACTTTTGCCTGGCCCACAGGAGCAGAGAGGAGCCAGAGACCCTACAGTGTGATTGTTAGAATTCCAGTCTGAATAAGCCATAACAATGAAGTCCGTGGACAAAGATAAGGACACCGATGACATCTATCACAGTATTAATATCTACACTATGAGTTCTACACTATGCATTGTGGTTCATTACTATCTAAATCAAGGCACATAAATGGTCAATATAGTATTTTTTTAATAATAAATTATATTTAAATTTACCAGTTTATTTTTTAAAAGTAAGAAACTGACTATATAAATAAACAGAACAAAAAATGAGTGCACATGATTACACCCTGAAGATTTTTAGTTGTTATAATTAATATTGTAGTTAATATTATAGATCTTAGAGATAATCAATTTTTTAACCTGAATTTGCTAAAACTCTTTGTATAGTGCATAATATCAACATGATGCATTCAAAATTTTTCCTGTCACTACTCCATGGATATAGATAAAACTACATCAGTGTTTGTTAATAACTGCATTCCACTGCCACAGTAATCTACCTATATAACCAATGTAGGGCACTTTGCTGAAACACAGCTACGTACTTCTGTGAGTGTAGAGTTATCTATCCTAAAGCATTAAGAAATTCATGCTGTCTAGATTCATTTCACCTACCCATTTGTCCCTACTGGCAATAAAGTCGATATTAGCACTTTTTAGTCTTCCATTGGGCATGTTCCAATTTCATTGAGAATGAGCAGTTTTCTATTGGTATTTTCTTTTCCTACTATCATCAGCCTCATCCTAAAGATTCTATATTTATCTACCTATGTTTTTTCAAACCTCTAAAATGCTCTGATGAGACAGAAAAAACATTACTTACCCTTTAATACATACAGTGTCCTTATGGAAACTCCTCCTCTAGTGTTAGTCTTTAATCTCACAACACCAAAATGTGGAAGAATTCAACATATAAGACCATATAAGAAATCTTCTAAAGTTATTGTACAAGATACATTTTCAAAACAAATAAAAACAAAACCCAGTGATATTACTTAAGTTTAAACTTTACTGATAATTTTAAGGACACAAGGAATCACAAGGCACAGGCAGAGTAGGAATTCAGGATCACCAACATGATTTCTCACTTCCTTTCTTGAAACATCAAATGTGTTCTGAGACCAAATAACACATGAATACTCTAAGCGTTACTTAAACAAAAACTTTTCTATTAGAAAATACCTCTGTTTTATTACTCAGGAATGTCTGACATTATTACATTAACAAGAATATTTGACAGAATCATCAGCCATCTTTCTCATAGACATCCTTCTAAAATGAAGGAATGGAATTAAGACCTGCTTCATACCCTCTTCCTTGCCACTAGATCTTTGTCTTTTGTCAATATGACCTTTCTATAAATTTCATATGTACTTTTTTTATTATTTTGCTTTCTGCAAAAGATTTTACAAAAAAATAAGCCTGCAAAGACTCCAACTAGCACCAGGAATGAACAATTCAATGTGGAATAGGAATTCCTCTACAAAGCATGTTAATAATAACTGTATTTCTTTACTGATATTTTGCTATAGATTTACTAGATCATTTGCTCTTTGCTTAATCATCCATAATTATTTGAATATTTAAATATATTATAATAGTGCATACTTCTTTTTATGGACAAAGTTTTCCAGTTATTTCAACAATTAGGAACTTCAAATTAATCTACCCACATATTTTCTTATCCTGGAGATCATGTCTCTAAGACTTTATTTTTTTTTAATTCTATCATAAAATAACCAAAAAATTTATTTAAGTAATGTACAGTTAGGGCAGAAGAACTGGAGTTTGACTCACCATACCTCAGTTAAAATATGTTCTCAATGTTCTCAATGGCAGATTGTGACTAGAGGTCAATGTTTAGAAAAGTTTGGATCCTATTTGGTTGGTGAGGGTAGCTATGTATCAGATATCATAGAGCAGGTTTTTAAAGATACCAGGGTCCAGCTGCCATTAAATAATCCCACCTATTTCCAATGGTTTTGGTCTTTATTTGTCCAATTCCAACTTGCAGCACAGGAAGACAGCCTTTTTAAATTCCTGGTATCTGGGCTGTTAGAGAACAACAATAAGTCATATTAACCAGTAATGACTTCCTAAACTTAGTCTTACCAATATGTGTTATTAATAACTTCACTTTTTAGTTTTTTATTAAGTACTCACAGCCACTGACCTTCAAAATCATAACACCCATGATTTCATATTTAACAGTCCTTCCTTTGTGAGCATATAGGCCCTCCATTACTGTTGATAGGTATAGTCATCAAGTAGAGCAGGACTTCTCAATTAAGGGAACTTTTGTTCCCCAGGTGACACTGGAGATGCGTGAAGACATATTTGATAGGTACAAGTGGGGTCTTGCTATTGTCATCTAGTGAGTTGAAGCCAGGGATGTTGCTAACAATTCTAAAATACACAGAAAAGTCACTCACAACAAAGAATTATCTGATTCAAAATTTCAAAAGCATAAGTTTGATAAAAACTGCTTTAGAGTCCTTATTTAGTCATTATTAATCTTTTCACTTATGGCCTTATTATCCATCCAAACTGATTTTCGGCCATGACCAATCTCCCTTATCTTCTAAAATACAGATCCGTCTGATATTCTGAAAAGTGATAGTTTCCTTAATATGGGCTCTTGCCTCCAGAAACATTACTACAGCCTAACACAATGTTCCATGAGAAGTTCCTAAATTCTTCACAAAGTATCTGGAACTACTGACTAAGCCTCTGTATACAGTGTTGCATTTGAACATTAATAAATCATGCAGTTTAACATGGTCTGCATTATAAAATTCTGTGTGCACTCCCAGACTGTCTGTGTGCTCCATAATTTTCTTATGAAAATCTTTTGTGTACCTCGGAATGATTGTTATAGGTAATAGTAAGTCACAAATTTGGACCCAAATGCACCCACTTAAAATCTACTCAAGTGCCATTTTTACTATTCTTAAATAAATTTCATCTAAATTCACATTTGATACATTTAAATGAGCATTGCTAATTGTGATATATCAGCCCAGCAGCTGCAATCTGTTTCTCATCATATTCAAGCAGCTATCTTAAAAATATAAATTTTTTTTGATTTTTGGTTTTATATAATGCATAAGCTTTATTTTTCTTTACTGTCTGTCTAATATATATTCATCGGTAGTACTTCACAGATTATCTGAAAAATAGTCAAATGGTATATACAGGATATTAACTGGGAACCAAGCAATAGCTGAGGCCTATAATTCAAGTCATCTGGATACACTGTCTCTTCCATACTCCAGATTATATAAGTGGAATTTTTAGATAGAGCTTATAAGTCAATTGTCCAATTTTCCTTCTCTATAGAAACCAGGTCTAGAGGCATCTCTCAGTGTTGTTGATAGAAGAAAGCTATGGATGTATTCTCTGACTCTGAGATCCTCTCCTGGAAATTGCATGATTGCATTAACTGGCATTATGACCTAATTTTAAGCATCACTCTCATTTGCTATGATCTCTGCTTATTTCTACTTATCTGGTTTAACCATATCTTTCCCAAACCAACCCCTGCACACTCTTCCTCACAATCTAGCTTCTTCATTTAGAAGAACAGTTTAATCACAGAGTTAGCCATACCAATATCTTTGCTAACGATTCTCCTTAGCTCTACTTGCTTGAAAGAAACAGTTGGACTTCACAGATGAATCTAATGACTGCCTCTAATTCTTGGTAATGGAATTTAACTTATACTTAATCTTTATTTTGGCTACATGGATGAAATTATGACCACCCCAAGAAATCTTTAGGAAAATGTACTGTCAATTGTAATGATATTAATATTATGTCAACTACATTGAATATATGTAAATGTAGACCCAAACCAGACACCAGCGGATAAGGCAAAAAAGAGATTATTTTTTGTTGGATGGGAAATATATATACTTGTATACTGCATTTTTCTGCACACCCACATTCCAACCTCTCATAGTCAGTAAAACCAAGACAACTTGCACCCCTTTTGCACTCCAGCCAAGAGATTTAAATGGATTGCTAACCTCTAAAATATTTCTTTCTCCTATTATTAATTTTATTCCAATTGCAATATAATATTTCCATATCATATTATGTCAATTGTAACTGAAAAAATAAATTTTAAAAAATAAATACAATGTAATAATATTTTCAAGTAATATGGAATTTCCATAGATTGTTTCCTTGTCCATTTCCTTACCCAATTCTAAACATTTGATTTTATTTTACAAAGTAGCTTTTGTTGCAGGATAAACAAAGTCTAGGGTGGAATAAATCCATTCCAGAGAATATCAATTAAAAACTCACTGGATTTACTAAGAGACATCAAATGAAATCCATTTGGCAAATGAGCATTGGCCTTGTCCATCAGGAATCATTCCACAGCCAATTTTAAATAATTTCTTTCCTGTTGATAATAGTGCAATTCCCTTTTACTCACTCACCTATTGTTGAGTGATCTGAGTTTCCTTCTGTCCTCTATGTCCTGAACCCTGAAAACACGAGGACCAGAAAACATCATCCAGACCTTCATTCTAATCTCTGGAGAACCAGCACATCTTATTTTGTTTTGCTTTGTTTTTATTAAGTGTCTACATAACCCATGCTAATGTTTTCACTGCATTTACATATAGATTTTTATATCTGACTCTTTAAAACTTAGTTATATGTACTTAAGAAGTATCTAAGTATTTTTTCTGACTTGATAGTTCATTTCTGTTTATCTCTATCTGGTTTCAATGTTAGGATAATGTTGGCCTCATAAAATGACTAGAAAGAGTTCCTTCTGCCTCTGTTTTCAGGAAGAAATTGTAAAGAATAGATCTTATTTCTTCCTTCAATATTGATAGAATTCACCAATGAAATCATATAGTTATTGCTTTCTTTTTGGAAGGGTGTTAGTTATTGATTTGTATTCTTTAAAGAACCATGCAGTTTTGAATAATTATAGATTCTTGGTTTTTTCAACAGTTAAAATATTTAACCTCATTTTCTTCCTGCTTGGATGATTTCTGAGGAGAACTCTGCTGTAAATTTTATTCCCATTCCTCCATAGGTAGGATGTCCCTATCCCTACATCTTCTTTCAAAATTTATTTCTATCTTTGCTTTTCCACAGTTTGAGTATGATATATCTGAGTGTAAAATTTTTGATATTTAAACTGCTTGGGGTTCTCTAAAATTTCTGGATTTTTGCTTTTGTGACTATCATTATTATTTTTTTAAATAAACACTATTCCTTCAAATATTTCTTCTGCTCAATTTTCTCTCCTTTCCTTTGCTGGTATTCCATTTATGTGTTTGTTACACCTTTCGATATTCCCCCACAGTTCTTGGATGTTATCTTCTGGTGATAATGATGATTTCCTTTTTGCTTTTTAGTTTAAAAAGTTTCTTTTTACCTATTTTCTTGTTCAATAATTCTTTCTTATTATTGCTTAGTATACTGATGAGCCCATTGAAGGAATTCATTACCCCTAATACCATAGTCTGTAAAGGCATTCATTATTTATGGTAATGTATTTTTTTTATTTCTAGCATTTATTATTTGTTAGAATTTCCTTCTCTGTGCACAATACCCATCTGTTCTTAAATAATACCTAATTTTTCCATTATAGAATTCCCCACTACTTATGACACAGCCCTTAACATGTTAATAATAATTGCTTTAAACTCTCTGTAAAATAATTCCAAAATCTGTGTCCTATCTAAGTCTACTTATAATGATTACTTTGTGTCTTAGGTTATATATTTTTCTTTACCCTTCAGCAAGCCTTATAATTTTTTTTTTTTTTTTTTTTTTTTTTTTTTTTTTTTTTTTTTTTTGCTGAAAGACAGATATGACACATGGGGTCACGAGAATGTGATAAATAGTCTTTTAGTGTGAGGTTATATTAAACTGGCTACAAGTTGTAATCTGTTTAATGTGTTATAGTTGCACATGACAGAAGCTTTAAATTTGTATCTATCTATTGCTCATATTTTTATTCTTCCTTAGAAATTCCTTCTTTTGGCTTACACTGTTCATCGGTTCTGGTTACCTTTGGGCTTCCTTAAAAACTGTTCCTCAGATACAGTCTGTGTCTTGCAGGTCTTTGAGATGTAATTTACATTTATTTTACTGGAGTCCTGCTACTGTGGAGGTAAGATGTGGGGGAAATACACCCTATAGTATTATGATAATTTCTCAATCTTTTAGTAGACTTGTGTCCTTGAGCTATGAACTGCACATGTACTCTTTTTCAGTGAGATAGAAAGTCTAGATTGTGCTAGATTTGAAGGAACGCCCTTCCTTTAGGTAGAATAAGGCTCTAGTAAGTCTTTTCTCCTGTTTACTCTTCCCTTACCTTTCCAGAGACAGGAGGTGTGTCTTGGCTTATCATGAGAATCTGGTGGGATTCAAAGAGTTAAAAGTGACAAAGTGTGGAACCCTAAAAATTTCCTAATTTCAAGGTAATCCACACTGAGACTCTGGAACTATCAAAATTAATATTTAAGTATTCTTACAAGTTTATGGCTATAGACAATTTCCATTATGACTCTGATTTGCCAGTCTCTCCAGAATTCTGGATGTTGGTTTGCCGTGGGTCTTCAGTCCTCTACTAGGTCGAAGAAAAGACAGTGATTCTCAACCTTTCAGCTTTTTCTTGTTGTTAGGATGGGAATGACAACTTCCAAGTTCTTTATAAGTCAGAGCTGAAGCCAAAAGTATTGTTTAAGTATTTATCATCATAAATCATGATCCTCATAATTTCATTTGAAAATCTCCAAAATGAAAAAAAAAAAAAGGAAAATATCCAAACTAGGATAAAAAGAACAAATTTACTTTGGCACGTATTAGTCAGAGTGCTTATAAAATATCTCCATTTCTCTCAAATTTAATTACCTTTCATAATAAAAATCCCATGCACATCTACTTTTTATTTTATTCTTCAATATCCACCTACCAACTCTACATAATTGCACCAGTTATTATTTCTTCTTTGTCTTCTCCATTTTCTTTTTGTTTCCCTTTCATTGTGATGAGATGTACCCTTTATTTCCCATAATACAACCCTTTGTGCAGTAGCTGAGATAGCCTCATGAGAATTCTCTTGGCTTCCCAAGTGCAAGTTTATATAAAAAGCTCACGACCCTGGAGCCCTTCTGATAACAATACCCATAACCATCTGCATCAATAGTATTAAATTATTCTTCCCTGATTATCAAAAATCCAGTTTAAATTCACTTGGTATTCATAGCATTTCAACCACAGGAAGGAATAGTCAACTGATGTTTTGGAAAGTAGTGAGGTGATTATTCCTCCCAGAGAACCATCTCTTAAACCACAGCAAATGGGGTAGAATTCTTACCATCAGAAATTTGACCAATTTTAAAAAATTATTCCTCAGAATCAATTTTTTTTACAAAGCTAAAGATGACTTAAGGAAATAAAATAGTGTTGCATTATATCCCTGGCATAAAATGTTCTAACTTTTAAGAATATCAAATGATGTTGATTTCCAGGTGTTTTGACTCAACCTTGACTTAAAATCCACAGGATTCCAATTACCAGCAGGCTTACTTCTTTTTGCCTCTGGCAATGTGTAGTCCTGGGTCTTCATGAGCAAAGTTGTCCACTAATAAACCTCAAATACTAGAGTGAAGAAAACCAGTGACATCATTTTTAGCACAATAAAATAGTATAGTGATGATACTCAAAAAATTAAATTCATGTTTGAATTTTACATATATTACTTTTGTTTTATGGGTAATGTTATTATTTCATGAATCTTGTAAAGTTTTATTATAATATAAAATGATACAAGAGTTGAATAACAAAAAGCAAATAGCAAAAATTGTTTTCAATAAAAATATTGAACTTTCTAAAAATGCCTTGAATAGAAACAATATGTAAGGTTAAATATATTTTACTTATTTATTAAGACTTTGAAATGGAATGATTTATTTAATGATTTAAAATCTGTGCACAATAGATGCTTACAATTTTACTATGTTATATTTCTCATTATTCATTATTCAGTATTAACTATGAAAAGATATTTCTGTGTTGGTATATAGGTTTACATATGTGTGTTTATGTATGATTACATGTGCATTTACATACAGTTGGTTCAAGTCATATTGAAAGCAATTGTTTGATAAAACAAACATTTTACTTTAATTTACTTTCAAAACATGGCATAAAATTTGAGTACACTGACTTAGGTTTTGGTCATAGATTGTTACTTATAACACAGAATTTCAATTTTACATAAACAAATACAAAAATGTCATTTTGAAAGGGCTGATTATTACCTCAACTAAAGCTAAAGGTATCAGCTAATACACAGCATCTTTACCAGCAATGTTGAATCTTTTAAAATCACCTTTATTTATTAAGTTATAATATTTTCTAAGTGATTCCATACCTTTTGATATTTACCCATGTCATCTATGCCTTGGTTATATACATTTTCAGAAAGAAGCAATATGTATTTGAAAAATGTTAAATGTCAGGAAAATAACAAAGAATGGTAAGAAGTCATCTGTTTTTTATTAAAACATTTTCTCATAGATTTTTACCAATCTTGATATAGAGGATGAATCTTGAGATATGAACGTTTCTCTGAAATACAGCTTAAATTTACATGTTACTGCCACAATTGTTCTCATATTTTATAAGTGATGGTATGGCAATATAAAGCACATGCTTTTATTGTATTTAGAGATGATGCCATCATATTAAAGGCTTTCCACACAAATATTAATTAATTAGAAATGATAGTGAATGTGGAATATTGTATGTAAAAAAGGAAATAGAATGAGCTTCACATTATATGTATATTTTTCTGCAGTTTTTGTTGTTTATTTGGAAAAAATTCAGATCCTTCAGTAATGATGTTTGCATTTCTGAGAACATATCGAGATGTTAATATCATATGTTATCTAATGTAGTTCTAAATTTAAAAAATTGTCATTGTGTATTTTTTAATGCAGGTATTTTAAAAGAAGACATTGGTGGGATGAAGCACTAGAAATCAGCCTTATTGTGCATGAAATAGTTAAAAATAAAACTGGTACAGAAAACTGATCCTTCTTGTTTTCTTTTTATTCCTCTTCCTGCTTTCCATGACATTCCCATGTAAAAGTTTGTATAAGACTAATCATTCATTCATTCATGCATGAATTTGTTTATATTTTGTCTAGAAATCAATTTAAAGTATATATGTTTTAGAGCAAGCATGTCAAAGAGTAGAATCACTAATAAGATAAGAAATCAAATTGCCGAAATTTTCAGTTCATTGAAATCTGTTCATTAAATACCAAAGTATCTAGTAAACTTTAACGTGTTTTAGGGCAGGTCATTTTATTACTCATATTATCACGGCACTTCTCTCACATTTGGCATTTAATACATATTTACTTTATTAAGAAATAAATATAAGAAGCTTCTTGGTAAGTCTGGGCTAGGTTAATGAAAGAAAAGACTGATGCTAGCATTTGAATTAGTCTTAAGGCAATTTTCTGTACTATGTATCTGCCATTTTACATAGTCAACTAGACACTCTCTTTAATTTATAAACATATTGAGAGGTATAAAAATAAGATACTTCTGTTAGAACTCTTTGAACATAGGCTTAGGTCTACCCAACTTAATTAAGTACATTACTTTGCAGTTTTATCCTAAAAAAAAAAAAAAAAACTGATTTTAAATTATTAGTGTGCAAGTCAACTATTTTTTCTATTTGCTTTAGTTTTGGATATTCCACAAAGTTATATGAATTGAATCATACAATGTGTAGCAATTTTAGTATAGCTCCTGTCACTTGTCATAATGCTGCTGCTATTTGTTTGCTCATTATTTTTCTGATTTGTTTTCTCTAAATTCCTTAGATGCTTGAATTTATGTTTTGATATCATTTATTAAAAAAAAATTACCTGCTGCTATTGATTTAGATATGTCTTTTTAACTTTTATCTTCCTCTTTGCTTTCCGGAAATCCAATTATGTATATGTTAGACAGTTCGATATTGTATCACAGCTCTTGGAAATTCTGTTATGTTTTTTCTTACTCTTTTATGTTTCAATCTGGGCAGTCAATACTGGTCTATCTTTAAGTTCAATGATTCTATCTTCAGTCATGTCTAGTTCACTAATGGGCTCGCTGAAGGTATTTTCAATCTGTTTTACCATATTTTAAATTTCTTATTTCTATTTGACACATTCTATCTATCTATATCTATCTAATCATGTTGATCTTTACAGATTTCTTTTGTATTTAACTGAATATGTCACTAATCTGATTTTTCTATATTGTTTCTGTCACACTGTGTCAGATGCAGAATGTATCACTCTGAATCAGAGTGGTTGATGCAATTTAATTATTATTACTAGAGAGAAAACATTTTTTAGAAGTATGTATACTTTATCATTTATTATGTCTCTATGGACATTTCAGCTATTTTATTCTAATAATTTTATTCATATAAAGTAATAAAAGAAGCAAAATGCAATAAAATTAAATTTCCAGAAGATAATGTACAAAGTCTATTTACACTGATATTTTATAAGAATCGTGAGTTTATTTTGCCTTTTTATATTTGATAAGCAAGCTGCTAAATGCCAGAATCTTAAGGGTTTACAAATAATAAAAACTATTTAATCCAACTGAATATTTGCTCTTTTCTTGCTCATCTATATTTTGTATAAAAACAAATAACAACAAAAAAAATCCATCCCAGTTTTGATTATATTGATAACATTCTTTATGCTACTTAGTAGTTGTTGTGGTTCTTGTTAATTGCATATTTTAAACAGCAGTAGCACTAAGTCAATTCATCTATCCAGTCATAGCTAAGAAATAGACTCATCCATTTAGTGTAATGTAAAAAGCATTAGTGTAAAAGTTGTTTAGATTTAAACTTTCCAAGTTGTTATTTGATTAAATTTCTTCATTTGACCATGAATTTGCTTACATTCCATGTTTTTTAAATGTACTTTACTGATACAACAAAATAAAAAATTATAAGGAGCCAATTAATGTTCTCAGAATACTAAAAATAAGCACTCCACTCAGTACATAATAATCGAGTATCTATTACCCTGCATACTTCAGATTTTATAAAAACATGGGTCATTTTTTCTGGTAGAGTAAGAAAATTTGCTGTTAATATAAATGAACACTGATTATTATAAATGTCTATTAGAGAATTTCCTTCAAGACATTGTAAGATGTCTCCTGAAAAGGTGATACCTGACACAAATTCTAAGTTCATATTAATATTATATTGTTCAATTAAAAAAAATGTTAATCACTGGAATTAGCAAAACCTTTTTCAATCTTATTAAACTCATTTATTTGCATATGGCTTTTCTTTGTGTTCTTTAATTAATATCTATGGCTCCTAGAGAAAGCACCAATTAACTCTCTATAATTTAATGGCAATGATTTAGGTTAATTACCATTAAATATATTTCAGTAGTATTTTCAGATTTAATTAGAAAATGGCACCCACTCAATACAAGCATTTAGTCCCTACTGAAATAATCTTTTGATATTATTAAGTCATTCCTACATTTAATTCTCAAAAACAATTATTGCAAATGAGATAATAGGGAAAAGTGAGGATGCAATAAACTTTAACACTTCATTTTTTTGAGAAGTTGCGTACAATTCCCAAATCTTTTCCCATTGAGGATCACTAGTGCTTTTTGAATAATCAAATATACTCTTGCTATATTGTTAAGTATCTAGAAATTAGGCAGGATAAAATGTAATTTTAAATAATATACTGGGGTTTTTCTCAAATCTCTAAAAAAGTCCCCACAGTTAAGTATAGAGTAAGAAAAATAAAAATTAGGAATATCCTTTTATCCCATTAGCCTAAAATCTAAATAATGGCCAAAAAATAAAAACAACTTCAAAGAAATAAACAAAACTGTAACCAAGGACACAGGTGAGCATATCTTTTTTTCTGGAAATTTTACATAAAAATTCTGCAGGAATTACAGGGTGAATTAAGATAAAATTAGTTAGGTAAGAATTTGCTCATTTAAACCTTCATTGCCAGGATAAGGCATTTACATTTTTCTTTAAGTATAATCTGGGTTCTTTAAAAAAAAATTAAGAAATATATATTTTTACCTGATTCATACTTGAGAAATAGCACTGTGGATGCTGTATGGATTATGGAATATGGGAGATGGGATGACACACATACAGACAGGGAGAAATGTTAGGTAAATTTTGACATAGTACAGCAATTTATGATGGTGTTTATTCTCAGGTTGTAACTATGGAGATAGTTATATGGTCAGATATGGGTATACTTCAGAATTATACCCAATAAGACATTTTAAAAAAAAGAATGTAGTTGAGGTAAGTTAGAAAGTTCTGAGTCTAGTATGATGCCTCTTTTCTGCCTTGGTCCAAGTAACTAGGGAGATTATGACATTACTTCAATAGAAAAAATCTTAAAAAGAAGTAAAATTGGTGTTACAAAGCTTGGTAGGGACATATTAATGATTTAATTTTGTGCACAAAATAGTTTTAATATATTTTTGAATGTCCAAATGAAAGTGTCCAGTAGTCATTTCTGTATATCAAGTTTATGCTCAACAGAAAATTTTAGGAGGAAGCCAAAATGAGCATACACATTATACTTCAAATTATAGAATGTGGTAAGAGATCTCCTAAGAATAAGGTATGATGGGAAAGATATATAAGGTACTTTAAAATTAGAGGTCTTATAGAAAGCTCACCCAAGTGACACTGATAAATAGTGACCAGTATGTTAGCAGGATGGTAATAATAACTGGAATCATTTTACAGAAGTGCTGAGCATTAAAAAAAACTGGGTGACATTAAGGTGTTGGTGGTTCTAGTTATGATGGAGTAACTAGAAGCAGAGTAGTCCTTCTAGTAGGAGAAATTAAAACAGCACATATGTGAAATTTTTGTTCTCAGTCACTGAGAAACAAGAAGCATAAGGTTGTTATAACTGCGAGAAGTGAAGCTCATTTGGTGAACCTCATATGGCTAGACTCTATGGGACATGACATCAAATATTTTTTTAAAGGAAGATTTTTTTCTTTTTAGAGAGGAGGTCCTAGAAATCTATGTGTGGGTAGGTGCCCTTTGAGCTAGTTGCTAAAAAGTACTAAACCATCCAAGGTTTATTCACATCCAGAGGTGAATGAAGAAGCAAAATGTGACATGCCAATAAACAGAACATTATTCAAACTTGAAAAAAATACTAAGTACTGAAACATGCAATAACATGGATGAATCTGTGTATGAATATATGAATATGCCTACTACGTATGCTGGTTTTTTTTGTAGTGATCAAAAATTTCTTGAAATAGATAGCGGTGATGGTACACAATACTGCGAATGTACTTAATGCTACTGCAATTTTAAACTTCAGAATGGTTAAATTCATAAACTTTATGTTATATATTTTACCACGACAATTTTAAGAAAATGAATTGGTAATATTAACTCTATACAGATTTAGATCAAATACACATCTCAAACATTCACTGCCTTTGCAATGGAGAAAAAAGTATACAAATAAAATATACAAACAAAAGTATAAATCAAGGTCCCATATAAATCCGTATAGAGTTAATAATGTTACCAATTTTTTTTTTAAATTTTGGTAAAATACATAACATAAAGCTTATGAATTTAACCATTCTGAAGTTTAAAATTGCAGTAGCATAAGTACATTCATATTGTGTACCATCACTGCTATTTCAAGAAATGTTTGATCATTACAAAAAAAACAGCATACATATTAAGCATATTCATATATTCAATCACACAAGAAAATCAAAGTTTTTATTCACTTTCTATGCGGTCAAAATTGTAATGTGTAAATTTCATATTTGAGGGTTCCAATTATGGAGATTTTAGAACTGAGAAAACAAACTTCATAGAAACGAACAAATAATGGAACATGAGGGTAGAGAACCCAGATGCAGAAACTGGGGTGTTTTTTTTCTCCTTACAATTGTCTGGGTTTCTTTAGATGTCTGTATATCTTTTTAATAAATTCTCTATTTTTCTCCAAAATTTTCCAATTATTAATGAAACTTCTTGTAATCGAAATTGCAACAGACAACTCAAGGCGTGAAGATATGAATTTTCAAAGTTAAATCATAATGTATAAAAGTTAAAATGGAAACTTTTAAAGACTGTTCTATGACTTGAACTACTTCATTTTTTTGTGAAAATATTTAAAAAGCTTTTGAGTTCATAAAAAGGAAGTATTTTTAGGATATTAAATTGAAGAAAGCTTTGGCTCTGCAATGGGCAACAACTCTTTCTAAGGGAAAAAGAATTAGAGGGTGACATCTCTTTCCCCACAAATTTAATAAAGAAGATTTCTTTGGAACACAGAGATTATAAACCAAAACAAACAAACCAAACAAACAAAATAAAACACTGGCAGTCACACACACATTTGACTCACCAAATCTTTTCCTGGAAACCCAGAAAACAGAAAACAATTTGAATAGATGCTTTCCTAGTTGAGAGTTATTGCTTTTGGAAAATATGTACTCTCCATGGTTGCTGGAAAACTTGAGGTGAGCTTGCATTACTGGAATGCTGCAAAATGAGATGTGTAAAAATTTAATTATATATACATATATGTGTGTATATATGTATATATATGTGTGTATATATAGGAATTAAGAGGATTGCAGGTTTCTTACAAAGAAACTCCAAAGAAGCCAATAAAATGTCCAATGACAGAAAGAGTTGGCTTTAAATATCTGCAGTATGTCAGAAGCTTATCAGTATCAATATAAGTAGGATTTTTCCTAACCTGACAATCCTTACTCTTCCTGTTCAGACATGGTCCTTTTATCCTCTGTAGCAATGTTCCCCAGTCTTTTTGGCACCAGGGATGGGTGCGGTGCTCCAATGAGAATCTAATGACTGATGATCTGAAGTGGAGCTGAGGTGGCGATGTTAGTACTGGGGAGTGGCTGCAAATACAGATGGGGCTTTGCTTGCTCAGCCACCACTCACCTCCTGCTGTGCAGCCAGGTTCCTAACAGGCCACAGACCTGTATCCATCTGTGACCTGGAGGCTGGGGACTCCTGCTCTACAGGCTTTCAGCATGAAGCAGGTGCAACAATAAGATGAAAAAGAGTTTTAACCACAAGCAAATATTGTGTTGGATAGAATTGTGTTTGATACTTAAAGTTATCATAAAGAGATTCTATTCCTTAAGGGTAAGCAGAAATATCATGAATATTTTCATAGTCTTTTTTTTTTCTCTAGAAACAGAGAAATGTTAACAATATAGTCTTTAAATAAATGTTAAAAGAAGACAAGAAATGGGTAAATTATAGCACGAGACACGCTTTTCAACCTACCATTGTTTAACCAAAGTGAGGTAACAAATCATTGAAAGTTAATATTCACCATTGTGTTTTATAAAATGCTAACTACTTTTAAAAAGTGTCAAAATACTGTAATTTCAATATTAAAACTTAACATGTATTCTTTTATATGTAAAATGATGAAACTAAAGTAAATACAATAGATATTTAATAATAATAGGATCACTAATAATTTTTACTTTTCTATTTACATACTTTGCAAACACATAATGTTTGTAAATATTTTATAAAATAATTGAGGAAAATACCTAAACCACTGAAAGAAAAAAAAAACTGTTTAAAGGTAAATGAAAATGGAAAGAGCAATTTTTAAAAAATAACTCAAATTCTCACTGAAGATAGTAGATGAAATAATTCAAGACTTCTCAATAGGTTTTTTTTTTAATGAAAGTTAAAAGTTAAATATAATATGAGTATCACAATATCAGCACTGATGGCAACACTTCTTTATGACTGAAAAACTGCTACATTTTTTTTAAACAACCATAATATACCTTTATGGCAAGCACAACATGATAAAATTTTTCATGTCAATTTAAACTAGAGGGAAAAAATATAATTTTACAACTTACAACTTAAAACCACTAAAAATAATACATGCAATATGGAGTTTTGTTCATTCTGAATGAAATGATGAATGATGAAATGGTATTGTTATTATATAATTCCTTTATATAATACTGGTATCTGGGTTGCATTTGTTGGCCTTTTAAATAATAAAAAAAGAAGTTTATAATTGAGGTTTTTTAAGGTATTACTTGAAAATATATATTAAAATGAGTCAATAAATTTGATTGATGTACAGAAGAGTATAAGGCATCAGGAGTTTGCTTTATTAAATGTAATGCAAATAAAAAAGGAGAAAATTGCAGTTTGAAATAAGTAGATTTGAATAAATGAGGAGGAATGTGAGGATGTTGTTGTTTGTGAAAAGGATTCATAATTAAAATTATTCACATTTAATCGAGGACTAATACTTTTAAGAATCTCTTATGCAAACTGTTGCACTTGTGTAAAGCTATATACAGTCAAATGTTCGTTGCAATTTTATTTATGATAGCAAAAATTTAGATATAATTAAAAATGTCCATGTTAAGGGGAGTAGTCAAATGCACAATTTATAATGCACAATAGTGAAGTCTAAATATAATGGAGGAAGAACGATATATATTCACAGAAAAATATTTCTGAACATGTGGTGAAGTTGAATAAAGTCATAAAGCAATGTTTCTTTTAAAATTATATATACACAAAACAAAGAAAGATCTAGTCATAGGGACAAATACCTATTAAACTCTCAACAATAGCTCTTTTATGATGGAGAAAGGGAAATAAAGGAAAAATATTTCAAATATTTTACTTTTAGTTTCTTACAAGCACCTGTGACACAGACCTTGGATCTATCTATTCTATGCCTGCACTTCAGGCACTGGAACCATCACCTTAGCAAGGTAGCCAGTGCCCTGGAACCTGGCACTGATATTGCTCCAGGAGTTCCTGCAGTCCAGATCCTGGCTTCATGGCTTCTCCACAGCATTCCATACATCAGACACCAGTGCAATTACCATCATGAGGGTACCAAAGAGCCAGATCTGGCACTGAGAAAGAATCCCTCACCATAACAGTCTCTTGCGAGAGAAAGATCAGGAACTCCCCAGCAGCCACTACCACCAAACACCCTAATATCTCTTGCTATAACTGCAGATACCCATGGCCTTTGAGGACCTCTGCAATCTTAACAGATACTGACCTCAGCTGACAAAGCTGCATGACTGCTGGCCCTTTTCTGTAAAAAACCAAGGAACACAAATAGATAATTCAATGAAATTAGAAAAATAATATACAGACAAAATTAGAAGTTCAACAAAGAGACAGATACCACAAAAAGAATCAAACAGAAATTCTGGAGCTAAAGAATACAATAAATGGAATAAAAAATGCAACTAAGTACAACAACAATGGACTTGATAAAACAAGATAAAATATATCGATTTGAAGATAAGTCCTTTGAAATCATCAAGTCAGAGAAGAAAAAGTAACTTAACCTATTTCCTTTTGCCCCAAGAGTATTCATCAGTGGCACTTGCAGCCGCAGCATTTACCCCAAGATAATCATAGATTACAGCTCTAAATTTACCTACAAATTTTGCCAAGAAATATCTCGCTTTTATTATTATTATTGCATTGCTTTAGTATATTGATAGCCTTTGGAAACAAATTACATCTTTCTATTTACAACATTCTGTTTTTAATAGTGGTGTTTCCCTTTACAAAATACAGTAATTCTCGATTGCTAAGAGTGTTAAATCCTATATGTTCCATTTTATGTTGTTCCATGCTTTGAAATTTACCACACACACACAAAATTATTAAATACCTATCATCATGCACATTTCTGTTACATTATATAAGAAACAAGTTTTGTTTAGAAATAACTCCAAATTTTTTTTATATTTTATTATCACATTGAAAACCAGTCATATTTGCTTCAGCTTCAAAGAGCATTTTTATGTATAATTAAATTAATGTTTTTCTAAATGGGAATAGGGTTAAAACAAAAAGAATGAAAAACAGTGAAGAAAGCCAAAATCAAGTACAGGACACTATTAATAGAAATGACATTTGTATTATTCAAGTCCCAGAAGAAGAAGAAAAAGACAGGAGTAGAAAGCTTATTTAAAGAAATAGTGGCTGAAAACATCCCAAATCTAGGAAGATATATAGACATCCAAGTATATAAATCTTATAAGTTCCCATACAGATTCAATCCAAAGAGGACTTCACCAAGACACACTATAATAGAACTGTCAAAAATCAAAGACAAAGATTTTGAAAGCAGCAAAAAATAAAATAAAAATAAAAAATAAAAAATAAAAAAAATAAATCTCATACAAAGAAGTCCCCATAAGGTTATCAACAGATTTCTCAGCAGAAACATTTCATATCAGGAGACAGTGGGAAGATATATTAAAAGTGCTAAATTAAAAAAAAAAAATTGCCAAAAGTGAATATTTTATCTGTTAAAATTGTTCTCCAGAAATGAAGGAAAGAGAAAGACATTCATAGACAAACAAAAGCTGAGGGAGTTGATTGATAACCGCTAGACCTTCCTTATTAGAAATTGTAAAAGGATTTTTTTTTCAAGCTTCAACAAAATATCTAATGAATAAAAGTATAAAATTGACTGGTAAAGATAAGTGCACAGGCAAATTAAGAATATTCTAATACTATAACAGTTGTGTGAAATTTACTTTTAACTCTAGTATATGGATTAAATGACAAAAGTATTCCAAAAACTATAGCTTCAATAATTTGTTAAAGGATATACAATATAAAAACTGTAAATTGTGATAAAAATATAAACTATTGGGGAAGTAAAAGGTAGAATTTTTGTATGTGATTAAATAAGTTATTAGCTTAAAATAGACTGTTATAAGAGCTTTATGTAAGCCACATGGTAACCACAAAGTAAAGAGCTAAAGCAGAATCAAAAGATAAAGAGAAGGTAATTGAAATATATCACTTTGGAAAATAGCCAAACCACAAAGCAAGAGCAAGCGCAGTGAAAGAAAAAAAGAGATTACAAAACAGCCAGAAAAGGAATTAGCAAAATGACAATAGTAAGTTCTTACCTATCGATAATATTTTAACTGTCTATGGATTAAATTATTCAATCAAAAAATTAAAAATGAATAAACTGAATTAAAAACAAGAATGGATAAAAAGAACTAAGAAACAAAAAAATTAATAAATAAAATAAGAATATAGTTAAACAAAATTATGTACTGCCTACAAAGATGCAATTCAGCTTTAAAAACACAAAGTCTAAAAGTAAAAGCAATGAAAAAAGATATTCCAGGTATTGGAAACAAGAAAGAGCAGGACTACCTATATGTATATCAGACAAAACAGAATTTAAGTAAAAAACAGTAACAAGAGACAAAGAAAGTCATTATTTAATGATAAAGACATTGATCAGGAAGGTTTAACAATTGTAAATATACATGCAACCAACATCAGAGCACCTAAATACATTAAGCAAATATTAACAGATCTTAAGAGAAAAGCAGATAGCAATGTAATTACTTTTTCAATACCACACTTTCAACAATGGGTAGATTATCTAGAGAGATAATAAATAAGGAAATAATGACATTGAATTACACATTAGATCCTTGGACTCTTACAGACATATATAGGACATTCTACCCAACAGCAGCATACACTTTCTTCCGCAGTGCATATGAAATATTCTTTGGGATAGATCATATGTTAGATAATAAAACATGTCTTAACAATTTTAAGATGATTGAAATCATATTGAGATATTTTCCAACCACAATAATAAGAAACTAGAAGTCAGTTAGAAAAGAAAAACTGAAAAAATTACAAATATGTGAAGATTAAACAACATGCTCCTGAACAACCAATGGGCCAAAGAAGCAATCAAAAAGGGAATCAAAATATATTTTGAAAAAAAAAAAAAATATTGAAATCTATTTGATTTATTAACCAATGTTACTCCAATAATTTTGATTAAAAAATTAAAAAGCATAATAAATCAAAACTTATGGGATGCATAAAAAGCAATTCTAAGAGAGAAATTATAGCAACCAATGCCTACATTTAAAAAAAATCATAAATAATAATTTAAAAAAACACCTTAACTTTACATCTCAAGGAACTAGAAAAAGAACTATCGACAAAGTTATTAGAGAGAAGAAAATAACAAAGATCAGACTGAAAGGAAAAGAAAGATAGACCAGAAAAACAATGGAAAAGATAAATAAGAGTTATTTCTTTGAAAAGATAAATCAAATTCACAAACCTTTAGCTAGATTAACGAACAAAATAAGACAGAGGACTCAAATAAAATAAGAAAGAGGAGACATTATAAATGATGCTACACAATCATAAAGGAACATAAGATTACTATGAATTATGCATCAACAAATTAGATGAACTAGGAGAAATGGATACATTTCTATCAGCATAGAACAATGAAGACTGAATCTGAAGAGAATATCTAAATAAATCTAAAAAAGTCAGCAATTACACATTAATAATCCCCTCAAATTTGATTTGGTTAAATAAGTTTGAAGAATGATGGGACAATTCTGCTCCATCATCTCCTTTCCTACTTTTAAAAACTATTCTCTGATATTGAAATTTTTAATGACATGATTCAATCAAATAGAAAGTTATTACATTATCAGAGTAAAAATATATAGGAAATGAACTCGATAGCAAGCAAATACAAAAGAATGACTTTATATATTTCCTTCCAACTGTAACAGTTCTTTATACTTAATTGTTAGTAAATTGTTAGACACACTTGTAGAACATGCACTGGCAAAAGAAAGGAAACAGTATCACGTTCCTTAGCATATTGAAAAAGTTACCTTATTGATAACATTAGTTTTCTATCATTCAATGACATGGAAACATGATTTTAATTTGGGAGAGCTTTGTTATCTATAACTGTCTAATCACATTTAACCTGTCAGAAGAGGGGTAATGTTTTTTTTTTTTTTTTTTTTGTACTAAAGCTGCCAATCCCTATTTGAAATACCTTTTATGCATCCATGCATCTAGCACTGTGAAATCATGGTGATGTTACATGATCAGAACTGTCAAACTTTTATATGTTTTTTTAATTTATAATTTACCCTTTTTTAACTTGACAGGTGATGATTCTTTTTCATATTTTTAAGACACTGATGGAAATATTTATATATTAACAAAATCTCACATTTCCCCATACTTTTTACAAATGATGAGTACACAAAAGTGACACTGTGTTTGAAGTCACACATCACAGCATTTGATTCATCTTTTCTCAGTCGTTAGTCTTGACAGGTGCTGATGGTTTGCTTCCTATCTTAGTAATCACTGCAAGCTGTCACATCTACTTCCAATTAATACATATCTGTTACAGTCCAGCAGCTCTAACAAATGCAAAACTACAAAATATGTCTTCAACTTTCACTAACCAGGTGTTACCATGGTATCTGGTCTAGCATACAGTGTGATGTGGCCTGTTTCTAACAAGTATATTGTCATTCATTAGACCTACATATTTTACTCATAGACAAAAGTCTTCAGTATAATAATAGAACTTTATCTTACAATGTAACTCATTAAAAAATACAGAAAAAGTCAGTAAACATCTTACATGCCTCTATACTGACTGATTGTTTCCTATTTTTTGTGATTCTTTCAATTTGAAAAGTTAGTCTTCAAGAATAACATTCAAGTTTTCATACATTTCAAATATGCTTCTTCATATTTATTTTCAAAACATTAAAGGATTAAAATCATTGGACTTTCACAGCCTGTATTAAATTCTAACTAAAAATTTATTAGAAAAATAGCTTTAAGAGGTATATTGTATTTCTTTGTCAGGAAATTTCAAAGTAATATTTTAGGAAAAACAATACAGTTTATTTTAGGAAAAACAATACAGTTTCATAAACTAAGTAGATGATAGATGATAGATGATAGACAGATGATAGATATTAGGTACTTTTTAAAGAGCAGATTTTTAAAAATAAAAGTTCTTCAATTATTTTGACTGATGGCTTATGCTACTCACACCCAATTAAAGAAATATCAATTAAGCTCTTTATAATTAAAATAAATGTTTCAGAAAAAAGCTAAATTAAGTAAAGATGACATTCTTCATGTCAATGTGAAAGAATTTTCTTGTAAATTATATTGAAATGGCACTAGGGACCCAGAGTATACAGTTTCTTAGCACATTAGTATATGTAAGTGAAAGATATATATATATATATATATATTGCATATATGTGTAATAGATATATGTTTATTTCTTCCTAAAATAAAAAAAAAATCCTGTGTGATGGGCATAGCAATATTAA
Source organism: Eonycteris spelaea (assembly GCA_003508835.1). NCBI lineage: Eukaryota > Metazoa > Chordata > Mammalia > Chiroptera > Pteropodidae > Eonycteris > Eonycteris spelaea. Next base: position 10,678,089 of record PUFA01000018.1, on the reverse strand, counting down.
TTTTTTCTTTCCATTGTGTCATAATCAGCAGATAAGCATAAGTAGTCTGTAAGGAGGAGCTGACTATTATTGTGCTTGGGAATGTGAGACCTGGCAAGATAATGTTTGTCCAAGTGTCTGTATCATTCCACAGTTGATAACTGCTTAAATAAATGAAATGGAGCAGAAGAGAAACCTAGACACTAACAGAAAAACGACAGAGGAGAAAGGTTATATGATTTAGGACATGAATAAAGATAGTTTTAATCAAGTCAGAAAAAAAGAATACTAAGTTTTGTATGCCAGAAAACATATGTCATAAGTTGTTTGTGTAGCTACATGCATCGTACTCAAGGGAAATGCAGTTCAGAATGCTCACATCACTCATTGTATTCATTCACTTATTATTTCATAAATACTCCAGGCCACTGTTATACTCCAAACCTTGTGTTCAACACAGACTAAACAGTGACTGCGTAATATAAATAACAGCTCTATTAATTACTCAAGAGATCGTATTCATTGACTTCTGTTTTAGGCATTTTGAATATATCAGTGAATACATCTCTCAAAGAACCTTTCCTTCTCACAGCTTATATTTTAACATAAAGATGTAAACACTAAAACTACCAATAAATAATATATCTGATATTAGCAGTTGATATATGCTTTGGGAAACAAAGATAAAAAGTGTGAGAAGCAGATTCAGAAAATATTATGAAGATTGGAAACAGAGTTTTCTGCTTGGTTGATTTTAAGAGAGAGAGGGAGGAAAGGTGAGAGGAAGGGAAAGGAAATGAAAGAAAAGGAAGACTATGAGTCAAAGATGAGTCAAGGATTTTTAAACCAAACACCTGGGAAGATACTGCTTTCATAAACTAGATGAAGATGTCTTCAAATGGAGATATTTTTTGTGAATCATCAATTCAGTTTTAGATACATAGAATTTTGCATAGATATTATATACACAAATGGAATATTCTTCAGGCATTAGGATATAAGAATCATGAACATTTTGAGTGTTAATGCATTTGTCATTTATTTCAAAAAAATGACAATGTATTTACAATACGTAATATATTAATATTTTTACATATATTTAAAATCTTATGTGAAATAACACATTCATTGAAAGACTTTTAGAAATATCAACATTATAGCTATTTTCTGAGTGATCTAACACAATGTTCTGAAGAATTTTATTTTAGGAACTGAAAAAAAATGTCTTGAGAATTCCCTATTCTCTGTTTACTGTCAAAAGACTTTCAGAAGAAATCTTTCCACTTGTGCTAATCATGAGAAAATATGGTCCGTGGGACAACATTTTGCACTTGAGAAGTTTGTAACACCAATAGATTAAGTGGTTATTATTATTGATACAGTATTGGTGGAAGTAATAGAAATATTTATTATAGTGTTATGTTTGTTATATAATTGTTATTACAGATAAGATAAAAATCAGAAAAGAGTTCCAAATTTCTATAACTAAAGTAATAAAAGTTATCATGGCAACTCTTGATTTTGATTTAGAATATGTAGCATGATAAATTCCATTTTTCCTGCCTAAGCCAATTGAGTTGGGTGAATTTGTAATTCATGTTAAAGACACACTGGGAAATAAATACAAACCAATTAATTTTTTTTAAGAAACAGCAACTTTAGAAGAGTTTATACTTTTAGTATATAACTAAACATAAAACCACACACAAAAAAACCTCAAAATGTTTAATGATCTAAACATATTTTGGAAATTATGACTTTTCCTCATGTAAAACTTATTTATAAATGACTACAGCTTGTCTTGATGGCATAGTTAAAATAATTTCAGAGGTTCTCAGATAAAATATATTAAGTAAAACCAAAACTTTTCAAGAGTCATAATTCTTGGAAGTAATTAGAATGTGAAAAATAGATATTAGAAGTGTGAGTAAAGAAAGCCAATAATATTTTATTTTAATTTTTAAAAAATATTTCTGCAATAAAGATTTTTTCCAATAAAACATTCAATCTCAGTGTTTTCATCAATAAAATAGATGCTGCTTTGTTATAGTGATATATGACATAAATAGTAATCACCACATGTGTAGCATTTTATAACATATAGGGTAATTCTTTGCTTTCTTATATATGTAATTTGATATGTGCTACTTAAAATAAAATAAATGAAGAAACAATCTAGGATTTAACTTTCAATTCTGATAAGTGAAGAAATTGACAAATTAAAGAGATATAAGAAATAGCCCCTGTATATATAAAGACACATCTCAATTTAATGTTAGTGCTTTTATTGCTTAAATGCTTCCAGGATTTTCACACATTTTTCTTATACATTTTGTAAATTAACATAATTGGACTTTTTTTGCATATGTTACTTTTTTGTAATTTTGATCAATTATAAATAAATTTGTGAACCTACAAAGCTATTAAAGTGGCAAGAATGATTAACTTAAAGTATTCATTATTTATAGCATTTATTTTTCTTAAAGCCATATATATACACCTTCATTTAGTGGATATGTAACTACACATTTCTAAGCTATTAAAAATTTTTAAATTTTTTGAGTGGACTATTAGTTTCATGGTACTAAATACACCTGATGACATTTTTTATATGTACTAATTTACTTGGAAGACATTTTGGTATATTGGAGTAATCTAGGGATATAAAGTCACAAGGACTGTCTTTCTTATCTATGTATTTGTACAGGTTCTTTATAATAAGCACTCAGTTTAAGAATCTTTACCATTGAGATAATATAACTCATCTTATTAAGTTGTTAGAATAAGAATGCCTTTCAAACAATTTATTAAACTAGTAAATGATATACAAATGTTAGACATTATTTTTAGTCATAGGTTAAAGTAATTCTTTGCTTTCACAACATAAGAAATAGCTTTGAGTTGCTATTCCACATACTAATTCCATGTACTTTTCTTGTTTTCTACATGCCATATCTTGAGAATAATGAATCACAAGTGTGGATCCTGAGGAAGCAGATACCTACCACAAAAGGTACCTGGTGGTTGGTGGCTAAATGGGCTCCAGAAAACAAAACAAAACAAAACAAAACAAAACAAAACAAAACAAAGCAAAGCAAAGCAAAGCAAAGCAAAGCAAAGCAAAGCAAAGCAAAGCAAAGCAAAGCAAAACTAACAAAAAAACACAGCCTAGCAGCCATTTCTACACAGCAACATAAGGTCCTCTCACACAAGCTGCACTTAAAGGAGAAGCTTGTGCTGAGCTACTTGTCTCTGCACTGAATTGCCTGCCTGCACTGTGTCCCTGCCATCTGAGCCAGCCCCAATAAAAGAGTACCTGGAATTATATTTCAATCAATAGACTCAAGTTTTCCATGTTCAATCAGAGCTGTGCATATTTATCCCCATCAGCATCTTCACCAACCAATCAGAATGGTTCCATTCCGACCAATCAGGACAGTGCCTTTTGGACCAACAAAACTGTGAAGATTTAGAACCCTGTTTGCATGAGAACAGACCAATCAGGGGCCAAAGCAGGGACTTCTGTCTGTATAAGTCAGCTCAACTCTGGCTCTGGGAAGCATTTTCCCTTTGAACTGAAGACCGACCGAAGACTGAGTTTCCCCAGCAGGAGCTGAAACACCAAAGATGAAACACCAAAGACACCTTTCTGGACCACAGCAGAGTAGAGCAAGCAGAAGGAGCGGGGCAGAATAGAGCAGAATCATTTAGCTGAAGAGGGGTTTTGCCCCAGGGCTGCCTTGCCCCCAAGCTACCTTGTCTGAGAGTCACCTCACGCTTCATAATTGAGCTGTTTCACAGCAATGTCGTTCTCATGGCCGCACTGTTTCATGATTGACATGTTTGCACTGAGTAAAATTTCCATCTTCACTGTACCCAAAATGGGGGATTCCTGTTGGTGTTGAATTGACACCAAATATCATAGGTTGACACCATGAATGGGCAATCTGGTGAAATGAAAATAACACACACTTTGTGTAAAATCAATCTGAATTTTATTTTCTGCTCTACTACATACAAGTATGGGCTTTGGCATATTTCTTAACCTTTGTGATTCTCATTAAAATTTTTAAAATAAAGAAAATGATGCATATTTTAGAAAGTTATTGATAAAAACTTGCCCTTTCTTAGAAATTATTAAAACTCAACCTGTGTAAAGTTGTGAAACATACTGGTGGTGACTTAAATGAGAATTAACCTGATTAGTATATAAATTGTGTGTGTGAGGAATAAGGCTGATTTATAAAATAGATATAATATTCTTCATATACAATAAAGTTGATTTTCCTACTATGTTTCCACTTTCTCACACACCCCTAATAGCTTATCTTATTATTTTGCCCAGCTAAAATTGTATCATCGAACATTTGTGAATGTCTCTTGCTCTTTGGTCCTCTTTTACTTCCACAAACTAGTTTATCAAAATTATAATTCTAATTAAAATGAACTTTCTGTTTATTCTACATATGTAGCTGATTAAGGCTAGAGAAATAAATATACCATAGAGGTTGTTCTCATTTTAAATTAATGACCATAAACGTCAAGTCATCACCTCATGCGGCCTGAAAAACAGTTTCCATAGTCCTCTTTTTCATTTTTTACAAGAGGATTTTTTATAATCTTTGTCTTCAAACTCCTGACACATCAATCTCTGTTCTCACTCTCAGCAGATAATATTGCTTTGTATTTCTATGAGAAAATGAAAGTAATATGAGAAATATCACAAAAAATTCCCCTCTGTAATATCTACTTCTTAATTCACTGTCATTTGTACTGTTGAAATTGTTTTACATCTATCTATAACAGCCCTTCTGATTGTGCATTAAATTCCAGTCTTCCTCACTCAAGAGCCTAGGCAGAGTTTACCTCTTTTCTCTCAGAACCTCAACACCTCTCTGTTCTAAGCATTTCTATCATTGTATAGATATGCTGTTACCAACCCCATTAAAAAAAAAAAAATCCTTCCTTGACCAGCTATTTACTCTCCACCTGTGGCCCCATTCTTTGTTGCACTTCACAGCACATTTCCTAAAAATAAATTTCAGTATATAATGTCTATAATTCCTCTTTTTCCCTTCTTTCTTAAACTGACCCTACTCAGCATTTTGTTCCCATCATTCCACTCAAACTACCTAGTCAAAGTCACCGATCTCCTCTTTATTGCTAAATTAAAAAGTCACATCTTAATCCTCATCTCATTTTAGCTGTCAGCAGCATTTGCTGTAGTTTATCACTCCTATTTGGAAATAAATTCTTTTTTGGGTTATAGTTTTATCACCTGGTTTCTAAGATTCCATGCTCTGTTGTTTTTTGTTTTTTTCATTTACTAAATTTTCTTTTACTGCTTCTTTTAGACTCCTTTGTTTTTTTTTTCTTCTTCTTTATTCCAAACTCTCCAATCACTGGAGGATCTCAAGACTAAATCCTTAAACTTTTATCCTCTATCTATACTTATTAATTTAACGAATTCACCCAGTCTTATAGCTTCAAATAATAGCTCTTTATTCACATCAGGACTTCCAAATTTGTATCTCCCACTGTAATCACATCCTCTCCCCTGAATTTCAGATACATATATCCAACTTCACATCTACTTACTACCTCTACATGACATTCGAGCTGAATATTTGCCCAAGAAAACTTCTGAACATCTCTTCCAAAACTACTCCACCAATGACATTTCCCATCTCAATTTCAAACCCATTTCCTCTGGTCACAGTTCTTGGATTAATTCTCCTCTTATTCCTTCATGCTCTATAGTCAATCTATCAGAAATCCCACTGACTCTACCTCATAGATAGCTACCCACCAGCTGTGTTACTTCCACATCAGTTTAAGCCTCTTACTATCTCCTATGTAAAACATTTCATATTTACCCTGTTACCTAGTCTATTCTTACTCAAGAGCCTGAGTCCTATTAAATATTAGTCAAATTGTGTTTAAACCCTTCGGGAACTCTCTATCTCATAATAGATACAAAATTCTTAAAAACGACCATCAAGGCCCTAAAGAGTGACACCTGATTTGACTTCTTTTTCTTTTTGTGCCCCTTCTCTCTTTCTTTCCAAGATATGCTATCTCCTTGCTGTTCTTCAAACATGCCAGTCATGCTCCCTCTGCCTGAAATATCCTCTTCTCTGATATAGAATTGCTCACCCCCTCACATCTTTTGAGGCTTAGACAAAATTTGATTTTCTCAATAAAGCCCACTTGGATGATACTAGCAAAATTTTAAAACTTCCTTGGACCCTTCTAAATCCCTTTAGACTGTTTATTTCCATACACTTACTACTTCTAGCACACTATATTTCATTTATTTACAATATTGTTTATTGTCTATTATACTAGAATGTGAGTTCAACAAATGCAGATGTTTCCCTTCCTGTTTTGTTCACTGATGCCTTGAACAGTATCTACTAAGTGCTTAACAGATATTTAGTTAATAGATGGCTCATTGATATGGTTGCTATTACAGTTGAGGGAACAAACACACAGAAAGAAGTAATTTGCAAAGACAACACCAATATTATGTAACAAATATGGAACGTAATTGCAGACAATTATATTACTAGATATCTTGGCTTTAGCCCCCACTATTATCAAAACAAATAATAAATCATAGTTTCCATAATTTATGCCTGTTGCATTGTCATCTCACAATGTTGCATTTGATTACTTTCTTTTTTTCATCTGATTCAAATAATAAACGCTATGAGAGAATATTTGGGGCTAAAAAATGTTTGAGGTTTGCATATAAGTTAGTGATATACTCTTTAAACAAATACTAATAACATGGTTTGTTTACATCTCAACCAGGCAACTTGAACCTGGAAGCTATGTTAGCTTTAGGCATCAGAATTAAATGTGTTCCTGAGTCTTCGAATTCTCATGAGACTTTAACAAAATCTCTAAAGAAAGAACAAGTCATCACTGATTTAAAGTAAAATTCTACATATCTTTCAAGAACCATCCTAAACACCCGTTGTTTAAAGTCTTTCCTGTTCCTGCAGCAACTAGAAACATTCACTGTCATTGTCAAAGCCCATAACACTTTTACTTTTTCGTACTGAAATAACTATATTTTAATTTGCAATTTATTTGAAAAAAAAAATCAGTTATTTGAGAATAGATGTTTATTTTTGTGACTCATAATGCCTAATGCTATATTTTATTCAAAGTAGGGTTTTAGTAAATCTTTGAATTAAGTAAAGGAATAAAATATTCTCCAATTGTATGATAAAGTAAGTAAATTATCTTGTTTATTTTTTAAATGGTCATGATTATCTGTTTTTTTGCACATTCTCCTTCAACCAACAAGCCTGTGCTGTAAGGTGCAAGTACTGAATCTAATCAAATACTTGAAGGAAGATTTTTGTCCTGCCTATTACGAGAAGAGAATTATAAATGAGCTATATGATGCCCTGGGCTTATTTCAGAATTCCAGTGTTTGCTTGGTTGTTTCAGAAAAGCTTAAGAAACCTTTTCCTGCATCAGAAATCTTTAAAATCCTATGTACTTTTGGAGTTTTCACATCATCGGTAAGGTAGGATTTTCAAAGTAACAAATAATATTTTAAATTCATTAAGTTTGAAAGTAGTTGAACTCTTCTTTTTAAGATTCCTAAAGTTAAAATAAGTTATAAAAATAAATAAAGGGATTCTTGTGAACTTTGGCAGTTAGTCAAAGAAAATAGTGAAGTTTTTGAAGGTTATACTACTTCATTTGCTAGATTACTAGCCTTATAATCTTCTTTGCATGTTAAAGGTTGTTTCTCAAGCTCTGCATTAGAAAATTCTGCTTAGAATATTATTTTCAAAATGCTCTACTACATTCTAAACACTTCTAATTGAAAGATTAATATATATTTGTATGAATATTTTTAATTATCAAAGTGATGCACTATCATTTCACCTAAAATTTTTCCATAATAATTCATATGCCAACTATATGGAGCATTTGCTTTTTGTCTAATATTCTCAGATGTGAATATCACAAATGTCTGAGTGGTATGGGCTTTCTGTAATTTCTTTTATCTTACTGGTCATAAGTCATCAGAATTCTAAACGCACCCAAAGTTAACAAAGCAATTACAAAATAGAATTAAATGCAAGAGAAATGCAAATTGTTGGTCTCAATGATAAGGTTCCACTAATTCTAAAGATATGTTCTTTCCAGACAAGAAAAAGATAAAGGAGCTCATTACCATCAAACTAGTGTTATAAGAAATGTTAAAGAGACATTTTAAGAAGGAAAAAAAGATAAAAAATGAATTATGAATCATAAAATGGCAATAACTACATATTTATCAACAATTACTTTAAATGGAAATGGATTAAATGCCTCAATCAAGAGACAGAGTGGCTGAATGGAGAAGAAAACAAGATCCTTACATGTGCTGCCTGCAAGATATTCATTTCAGATCAAAAGACACATACAGACTGAAAGTAGAGGGACGGAAAAAATATTTAATGGAAATGAAAGAAAAAAGCTCAGGTAGCAATGCTTATATCAGACAAAATAGACTTTAAAACAAATGCTATAACAAGAGACAAAGAAGGACTCAGTAATTCCACTTCTAAGTGTTTATCTGAAGAAACCTAAGACACTATTTTGAAAAGACATATATATGCATCCATATGTTCATTGCAGCATCACTGGCAATTGCTAAGAAAAGGAAGCAATCCAAGTGTTCATCAATAGATAAATGGATAAAGAGTGTACATATATACAATGGAATATTAGTCATAAAAAAGAATGAAATCTTGCCATCTGCAACAATATAATAGACCTAGAGGATATTATGCTAAGTGTAATAAGTCACATAGAGAAAGGCAAACACCATATGATTTTATTTAGATGTAGAATCGAAAAACAAAACAGAAACAAACGCACAAATGCAGAGAACCTTTTGATGATTGCCAGATGAAAGCGGGACTGGGGGAATGGGTGAAAAAATTAAAAGGATAAGGAAGTACAAATTGGCAGTTACAAGAAAGTCATTGGGATGTAAAGTATAGCATAGGGAATACAGTCAATAATATTGTAATATCTATGTACAGTGTCGGATATGTACTAGATTTATTGGGGTAATCACTTTGTAAGTTATATAAATGTCTAATAATTATGTTGTATGCCTGAAACTAAATAATATAGTATGCCAACTGTAATTGAAACATTTTTTTAAATTAAAAATAGAAATATTGAACATATGGAGATAATAATAGTACCTATCGCATAGGGTTGCTGCAAAGGTTAAATGAGCTAATATATGTAAAATGATCATCAGATAGTAAACAATTATACTTACAATTGACCTTTAAATAATGCAAGGGTTAGGGGTGCTGATCCCTGCACAGTCAGAAATCTGCATCTAACTTTTGACTCCTCTAAAATTTAACTCCTAATAACCTACTGTTGACAGGAAGCCTCACAGATAACATAACAGTCAATTAACATATATTTTGTAAGTTGTATGTATCATATACAGTATTCTTATAAAAAGTAAGCTAGAGAAAAGTAAACATTATTAAGGAAATCATAAGGAGAAGATCTACTACGCACTGTATTTATTGATACTATAAGTTTACATCGTCTGTTTACAAGATGAATCATTAATCTGTCAGTACATACATCAGTACTGTCCTATCTGATACAAAACATTGTGGATGCTATACATATTACTAGCACTGGAATTCAAAAATGAAAAGATAACATGAATAAGAAATTCTTATTTATTTACAGGTATAATGATTCATGCATTGATAATGAAGCAGCAGCTATATGATTGCTTAATGGTAGCCTAGTGTAATCAATATATGATTGCTTTATAGTAGTAAGAAAATCTCTCAACTTTTCCAATATATTTATTGGGGAAAAAATCATGTATAAGTCGATCCATGCAGTTTAGTGTTGTTGTAGTGTCGATTGTATTGTACTTTATTGTCCTTTATTTTTAAATTATTGACAAGAAGAAGGCTTAAACTAAGCAGGCACACAACGAAAACACAACAGGTATTTGCTAAATAAACAAGTGTATATGAAGGTTCTTTCTAAAAGATTCTAAAGTCAAAGATAGACTGTCTTTTCACAGATAGCTTTTCCATAAAAATTAATATAAGTTTTATAATAGGTTATCAATAAATATTTGTGAAGCATACTATAAATATTAATCCAGTGATTGACAGATTGAGAAGAATAAAACTAATAAAATATACAATGAATTAGGCTGATACCAAATAAATGGTTACATGGGGGAAAAAAGATATGTTGAGTTTCAAGCAAACATTTAAGAATGTTTCTATTACTCATTTTCTACTCTAAATTTTAAATTTCATTTTAGCTTTGCATGTATCATCTCAACAGCTTTTGACTTTTCTATTTCTTTGAGTTAGAATTATATATTTTAAAACATAAAAGCTTTTTAGAACTGAAAATGCAATGTAAATTTTTAAATTTTACTAAAAATGAATGGAAATAAGGGGCTTTAGACTGTGCATGAAAAACCTGTCAATTTTGAAGGTGCTATATAAGTTAGTGACAAGTATGATGATACAATGGAATATTATATCTAAGCTTTACATTTTATTAATGTATGTATCCTAAAAATTACATTTACATCTCCGGAAAAACTCATTACTTGTCATTTGGTAATTGGTTATATTTGATTTTCAAGTTACTATTTGTGATTGTGGCTTCGTTTACAAGGTTAAAAATTTAAGAATTTTATAGATCAGCCTAAAATTTAACAAAATCTGTTTATTTTTTTCTTCTACAATAATCAATAGGTTATTACCATGTTGTTTCTCCTATGGTTTAGCTTCCTTGTTTAGTAAATAAGTAGAATGTCTTCACTGTAATGTCAGTACAAACTGAGCAAGTTTCATATGGGTGCTGTAAGATATTGGACCTTATGCCTCCATAAATAAATTACTTACAAGCTCTCCATCTATGAGTATCCAACTGAATTGCTTCATGACCTTAGTTTCATTAACTAAGGTGTTTCTATGTCTCATTAGGGTTTACTAACATTTATGTTTCCTAGTTCCCTCTACTTTAGGCTCCTCAGCCTCTGTACTGCTTCATGTCATTATCAATGTGATTATTGAGCTCAATTTAGCTTCTACAGCAACAATCACTCAGCATGCATTTGTATCTTCAAATTTTGAACAATTTATGCACGCAGATGGTAAAAAGGTTTATGTCACAATAATAAAACCAACAGTAATGGGCACCACAAACATCATATATCTTAAAACATCTTCCACTTTGGCAAATATTAAGAAATTTTACTGTACTTGAATAAAATTTGTACCTTGTCAGTCTATCAATTCCCTTTTTGCCCCATCCCTATTATCTGGTGTCTCTCTTTCTCATGATCTCAGGAGAAAAACCAAAACATACTTTACCCATGTTATGCTGAAACTTACTCTTACCTTTAAGGTCAGGATAGGAACAGTAGGGTTTTTCATCATCAGTTTTCAGTATTTATCACTATATCCACCTAAAATATTTAATATGCTTAAAATAAAATTGTAATAATTATTTTTTTCTATTTCTTTGCAATTAAAAGTAGGGGTGCCTTTCTTTGAAAATACAACTATATGCTAATGTATAAAAATTCTTTAAAACAATATTAACTGGTAGAAATAAGTTTTAGAGATTGTGTGGTTAATTTTATACCTATATATGGAAGATTCTGATTCTCCACTATCTTGAGAAGCACTTAAGTTTGCAAAAGTATTTTAAACTAAAATAGGTAACATAATAGCTTTTGAGATTAAAAAAAAAAAAAAAAGGTTCTGTTCCAAAGCTTGTTCACATTTGGCTAACAAAGGACTTCAAGAGATAGTGTCACTGACTACTACGTATATGGATATTTCTATTGAAAATTATAACGGTACAATAAACAACACCATATATGAAATAATTGTTTTTAGGGTAGTGGGCATCAGATGATAGAAGACAATGATGCCGAGAAGGCAAAATATGCAATGTGAGTTTTTTTTCCATAACAGTTTGCGTCCTTGAGATAGTTTTTAGGCCATAGTACACAGACAGGAAATACTTCACTGTTTTTTTGTGCCTGCGTAGTTTCTAAAGAGAGGTTGGATGTATTCTTATCCTTATTCTTCTATATGTAGGTGTTTCCCAGTCCTTTGGGCTTCTTCCTGGATTTCTTATTTTTGATTTTCTCTGATTTCAAAATGACATGCAGAGCTGTGCTTTTGTCGACTTTTATTCTGCTTGGTGTTCTTTGAGCTTCCTGGGTCTGTAGTTTGGTGTCAGACATTAATTTGGAGGCATTTTCAGTCATTATTATTTCAAACATTTTTTTAAATTCTTTTTTCTGGTATCTCTGTTATGCATATGTCATATCCTTTTACAGATTTTATAGATGTCCCATAGTCCTTGGATAATTTTTTTGTCTTTTTTCTCTTTGCTTTTCCATTTCTGAGGATTTTATTTATTATTTATATACGCTCTACCTCAGAGATTCTTTTCTCAATTGTGTCCATTCTACACTGGTAAGCTGATCAAAAGCATTCTAGCATTTCTCTTTGGTGCTTTCTTAGGATTTCTGTTTGTCTGCTTACATTGTTCTTCTGTTCTTGCATGCTGCCTACTTTATCTTTCAAAGCCCTTAGACTATTAATCACAGTTGTTCTGAATTCCTGGTCTGATAATTCCAACATTCTTACCATGTCTGGTTCTGATATTTGTTCTGCCTCTTCAAATTGGATTTTCTGCCTTGCTATGCCTTGCATTTTTTTTTTTTTTCATTGATAGCTGGGCAATGATGTACTGCGTAAAAGGAATTTCTGTAAATAGGCCCTTAGTAATGTGGTGGTGAGGTATGTGGGGGAGGGGGAAACATTCTATAGTCTTATAATTAGTAGAACTCAGTCTTTTTGTGAGTCTATGTCTCTGGACTATGACCTTTACAAGAGTTTCTTACTTTTTTCTCCCACAGACAATGATGCCTGAGAAGGCAAAATACATAATAGATGGGACAGGATGGCTGTGGTGGGCTGGAATTAGGTATTTCCCATCCTCCAGATCAGTAAAGATCTGATAATACCCTAAGAAGTTAGGGTCTGGTTAACTAGTTTCCCTAAAAGTAGGCCTTATGAAGAAAAAGAACAGTATACTCTGGCAAAGCCAGAGGAGATTTTTCTCCAATATTTACTGTGGGAACCTAGTCAAAATCCTGTAGGTATATCTCAGTCTATTGTAGGGGCCTCCCTAAGACTGGATCCACCTATGGATATTACTCTCAGACCTTTCCACACTCAACCTCTGCAATTCATCAGTGACTGTTCAGGTTTTCCCGCCCAAGCTCTGGTTCTTATATTAGTTTTTGGTAGCGAACCTCTGTCTGTTCTGATAAGCTGCAACTGCCTGTATTAGCCCGTCTGACTACAGCATTGGGACAAAGGTTTGCCCTGTGTCTTCTCCTCTCTTAAAGACCTAAAAAGAATTGTTGATTTTTCCATCTGTCCAGCTGTTTACTTGTTATTGGATGAGCTAGCGATTTCCAAGCTTCTTACATGCCAAATCAGAAACCCAGAGTCCCTGGCTTACAGTTTTTGTAGTCAGTATTTTTAGGGTCTCTCAGACTTCAATCATGGTAATGGGTCGGCCTACAGTCATTGCAAGACTGGAATGGGGAAGGTTTTACCAGAAAGCTCTCTCATTAGGTTCTTTTCAGATGCTTACTGAAAATTCATATGAAAATGAAATCTAGAACGAACAAACCTATTTAGAAAAAGCAAATTGTGTTAACACTACCTGATTTCAAGTCTGATTATAAAGCTACAATAATAAAATCAGTATGGTATCGGAATTAAGATAACACCAATGGAAGAAAATACAGAGTCTAGAAATAGACCCATGCTTATATGAACAACTGAGTTTTGAAAAGGATGCAAAGGCAATTTTGTGGAGAAATTATCATCTTCTCAACAAATGGCACTGAAATAATTAGAAATCCATATTCAAAATGTATGAAACTCTAAATTAGATTCAAAGATCATGCTAGGAACCTGTAGACATGTATTTTCAAAGTCTTTCATGCTTTACTTTTATGTAACATCTTTAGTTTGACCCTTGTGTTTAATTAATAGCTCTGTCTTTTGGTTCATTTTCAGGTTTTAGTCAGCTTAATTCTTAAGCCTTCTAGATTCCTAATCTACTTCTTCTCAAAGGTCTTTTTACTGTTTCTAAAAGTTTAACTCTAGCAAGCGCTATATTAATACTTTATCTATAAATCTATATCCATAGCTATAGATTTGTTTTCATTGCCATACTGAATTTCAATATGTATATCATAAATAGCCATAAAACATTGAAGAATTCTATAACTTTGGATCATCTCCTTCTGATAATTCCCATTATTTATTTTTAACATTCACAAGACATAAAACTCTTAAGACATCATAGGGCACTGGGTAATTTCATGCAAGCTACTGTCTTAATATAAAACACTTAATTGAAAATTTTTTATTTAAAAATAGCATAATTTTAACTAATTTCTAACATTAGGGATATATTTCTTGGTAATTTTTATGAGTCGTTGAGTTTTCTGTCTTTCACAATATTATTTAAAAAACATCATTTTATTAACAATACATTAATAAAATAGTTATTTAGATATGATTAAAATCCCAAATAAAAATTTGACTTATGGAGCTGTATGTCTTTTGTTCTAAAATGTTTTTAAGTTTAAATGCCAACTAGGTTATTATAACAACAAATGCTTTGATCCTATTACTTGGATGTAAACATCTGTTTTGGCTTTAACGTCATAAATATCCTGAGCTTAGAAACAATATATTATTTTAAGATACAAAAAATAATTTGTTATTGAGAATAAAAAATTAAAATGGAAACAGAATTTAGCCATTTTAAATGCAAATTTACATGCATGTAATTCTCATTTGCATGCATGCAGTTTCAAAATGACTTCAGATATTTGATGAGGACAAAGAGTCATTTGGTATAGGAAAGCATCTGCTACACATATATAGAGATATTATTCAACTTGAAGAAAAATTTACTACATGCATAAAATTGACATTATAGAGGCTGTAAAACAAGAAATAATGAAATATTTTTGAATGAATTGCATTTAAGGACAGTTACAGTGATAAACATAGCCATGTAAAAAATATTTCACTCATCTGTTTTTATCTAAATTTACATAAGTCCCATATATTTTATTTTTCTTTGGGTATGCTATGATTAGCAATGGCAAGAAAACTAGTTTTTTTGCATTGTTTTCTACAAAACTGAAGTTTATATTTTTGATAATGGTATTTTATATCTTAACTCTTCAGTCTCTAAATATCTTACTGTCTTAAGCTATATGCTCTGTAAAATGTTTGATTTCTTAACAAAAAACTGCACTGTCAACTTGTTCAAGTCCAAAATATAGTATAAAGAATAAGAAACAAATCGAACTGAAGTTAAGTAAACAAACAAAGTCAATGATACCTAAGAAACAGAGTTGTCATTTCTAAGGAATAGACCTACTACCCATCTTTTATCTAGTTGTCAATTATAGGCAAATATTGCTTTATTTCCTTACCTGAACAACATGCAAAATAAAGTATTGGACTGAAAATTAGAAATGAGTATTCGAGTATTCTATTTTGAACACTACTTCATGTTAGATATGTAGATATAATTATGGTACACTACCCAGCTTCTTCTGCAAAGAACTTGTCACTCCAACTGGTACCTTTAATAAGGGATGAGTCAGCTACAGAAAATACTTCTCCCAAGGCTGTGTTTTTCCTGTGTGGCCCATATCCAGTGATGGATCAACACAGTTGATCCCATTGTAGGACAATTCTGAAAGGACATATTCATTCCAGAGGTCCTCATGAGATTGGCCAACTTTGCTAGACTTGCGTACATTAGTTTGACCTCTCCCTCTGCCCAGTGCTTCTTCCTCCCTTACATTTCTACAGATGTTGATTCTTGATTAATATCCAGCACGATAAGTTTTGTCTCAGCTTCTGCTTGCTCAGAAACAAACTACAGACAGTAATTCTTTGGAGTGGTGCCAAAAAGAAGGTGACAATATTTGTAACTGAATCTCTTGGCAGATTCCCTGTTAGTGATGAGAAACCAAACCCTTCATTGGTGATGAGTGTATCACAGACAGGCCCTGATACAAGGTGGCAGTGCATTTGTTAAAAGTGACACAGGTAATGAATTGGCAGAGTATAACAGTAAATAAGGATATGCAAGCTGGTACCACTTATTGGACATTTGAAAAGCCATAAGGGAAATAATAAACATAAAAACAACAGGATAAAATAACTATTATTAATTTAAAAAAAGCTGCAGGAGATTAATACATAATAAAAAGCAAGTATGAAAACCAGAGGGCACTCTTAGCACTATGTAAAGTGATTCTCATCCTGCAGCTGAGGGCATGAAAAGCTGATGCAGGACAAGGATTTGATATTCCAAATGGCTGAGGTCCAGAAAAGGTTAAAAACCCAACAAAATAATTTTTATTATGTCAAAGTCAACGCTATTGTTGTGGAAGTATAGAACCCTAACTTGATACATGGCTCCCAGATATTGAATCCTCAGATATCTGCAAATCCTAAATCTGCAGAAGCTGTCCAGCCTTCCCTATTGAGAGCTAGCACTCCCTTTTTGTTTAAAGTCAATGAAGAGGCTCCTTCTTTGCAAGACAGCTGCCCCAAACTCTTTTTCTCTCGATAGAGAAGTAACACAGAATTTATAATTATTTTTCAAAATCATCAGAATAATTAGGAAATTTCTGGGAGCCATATCAAGATATGCAAATAGCTAGTTTTTCTTTAAAGTTAGCCCATTAATTTTGTCATTCATCAATGAATCTTGCCTATAACAGTTATTACTACGAGGTTCTCATAGTAATTTTTCATTTTCTTTATTTCCTCTATAATGCAGTGAAGGAGTAAAAAGTCTTCTACCTTCTCAGTTCTTGGGTGCAGTGCTGTAACAAAATGCAAATTAATAAGATAAAAGCGTATGAATTTAGTTAATATAAGTTTTACATGAAATGAGAGCCTTCATAAGGAAATAAAAGCATGCTAGGGTACTTTCCATGAATCTCAATTATGTAGAAGTGTCAGAGTAAAACAATAACTGTCTGTAAATTACAAAAGACTTTAAATATACCCATAGTTAAAGATCTTATAAGAGTTCTCATTTTGTAAGAAAATGTAGTTATTTCCATGGTATACTGCATTAAAAATATATAACTGGAATTATGAGTGATAATATTACAACAGGACACATCAGATATCTAGGAATTTCATACAATTTCTAAAGCACATATTAAAAACACTCATTCATACAATATAACCTAAGGAGGTTTATCATCAGTTATTGCATAATGTTTCCCATGTGATTTAACATATCAAATAAACCTAATTAGTTTCTCTTTTACAGGATGAGAGACGAAACCTTTGAGATTTTTCCAGGAACCCTCTAGGAAATCTCAAAGTTAGTTTGATGTTCCAGACTCCATTTAGAATTTGAGTTTGAGAAAATGTCAGATTTGAACATTTGATTAAATAGGGCCACATATATTATAAAATATACTTAATCATCTAAATGAAGTGAAAATACACAAGGTGACATAATAATAAACAAAACTTAGCTCTCTTAAAATTGAAGACTTTTTAAAAAGTAATCAAAGACATTGTAAAAACAACATGAAGCATATGTAAGGCACAAAATCTTTTATTTCAATTGGATTATTTAAAGGTAAAGAAAAAAATCACAATCTTTTATCAAGAGTAGACCATGGTCTAAGAAAATCTTGTCCTTTTAGCAGATGAGTGAAATGTATATTCTTAATAGAAAATTTTTCAATGTAAACAAAACATGTTTACTAATAGATCCAAATGTCTATAGTTCCTATATGAAAGGAAACCAAAGTGAAATAAAACCTGTGTTCAGTAATTAATGTTTCAAAATTTCATCTTTTTTGAAAATGACCTACATATTCAATAAAATTTGATCATTTAACTTTTCTTGGTTTAAGATTTTAAGTTACCAAAAAGAGATTTGGAAACTATTTTTAAGTAGACATGCCATATAGCATAATTATTATTCGAGAAGTTCATCTATAAAGTTTTATCTTTCTAACATCTGTATAATTCACTTGTTCTTAACAGTTAGGCTTAGAATAGTCATGCAAATTTCACAAGACATTAAACAAAAAACCATCATCTTAAGTTATTTTCTGCTGACAAATTATATAACAGAGATAATAAGAGCTCATTTGACTTTTAGTAAACCTAAGTAGAAAAAAAGTATTATATTTAATGCTAATAATCCTAAAGACATGCCTGTCTTAATTAAACCAACAAATTTAAACTAGCTTTAATTTACCAAAGTTTATCCTAATCATGCAAACTGGAAAAAATATTTGGGTTAGTTTATGTATTTCTGAGAATATACTTGATTTATATAAATGCTTTTTATCTTTAAGCCAATGAAAAAGAGCTCTTTACAAATTAATTTTGACAATCATCCAGAAGTAGAAAAAAATATCACACATTTATAAACAACATACATAGGTATACATAAACATATAGAATGATGCAAACAGAAAACTTATAGCTGTCATTTTAAAATTCTAGCTATGAGATAGGTACAATAATGTAAAACTTAGTAGTTTCTGAAAGAACAGTTCGGTCGAAATTGTGATTCTGGCAGAAAAAAAAATAAGTTTACTTGCTCAGATGGAAAATGGTTAAAGGTTTTTTTACTAACATTTGTGGAAGGGATATTTAAGGTTTGCATTTGTCCTTGACAAGTAATCTGAGGAAGGCTGTAGACTTTTTTGGACAAGGGAGCACTTATAACAGGTTGTATTTTAAAAGTCTCCCCCCAACTGTTTTTCTTCCATCTTAGGTTATTGTGGTCAGTGTTCTAGTTTTCTCCTGGGGTGTTTATGTTTCAAAGACATGGTAAGACTTGAATCTTCATGAGACAGAGAAAAAATACATGTTTTCTTCTAGGAGTTTTGGGGTACATTTGTCTATTATCAGAAGTCAAAGTTAATTACTTAATTTTTTCCTTCATTTTCTTAAGAATAGGAAAGTTCTGTTTCCAAATTCCTAATATTTTTTTTATAATATATTCATGTATTTTGAGATGAATGGAGCATGTTTCAGTGATGGTAAAGGTAGGTAGACTTCGAATTGTTTCTAGAGCTGCATTTTGGGGTTTGCAAACATTTATAAGATAAAGACAGTTGCTTTGAATTCCTCAAAGAATTGTTTATAGTCTAAATGAAATCAAAATGTGACCCGTGCATCCAACTGCATATCCTCTGGTTTGTTTGTTTAGAACAGGAAAAAGATCTCATATTAAGATGGAAACCAAAACATTCCTGTTGTTCTAGATTAGAACTGTGTTTCTTTGGATGTTTCAGTAAGTAGTTCCACCAAGGCTTCAGAATGTTTTTCCTCTGCATACACGGTTTTAATTTAGTTTATCAGAGAAAGCCTAAAAAAGTTTTCTACACACACACACACACAGAACACACAGAACACACACTTTTTAAAAAATCTTTCAAGTTCAGCCAGGATAATAGTAAAATGACTTGCCATATTAAAAAAAAAAAAAAAATCCTTGAATGCAAGAGGCATCCCCAAAGAGTCACAAAGATGCACTACTCCCACAAACCAGAACCACTCTCAAGATAGGGAAAAAGAATGAGTATAGACAATGCCGCTAGAGAGTAGGCAAGAATGGATAGGGCCCTAGCCACAAATGGAGTATAAGCCCACCTCTCTATCCAGCTATATTTAGCTGTAAATGGGGATGAAACCCATATTCATTGAGCGTATTAGTAGAGACGCCTCAATTTAACAGTTGCAAATGTTAAGTTTTCAGGCTGTTCTTGGGACAGAAAGGATCAAAACTAAGGTACCCAAAAGCAATTTATGAGTACAATTCATAGATTTAATGTTATATATTTTTTTTAACCTATCAATTCTGAATTTTTTGAGAGAAAAGAGCCATTGTAAAATTTTTAACCTTCCTTGACCAAATATCACAGATGAAGATTTGGAGGAGCTAATTGGTAAGAAATTCCACGCTTTGCTACCTTCTGCCAGTTTTTCCAAGATATGCAGTGTCTGGAGTGAATGAAGAGTCTCAGCGGATCTCATCTCAGTTACCAGAAACTTTAGAGGAGGAAAAATAAATTTCTATCTACCCTTTATGGTAAGTGCTTGGCTGAGACCTTTTTCTGGGATTCTTCAAAAATAGATATGCTTATCTAAGTTAAAAGTTCTCCACTGTGATCACTGTATTTAAGATTATCTTTCAAGATTATCTTTAGTAAATTTAAATTGCTTTTTGAGGCTTAAAACAATAATGTACTCACCTGAGGCTTCACACTGGATCTAGTCTAATTTATGTTGGATACAGTCTAACCCAGAGCGCATCTGATTTCCAAATTGGATATAGTCCACTCTAGCTGGTTTCTGAACCCAGTTTGGAAAAAGAAATGCACAAATAAATTCTGAAAGCTCTTAATGCAAAAGCTGCAAAGCTAGGATCTGAGAGGTTTTCCCCATGACCTCCAGAGGCAGCGAGAAAGCAGTAAGCTCATAAGATTCAATGGGTATTCTTTGCCCCGTTGTGCTGCTTCTGGGGACTGTCAAGGGTCTCCTTTGATTCCTTCTTGATGCTAGAACTGTTAAAAGATAAACTGAGGCATATTAAAAATTTTAAGAGTTTATTTGAGCAAAAAGTGATTCGAATTGGGCAGTAGCCAATCTAGGAGATAGAAGCTCCAAGGAACTCTAGAAAATTAAAGATTTCTATATGCAGAAGGGAGCAGGAACAAGGAAGTTATACTAGGCAAAAAAGCAGGTTTGTTATTGCAGAGTTACTTTCCTTTAAGAGATGACAGGGATATCAGACAGATTAAGTAGTGCTGATCAGATGATTCTTAATTGATTGGTTAATATTCCATTTCTGGGAAACCTGAAACTAAAATTAAGTCAAGTCTCAGTTTGACGATGTGGGGCTTAGCATAAGCGAATCCATTTGGGGCCTGTGGTTGTTTTTAATAGTGTCTATATCTGGAAAGAAAAGTTGCCTAACTAAGTGAGCATTACCCTATTTTGATACTTTAAGTCCTTAAAAATACATTTTACTTCTCAGTCTCTTCTCTTACGTCTATTGACCATTTAATATGATGAAAAAAATAAATGTTTATGCTCTTTCCATTGTAATTTCTCTAAATTAGGTTAACTTTAAGAAGATTGTCAGTTCTTCTATGGGAATTTTTACATAAGATAATATCAAGGAATGTGACTATTGAGTAACAGAAAATTGCAATTTAATGAAAACAATGATTTGCAGATCCAAGAAAAAACCTTACGTGATATATAAAGCATATATAGCAAGGTAGTTAAGTAATTTGTTAAAGTTATATGTGTGAAAGCTGAAGTCTAGACTACAAAGTCAAGATTTTGATTTATAATTTAATCAGCTGAACTTTCTTTTACTAAAAACCATGTGTAAAATTATTTACCTTCAATAATAATTCAAAAAATAAATTTGAGTAAGGAAAGGAGCCAAGTACATATCCCACTTTTTTCTTATAGAGACCAAAATATACTCCTGGCTTTATATAAAATATATT
Source organism: Eonycteris spelaea (assembly GCA_003508835.1). Classification (NCBI taxonomy): domain Eukaryota; kingdom Metazoa; phylum Chordata; class Mammalia; order Chiroptera; family Pteropodidae; genus Eonycteris; species Eonycteris spelaea. The sequence goes on along the minus strand of PUFA01000018.1, from coordinate 10,656,431 downwards.
ATAAATATATATTTTTTTGATAGTTTAATTTAAAGGCCTTAACAAGGGATAAGGATGCACTAGAAATATAATAAATTTCTAATTATCTTTATTAGAAAATGTCATCAGCCACTTTTTCATTGTTAAAAAAAGATAGGTGTTATTGTATCTTTGTGTATGTGTGTGAACATGCATGTGTGTATAGGCTAACAAAGACTTCCTTACCAATAGTAGCTCACACTATACTCAACCAATGCTAAGAGACATGACAGATTTTATAAAGGTTTTCCAAGCAAGAGAGAATCAAATAAATAGTGTATATATAATGTTTTTGTATTGGAAAGTATTCATTCTATGTTTGAATGGGGGAATGGGATAGCTAGGAGGGGAAGAAAATGTTACTGAATAGGGGTGATAATGGCATGTGTAAAATTTGGCAAATAGAATATATTAAAACTCATTTGACATTTGTAGTCTTTGATCTTATATATACAGAGACCTGTCTAAATTGTAGAATTAATGAATATCTGTAAATTTAGAAAGTGTAGAGAAGCTTATTCTCTCTTAATTTAAAATATAATAGTTTTAGTTCTTTTGAAAATAAAAAGCAGACTTGTCAATGGTGGTTTTCACTAAGAATGCTATATCTTAAAAACTCTATAGATTTGAACTCCCAAATATCTACACCTATATAGAAGAGAAGTCAAAGTCAAAATATATCATCAAGTTATCCTGAGTTAGCCCACAAATTTATTTGATTTTGTTTTGAACGGTTTATTTATTTGTCTGTTAAGAATAAGATTAACACTTTTTAGAGGGAGATAATTAACAATATTTGGAATTCAATTATCTTTTTCTTCCAATCTTTCAACTGGTAATAACTAAAGTAAGCATTTTTTAAAATTAGTAAATCATTCAAAGCATTCGTAAATGTTTTTTGGTTCCAGTATTCTATCCATGTTAATTTGAAAGTTGTTAAATTTGTACACTTAAGGCCCAAGGAATTGTATTCACACAGAAGAAGAGATTTTTTATACTGATGTGTTGTTTTGATATGCTATAATCTCACCCTCTCCCTGATAGACTACATAAATTGCATTTCTAGTTATGGTTATACATGTTTTTCTGTATTGATTTAATAGATATTTCTCTGGGATTTTGCATATTGCACATAACCAGTAAAAACTAACATCATCTAAGCAATTGCTTATTTATTATTTCATTTGCTTATTATTTAATGAATTAATTTGTTTCTTATTCATTTTTTTATTACTATTTAGAATCTACCTGCTAAAATAAAATAGTATAAATTAAAAGAAAACATTATTTAGAATAGATCCGGGTGAATTAAAATAAAATTAATGTTGTTATTACTTAATACAAAAATATATTTCATGCGCATGATTATTAAACGACACACACCAACAAAACATTGAAATAATGTCTGTAAATCTTTAGGAAAATTGTACAATGTCAGAAAATAAGTCAAAGTAAATATTCAACTGGTATGCCAAATGCATTGTCTGTTCACCCCTCAGTTAGATTTCTTTCTTTCACCACACATTTGACTGCTTTCCCATCTACCTCACTCCCCACTCCACGCCCTCTATAACTACCAGACTATTGTGCATGTCCATGAGTCTCTGTTTGTCCTGTTTGTTGCTTTTAGGTTTATATCCACATATAAGTGATATCATGTGGTTTGCAGCTTTTTCTGTCTGACTTATTTTTGCTTAGCATGATTATCTCAAGGTCCATTCACGTTATGCAAATGGCAGTGTTTCATCTCTTCTTAAAGCTGAGTAATATTCCATTGTATATATATATACAAATCATTTATTGTAAGGCACTTCAGTTGCTTACATATCCTGGCCACTGTGAATAATGCTGCTATGACCATTGGATTTTAGACACAGACCTATTCTCTCTCTATGCTCTTCCTTAGTGATTTTATGCATGTTGGGACTTTACAAACAATCTATATAAAGATTTCTTACACATTTAGTCTTTGATCATTTCTTTTCGTTCAAAAGTACCTAGAAAACCTGCCTGACTGAACCAAACTAACCAAATTGTATTAGTTAAAAACGCATTAACGAAAACTTATTTCAAACAAGCAAATAAAAAATGACTGTTATAAGTATGCTATTGTAGCTTATTCATATAATTTTCCCTTTCTAGATATCCAAGTTTCTCATAATTAAAGATGAACAGTTTGTATTGTGATGCTTTCTGAACACTATTAAAGGATTGAAAATATTGTTTACTTGAGATTTGTAACAGGGAAAGATTAGTCTTAATAATTCCCAAAAAGAACCATGTTTTCAAGGTCTCCAAAAATATGCCATTTGTAGTGAATAAATAATTTTCAAATACTATTTCTGAACAAGTAATGAACAGAGTAAATAAAGGATAATTGAGTAGTCAACATATACATATAAATTTTTAAAGTATTTTGTTCTATTTATTATTAAATGAAAAAAATATAATTCTAGGTAATAAAAGGATATGTAACGGAACTTCAAAAAATACAAGTGTTCATATATATATATGTAATATATATGCAAAAAATGAAAATTATTAACTAACTGATTTTTAAAAATCTTCCAGTTTGCTCTTTTTATCTTCAACTATGAACAAGTTGATTTTTGAAAGATTTTAGAAAGCACAATTGCAATAAACTAGTCTGGCTATCAATGTTTTAATATGTCAAAACCATTAAGCTCACAGGAAAGACCAGGATTTTCTATAAAATTATGATTTAGAAGATTATAAAAAAAGCTTTTTAAAATCATTAATATTGTCTTTTTAACAGAAATATATATTATTGTTTATAAATAAAGAAATTGAGTTTATGTTAGTTCCAAGGTAAAATACATTGACATTCTTTCTACAATCTATATTACTTATATTACTATTTTCTAATATTTCTAAATTTCTTTTGAACTTTGAGATTATATTTTCTTTCTGATTTGGACCATTTTGAAGACTTTATCAACTGTTTTAAATTAAAATAGTTTTAGTATAAATTAGTGAAATAGGACATATGAAGTGTCTATTTTACATGCTTTTTTAATCTAATTACTTACATCAGGTTCTTGGATTTTAATTCTGAAAAGAAAAGGGAAGACAAAGAAAATGGCTCACATTATCACTACTCATATAACCCATGTTGACATTTACATAAAAGATGTGCAAAGCGCATAGTGTAAGAAAATTCGAATATAATAGAATGATGTTACATATCTTAAAAGTAAGTCTCTTCTCTCTCTTTTCTAAAAATATATCTCTGTAAAATTGTTTCAAAATTTTCTCTAAAAAATAAATAAACTAGTTACCAATTTATTTTCATAAAAGGAAATATCTGTGAAGATTGATTTGAACATTGTGTTTGTTTCTAATAATATAGTTTAAAGTTAATTTTATAAAAAACTTAATTGTTAATCTTATTATTTTAAAAAAATGAGAATGGGTATTTAGGTTCTTTTTTTTGAGTGGTGATGAACAAACATCTTTGTACATGCATTTATCATAATTTTAGGTAATATAGGTTTATTTTCTAAGTCGAAAGGATTTAGGTAATATAGGTTTATTTTCTAAGTCAAAAGGATTAAAATTTTTATTTCGAGGGATATTGCCAAGGGTGATAGATTATACCATTGTTCTAAATATTCATAGCTCTCTTTATAAAGCTTGTCCTAATACCAGACTATAGATAAGAAGTGGACTTGAGAAATATGAATTTTGTGTTTTAGGAAAAAACTTCAATGATGGTGAATCACAATTGGCAAGTATGGAGTGCTATGGCAGCTTAAAAGCAGTTGAGAGAGTGGAGCCAGTTTTAAGGTCAGAAAAAATATCTTTCATGATGTAATGTATAGGGTGTTAAAAGAATGAGTTAGACTAAAATAAGAAATAGCCAAATTCATGGTATTGTGAGCTACACAGTGATTATACAATCAACCTTTATATTTATACACAATCACAAATAAATAACAGTGAATATGACCGATATTTTTAAATAAATTTTCCTAAGCAAATGATATTTTTATAAGCTGCGGTCTTTTATTTTGTCACCTGTTTAAAATCTCTTAAACCAAGGTCCCTAATTTAAAAATCTTATTTTGTAAAGCTTGAAAAAATGCAAACCATTTGAAATTCCTTCACTAGTGCCTAAAGGCATAAAGAAGGGTAAGTTTGCTAAACCATAGGAATACGACACAAAATAATGTCCAAGGCCTGTCTAGCTTTCACTATATTTTAAATTCATCTTATAAACCAGGGTGAAAAACATATTTAATGTATGCTTAAAAAAAAGAGAATAAAAATGTAATCTCTAAATTTTGGAAATTATAAAACATATAGTCTTTTACAGAAAATTGGTCTTATAACAATAACAAAGATTCATATAGATATGTTGACATGACAGTTTGTATAATAAAATAAAAATATCTCACATTATTTTTGGAAAATACAAACGAGTTAATGTTTTCAAGTTACTGAGTTTATTTTCTAGGCAAATTAAAATAAAGGTGTTATAGTACTTATCCTCAGCTCATTTGAAAGATTTTACTAAAGGAGATAGAATACACACACACACACACACACACACACATATACACATATATACATATATGTATATATATACACACACACACATATATATATATATACACATATACATATATTGAGGTATTTTCATAAAAGGAAATATGCTATGGAGATTGATTTGAATATTGTGTTTGTTTCTAATAATATAGTTTCTAATAACATATATATATATATTATATATATTATATATATATATATTTATACACACACACTAGAAGTAGTCAGAGGTCTCATACATTTAATTTATATAATGACTGTCTAGTAAATGTTACTATATATCAGATACTCAGCTACCTAGCAAAATTTCTGAAATTTGACTAATTTTTTCTTCTGCAAGATTTTATTTTTAAAAAAGAAAAGCTTTATTTTCTATGAAGGGGAAAGTTGGAAGCAAAGACTCATTAATAAATATTCCAGTCTTTTGGTGTAATTATTTTAAAAAAGAAAGAACTCATTTAACATAATAGAATATTATGTGCTATTTTCTCAATTATAATACCTGGCATAGGTGTTAATTTTGGTACTTTTTAGATCAAATAGTTCAAAATTTAATTCCAGATAAATTATAAACAATTCAGGCATTAAAGGGTATTTAGTATTTGCAAATTACAGTCTATTTACCCAGCAGCACATTGGGCAAGGAAATAATTTACTAAATCTTTTTCTTTTTTATATTACTACACAGAACATGGCTTTATATCCTTTCTGCAGGGATCTAACTATACTACACAATTGCCAGCAACCTATAAATAATTATGTAACACATACACACAATTCCGTACCTCCACATAAAGCGCAAATATTAACATGAAATATACTGACATATTCCTAAAACCATCTATTTAATGTTAAGTCTGTGAGTGTGCTTGTGGTAATTAAAATTAAACCTTATTAATATACTAAGACCTAGAAATATTTTTTACATAAATTTCCCATTTTTTCTATCAGCAATGTCATAAATACTTTCCCTTTTTAACAAAGTTTAAACATTTAAACTATGGTACCCTGGCATAAAAAATATTTAGATAATTAAAAACGATCCAGAAAAATAAAATTCAAACTTTTCCTTGAGTGAAGTTCAACATATTACTTAAATTTCAAAAAATCAGATGACATTGCCTGGAAATTTTGTTGAGAACTATTATTTAAACTTAAATTCTTTGATTAGTTTTTAAACTATGATTATATGCAACACTTCTAGTAGTAAAGTGATAAAACAATAGAACTGAGGCTCAAAATAAATTATTAAAATGACAGTAAAATTATAGGATTAAAAATGGGAAGTCTGAAATATGTAAAATATGTAAAAAAAAAAAGCACCCCTTCACAAAATCTCAAATAGATCCATTTTAATATCTACTGTCATTTATTGAAGTTGGAAACTTTAGTGAAAATTCACTCTCCTTAGAAACATTTAAAGTCCTGTATTAGAATAACTATTTTAAGACTATATGTTATTACATATAAATAAATCTCATAGATTATTTTTTGTTAAATGAGATGTCACTAAGAGAAAAAAAAACTGATATATTGTGGATCATGTATATATAAATATATGAAGGGGCCATGAACTGCATTAGAAAATGTTAATAGGAGTTGAATGTGTATAAATACATGCAAAACTAAAGAAATAAAGATACACCTTTTATTTTTATTCTTTCTTTTAGAAAACTATTAAAAATAATATATAATACTATGGAAAATAATATTGACTTCAATAATGAAATAGTGAGTGTATTAGGATAAAATAATGTAATAAATGAGAAACTGAAACAGAAGAAACCAATGCAAAATCAAATCATAAAAATCAGGACATTAGGAAGAGTTTAATCTAGGGATAAGGAAATATCTTTATCAAGATAATACAGGACAAAACAGTTAATAAGGCCTTGAGGGAAAGATTAAAAAGGTATTAAAGTTAATACCCAAGATTCACCCTAGTAAAATTGAGAGCGTAATTGAGTTAAGAAGAGTGGAAGGGTGCTTAGCAGGAAATTTCAAGAGTCTGAGCTTGTCACATTAAGTTTTGAACGGCAATGGAACATACAAGAAGATGTCACAGGTAAAGGTATAGATAGGGAACTGAATAAAGCAGAACATGTCATGGGTAGAGAGACCAATGGAATTGGAATTGATTGGATGGTAATTGAAGACAGGAGAAGAGATAAAGACCATTGAGGAAAAAAGGATGAGAACAGGAAAGGATAATAAACTATAAATACATTCATTCTGTAGAGTGAGTTAAACTTAGAAACATTGTGAAAATTGCTGATATAACTGGAAAGAAACATAAAATTGTTTTACTGGGAGCAGATTTCTGACACAGACATTTTTTAAAAAGAGTAAGAAGATGTATTAGGTTTTCAAGTATGAAGATTTAAATATATGATGAGGTAACAATGTAGTGACGATTAGGAAGGTCATAAGTAGGTATATGTAAGGAGATTGAAAGTTTAGAAATGTATAAAAAACAGAGCAATAAATTTCATAAGGGCAGTAGCTACTTATAAAAGTAGTCTTAAATGAGGATACAGGCCTGAAAGTGGGTTGTAAGAGATCAAGATGAGAACTCGATGATTGAAACCTAGGTACTTCATAAATTGCCTCTTCAGGGACCATAAATATAAAAATAGAGAGTAGTTGGAAAGAAAAGGCATGCTTTGCAGCTGCAAAATCAAAACAAGACTGACAAGCGGGGAAAAAAGATGAGAGTGATGGTAAAAGAAGAGGCTCTATGTTTAAGTATAGATGCCATGTAAAGGTAAATGAATTTATTTCTGAAGTTTAAAAATACTGAAAACTTTTCTTAAGAATCCTTTCTCTGTGACCTTGCTGTTACTACATTGTGTTTATTCACAGCTTGACATCTGTTTATATTTTCAGGATAATGAAAAGAAAACCCCCTGCCTATGTTGAGACATACTGTCTTTTCTCTTTCCCTTCAAAAGAAGTAGCTGAAAGAAGTAAAGCCAATGATTCCTAGAGAAAAAAAATTCAGCCCAAAGTTACCTTTATTAAATACGATTACCAAAAAGAAAAATCAGTACAGAACATTGCTGAAACCAAAAGAAATCTGTACAAACAAAAACTTAAGGCTTTCTCTAGGATCTTCTGAATAATGAAAATATATTTGGTAATTAAAAGTTTAATCCTACCCTAAGCTTTTATTCAGGATAGTCATAAATCAAAGTATTGTAGAGATTAATACATCAAGTACCACCTCCCAGTCAGTTAGCAATTCCTCCACATCTACCAATCACAGTAGTAATCATCCTAATTTTCTAACTGGTCCACAACCCTTCCTCATCTTTCTCATCTCTTTATTGTGGTCTCTGAAACTGCTTTCCCAAACCAGAAGACTTCTCTATGTCAAAGGCTCCCTTTTCTTTCCTGCAGGAAATGAAGCCCAAATCTTCTCTGGGAAATTGTTTCCATGTAATCTCCTTAGATGGTGAGTTCTTAGATTCATGTGGCACCTCAGGGTTAGGAACTGTACTTGCTCCTCTTGATCCCATTACTTCACCAAACTGATATAAATACCAAAATCGGTTCTGCTGAGTTCTAAGTCCTTCAGCTACCACTGCATTTTATTCCACATTGCTTTCTCTCTTCTTCCTTGCCACATACACCTATCCACCACATCTATTAAATCCTGGCTCATTTTCTTCTTCATCTCAAACTCTACCACTATTTTCAAAGACTCCAAAAACTAATTGGATTACAAATTCCAAAGCCTTCCCTGTCAACCTCACAAACTCATTTCAATTGACTTCTTTTTCTCCACTTTAGTAACCCATGTCCACAGTCAAAATTTAGGTCACAATCACAAAATTACTGACTCTTTTATTTTCTCCCAATAAATCAGTCTATTTTTTCCACTTACCTCCACTCTAATTAGATAATTCCTGGTCTATCATTTCAATAATACCTCTTCACCAGTATCCTAAACCCTTTTGTTCCTCTAACTCTCATTGCATTTGTCTAGGAAAACTTCAACTTTTGGTGAATCTTAATGTTTACTTTCTCTATAACTCATTTAAGGACCCAGGAATAATAGAATCACACACACCCAAAAAGTACACTAATCACAAATTTCGAATACACCCTAACAACAATGCTCAGAGATATCACAAATTTTTTGTGCTCAATTTACTCTACCATTGTCCACAATGACTATTTTAAACCTCCTTAGGATTTATTAACATTTGATTTGTTATAAATGTGCTATTTTTAAAATCAGTTCTTAAGTTTCTGTACATATGCTTGTTTCCTTTCCTTTTTGATTATTATTAATAAAACTGCTAGAATTTTTTTTTTTTTGTAAAGAAAGATACTTAGTTCTTTTGGGTATGCCTAGTAGCGGAATAGTTGATTCATAGGTTATGTTTAAATTTACAAAAACACAACCAAATACTTTCTAAAGTGGTTGCATTAGTTTATAGTCTCACCAAATAAATGTAAGGTTTTCCAGTTGCTCCATATTCTTGCCATTTGTTGCTATTTGTTGTTTAATTTTAGCCACTCCAATCAATATGGAGTGGTATCCTACTGTTTAAATATATATTACTTTGATGGAGAACAGAGTAAAGGACTGATACTACCTGATTTTAATACTTACCTTAAATCTATAATAATCAATACATTTTGGAATTGGTGAATGAGTAGACATATCAATAGACATAATAGTTCAAAAATAGACCCATATAAATAGTAAACTGATTTTTTGACAAAGAAGCAAATGCAATACAATGGAGCAAAGATAGTCTCTTCTACAATTAGTACTGGAACAACTGGACATACACATGCAAGTAAATGAACCTTGGCACAGACCTTACACCCTTCACAAAAATTAACTAAAAACGAATTACAGACCAAAATGTAAAACACAAAACTAAAACTGCTAGAAGATAAACTTTATAAACATTGTCAATAACCACAAAATAACTTTCTGGGATTTTGATTGGAATTACATTCAATCTATAGATCAAGTTGATAAGAATTGAGATCTTGACAATATTTTGTCTTCATTTCCATGAATATGGAATACCTTTTCATTTATTGAGATTTTGATTTTGTTCACCAGAGTTTTGTAGTTTTCTTCTTATTAAAGATCTTGTACATATTTTACTAGATTTGTGCCTAGTTATTTCATTTTTTTAGGTGCTAATGTGAAAGGTATTGTGTTTCTAATTTCAAATTCCATTTGTTCATTGTTGGTATATAAGAAAGCAATTGACTTTGTATATTAACCTTGTATCCTACAATCTGGCTTATTAGTGCTAAGAGCTTTTTTTTTTTTTTTTTTTTTTTTTTTTTTTTTTTTTGGCGGTGGGGAGGAGTTTCATGTCATTTACAAAACAAAGACAATTTTATTTCTTGCTTCCCAATCTGTATGGCTTTTATTTTCTTATATTTTCACATTAGCTAGAACTCCAAGCACAATGCTGAAAAGTTAGAGGATATCCTTTCCTGATCTTATTAAGAAAGCTTTAAGTTCTTATCATTAATTAAGTTTCTCATCTTTAGGCTTTCTGTAAATATTTTCTTTCAGGTTGAGAAAGCCTTTTTTTTTTTTTTTTTCTGACTTAGAAACTGTTAGCTACTGCAAAGTCATTAATATATTATATTTATTTTCTTGAAGCTTTATAATTTTAGCTTGTACCTTAGATAAATAATACTTCTCAAGTTATTTTTTCTATATTGTGTAAAGTAGAATTTATTGATCTATTTATTTGGCCATATAGATATCTAATGATTAAAATTAAAAAAAAATAAATTTTTGTCCTTTAAATTTTTTAAAGCTTTTGGAAGAACAATAAACTATATGTGTGAAAACTTATTTATGGACATTTGATTCTACTCTTCTGATTTAGTTTTCCAATCTTACTCTCGTAACTCCTCTCTAATTAGTGTAGTTTTATAGTAAGCTTGTTTTAAGAGTTTATGCTTCTTCAAGATTTATTGCCTATTCTACAACCTTTGAACATTCATGTAGAGTTTAGATTCAACTTATCGGTTTCTGCCAAATAAACTGTAGAACTGATTTCGAAAGGAGTGACACCTTAACAATATTAAGTTGAGTTTCTTATTCATAATCATGGTGTATCACTATATTAGGTTAGATTTCTTTAGGTTTTATTTATTTTTTTCTGCATTTTCTAAAATTGATAGAGACTATATTGTTATTGTTTTTCTCTCTGTTGAGTCTTCAGCTGTCATCCTAACATCTCAAGAGATGACTTCCAGCAAGAACATATTAATTAGAAAGTATAAATTTCTTGAATTTGACATTAAATTTATATGTCATATAGCTATAGATTTATATGCATATACACACAATTATATATCTCTATATATTACGTACACAGACTTTTCTAAAATATGTATATATTATATTAATATGCATGTATGTAATATATGTGCATTTATACACACACATATATAAGGTATGTATATACATACATAAAACATGTGTGTTTGTGTATGTGTGTTGGTAGCCATCCATCCATACATACACATACATATTCAGGAAAAAAATTCCCTAAATTCTCAAACCCCTTTCTTATTTTGCTAACTACTACACTATTGTCTCTCTCAGCCTCAAATCTACCTTTCTACACATAACTTCATGTTACTGGAATTGAGACTCTCCAAACCAATTTGTTTTTCCAGCTACTCTCAGTTAGTTTCTACTAATAGAAGGAGATTGGCAAATTTGAGAAAGCAGTGATTTGTGCTTTATCGTTTTCTTTCTGTTTCTCTTTTGCTTCTTGTTTCTATGAGCATCATTCTGGCAATAGTTCTTCATTCTGGAGGTGGCAGGCTATTCCTGCAACAGCAACTGAATACATGTTGCAATTTTCTGTGCCTTTAGAACCTGACTTATTCTGCCCCTTAAAGACCTCAATACGAGTTGGCCAGTGCTCACTTCTTAGAAGTCTTGACCCAGCTCCATGGGGACCTTTGATTTGAGAGACACCAGCAGCAGCACAACAGCACTCTCTTCTCGAAAATCTGAATTTCAGCTCTGCAGGGTTCCCTGGCAAGTTTCTCTGTTTTAGTCATTTCAGCCTCTTCCATTTGCTTTGGTAGCCATTTCCTACATTTGTGCTATTTGTGGTATTTTGTTAGTATTTTTTTATTATTATTATTATTATTTCTTATTTGATGCTTCCATATTTACAAAACAATTTTTTATTTTATTTTACTTTTCTGTTAAAAGAACTGGTATGATTTCTGTCCTTGACACATATTTGAGTGATATCTTCAATAGAGTGTAATATAATCTCTCTTTTCAACTAAACCCTATGAAGATTAAAATCATTAGTCCATTTAAAACAATGCTTAGATGTTGATTTCAAAATACTATAACTCCAAAAATAATTTTATTAGCATTTAAGTTATCTAACCATTTTAAATATGAAGTGTATTATATCATTCTAATAAGACAAAAGTTGCAAGTGTTACGATATGTTGGCAAGAGTATTATATAAATCTCAGTGGAACACATGCACGTATTTCTTCCTCCCATGTCGATCACTTACTTACAGTTTTTGTGAAATTCTAAGTGGAATGAGTTATATCCAATATAATGCATAATTAAAATCTCCTTACTAGACTGACAAGAATAAAGTGAAAAAACATCTTTTTAGAAAAACTTTGCACATTATGAGCCATTTGTTGAGCTTCTATTGTTCAGAAAATGGTTCATGCCATGTGCAATACTCTAATAGAGTGCAAAAAGATGCTTTTCAAATCTGTGAAATACTTCACATGGAAAGAAAATGTTATTCCAGTGACAATTAACCTTTTGTCATAGGCAATCTCATCTATAGAGGGAAAACCATTGCTAATTATTAGGAAGAAGATTTCACATTGAGTCAAATTTGTATGTCAGACAAACAATTTTCCTCCAAAATTTTACAATAGAAACTTCAGTCCTCTAATAGGAAATTATTAATTTTGTGGTATACTTGGTGATCCAATAGTCTTTTGTACCAAGTAACACTGATTGCCTTTGGAATGTAATCAGTAAAATATGATGTATATGAACATCTAAGTAACTCTGTTTATTACAATAAGAATTTATTCCACTGGTATATTTCTGAGACACTGTAAATTGAAGAATGAAGCTTCATGCTTCATGAGTGCTGTTTACATGTTTGAACAAGGCATTCTAGTACTATGGATTATCAATAATAACAAAGTAAAACACATGTTTTTAATTTACAGGAGTGGCCTATAAAATACAAAGCTAACAAATACATAGAAAATTTAATAGTTTTACATTTTTGTCATTGTGAATATCTGGTATTCTCCTGACAGACTTAAAAAAACATATCCTAATATGTATTTAAAGTCACCATTACTCAAGGATGGCTATAGGCACACCACAATTTGAGTCACTGGGGTGATCAAAGTACCAGGTAGATATTGGAGAATTTATTTTATCTTTTGAGATTCTATAGTGACTGACAGAAGTTCAATATCAAGGTGTTTAAAAATGTGGTGAAGTGGGAATTATACACTGCTGTGGGATGGCAATTTTTACAACTTCTTTGGAAAGCAATTTATCATTATTTGATAAATTTACAAACTTATTCTACTCTGAGATGTATGTCCTTCAGAAACTCTAGATACACCTAGATGGGCTCATATCCAATATTTATTATAGCACTATTTTTAATAACAAATATTAACATAAAATCATGTCCAATGAGAAGAAAATTATAGATAGATAGCATCTTAAGTGGAATCCTAAACTGCAGTTAAAATAAATTAACAAGGGATTATTATATCAAAATAATTCTCAAAAAATAATGTCGAGCTGGAAGTTGCACTGTACCATCACTTTAATATCAAATTTGAAAGTATATTAAGAAACATCAAATTCCTTTTTTGAAATATCAAATAATTTTTATGGGTATATAGAATGAACATGGCTTCTAAAAACTACCTAATTCAGGTACAGATTGTCTCTGATGGAGGAAGGGTAGAAATGGTATCAAGGAGAGCTATCTATTGATCTCGACACTAAATAAACTATGTCAGTTATTTAACTGTAACTACTGTAATAATGAGAAATGATAGTATTTGATAAACCTGAATAGCAGGCACAATTCTTTATGACTTTTCATTTTTTTCTATATATTTCTATGTGACTTAAAAATTTAATATTATAATTTATTTAAAATTTTGGTTTTAAGAAAAGATAATTGTATATGTTTAAACACTTATTAGAATAAATCAAAAGAAAAATAGAAAATATTTTTGAGGGATACGCTGATTGGAACACAATTTTCCTGAAGATGTATAAGCGATTTCAAAGTGATTATCCACGAAAATTATAGGAAATTTTCCTTTACTGTGGGTCTGGGTCTGGAATAAGACAAATTCATGACATTTATGACAGAGATTAAGGTTTAATATAGGTTGAAACTAATTTTTAAAACTTGAAAAAATTACTATGTATGGGAAATGTTCCTTTTAAAAGTAAGCTTTGTTGTATTTGGACTTATTTCCTTTTTAATTTTAGTATGTTTCAGTTTCATTTTATATATATTCCATCGCTACTGTCTTAGTATTCTGTGAGTACAGAAAAATGAAAAAGTTGTAGGGTGTCTGACAAATTTTTGCGATAAACATTTTAAGTGTTAGACCTTCAAAAAACTTGAAGTTTCTTTAAAATGCCCTCTTAGAGATTTCTCTTTTAACATTTTAGACACATTTGGCTTTTCTAAAGCTAGGTATCAAGACAAAGAGATTCGGCCGAAACGTGATATCCAATCTGTCATGGGAGGCTTTGCTGCCATTTCTGAGAAATCTCCTTTTTGGGTATAAACTTTCCCAGAATAGAAAAAGATTCACAACTAGATAACAGCCTGCAGTGAAATGTCATTGTAACATTCCAGAATTACTGATAAGTCTCATTAGAAGTCATCTCTGTTTCTACACAAACAGTAACTATGATAAATTTTAATGACAGTAAGAAAGTGTAATAAAATAAATTCATTATAGTGAATATTTTAAAGGTTGCAACATAGAAAATATGTTTTATTTCCTTAAGCATGAACAAATTTATAGCTTCGAAAAGAGAAAATTAGTCCCTCTAAACATTGGCTGCCATTGACTTTGGCTGTCATTGACATGGGTTGTCATTAACTAGTTCATATATAAGAATATATGTATGTGTGTGCTTATGTACATACATGTGTATATATAGCTAAAGAACCATATCCAACATTAATAATACATGAATATTTATCTGTGCTGAAACTTCGAAATAAAATGCTTGGAGCTTAACATTTTAAAACATGTGTCCATTCTTTTCTAAAGAAAAATATACTTGTCTTCTCAATAAAAGTAAGTGTAAATTAAGACACTAACAAAAACATGTATATTCCTTTTTTTTTTTTTTTTGGTGTTTAATGCCATAAAGTACAATAATTTTTGTAAATGTCTCAGAAATAAAATGTAAATGCTCATTACCAGTAGCTGAAATATTTCTCTTAGGTATTGGTTTCAGTATCAGTCTGATGCATAAGCAGCAGTAGGTAGAAAAAATTATATACTCCCTAAGAACCTGGAACACTGAACCTCTCTAAAGGAGAAACCAGCAGCCCTGAGATGGAACCCAAAAACAACAATAAAATAGCATGAGATGAAACTCATTACAACAATGGTATTCCTTAAACAGATGCTGCATCCAGGCTAGTACCTAGTTGAAATTTTAAATGGCCAGTTTAAGAGATGGGGTGAACAATCTCAAAGAAACTATAAGGGCATTCCTTAATGAGAGAGTTAAAATAATCTTTTAAATAGGGGATCTGGCTTAAATTTGAAGACTGTAACAATGGAACTGTAATAGGAGCAGTGACCAAAGTTATAGAAGAATTTTAGAATAGGCCTTTAAGAATAGACATCTATTGAACAGGCCTGACATATCATTAATGAATTTTCTCTGTAATTTTATCTAAATTATTGGAGTAGAAAAGAAGTAGGTAAACTAGCTGAAATGAAAGTTGTGCCAAGCATGAAAGTTGGCATGGGAGGACACAGCATAAAAGTTTCTCACCCTATAGTGAAAATAAGAGCAATAACAGAGAGGCTGATTCCATTATCATTGTATAATAGTTACTTTCATATAACACCAGCCATACACCACATTGATCAGAACCTAGATTTTGTGGTAAAATAGATTAGTGTCCAGATTTTAGTAGAACTCTTAGTAAAAATAGCAATACCCATTGTAACAAACTTTGATTTCTGTCTGCTTTATGAATACATCGAATCTAGTTTACAGAGTAATAGGGGTAAAGCCACATACTAGGATAGTTTTCAATAAATAAAAGATAGACTTGAAATAATTTCATATATATTTCTAATAATCTGAACATATATTTTATTCTGAATGTTAATAAAGCATCCAATTTGACAGTGAAACCTGATCAATTAAAAATAAATGATGCAGTTACATTGAATTATGTATGGAATACAACTGGTGACTTTTTCCCCTAATGTGTAATATTTTCTGTGCTCATAACTTTTAATTTACATAAATAATAACACAGACTTTGAGACTGTTGAGAATCTTTTAAACACAATTTGAAATTTTAATAGATTTTTAAAACTTGTCTTATTTAAAATAGTCACAGACAGATTCAGAATTACCTTATCACTGTTGGAACTATCTTATTTTCCTACATTATTTATCATAATTTTCCATGAGATACCTTAAAATATGTTCTGACAAAAAATTAACAAGACTGCTCAATTTCGTATACACAAGATAAATCATGTCTTATCATATATTGATTCGACTACAATAAATAAAAACTGTGTAGTTTACAGTTTTCAGAAGTTACACTATAAAACATTACATCATCAGCCGTGATGGCATAGTAAATAGAACAGCATTTGACTTCATATGTAATATAAGACTGTCTGCAGAAACATTTGAATTATAGTGAATTTTCTGTGATTTCTTTTAAAAGCAAATTTCCACATTTTTGTTTTTCTTGTTTTTTTCTTTTAATATCTGTAGACCACATTAATCCTAAAGCTGCTAATTAACTGTCAATATAACACTCTTTCTTCTTGTAGTGAGAGCACAATGTGATAGCTGAATCTTCAAAGATAATGTTTAAACTACATTGAAAAGGGAATGAACAAGAAAAGCTTTAAAACGTTGTGGTATTTTTATTTTTCATAAAATGTGTAGTCATAGGTAAAATATCAAAATACTGACAACCAAGACTGTCTGAACCAAGATTAGAATTGATATATAAGATTATTATTTATAAAAAGTAATACAATAACTTGGATCAGTAATTTCACTTTTAAAATTCTGAAATAATTCTGTCAAAAGTATGATAAGTGATCAAATATGTATATATGGTATTATATGAATTATTTGTTGTTCATCAACTACTTCAATCTTCACTATATTACTTTAATATTTAGCCCTTTATTTTGTTCTACAAAAAAGAGATAATTTTCATGGTTGATTTATAATAGCTTTGAAACTTGACATGCATATAAAACATGCAAACATATAAAAAAGTAAATTTTCTTGATCAATATGATAAAAATTCTCTCTCGTCCTGAATAAATACTATTGCTTCATGCTGAAAAAGCAATGTGTAAGGAATAACAGATTTGAAAGATAAGTAATGAACTTCTTTTTGTGTTGAATTAGAATTCCTGATAAAAATCCCAGTACAGAAGACCACTGATTCATTAGGTTAAATTGATTAGCACTCAATATGATGTCGACTAGAAATGCTATGTAAACATAGGTGGTCTAAAAGGGCACATGGAGTTGCCCACTGACGATATACTGAGAAAGAAGAGATATGGGTCAGAAACAGATTCCTGGGAAGTACCAATCCAACCTTCAGGAATAGACTAAGGAAAGAAAACCAACAGAGGAACTAAGAAAGAAACAGTTACCTTTACCCTTTCCACTTCTTTAGCTGCGTGTAAAATCAATCATCAGCTGTGTGGCTTCTTTGCTCTAATGTCAGAGCACATTATTTCTTCTCTGAAGACCTGCTTATATCTGTAGCTTTACATACATCGGTTAACCACAAGGTCTCTCCTCCAGGTGCAATTAGCTCCTTTTTTGTCTCTTCAATCCTAAACTCCACCTAGTTTATCCCCTGTCTTCTCTTGAAACACTCACATTGTTGTTATTTCCTATATACCCTATTTATAATTTTTACCATATAAAACCAAATTTATGGTCAGCATCAAAAAGATAAATTGGTAACAATTCCAAAATAGAACACCTGCTGGCTAGTTTTATTAAATGTGATATTGAACTCATCTTGTTTTACTAAATGGGAATGGCTGAGACAGTCTTTCATATAAGAAGAGAGCATACATCCTCCAGAATTAAGACTGGCAGAAGAAATGTAACAGAATAGCACATAGATTCAGGTGTCAGAAAAAAAATCAATGAGGTCTCCAGCTCAGAGACATAAGGACATGGCCCCTTTCAGTAGTATAATTTCAGAGCAAAATGTTCAAATCAATACTTGATTTCACTGGGGTTGATGCAGTCTTTTCTAATGCTGGATGTATACTAATTTTTTTGAATAGGTAGAAAAACATTATTGATTAAATATTAGTTCAAAAATTGTATACATTAGAAGCTCCAAAATATTTTATCGAGAGCAGTCAAATAATCTTCCCCAAAATTTTATGAGGCAAGATTTATTGAAGAAATACATTTATTAATTTATCTGAGAAAAATACTAAATTTTTAATCTTCTAGATAAAATTTCAATTCATAGATAAAATATTTCAATTCATAATTCCTTTCTTTTTTTAGCCTAGATAGGGAGACAAACAAATAATTATAATATTATGTTACATTTCTTGTATGTACAGTATGCTGAAATGGCACATAGAAAAATGTGAACCTCTATTTCTCAATTGAAAGAGTATACATTTTAACTGAAGTTTAAAACTAATAATTAGAACTATCTAATAATAGAGTGGAATCCATGTATCCATCAATGTATTTGTTCATTTACTGTTCCTCTCATTGTATCAACCATAATGTAACTTATGATCTCATTTGTAAGTCTTGATTCTATATATAGGATGGTTGGATTCCTAATAGGAAGATTGTACTTACTTTTTTTCCTATCAACATTTAACAAAGACTTGGCCTTTATAGGATCTCAGTGAATACATACTACATTTATTGGGTAAGTTTTTCAGAACCTCAAAAAGAGAAGAAGGAGAATTATAATCATTTTGTCCATGTCATATCTGGATTCCAGGGAAGAAACCGAGAGGTTCCACTAACAAGAACTGAACCTCAGATACAGAATATGTTCAAAGACCACAGATTTTTTTTTAAGGCAAAAAAAGACATACCGTAACTGAGACTAAGATGTTAACCTGAGAATGTCCTAGTTTGACTTGGGTCATTTTCTCAGTCCCTTTCAGCCAATTATTTTTTCTCCTTTTCCTTGCTCTCACATAAAAGAAAATAAATCAAAGAAGAAAGTTCCTCAAAAATTCCCATACTTTCTATTCCTTTATTTAGGCTTACTTCTTTTCTCCTTGTATTTTTTATTCTTTTTAACACCCAGTGGCCTTATATAATACAATATACTTTATATCAGCACAACCACTGCCTACAAATGATGCAATTACTGCTTCTCATTCTCCTTGCTCTTTACATATTAGTCTTAGAATAGAGGTAGAGGCATGGAAATAAATCCTTTTAGGATTGTATTTTCCCCAAGCAGAAGGTCATCATAACAGGTTAGTTGCATGAGGCTACCATACCCTTATGTTTTACATATGTAAATAAGTTCTTACTAAAGTCAGAAAATGATTGTCATATCAAAATCAATAGCAGGAACAAAAATTAATTGATGATATATAAATACACTTACTTTATTTTTAGTTATAGAATCACAACATATTTAAAAATTTATGTTTTGTGAATACACATATATACTTATTTCATTGATGGTATAGAATGTATTGCATACTGTAAACACCTGTAGAGCTTTAAGTAATGATGATCCTAGGGTCTCACCAATATCCTGAACAAACTGATTATTGCTGATAAGACTAATTTTCAAAAATTCCTTAAAGTTCTTCAGATGACCGTAATATACAGCCAAGGCTGGGAAACACTGACCACAGTCATGTGAAACATGACTCTTACTTCCATACTGTTTAAGATATGTACATAAAGGTACATATATTAAGTAAGTATGGAAAAATTCATTATGATGGGGTTTTACATTGATATTTTCCAGAAAAAAGATGACTCAGGCATGTTAAAACCTGCCTTTAACAATTCATCCTATTTATAAAGGATCTAAAGAAATACATATACATAGCAAAAGAAAACAACAAAAATGTACCTTTTATTATTACTTGAGGCTTAAAAAAAAAAACTAAGCCAAATTAAGTGTGAAGTAAATAAGAGAAGATGTAATGAGATTCCAAAGTGAAAATATAAAAAATAAATGAAGGATAATAAAATCAGTTTCTTTACAAAGATCCAAGAATTGATAAATATTTAACAAAAGAGAAAACACAAATTATCAATATTAGGAATGAAAGAGGTAATATAACTAGATTGCATAGGCAATAAAAGTATGATAAGGGCATATTATAAACAACTCCATGCTCATAAATTCAACAAGTTAGATTAAATTGACCTATTCTTCCAAAAATCACAAACTTACTAACACAGCCAAGATGAAACAGATAACATACATATATTCATATATATCTTAAAGAAATTGAATTAAAATATACTGAAAAACAAATATCTGGCCAGTTACAATTTCACTGGTAAATTCTGCGAGACTGTTAAAAAAGAAAGAGTATCAATTCAACAATAATCACTTCTATAAAATAGAAAAGTAAAGCATTTTATTTGGCAAGCATTACTCCAATACCAAAATCACACAAAAATAAAAGAAAAAAGCAACCAAACAAAAAAAAAACTAAAATAACAACAAAAAATAAAATTTTAGTGAATATAGATGTAAAAATCTCCTAGAGAATGTTAGCAAATCAAATCCAACAATACAGAAAATGAATAATAAGCCATGACCAAATGAGATTTATCTCAGGAAAGCAACTTTCTTCAATATTTGAAAATATTTCAATAAAATAGTTTTAAAAAATTAAAAGGACAATATTATATCAATTAATGCAGGAGAAGTGTTGACAAAATTCAATACTCAATTATAATAAACACTCTCATCGATCCAGCAATGGAAGAGAACATCCTCAACCTGGTAACAAACATCTACAAAAACTCTTGGTGATAACATACTTAATAATAAATGACCATATGCTGTTCTCCTAGGGTTAGAAACAAAGCAAGGATGTCCATGATCACCATTCCTATTCAGCACTGTACTAGAAGCCAATGCTGTGAGGGGAGAAAATAAGTAAAAAGCATACAGATTCGAAAGGAAGAGATACACTGTCCTTATTTGAAGAAGACATAATTTTCTCTGTAGAAAATATCAAGGAATTTACCAAAAAACAAAAATATAAACCTCCTAAAATAAGTGGGTTTAGAAAGCTTACAAAATAGATTAGAACACACATGCAAATAATATTTCTATATTCAACAAAGAATTATTCTTCAGTAGAAAACAGCTTATATATCTGTGATAGTCTCTGAGCCCCTGATATTAGACTTGAGACATTAGGTGACTAAGTGACTGAAAATGTCCATCATTAAATGAATATTTTCTGAAATAACAGATAATAAATTTGAGTGACTCAACATCAATTCATCATAAAACAGAAATGCTGTCTTTGGGGTACAGCTTAGAAAGGGCAAAAGTATATTACATAAATAGGTGTCACCAACTGCTGTTGCACTGATGTTTATTCTTCCTATTTACAGATAGTTCCTCAAGACAAGATATCAAAGGAGAAGAAAATACTAGGTCTATTTAATAGCTAATTTAGCTCAATACATTGATGTAAGCCAAATATAGACTGCTTCAACATCACTGGTCTGGAACCAAAGAATGCAAGTTATTACAGCCCCTTTCAGTGACACATTAAGAAAATGTCCCCAAAATTTCAGACTCTGTTTAAAACATTCTTTTTGATTTGATTTATTGGAGTCTTGAATTCTTGGAGAAGGGCCTTTTTACCTGGAACTATAAGAAGCGTTCAATTAAACCTAATGTCATGTCTGCTGCCTAGTCACTTTGGATGTTTGTGCCCCCCGCCCCCCCAAAAAAAACATCTGAAGGCAAAGAAAGTTGTTTCTACATTGGTATGGATAATTATCATAATTAAAAAGAGTTGTTGCTATAACTTAAGGACAAAGAAGAATATGGCTGTAATTTGGAAAACTTACTGGTATTCTTGTTTATGCTTCCATATGTGGAGCAAACCATAAAGATAGAATTATAGAAACCATGTACTGACAACAATACTATTACCTTTGAGATAAAAGTCAAGGTTATATTAATGGGCAAACTACTTATATTAGCAGAAGTACTGACTGAGGTAGGAAATCTGGAATGAGAGGTAGAAGAAAGATGATATTTATGAACTACGGCCACAGGATGAATGGCATACAGGAACCATAACTTGTCAACTATCTCTTCAATTGTCCTCTTTTTAAAACTGCAACTAGCTACAAGAATCAGTGAATTTGTAATTAAAGAGAGTGGGTCAAAATATTTCAAGGGGAGAAATGTAATGATGTACATAAGTATCTGTGTGTATCTCTAGCCAAACACATTCTCTATCCATGAAATTGTGCAGTCTGTAAGTGCCTGAGAGCTAACAGTCCCAGGAGCAGACCTCAAATAATGAAAGACGGGAGGTGATAGGTAAATACCACAACTTTTTTAACTCTAGGTGAGATAACTCTGAGGTGATTTCTACAAGCCTCTCAGAGAGTCACTAATGGGATAAAATCCTATTTGTCATTGTGCTGTCACCTATTAACATACTCTTGAAAGACTATCTCACTCCCCAGTCCCTCACTGTGCTCCTGGGATGATTTCTAAACAAACTATTTGCACTATATATATCACTTTGGAATAATAGGCTAAGAAAGCCATCCTGTGAAGATGTCCCTCTGAAAAGTCGTAGGTAGATATAATTCCTAAGGGAAGTATGGTCTACCTAGAAAAATGAGGGTAAAGTTCAACTCCCTTTCTTAAAATTTTGCATTAAATTGGGTTAGATTAAATTCCCTTGACTGAAACTGAAACCAAAGCTATAGAGACAGAGATATAATAATTTTTTTATCTATAAAACCAAAGAAAATCAACCTAACCTTCCAAAATAACAAATTTTATTAAAGTATCCAGAAATTAGATAAATATATGCAAACATATTTGTACATTAACCAAAAAACATAACTGAAAAATATTCCCCATTTCAACAGCAACACCAATCACAAAATACCTAGAAATGTCAGTAAAAATAGTGTTTGGTATCTATATGAGCAAAACAATAAACTTTTATTGATTATTACAAAATAAGTCTAATAAGTATAATGAAGGACTTGTCATTCAGAATGGGTTTACTATGGTGTACGTGAATTGAGGTTGCAATATATTTTATAAAACTCAAGGATAGCAGAAATCAGATCATTAATAGACCTGAATGACTGACCAAGAATTCTAAAATTTAGTTTGACATCTTGGGAGTGGGTCTGGTCATTTGTGGATTTTATTATATATGTGCTGTCGAAGCAAGCACAGGCCATTTGTAGATATTGGAATGGTTAGTCAGGCAGCATTGTATAGTCTGATTTGGAATATTAAGAAACTATCAAAGGCAAAACAAGTTCTATATGACAATTACCTAATTATAATTGGTAAAGATATTACTAAGAGAAGCTCATAGTTGAAATAACATCATGAGACAGAATATTCTACGTTCCCATTGTACTAAACAAAATATACATATGCACATAAATATATGGATATATGTATAAATTAAAAAATGTGACCATATTTTACATGATTGGCTACATGATTTTTCTCTTAAGTTTATAATGGCCAGGATCTTCAGATGCATTCTATGCTTCAAAGACTACAACCAGCCTTGCTATGGTTGCTGGGAGTTCTGGTATCCAGAACAGCATGGGTGTCTCTGCCTCAGCAGAAAACTGTGAAACCCCTAAATATCTGTGAAGATCTCAGATTGCTCTCTCTTCTGATGTGATTATGGTTTTCTTCAAATTGGGGTAGCCAAAGATATGTTACCAAATGAGAATTGAATGTTCCACTTTGTTCTCACCTAAGAACGTCTTCTTTTTAACACCATTTTTGTACATTAAAAACTACAATGGAATACCTTGAGGGTAGATAAAAATGTACAGGCAGAGATATAACGTATTTGAAGATGATGATAAGATTGAGGATGATCATGTCTATGCATAAGAAAAATTTAATGCAAGATCAATGGTCTTTTTGAATTTGTGTGAAGTAGATAATTTAAACAAATTTAAAATAAACCACAAATTAGACAGATTCAATTTACTAGGTGGTCAAGAAACTAAAGCAATACTATCCATATTGTGTAATTTTCTTAGGTATAAATGTGATTCATATATATATATATATATATATATATATATATATATACATACATACATATATATAATATCAAGCTAATTAGAAGGCTAATTTAACTATTAGTTTTTGTCAGATACACTGAAAATTATTATCCTTAGAATAACATTTGTAAATGTTAAGTCTTCTAGACTAAATTGTTCCTAAGAATCAAGGTCTATATTTCTACTCTCACATGTAAATAGTGTGGAAGTTAGCGCTCCCATCCTTACAATAAAAAAAGCTAACAAACTGAAAAACAACTTTTCATGAATACATCAGAAAAATGAGGTCACAGGGTAAGCCGCTGACCCCAAAACTGGAGAAAGAGGCAGACACAAAGATTCACAAAGAATCACAACTTATCTGGAGCAGAAGCCATCTCTGGTGTCAGTACATGTGGGCACACCTAAACTAACTAATCGAAGAACTGCTGGCAGCTCAGTGTGGAGTTTCTTGAGTTAAAATCCCTGGGGAACTAGTCTTAGGTATTCTCCTGCATTTTCATAACTTTCAGAGGATCCCCATCAGCTTCTCACTGTGAAGAATAAAGGAAAATCCCTTAGCACGTCCTGCACATTGTCTGGATTTCAGTAGCTTTCTGATAAGATATAAAATTGAGTATGCTGAGTCTTTCAGATTCATTCTTCTTTTTGAAAAATGATTATAGCTACTCAAGGTTCTTTGGCTTTCCATATAAATATTAGAATCATCAGCAATACATCCAAAAAGTAATTAGAATTCCATTGGGTCTAGAAATCATATGGGAGAGTTTAACATATTAACAATAATAATTTTTTAAATCCATCAACAAAGCCCCCCCCATTTAATTAAGTGTTCTTTCATTTCTTTATCAGTATTTGGAATTTTCTTTTCTGCCCAAATTTTATTAATATATAAATGATTTATATATTGTATAAGTTTAAGATGTATAACAAAACAATTTGATATATGTGTATATTACAAAATGATTAAAATAAGTTTAGTTAACATCCATCATGTCTCATAGTTACAATTTTTTTTCTTGTGACAAGGACTTTTAAGATCTATTCTCTTAGCAACTTCCAAGTAAATAGTACAATATCATTAGCTATAATTGTCATGTTGTACGTTACACCACCAGGACTTATTTATCTTATAACTGAAAGTTGTACCTTTTGACCAGTTTGATTCAATTCTCCTACTCCCTACCCCATTCCCCACCTCTGGCAACCACCATCCTGATCTGTGTTTCCATGAGTATGATTTTTTAGATTTCATGTAGAGGTGAGATGATGCTATATTTGTCTTTCTCTGTTTGACTTACTTCTCTGTCTGACTTAAGACAGCATAATGCTTTCAAGATCCACACATATTGTTACAAATGGCAGGATTTCTATTTTATGACCCAATAGTATTTCATTATAATAAAACAATTTTTAACTTTTCATCTGTTGATTGATTTAATGGTCAATCTTTTTTTAACTGAAAGAATATTATCAACACTTCTTCCAAATCTCTAAAATCATGGTAGAAGATGGATGTCTATATATACATTTTAATTAGTTTATGTATCATGACTGAAACACTGAGGTAGCCTATTAACCATGTATAACAGGATTCAATAAAGTTTGCCTATTTAGGAAAATTTTCCCCTTTTGTTTCCTTTTGCATGTAATTTCTTTCATGAGCTTCACTTATATTATTGTAACACCTTATGGTTTGCAAAATGTAAAATCTAATCTTAAAATATTCCTATATGATAGGAGTATTCTCATTTTTAGATGAAAAAAATCAATGTTCACGGAGAAAAAATTTTTGACAAAGTCCACCAAGAAAATATACATTGAAGTTGGTAAATAAACTACTGCTTCTAAAATTATGTTTTTATTCTATTCTTTATATAGTAGTCCATTATAACCACAAAAAAATAATGAATGAATATATAACAGCATGTTTATAAAACTGATTAATATACAATTAATTAACAATAAAATTTTATATCAGTATTATGAGTCATTTTGGGGTATACAATTCTTCATGGATGAGAAATGTACTAATACAGATATCAGAACAGCACTCTATATATCATGAATATTGGTCTCAAGCATGACATATTTATATGAATTTGTATCAACATGAACAATTTTATCATTGATAAATGATGGACTATCTAAAAATTAGTATTTAAGAAATAAAAATAAAACTTTCAAGCCCTTGCCTTTTTACTAGGAAATTAAAGGTTGAAGAAAACTGTAATATTAAATTCATTATTCCTGAATGCATTTATTACAGCAAACAAAAAAAAAAGTAAATGTATTTTCCTAGAATTTTATTCTGAATGATTTTTCAAATTGAAAATATATTGCCATGCTAAATATCAAGCCAAGCCCTCAAGAAAAGCACTTAACGGTTTCACATTTCACCAGCTAGTGTTTTAGGCAGTTATTCTGAATCATAGCAGGATATTTGGAGTTAAACAACTTTATCTTGGCTTGAGAATTAACCAACAGCTGAGCACTTAACCTGCAATTCAATGTGATTTTAATGGAGTAGCTCATGGTGGGAAAATGCCATCACAATTAAAATGAACCTTTTAGGTTTATGAATCCTTGTGGAGACAAACTCAAGAAGGATATCAAAAGGTTACAAAGAGTATTTTAAACTTAAAATTGTCTACAATACTATGAATATGTGGCACCTTTTAAGAACTTTCATAATTTATCATATTTTCTATTTTAATACATAATAATTGTCAACTAAATATTATGTCCATGTCTTAACAAGTATTACAGATCAGATGTTAATGTTCTTACATTGAAGAGAATTATTTATATTTCAAGGCTTTAACTACTTTCTAAAGTATGGAATTCTTCACCAAATTGTTTACCCCAGTGCTCCTAATCCTTTGATTTGCAACATATAGCCACCAGTAGCATCAGACTTCTGGGTCAGAAACAAATATACAATGCTCTACTTCTGTAAGGCTTCTAGAAATAACAAAATTAATGAGGCAGGATATAATCCATTTTTTCCTCAGCAAAATTTTAGCATAATTTATTTCAAATGAGTATTTAAACTTGTTTTAATGGCAATGGTTCATCCATTCTTTCATTTTCTCACCAAAATTTTAGCATAACTTACTTCAAAAGACTATATAAATTGTTTTTATGGCAATGGCTGCTAAGAGAATTAAGAGATATAATAGACTTTAATGAAGGTATAACTAAAAAATCATAAAGAATACATTGTTGGAAGTAAAAGAGAGGCAGAAGATACAATAAAGAAACGTTAGTAATAAAGACTTAAATAGCAGTTGCCCTATGTATTTAATTAGAAAGATACTTAAAACTATAATGGAAGCAGGTTTTAAAGTAGGATGGGGCAAATGAGCCACCCACAGCACAGAATTAAAGGTGTACTCTCAGATTCTTACAAATTAGTGCCTCTTTACCTTTGTGCCCTAGGCTCTTGGCCTGCCCCATTGTAGTTCTGATCCTTAAAAATTGAATTAAAAACTACAAAGATTCTCAAGTTTGGATATTTCAAAGGACTCACCAGATGTCGCAAAAACTTGCTCACATAACACATTTTATTTAAAGGTGAAAATAAGATACTGCAAGAGAGAGTAGGGCAAGTTCTGAAGGGCTCAAAGATATCCAGGTGTGATTCCCCCAGGGTCCTTAACAGCACATGAGCTACATTTCCACAATCCATTGAACCATCAGACCTATGCGAGGAATCTTGGCCTCATAACAGCTTAAAGCAGAAGTTAGAAAGGGGGATTATGCACTTCTGGTCTTGTTAAGCCAGGGAGTCTCACAGGCTACATCAGGTAAAAACAGTCAGTAAACCCAACTAGGTGTGTCCAGGGGAGTTACAGACTTTAAAGTGCACATTATAAATCTGCAGCCCTTATGTTGGCCAATACGCAAAGCCAACATTCAGTAACCACAGAGATAAAGACAGAGCTTTCCGAGACAAGCTGAAAATCAACTCTACCCTACAAAAATACTAGTATGATTCTCCCTATTTTAGAGTTTCAGTGCAGAACCATTTTAATTGCAAGTTATTGTTAAACCACTCTTAAGCAAGCAAGACAGATCTTAATAGTCCTAGGTCTGGACCGGGGCTTAAATTAGGGATAAATTAAAGTAATAATAGCTGACTATAGAAATTTGAATTCTCTGATGTTTATTGAATTCTGGCTTTTCAATAATTTTTGGTCCCTCCATACACAAATTTTTTATGTGTACTGAAGATTCAGAATTTGAAAAACTGCATTACATTATATTTATCCATTTGCATTATGTTTAGACAACATTACACATTCAGTAGTCAGATTCTTAGAATAAGTTTCTCTGGAATATGTTTCCAAAATCATGTTATCTTTAAACTCTTGTATGTATTTGCTCTTTCAGTTGATAAAATGCAAAGAAAATAAATAAATTAAGCATAACCAATTTTAATGGTTAGTAATCAAATAGAGTAAAGTATTTAGATTAAATAGCAGTGTTTATAAGGTAATAACACATTTGGGAAGTTTAAATACAAAAACATAATGCCATGAAAATTTCCATACTGTTTATGATGTCTGATTTCCAATACAGTATATGTAAAAATACTCTGAAAAATATCTTTGTTATTTTTTTATTACTAAAGGAATTAATGATTCTTTGCTGAATGATTTAGCATATTCTAATTTTGAAAGAAAAATACATGATTGAAAATATTCTGAATTTATATTGTATTCGTAACATGATTGCCTTATGAATTTTCTTTATTAGCATCTGGTCAGATACATTTTGGGTTTCTGTTAACATATTCATAAAGCAGAAAAATTTGTCTTAAAAATTTATCACATAAATGTAAATATTAAAGTATATATTTACTATTATAATTATACTGAAATTACTAAAGTAAAAATGTAGACTTGGAAAAAAGATTTCGAAATTACTTATTTCTGTGAAATTGTTCAGTTAAAGTAATCTTTCATATTAAAATAATTATTTTCTTCAATTTAATAAAATACTGCATAAATATATAAATATAAAATATATTTAATAAATAAATATATATCTATAAATATAAATAAATATATATATATAACATAATGAAAATGTCATTGATATTATAAAATTAGAGCATTATAAATAAACTAAAACTTATTCATGAACAGTAAGTTATATTATAAATTCTTGGGGAATGATATCAATAAAACCACAAAAAAATAATTTGGAATGAGAGGATTGGAAATGACTCACAAACATGTATAATGTGTTAATGATGTGCTACACTTGGACATTGTCAATATTGGGCATTATTTTATTTAGCGATAAAGACATTTAAATTTTATAATTCTCATTAAAAATTTTAATCAAATGAAACTATATTGTATGACATAAGAGTAGATAAATGTCATTTTACATTTGGCCAAACCTATAGAATGTACACCACCAAGAATGAACCCTAATGTAAACTATGGACTCTGGGGGGTAATGATGTGTCAATGTTGGTTCATTATTTGTGACAAATGTACCATTCTGATGATGGATGTTGATAATAGGGGAGGCTATGATGTGTAGGGCAGGGGTTACATTGGAAACCTCTCTACCTTCTCAATTTTTCTATGGTTTATAAAACTGCTCTTTAAAAATAAAATTTAAAAAAGAAATGAAAAAATCTTGTACCAAATTTTATAGAAGAGAAAAAAAATTGCTGGGTATGTTATATTAAGCTTTGTTCATGAAATAGTATTTCTATTAACACTGAACTGAAATGGAAACTATAACATGTCAACATAATTTTAAATATCTGAGTTAAGTGGTGCCTCATCCTTTCTCAGTGTTCTAGACTTGGTTATTAAGAGACTTCAGTGAAAAGGAAACTATGCTTATTATCTTGTTAAATAAAATAAAAATGTCTAAAATATTATTTCTGCAGATGAATTTGAAACATTTAGAGTTTCAGTTTTAGTATCAAAATAGTAATTCATTAATTGTTTTAGAGGAAAAAGTGCTTTTAAACTATTCTACATATTATTTCTTAACATAAAAAAACAAATTTGAAATCACGATATTGATATCTACAAATACCTTTTAAAATTGTTACCAAAAATCTTGTTTGTGTGCATAAATTTGTTATTTTATTATATTTAGAAATAAGACTATATCTAAAATAAGATTAAAGACAAAACAGTACAAACTCTTAAAATGTTGAGTTTATAATTTAATAAACTACCAAACATGCAACTGCTATCAACTACCTTTTGCATACAAGAACTATAAAAAACAGTTCTCCTTATAATAAAGCCAAAAGTCCTCCTTTCTATGACTAGGATGAAACACTGAATTGAGACATGGTTAAGGTACTAAAATTTAGTGAATGCAATTTACACTAATCTCACTCAATTTTTACTCAGGCCAACACTTAGTGACATGATAAAGGCAGGCAAATGCAATAGTATTGCCATGTAAATGACTATTCTTAAAAGGTGAAAAAAAATAGAGATAAGAAAGTCCAGGAGGTGACAAAGCGGCACCCTCTGCACGATGTGGACTGTCCTCCCAGGAGCGTGCAGAGGCCAAGAGACCTTATTGAGTGACTATATTTAGAAGGTAGTGAAGTACTAAGATCAGTAAAGTACATACTGGGTATACCTAAATTCTTCCAGTGGGAACAGTCTGCATTTCAGAGATGGCACTAACAGCACCCACCAGCTCCCCTAAATTTGACCATGAAGAACAATGCCGTAATCATCTTGCCTGCCTACAAGATCAAACTGCTCTCAAGAGACAGGGAGGACACCATCTCAGAATCGCCCTCCATAATAATACTTTATTTCCGGGATGACACTTTGTACCTGTAGTCTTGAAGATGGCCAAGCACCCCGTCATTTTCTCATCAGAATCTACTTGCAGATAATTCCAGAGGCCTCACTCACTTTAGGTTCCACATCCAATAGCGGGGTGAGGCCTGTGGAGACGGGGTAAGGGGTAGGGTGGAGCTGCGAGGTGATCCTATAGCGGAATACCAGGTCGCTGCAGAGCAACTGTGCTCCCAACTCGTCCAGGTCTTCCAGATCGTTGGCATAGAGTCCACCATTGACTTCCTGAGCAGACCAGTATTTCATGGGGCCTTGGTACCCATCCGCCACCTGTCTTTTCACAAAAAGTGAATGACTCTCCCACGAAAGCAGATATTAAGGAGACCTAAGTGGCCGAAGCCACGACTTTCTTTTTTGGTGTGTGCGCACAAGGAGATGGCGTCCGGTCCTGGTCCTTCCACATGCAGACATTGCTTCCCCTCCAGAGAGCAGCATGCGCTTCCTGAGCCGGGGGCCGCTAAGCAGCTGCAGGACTACTTGCTGACGCTATGCACGAGGCTCTGGTCGCAGAGTTTCTGCAAGTCGCGGCACTGCTGCATTAGTCCCCTAGCTCAGCCTCAACCTGCAGCGGTTTTAGGGGACAACCGCAATTTCCTGCTGCTGGGTCTGAGGCCCTTCATCTTTTAAGAGGACAGCCAGCACTTTGAGAACTTCTAGAGACCATCCAGTGAAGGACGGCCTCAGCATCATCACTGTAGGGACAGGGACTGGGCCCCTCACTTCCCTCACCCATTCCCTTCCTCATCTGTCCAGCCTCCTGGAAATGAGGTTTCCTAGAACTCTGTATGTGCATTCCTCCTGTCCCTGGACTTAGAGATGAACAAGAAATTCCAGACACGACACAGGTGACTCTCTACTGTGAAGAAAGGCAAATATATGTGTGTGTGTGTATATATATGTGTGTGTATGTATGTGTGTATGTATGTGTGTGTGTGTGGGGTGGGGGTATAATCAAGAAACAACATATCTAGTAACAAAAAGTGATAACCCATGTTACCATCATGTCGGGTTACAGATAGCTTCATTTTCTGCTTTATTGACTGAAATGTTCTTTCTCCTGCCACCTCTTATAGAAATCCTTTCTTATTACTCACATCCTTCATAAAATATTTTGAAAATATGTAAGGCTACATTTTTAATCTATTTGTTCAACAAAAATTCATTGACTGCCAGTTATGAGTGAGAATGAGATCATTTGAAATAATTTTTCTGATAGCTCCACAGGTAATGTCACAGTTCTAGAAAATACTTTATTGACTTATTTATTGTCCTAAAAATTTTAAATATTGGCTATGGAATTTTTTTATTTCCAAGCTACGTGACAAGAAGTCAATGAAATTCCTAAAATGAAGTATTGTGTGTGTGTATATGTTTGTGTGAGAGAGAGAGAGAGAGACTAGAGGGGTGATGTTATAATGGAAGTTCCTGGGTGCACAAAAAACAATTATACTATTTCAAATATTGCATAAATTAATACATGAACAAGAGAAAGGTCCAAATTAGTCTTTTAAATCATGAAATATTTCATTGAACTATATAACTAAACATCTTATAAACATCTATGCTTGAGACCAGAAGAGAGTCACAGAGTAGAGCAAGCATACAGTGTTTCTACTCTTTACTGAGATCCCTTTCTAAATTAGAAAAATTTTGAAAATCTGTCATCAACTTGGAAGAAAGACTTTTTATTGATACTTTCATTAAACTCTAAAAGGATATTTTTTTCTCTCTAAAATTAAGCCAAATGATTTTTTAAAGAGGCAAAGCTGTTATTCCAAATGGGCACCATGTGGGTCCCTGTTCACAAAGAGCCTTCTGAAAACTTTTCCAAGTTTCCCTGGAGGTGAAGCAGGTCATGGCTTGGGAGAAATAACAGATTGATGAAATTCATACCAAGTCTTCATATTTCTATACCTTTATCCAAGACCCCTAAAAAAAAGTATGTAAGTCATCATCACCTCTAACATAGCATTTTTTTGTTCATATCTGTACTATTCACTTGGAATAGTAATTTCCCAGATTGGTAAATTCTCAAGAGATTTGAAGCTGAGAAAACATTTAGCCCTTTCAATTTATCAACAATTGTCTTGTCGTATGTTAATATTTTCAGTAGATAATGTTTCTTTCATATTGAAAACATACATATGAAAAAATTCTATTTCTATAGGATTTTGAGCTAGGGACCTTGTTTCTCTAATATTGAAGTGTTTCTTCTATAACTGTTTTTTTTTTAATATGTTGACATTTCAAGTCCTCTTAAGTATTGATTTTCAAAAATTCTTCAAATTCCTTTATAACATTTTGTAATCTTTTCATGTGCTAGTCCAAATCATGCAGAAAATGGATTTGAACAAAAGTACAGGAGCTGCCTGTACTGTAGTGCCATGACAAATCAAGCTATGGCCATGATTGCATAACCCCAGATAACCCTAAAATAAAAAATATGCATTGCAAGAGAGCTTGGATAGAATCTTCTGATAAGGTCCATATAATTCATCTTAACTATTAGGAAACAGACTCAAAGGACATAGTCAATGAATGATGACAGAATAATATCATGGGTCATTTATAGAGTACAGCACATACCATGACTGTGTTAGAAGGTCAAATTGGGTCTTTATTTTATATTTCACTGTGTTACAAACTAATTTCTCAATTTTCTTAGTTGGAATTTATATTTTGTCATAACTTCTTATTTAGTGATAAAATTTCAGAAGAACTGCAAAAATTAACTTAGGTCATTTTACTATTAACATAAAGAATAAACCCATTAAAAGATTTTGAACTACAATATAAACAATTGCATATAAATAAATAATAAAACTCATATGCAATGTATAAACTGAGAAAGAAAATAAATTAAAACTTGATTGCTTAAACAAACTTATGAATATAAAAATAAACAAAAAAATGAAAATAAAAAATATGGTATATAGCAAATAAATAATATGCACAACTATGTCAAGCCCATGTATAATGACTATAAACCTAAAAGTTCTAAATATTTTAAATAAAATAAACAAATTTTCATAATTGTTTTAAAATACAGGCATATACAGTTTAAGAAAACAAAAAACAAAACTGAATAGAAAGCAGAAAAATAAAGAATAACATAAGCAAAGACCTAATGAAAATAAATTCAGAACAAAAATATTAATGGAAACTAAAATGGAACATCATAATATATGTCACATAAGAGCATTAATTTACTAAGTAATATAGCTTTATATATAAATTACAAATTAGTGGAATAAAAACAAACCTGAAAAATGCACAATCATCAGACAAGGTAACTTTAAATACGACCCTCAGAAAAAGTTCAAGCAGAGTTAAATAAAAAAAACAGGACAAATGCAAAGCTTGGACTTGCAAACACATAACAAATTCCAATAAAAGCTCTGTAGTTGATCATGAAAATATTTCATTAATCTCAAACAGGAAAATACAACACATTTACTGACCAGAATTCACTAGTATGAGAATTTACAAAAAAAGGATAGCCAAATAACAATAAAATCTTCTCCATCATATGTTAAATGCAAGAAACAGGCAAAAGCCAGATATGTATCTATCATAAAGATGAAATTAAAATAGACTTTGAAATGTTCAGAAATAAATCAAACTATATTACAAAGCTTGCGTGGAAATATATAAACTTAACTATGTTTATTAAAAAATATGCAAACATATAACAGCAAATAAATCAGCTCAAGAATTTAGAAAAATTATAACAAAATAAACTTTAAAATTGAAGACATGTACAGATTAATATAGGGACACATATTGATATGAAGGAAAATCTCAGGATATAACTCAATAAAACCAAAATATTTTTGTCAGAAAATGCATATAAATAAAATAACTACATAAAAATTTGGATGAACTAAAAAGAAAGAAAAAATATTATGAAAAAGAAAGATAAACTTGAGTCAATTTGATTTTAAATAATAAAACGATTATAAAAACCACATTAATAATCTTAAAATAGTGATGGGATGACTAAATTCAGCAAAATATAAATTAAAATATACCACAAGAATAGAGTATACATGTATATAAGTAATTTTATAACATTATTGAAAAGAACTATTCAGTACATAGTTTTGCGGTTAATATTAAAGCAACAAACCAATATTTGTGAGGCTCCTAGACTAGAAACTGTTACTATCGAGGCTATCAAAAATCCAGCGTTGCCCAAGGGGCACGGTGGGGTCCTCAGTTCTTTCCGCCAATGTAGTAAAGAATTACAGATAAGCGAGATTTAGGAAAAGTAAGATTTTTTGAAAGTATGTTTCAAGTAAGAAAGAGTCTACACCAAATAAGGTTGCAGCCTTATGGAACTCAGGATGTGTGTCTTACATTGGCTTCTGGAAGTGTGTTTACAGGGGTGGTGCTAGATGATTGGCAGGTGAGGTCATTTTGATTGACATTTGACTGTTACATAACCCTTTGCCTACTGCACATGCAGTTACTCAGAATTCAGTCTGTTATAATTAGATTCATGAACTTCTGGTAATATGCACAATATTTAATGATGGTATAATTAGGTTAAGTTTACGGAAAAGTTAGAGTAGTACTAGCTCTGCAAGGCTTGTGGCCAGACCAAATCAGCAGCTCTTTTATGGCTTTTTACTCTTTTTTGCCTCAGGACATAGGGGTAATTTCTAATCTTAAAATGGGTGTTCTAGGGAAGGTCCTAAGGGAGGCCTTTGCCTTTGGGTGGGGCCTTCATTCCCCAATTGCTCATATCTACCTAATTACCTAACAAAACCAAGGAACTCCTTTATCACCTACAGCCAGAAAAGCAAAAAATAAATAAATAAATAAATAAAATAAAATAAAAAGGTTGTTACAGGAATGGGGGCAAAATTTAAGTCAAGTCAGGAGACTAGACCCCTTGCCAAGAGTTGCAGCCGTTGGAGGACTTAAAGAGGATTGGGAGTCAAGGGTGGGGGAGAGGGAGCATACTTGATTCTTCTGTCAGCTCCTTCCGTCAGCCAAACAGAAACAGAAAACAGAGTGCAGGGAGCAAGAGTTATTCATTAATAAAATAAACTCAAAAAGAGTTAAAAACTTAAATGCAAGACTTAAAACCATAACAATTTTAGGGAATAAAACATAAGGGAAAATCTTGACATTGACCTTGTCCATGACACTGAAAGTAAAAGAAATGAATCAAAAATAAGTGGGACTACATCAAACTAAAACAGCTGCACAGAAAAGGAAACAACGATAATGAAAAGGCAGGTATGAAAAGGGGGAAAATATTTGCCTACTATCTATCTAGTAAAGGG
Organism: Eonycteris spelaea; assembly: GCA_003508835.1. Lineage (NCBI taxonomy): Eukaryota > Metazoa > Chordata > Mammalia > Chiroptera > Pteropodidae > Eonycteris > Eonycteris spelaea. Next base: position 10,620,093 of record PUFA01000018.1, on the reverse strand, counting down.
TTAATATTTAAAATATATCACGCACTCATACAATTCAATAGCAGAAAAACAAATAGCCTGATTTAAAAAAAGGACAAAGAACCTTGAATAGATGATCATTTTCCACAGAAGATGTACAAAAATAGTCAACAGGTATAAGAAAACATGTTCGATAGCATAAAACCTCAGAAAAATGCAAATTGAAACCACAATGAGATTTTACTTAACACCTGTTAGAATGGCTATTATTAAAAAGATGAGAAATAAGTGTTTTTGAAGATGTTGGTTAAAAAGGAGCCTTTGTACACTGTTAATGGGGATATAAATCGGTGCCGCCACTATGAAAAACAGTATAGTATGTCCTCAAAAAATTAAAATAGAATTACTATATGATGCAGCAATTCCACTTTTGGGTATTTTTTTCTGAAGGAAACAAAAACACTAATTTGAAAAGATATTTGCATCCCTATATTCATTACAGCATTATTTACAATAACCAAAATATAGAAACATCAATGGATGAATGGATAAAGCAAATGTGGTACACACACATACAGGAATGATATTCAGTCAATCAAAAGAAAAAATTCCTGTATTTGTGACAACATGGGCGAACCCAGAAAAAGTCATGTTAAATGAAATAAGCCAGAGAAAGGCACTGTATAATCTCACATTTCTATGGAATCTAAAGGAATCAAACTCTTGGAAGTAAGGAGTAAAATACTATGCAGAAGCTGGGAGCTGAGGATAGGGGAAATAGGGGGATTATGGGGGACAAATTTTCAGTAATAAGTTGAACAGCATGATGACTATAGTTAATAATATTATATTGTATAATTGAATTTTGTTATGAGTGTAGAATCTTAAGTGTTCTCAACACACAACCAAATGTTAACTATGTTAGGTCATGGATGTGCTAATTCACTTGGTTGTGACCATTTCACAATGTATACATATACCAAGTTATGTTGTACACCTTAAATACACATTTTTATTTGAGGCTATACCTCAACTGAACTGGAAAAAAATAAACTTTACAGAAAGATTAAAAACAAAACACAACAAAAAAAGAAGTGCCCCAGCAGTCTTCCTTGTTAAATGTGGAAAGTAGTGGCTTTGGTGTCATATTATTCTCTATGCTTTTTGAGTACTGGAATTAACCTTATGCAACCCCCGTATTAAATAAGAAAATAAATATGCAGAGGTAGTAAATGACTGAGCCTTGCAATTAAGGTTTCCTATCTCAAAAAAAAAAAAAAAAACATTAACAGAGTACACAGACCTATTACAGGAATAGGCTGCTCAATGCTAATCCATTTCAATCATACATATAATATTATATGTATATATATTTATATGTAAATTGTACCATCACATATTGATTCAATTATTTATATCTAGTTATATCAATTACATATACATAGAAAAATCATATAAAGACATTTTTATGACATAATTTGCTGATTGGTTAGTCCTTTTAATAAAAACCCATCCCATACACATATCCTTTGTTCATGTATTCATGCTTGTGTGTGTTTCTGGGTGGACTGAATCAATTCAGTTTCTGTATTTCAACCCAGTTTCTATTACTCTATTTTAGCCATAGAATATTATTTGCCTTATCAATTAAAATTGTGCTAATTTGATGTGTGTAACTCAAATAAAATTCACCTAAAAGACTCTCCAAAGATATTAAACTAGGAAATCTGACACTTACTTAAGGAAAATCTATTTATTTTAATGTGAGACTAACTCTAAGAATGGCTTTCTTAAATTTATAACTTTATTCTTTTGAGAATGAGAGGGGTGAGAGGTGATACCTCAAATCGCATTAACTGGGTTCCAGGATCCTCCATAGGATCATTCTGTTCACCATTCCAAGTTTATTTCGCACTTCTCCTCCAAATTATCCTTTCATTATACCTCAGTCAGTCTGTTCATTTTCCCACAAACACACTACAGTGATTTCTGTCCCAGTTCTTTTTCCCGAAGTACCACTTTCTCCATGTTTTTGTTTTTTTCTCTTTCTCATTTCTCACTGCCTCCTGGTCTCACTAGTAATTTTCTGTATTCTTTTCTCTAGGTGCAATCTATGCAGTTGTATTCAATTTTCATATGTGGAGCAATGTCTCCATTGAAACTGAAATGTTATAGCTACAGTGATCAATTGTATTTCAGTCATTCAAAGATACAGAAAATAATTTAATACCATAAAATCTTACCTCTGAAAGAATGACTCACTAATGCTTTTTTTGTAGCCCAAGGGTACCCTTTTTTCTAAATACAAACTTTCAGTACCTACAGTATCAAGGTCTCTAGTTAACTGATCATTCCTGTAAAGCAGGGTTACATTTCAAAGTGCTGTTTTAACAGATGGTTAAGATAAAAGAAGAATGGGAATAAAAGTTTCATGTGTAGCAGTTTCTTTTTCAACTATTTCACTTGCTAAACTTACGTTCCTAAGATTGTAGGCCTCCAGGGCAAGGGCTTGTCTTCTTTATGCCTTTTGTGTGGCTACAACAAATGATAAATAATAGTAAGTCTCACACATTATAGCAGCACAGTGCTTTTCCACAGTACAGGCAAGCTGTTTTTTCAATCTGTACACTTGACATTATCCAGAATATAATTCCTAATCATTTTTTTTTTCAGTTAGCTATCTTGTAACAAGCTATGTGGTAGTCAGATAAATTTGCTTTCCATAAGGCCCTTTTTTTGATGAACTTTTAATTTGAAAAACAACATGGGAAAAAGCAAACAGCTTTCTCTCTATAATTCTATCAGGAAAATTCATTATAGAAAAAATGCATCAATAATAAACTAAAAACTTATTTCTTATTGATCCATCATTTAATTGCTTTAAACAGGATTCTACAAAACATTGTATGATCCTCCTTTTTTCCTTCCTTAAAAAATCTCCGATTTTTCCCAACATATAAGCAAATTTATAATATGCACGGAAAACCCATAGAAACTTTCAAGATTTACTATATATATAAATTTAGGAAGAGATGATTGGAAATATAACCAGCACTATTTAGGGAATTGGTTTATATTAGAGTTTTATATCAATAGACAATCTTATCTTCTTTATACCTCATCTATCATGTGTTTCTAAACGAGTGGATGAGTAAAAGAGAACTATATGTCTATCAGGTGTTCAAAATAAGACTACTTACAAGGGGGGGTTAATGATATTAAATATATTAAGATAAAGAGAGGGAGTAAATTCTATGTTCTTTCTATAGCCCCTTAGTTAGATTGGATACAAGTTAATAAATAGTTCAATACAAAAACATAGACAAAAAAATTTAATACTATAAGCATTGCATTGTTATCATTTGGTTTCCCTGTTATGATCCGTTCTCACATAAACACTTTCAGCCTAACTATTTATCTACCTATTTATGATCTGATTATCTCTGTATTGGGGCAAACATTAAACCGGAGAGCAATTGATGCACAAATAAAATATACAGGCCACGAGTGCTATCTATCATAACAAAAACTCTTAGTTTTGCTAATATTGTTGGCTCACAATGAGCTCACATGAAATATTTTTGTGACATGGATATACCTCTCAAGACATTCAACATCTGAGACACTGAACTCCATATAGCACAACAATTTAGAAAAAACTAATTTTGTAAATATGCCTTTACAATTAGATACTTCCCACCACACATGAATGTGTAATATCAAATTGTTTTTATCTGCATCTAGAAACTTATATTTTTCTATTTATTAATGAGGCAAGATAAAATGTGAAGCATTTTTACCAACACTGGCAGACAAATTTTGTGTGCAAAGGAAATAAAATAAAAACCCATTTCTGGATGCTACGACACAAGATTCCCAAGACTCAGGTTGACTTCAAGGAAACACTTGAAGAAATGGACAATACAGATTAGAGTGCAAGAAATGATAAAATCATTTAGTATCAGCAAGGGGAATATAAATAGTATTGCATCTTGAGAGGCATGTCCTTCATTTGTAGGAACGGTTGCTTAAATGAACTATGGGCAGGAATATCTTGTGACTTCAAGGAATTTGAAGAAAACAGGTGAATGATTTCCAGAATAAAGACCTGGTATGAAGATACTGAATAGAACTGACTTTGTTAGCGGTCTCGTTTTCAGGAATGGATATTTATACTACAACAGAATTTCTTTGATGCTCATAACAGACTGGTACTGTAATCTTCACAAAGGCTAATTTTGCATTCATTATTGGAAAAAAAAAACAGTGAAAACTAGAAATATATGTAGATGCCTTATAGGTGTCCTACATCAAATATATATATTTCTGCATATATAAAATTGGGGTCACCCTGAGTAAATCAAAACTTCAGTTTGAATCAGTTTCAGCTGCAATAACTAGAGTGAATAATAACTGAATACTTTTCTGATTAAATTTTAATTATATAAATTTGTATAATATATTATGTTCTATCGATCACAAATTGAGATTTTGAAAGAAACCAAAATGACTTATAGTTTGTGTTTCCTTATGGTCAAGATTGTTGAGCTGCACACTACTTGATTCCTATTTCTCTCTCTCTTTCTCTCTTCTTTTTTTTTTTTTTATTATCAAGTTTGAGATGAAACAAATACTGGCTGAAAACATTTCTATTTTGTGAGATTCTATTTTGATGCAAGGGCAAAATGTTTTTCAGGAGGGAGAGAAAGAGATTAAAATATTTCAAGTGAAGTTATTGGTTTCTCAACAGCAGAACCAGATGGATCAAAAAGACATTTTTAAGGAAATGATTAAAACCACTATCTTGATTTACAGTTAAAATATGGGAGGAAAATTAGTTTTTCAGTAGATCAACTTTATTCTTGTGCAGAAAAACCTCTTAATGGAAATTACTACCACATCTTTCTTGCAACTATAATTACTAGGTAAGCCAGGCTCTTCCAAATGCCTAGTCAGAAGTGTGGCCTTTTTCTGAATAGTAAAGTTTCCCAAATCCAATTGATCACTACATTTTATAAAATCTGCTTTCAAAATATGTGCCGAATGCTATGCACCTCACCATCTCTACGCCAAACCACCAGAAAAAGTGTAAACCTGTTCTTGATATGACTACAAAAATAGCCTCTTCACTGGCCACAGATCCTCTCTTTCTTACTGTTATTATTTAATAGCCTGCTCGTATTTGGAGACTAAGTTTCTTTATTTCTCACACTATAAATTTTTGTGTCATACCATATCTCTTAAGGTAAATCCCAAGACTTTTTAATTATTTCAGCATTGTTTTCTATCATTTTTCCTCTTTCACTGTATTCTCACATTGGTGGTTTTCAGTGACTTGAATGTGATATTTACATATCAGAATATTTGCAAACACCATTTCCCTTACTGGGATAATTGCTTCTTTCCCAACTGCCCAATCTCTTCTTTAGATTAGTCCTACTCATACTTTATATCTAAGTTGAAATGGCATTTCTCAATGACCCTGTTTCCTAAAAGTCACAATATAACACATGCCATTTTAGCAATCACCACAAAATTAAAGACTCAATTTCCTGTTTAATTTTTTTTTTTACTTAAAATATGTTTCCTTTTTTATATTCTACATCCTCTCCCTTTTATTTTCTCTCCCTTCCTGTGCGCGTGCGTGTGTGTGTGTGTGTGTGTGTGTGTGTGTGTATTTTACTATGTGCTGAGGAAATATATGTCATGGTAACACTGTTGGCATTCATCGAGTAAATAAATTAGAAATAAAGAGCACTCACTGTAGACAGAAAGTATAGGAATGTTAATACTTTATGTTTTATATTGGTAGAAAATAACATATATATATTTTGGGCAGGAGAAAGTTTATTGTAGTAGAAGTTTCCTGAGAGAATAATTTCACAATATAGAGACATAACAGGGGCAGCTGCGCTAAAGTTCGATTTTTATGTAAAAGTAACTGCAATATTAATGATAATGGTAACTACAATATACTTAGTACTAAAGTGAACCATATGATGTACTTATTCTTCTATATAGTCTTTGATTTAGTTTGTTCACATATTCCTGAAAAAAGAAAAATTTCTATACTTCTAGAAAAATATTGATTCCCTTGTAACCATGGTATAAGTAGCAATCCAAACCAGTTTTAAGCCTGTTTATTCAATAAACAAAAATTTTCCTTGCTAAGCATACTTTTTGCACAGTAGCCAATCAATTACAGCTCCTCATTTATTAAAGCTAGTCAATCACAGACTTACCTCAATAGATACAGCTCTGAGTACCAATCAATAAGCAAAAGTCTTTCCTGAGTAATCACGCATCTACAGATGGTATCATCCCACTGATGCCTTTGAAAATTCACCAATCTCTAAACTGTATTTCATAACAACAACAACAACAACAAAGGTATAAGATGAGCATTCTGTTCTACTCAGATTCAGGGAGACTATACCTAAACAACATTGCTCCTGCTTAATATAACAAGGAATAAATGTTGCTTGGTCTTCTAATTTTAGATATTGAGCGGTAGTCTTATTATGCTTTGACACTTCTAAACCATCTATTATTATATTCATTTTACAGAAGAAAAAAAAATAAGGATCAGGAAAGATAAGTGAGTTAATTGAGTCTATAGAGATAACAATATATCAACATGGAACATTTATCATACTATAAGTATTTAATCACTGTAATGTATTGATATAACATATCCTTGATAAATGTACTTTATCTAGGATTTTTAAAGAAGGCTATCTACCTGACAAATCATTTAAAAGCATGACAGCCAACAAAACAGAAGAGATAATAATAGAGAGAAATAGCAAAGAAACATAAGAAGTACAAAGGACAATTCATTGAAATTAGAAATGTGTACCTGTTATAAAAATAAATATAAAAGATTGAAACTTATTAATTAAACATGAAATACTTTCAGTTTTTCTTAAATAACATATACAACACAGAATACTTATAGGAGATCAAGATAAACTTGCAATAGAATTAAATGGCAAAATAGGCACAGGCAAAATAGGAGGAGAGAATTAAATAAATTCAAGTGAATATTAGTTTGAGATCACTAGACAGTTTGTGTTGCTATAAGATAAAATATTAATAAAGATATTATAGTTATGAATGTTCAAGTTAAAAATATCATACCAAAGAAATATTTTAAAATTTCAGGAAGAAAGTAACAATATGCATTTTTGATGAATTTTTGTACAATAATATGTGTGAAAATGGTAAATAGTTAAATAATTTCTAAATTTTTTATAAAATAAATATTATAAAATTGAAATTTAATAATAAACTTTTAGATTCAATATGTTTATCTTCCTTCCATAATTTCAATAAAACAAAAGTGAATATATATTTTAAAAGATTAAATCCACAAGGATAGATATAGAAAATAGAGATAAGCACAGATGAGAAATGCCAATGAAGTTTGCAAGAAGAAAAATAGATCTCCCTATAGCTTTACATAGATGTTCCTATCTAATAAATGCTAAATTAGTGACTAGAAATGGATGGAGGATAATCCGAGGATCCTGTAGATTCCCACAGAATTCACTAAAAATTCTCAGCGATTTGGGGCCAATGCACCTCTCTGAAAATATGTGTGCAAGAGAAAGATGCTGAGAAGAGGACTGTTTACAGGTGTATGAGAGAATTGGTATACCTGTCACTAGCCAGCTAAGTGACTGTCTCCCTCTACTTCTGTTGAAAAAGGAAATTAACTTCTTAAGAAAGGTGACTAGGAGAAACTCTATTATGGTGCCCACTAAATCCTGCTGAAGGTGGGAAGATGTACCTTACTTCATGAAACTCCCTTTCTGTACCTCAAACCTACAAACCACAGCAGGCCAAACCTAGAGTCCTCTTTAGGAAACTGATCAATCCAAGAAAAAAAGCCTAGAGATTCAAATTTTGGTGAAGATGGACATGGAAATTGATGCTTCACATAAAGCAGCCTGATCTCGTGCACAGTGGATTTAAAGGTCTTTCGGTTGACAAATAAGTTCACACATTGGAGCTTTCTGTCAACATTTAATGCCTAGTGGATAATATAAGATAAAAAGAAATCCCCAAGAATCATCAGAAGTTGAGAAACACCTTTCACACAAAAAATGACAGAAACAACAGTAAGAACATAGTTCATTTGAATAATATATTTGTATGACAACTGTATTCTTGCATATGTTCTGATAATAATAGTCATATGATCAGAGACTTTACAACACTAATTTAAAGCATACCTTATAACCACACAGCTGACAAAAGATCATTAATGTATTTTATACTTTCAAAAGTCATACCATATGAAAATTCATTGCATAGATTACAGTCATTAAGACCTATTGGGCTGAAGTCTCAAGAAAACATTTTTCTGTTTTGACAAGTTCATGTTATTCATTATTGTATGATGTATCAGGATGTTTCTGTCAAGATTGCTAGCAATATATGCATCACTCTCACTAGCAATCAATAACTTGACTAGCGGGCAACTTCTAGAGAAAGAGAGTAAGGATATTCCGTTCCTTGCTTTGTCATGCCACAACATTTAACTTTATATTTGAGGCTTCTCTAATATAATAGAACTGAAAATGTCACAGAACGGTGCTTCATAATTAGCTTCTATTTCTTTTTGATATTTTTGTTTTTATGAGAGCCAGTGTATCTTGTTACAATATGTAATTCTAATAGCTTGTAGCCTGTTTAAGATTTTACCATGTGTTTTCCTTTCTACTTTAAGAGAGAGAGGGAGGGTAAGGTACATTTTCAAAATAATTAATAATTCTCAGGCCCCCCAAAATATCTGCCTGTAATTATAAAATGTCAACTTATAATATTTATTATTTCCAACATTCATTCAAGTCAGGTATAGTTAGAAAAATCTTTTTCCGTATTTTACATATCGTCATAACGCAGTGGACGAGTGTCATGGTACAATTTTGTTTTGCTTGCTCCAACTCTAACCCTGAACTTAACACTGAAAAGTTCACATATTGAAAATCAGATTAAGTATTTTTTTTTCATGAATTTGATATAAGAAAAAATACAGGTGTCCAAATATATTGTTTATAAGTCTGGATCGATCACGTTAATAAAGGTTTGGGTTTTTATTAGAGAAATATGTCATAAATCGAACTACTCTAAATCATTTATATCAGGGGGCCCCAAAACCTGGGCTACAGACCAGTGCTGGTCCGTGGCCTGTTAGGAACCGGCTGCACAGCAGGAGGTGACCCGCGAGCAAGCAAGTTAACCGGTCTCTGGTACCAAAAAAAGTTGGGGACCACTGACTTGTATGTCAATTAACTAGATGCAACTAAGAGAAAATCCTAAAATATTTATTAGCAAAGTTTGAAGAAAGTCAAATGCAAACAACAATCATGCTTCAAACTAGTAAATATAAAGCTATAAATAAAAATGCATTCTGAATTAGTAATATCTTAGCATTTATATCACCAAACCTTAATATGTGTCATCATTCTTGTTCATCTACATGACTTTAACTCTAAAGTCCCTCCGAGCCCCTTTTATCACCAGCCATTTTTTAAAAAAAAATTTTTTTTTGAAATTTAACTGAGTAAACTTAAAGATCTAATTGGCTTTATTAAGCAATTCATGAATTGAGTAGAATCCCATCTAGCAGCTAGAAAGGTGCTCTAGGGGACTTATACAAATGGAAGGTTTTTATAGAAAGAAGAGTGTGGGAAGAGAGCTATTAAAAGAAAATAAAGGATTGTTTTTACATTAGGGTATCTTCTTTGTGGGGGAGGAAAGGTAAAGGTTTTTATCATGCAGATTGCCTCTTCTTTTTTGAGGGGATGGAGGATTGGAGCAGATTCATATGCCAGATTAAACTAGTGCTTAACCAGAAAAATTCAGAATGTTTGGTTAAGAGTGGTTGTAACAACTGCACTTAGGTCAGATATTAAATCTATGTTTGATATCATTGGCTTTTAGCATGAGTGACATCATTTTGGCCTTTGTATTTTTCTTTAACAAATATGTGCATCCGACCATATTACTTGTTTCTTTGAATATACCAGTGGATTTTCATTACAAATTAAGAAATAATTTTCCTTGTTACCATGACTGCAAGGCTGTATGTAAATGAAATGGATTTGATTTCCATCTTTCATCCTCTCCCCTATTCAGAAAGCACATCCACTTTGGCTTCTTTCTGCCCTACATCAAAGCTGTTGTATTTGCTCTTCTTTCTGCATTTTCCCCCAGATCTTAGCATATTAACTTCAGTTTTATATTTGAGATCTCAATGCATATGCTTCTACCATGAAGCTGTACAATGGCCAATGAACTGCTTGTGCGCAAAGCTGAGCTTACTGACTGACTTTATCAGCTGAGTAGCGGGAAATACTTCTGCCTCTCTATTCATCAAATCTTATTTAAGTGAAATTAACTGATAGAACGAAATGATATCCAGAATCCAAGTAGCAAAAGAATCTGTAATATAGTTAGCTTTATAACTTCTGCTAAAAATAGAGGAATGGAAGTTTGAGTAAATACAAGTTATATAGATATGGATATAAATAAGATAGATATTGATGATACATATATTGATTGATTAAATATAATAAAACATCGTGGTAAAAATAATGTTGCTTGGTACACATAAACTCTTAAATAAAGACCTGGTCTCTTGGAATTCTAGAACACGTTCAGGACAATTCTTCTTTATTAGGTGTGGAAAGAAGGCAAATTGCATTTTTGTTTGCATATCTGGATATATCCAAGGAGGATAAAACTCATCCTCTTGATACTAGACAAACATTATTCAATTTACTGGACTTCCTTTGCCAAAAGTTTATAAACATTGCGGTATTCTTGAGCTTCTCTTCCTTTGTGAAGCTTGCAGCCTTTTAATAAAACCCCTACATAAAGCTCTCTATTTATTTCAGAAATGCTCCCAATGATATGACATCTCAGTCATTCATATCATAATTGTCCTTTAACAGCTTTTTACTGTGTCCAATGTGACTCAGACACTGTACTGGGCACTGGGAACAGTCCATCAGTGAAACAGAAAAGTGAACTAACATTTGCATTTCATGTAGTTAATGTGATTATCTATATTAGAATAAACAAATAAATTTGCTGTCTACATTGAAAGGGGTCAGAGAAGGGAAGGCCATCTGGGCAGGGGAAGGAAGTCAACTTAGCTGCAAGGCCCTGAAGGTTACCTAGGAAGAGCTGATATGAGTTGGAATCTTGTGTCTTCATCCATTACTCTACTTCTTAATAGGTTTGCTTATGTGACTGAATGAATGCACTTGTGTAACGATGTGGGAGTTCATTTTTATTTGAATAGGTTCATGGGAGGATTGAAAAGCTATTAAGTTTCTCTCAATCCATGTTATTAATTGTTATTGGAAAGGATATGATCCACAGTAGTTCTTCTCAACTCTAAAGTAGTCTCTGTAAACTTATACTTCTGTATCTTTTCTTCGATTACCTATTCCTGATTAGTTTCTTAGTTTCTCCTGTCACCTATGTATCCATTTCTTGTATTAAATTCCTCTTTTCTAAACACTTAGAGTAGTTTATGTTTTAATAGTTAAATCTGACTGATATATGCTCCAAAGTATTTCTATAAACTATATTTATGTATGCTGCCAGGGTTTGGCGATATATCTCTGAGGAAATATAGCTGAATATAATGCATAATAATCTAAATCTACTCATTATCAGATGCAAATTGTGAATGCCTGGACATAAACACCACTCTGTACTTCAAAATATCTCTGTGTTCATCGATCCCGTCTGTAAAGAATGCGACTCTGGCTCTCCAGGTGTCTAGATGAGGACAGTCATTGTGCAGGTCAGGTATTAACTGATAGATCAAATCTGCCAGTGTTTCAACATGACAGATAAGAGCATACAATGTCAGATTACCAGGATGCTGAATTACAACTTATTAACTTTGAAACAATTTAGGTAGCCCACAGAGGCTCCATTATAGGCCTGGCAGAGCTAAAATGCAACATAAAGATCTTGATTCTACTACAGATCTTTCCGAGGGGTGAACAATATTGATGAATTTGACACTGTTTATGTGTAGATACTTCCTGAATATTGTGCCTGAATACTAGTGCGACTGCGAAAGCTACTTATAAATATAGATATATGTTGTAGAGACCACTTTTTTGTGTGTGTCCAAATTTTTTCTGCCTTGACATCAAGAATTGGTTTCTATATTTAACAATATACAACTATATCAAATGTTGACCTATTGGCCAAGCTCCTTGTCTGATTTTTGAACAGTGAACTATTGAAGGTACCTGGAACCCAGGCAGACCTTGATTTATAGTCAAATTACCACAGCTTTTCAGCCTCATTTTTCTCAAACCAAGTACTTGTTAGTGTATGTTCCTCATGAATCTGTTTCACAACAGCCCTTATCTTCCTGCATTTTAGATCCACACTCTGACCACCTTTTCACTTGCCACTGGCATTCTTAGTATTTAGTTCACTGTAAACATGATTGTGGTATCAGCAACCCACAGTACTATGTTATAATAAATTAACATTTATCTCTTTACTTTGAATAAGAGGAAGCCATACCCAAAGTCTATTACAATGGTTTCCCCATATTTGTGGGGATCTATTCTAAGACTCCTATTGGATGCCTGAAACTACAGACAGTACAGATAGTATAGATAGAATCCTATTTTTTCCATAAACATACATACCTATGATAGTTTAATCTACAAATCGAGCTCAATAAGAGATTAATAACAATAACTAGTAATAAAATAGAACAATTATAACAATATACTGTATAAAATAAATGTGAATGTAGTCTCTCCATTTCAAAATATTTTTTGTACTAACCTTTCACTTGAAAAAAAAGTACTTTATTGCTTCTCTTTGGCATATCTGAATTATCAACATCACTACTCTTTCATTTGTGGCCAGCATTAAGTAAAATGAGGGTTACCTGAACACAAGTGCTGCAATCCCCTGGCAGCTGATATAATAACCAAGATGACTACCAAGTGACTCATGGGAGGGTGGTGTATACAGTGTGGATACTCTGGACAGAGGCATGATTCATGTCCTGAGCAGGATAGAGCAGGGTGACACAAGATTCTATCACATTACTCAGAGCAGCATGCAATTAAAGTACTATGAATTATTTATTTCTGGAATTTTCCATTTAATATTTTCAGACCGTGAGTAATAGAAATCTTAGAAATCAAAACCATGGATGGAAGGGGGAACTACTGTACTTTTGGTTAAGAATAGACTTTATTTATATTTCATCTACTGTGAAACCTCCCTTTCAAGATTAACTATATCCTTTTTTGATTAACTAGATTTTTAAACACAATGCCCTTACCAACATAGACTCTGGCAATGTTTAGCATATCATTTAAATAGAACATATTATAGTCAGATGTTTTGTGAATTTTTTATTAATGCTGATTCCTTTCTTAAAGGAGTCCTGTGATTTTTTTATTTGATTTTTTTTTTTTAATTCTCAAAGTGGAGTCTTATTACATGTTTGGCAAATTTCTTCTGTTCAACTTCAGCTGCACAACATAGCCAACAGAGCTCTCTATGACATGATGACTCCTTGTATTACACTGAGTAATGTCTTTCTTCAATTGTGTAGATCATATAGTGTTTCATCCCTCATCCATTCCTAGCTTCTTATTGTTGGCCTTGAATCATTTCATCAATGAGGGTTGCATTCTGTGGAGAAAAATAGGATATAGTTTAGCACAAATTAATGTTCCAGTATTATATAGTCACTAAGATTTCCTATAGTTTATCTTCCCTCAGTCAGTTTCTTGAAGCATTTCTGTTTTTACTTAGTCTTTCTAATGAATAGCAACGTGACAAATAAATCAATAGAAATATGTCTAGTAGACACAATAAGGACTAAATAATTTAAAAATATTAATAAAAATGAACATTTTATAAAACAAAGAAAACAGGTAATATGTATCATGTCAAATTGATAAATATTAAATAGTAATCAGAATGGTCAATCACAGCTATGATATAGGAGGATACCAAAATTTGTAGGTTTGTGAATTTAAAAAAAAAATCATTTTAAAGACCTTTCCAAAATCCACATAAATATTTTTAGATGACCACATCTTGTATTCACTAAAATTCTAATTTAAAATGCATGCATTGATATAGTCAAATTTGTTGGCAATAGCAAACCTATGAATTACTTGAATATTCAAATTAAAGGAATGTCTAAGCAAACAAAAGCATAGCTACTCAAAGTATGATCCTCAACTGGCAGCATCAGTTACCCAGAAACATTATATAAATGCAATTTTTTCATTTCCACTCAAGACTCACTGAATCAGAATCTAGAATGGTATCCAGGATCCCATATTTTAATAGCTTGTTTTCCTGGGGAATCTTATGCATGCATAGCTTGAGAAGCATTAAACTACAGAGTATCTTTTTAAAAATTGTCTACTAAAATGTATGTAGTAAATTAATATATATTTTTAAAAGTCTATGCTGTACTGCCTACCAAAGAGTATGGTCCCAATTTCATAAAATGACAAATGTATGCATGGAAAAGATGACAGTTCAAGTGTATGTTGAAAAGAAAGATACTTTAATAACAGAAACATTTTTGTATCATAAGAAAACAAAGTTACAAGGTAGTTTTCCATTAAGCAGAGTTAATATAAAATTTACAAAAATAGCAAAACTTGGCGGACATTCACTTGCTATAAATTTGACTTTATACACATACATGCAAACACACACATGCAAAGGAGGAAACCAAAATAGTAGACCCTGATTGACCCAAAATACGAGTTTATATCATTCCATTCTGAAAACTCATTTTTAAAAGTTGCACTATAGGTAAATAGAAAGGAAAGAAGCTGACTATGGATGAATAATATAAACACTTGAGAAGCCATAAAGCGAATTAAGCTCTCGCTAAACATAGTGTACTGCAGGCAATAACTATGAAATTTAGACACCTGCTCCAACAAAATGGGTCTATAGGAATACTATAACACAGGTGACTTTCTCAGTTCTATAATTTTTATTCTTAGGTTTGTCTCTTTTTGATGTAGTGTGGCTGAGACTGCAACAGAAAAGGGACAGTTCTGATTTGAAGAGCCAGAGGTCAGACTTTGGAGAGAGCACAGACACTAACATGTGAAGTAGTAAACCCAAAACGGAAGGAGCCACAAAATGTGGAGCCCAAATACCATACAAAGCTATCCAAATTTGCAGCAGACCACCGAATCGTATATAAAGCAAAAATATCTTTCAAAAATTAAGGTAAAATAAAGACTCTTACAAGAATACAAAGAATTTTCATTAGCAGATGCACAGTATAAGAAATGCTAAAGGAAATTGTTAAGATGAAGGGAAATGATATCCTATAAGAAATCTAATATTAAAACAATATAGAAGATTGGCAATGGTAAATGCTATTGATGAGCTTCAATAATTTAAAGAATAAACAACATTAATTTTACATATTTTTTTAAGAAATCATAGGAAAAAGGAATAATTCCCAATTAGGTTTATATGGTCGGTATAAATCTGAATAGGCAAATGTGACAGAATACTTTCAAAAAATAAAAATAAAACAAAGAATACTAATTAACATTTCTCATGAACATATGCACAATATGTTTAATAACTTATTAGCAGATCAAATCCTTATATGGTAGGGATTTAGGATTTTTCTCAGAAGGCCAAGTCGATTTAACATCCAAAGAACAAAAATTATATTTACCAAGTTAACACAATAAAAGCTATATAATCATTTCCATAAATGAAGAAAATTTTCTGACAAAGTTTCATATACATTCACAATAAAATACTCAATTTGATATAGGATATATACTAAACCCTATAATGAACATCAAACTTGATGACAAAATACCAAAAGCTCTTCCCCTGAGATCAATAGCAAAACAGGGATGCTACTTCTACTCAACTTTGTATTTTAACTCCAGTTGTTGCAATAAGCAATAAAAAGAAATGGAAGTCACAAAGATTTAAAAACAAGAAGTAAAACTACCTCGACTTAGAGATGACATGATTGTATATGTCTTAAGTAACAAAATTATTAGAACTGGTATGTGAATCTAGCAAGATGGCAGGATGGAAAGTTATATTTTAATACATAAATTTTGTATTACTATTGAAAACAATTAAAATTAAAATTATAGTTGACCTTTCAACAACACAGTTTAGCATGGGTCCACTTATACTCAGATTTTTTTCAGTAAATTACTGTTTTCAATCCCACATTGGGAGTCCCAAAATGCAGAGAGCAGATATGTGTATAGATCTATTGCATTTTATGGGGCTTGATCATTCATGGAATTTGATATCCATGGAGGGTCCTGGAACCAATCCCCTAAACAAACCTAGGAACAACTAAGTTTTGGGAGAGTCAAAGGTTATACATGGATTCTCAACTGCATAGAGTAGGGGTTCAGCACTGCTAACCCCCTACATTGTTCAAGGGTCAACTGTATTATAATACCATAAAACTCAAAAATAGTAATAAACAATAAGAGATATTCACGACTACATTGAAAGCTATAAGACATTGAGAGAAATTGGATGAAACCTAAACAAGTTACTGGAAAAATATCATGATCACAGATCAGAAGCCTCAATATTGCTAAGATGTCAGTTTTCAAACTGATTTACAGAGTCAGTGTATTTCCAGTCAAAATTCCAAGAGACTTTTTAAGAAACTGACATACTGACCCCAAATTGTATGTGGAGTTCAAAGGAAATAGAAGAAATAAATAATATTTAAAAAGAAACAAAGTTGAATTAATTTACTGACTAATTTCAAGACTTGCTAACAATCAAGAAAATAAAGTGATATCGGCATAAGAAATGACAAATATTATCAATGGAACAGAATAGAGAGGGCACAAATAGACCAGCGTTTACATAGTTATTTGATTTTTATTAGAGTCACCAAAGAAATCTACATGAAATGATTGGAATCATGTTTTTGTTTGCATTTCTCATATTTAGACAATATTGAATGTTGTAAGCATATGGTAAACTAGTTTCTGTAACACCCTGATCGCAGACTGAATTAGTATAGTCGATTTAGAAAACAACTGGTATTTTTTAAAAAATAGAATTATCTGGCATGACATACTCAAGGCACATGACAGTGATTTCCTCTGAAGGTGAAGCAAGTATAGAGGAACTTCTCACAAGTGGAGGAAATGTTCCAAGGGGAATTACTTTATCGGTTCTATACAACTGTCTATAAAGAAAAAAGTGTGCATATATTGGAATATTTAAAATGTATGTATGGTGAAGATAGACTGAAAATAAATATTGAGTTGTTTATTCTATTGAAAAAATATGAGCACTTGTTGACTGTTGATACTTTTCTGTATTTCTGTATTTTAAATATTATATTGCTGTCAAGACCTGTAATTGCTACAGTCAATCCTCAAAAAGAATACATTCCATCTTGTTCTGAACTTCCTCTGATGCAAGAGCTTTTCCCAAGCTTCAGTAGTCAATACTTGATTCTGAGGTCTCTCACTCCTTGTAATTATTCTAATCCTATTACCAAAATGGACTTACCTTAATCCTTTTATTATCAGGGATTCAATAACCTAGAATAGCCCCCATAGGAGTTTTCCTAGGATTAGCAGTTATTCAAGCTTATGTGTCTTCTCCTTTTCTTTCTGCCCAACACCTCAAGAGAGGGGTCCTTTTATCCCCCCATGATGGCTAATGATTTATCATTTCTATATCAATTCAATTTTGTGATAACTAAACTCTAGTGTGTTTTTTCCAAACTACATAGGATTCACAGATAGGATCAATTTCCTTGTGGAAACTTCAGTACTCTGCCTTTCCTTTCCTAAATGCTGAGCTTTAAGGCATCTGGTTGTATCTTAGCTGCACTGCTGCTCCTAATTGGCTGTTGTAAGCATTCAAGATAGTGTTTTCATGTAGTTGGGACTAGGTCTGGCGTCTTGTATTGACTGACTTCTTCCTCCGTTTTATCATTCACACATGGACCATTCTCCTTTTTTTAGTATCAATCAATTTTAATGCACCAAAAGTTTGCTGAGACTTTCTTACACTACACAATGGAATGAGGTGTAATTTATCACATCATTAAAAAGATTCTACTTTAAGTATTATGCCATCCTCATAGACACAGTAGAGACATGGGTAAGAAAAAATGTCTCCATTTTTTCAGTCATAGCACTGCAACATCCAATCTTTGTGCCTAATACTATTTCACATCCTGCTTTGTGGCAGATTTGTCACTTTCCATGTTTCAGAGATTCTATAATGATTGCAGAGACTTCTCGGCTCCTATGGCTGCAAATACTACTCAGTATTCACACTTTCACTTTTCTTCTCTTTCAAGGTATTTTTATATGTACAAACTATTTTTGCTAACAGATACTGAAACCCTATGCAGTATATAAGGAAAGTCACTAGCTTTCTAATGATTTTCAGAAGTGCCTGAGCACTATTATTCCAGAAATGACTTCTTCCTCTTCACTCTCTGTTGCATTTCTTTGATGATTTTATTTTATTTTTTTTCTGACTGCTGTGGATTGCAAAGGTTATCCAAGAACTGGTTATATTTTGATCAGAAAAGTAAAAATTCTACATTTAGAAATGTCAGAATCATTGATTATTTGACAATATTATTTGTTGCAGAATTAAGCATACTTTGGCTGGCTCAAACAGTCTCTGGTTTTACAGTTTAACATGATTTGTTAAGTTTAGCATTTTCTGTTAAACAAATTCTACCAATGCCCTCTACTTATTGAAAGGCTAACCATCCTTCCATATGAGTTTAAATTATACTCCATAGATCTTTTCTTGATTCTTCTTTAGAAATATTTGATCTTTCCTCTGTTTTTCCATTAAAAATGTTATTTTTTATTTAAATAAAAGCAATTACTTCTGTACATGTGGAATTGATAGCTTGTCATTTGTGTATATATTTTTTAAATGTTGGCCAAGTAACCTCAGTAGCATGGTGGTATGAGAAGACCATCAAGTCTCTCTCCTCAAGTTACAAATTAGACAGCTATAATTCAACAAAGGATCCCGTGCTCAACACACGAATATCTGAGACATCATGCAGGACATTTGAAGGTGGGTGTATATGAGCAAAAAAGAGTGAATAGATGAACAAGGAGAAGTACTGGAATGGAAACTGCTTGTAGTCCCATGCTTGCCATGGCTCCAGTGCATGTGATAGCAGTGAAGCGCTGCCCTTTACTGGGCAGACTAGATCAGAAGGAAGGAGACAGCAATCAGGCCTGGGTGGCTGGTTAATCAGGCCTGAGTAGCTGGTACACACTGAGTCTGAACCCAGAGTCAGGGGCGCAGAAATGATGCAAAAAAAATTGCAGTGCTCCAAAGCCTACCATCATCGAACAAAGGATCATGCAGACAGGGAATCTGCCCACTTCATCCTACTGTGGCTCACCTGGTTGCAACATCCCCGACTTGGCAGACCCTGAAAGGACTGAAAAAAAAAAAAAAAAAAAGAAAGAAAATCTTTTCTAGTAAGTGGAATGTACTCATTTCAGCTAAACCGAGGAGGAAGAACAGAACCACAGACACCCAAAGTCACTTCCCCCTGCCCATCCATCTATCCCCTTCCCATCGTGTCACAGCCTAGTAGAAGCAGCTGGGTCAACTCAGAGCAGCCTTAAGGTGGCTTCTGGTTACAGGAAGGCAGCTCTAGGAACAGACAGGAGATCTATAGCTGGCTCCTTGCAATCCACAGGAGTGGTTACATTCACCTCCTGGGGAATACAGAATGCTTTACGTAGCTGAGGCAACATTGCTCTACAGGGATCCTAGAAGCCCAGGAGTGCAGGTAAGAAAAAATTAAAACTTGTGCTCCTGTGCCACCTACTGGGAAACAAAAGAAAGACTCTACTTACCAACTGCTAAAAGCTGAAGGGTAAAATTCTTTAAAAATGAAGCTTTTATTCCCACAAATGCCAAGGACAATGAACAATCAAGATAAGAAGGGAATTCAGAAAAAAAATGAAAATGAAAAACCTCCATAAAGAATTAAAGATATGGAAATGTGTAGTTTTAATGACAGAAAATTCAACTGAGATTCTGAAAAAATTTAGTGAGATACAAGAAAACTCTGAAAGGCTAGTCAACAAACTCAGGAACAAAATCTGTGAGCAGAAGCATTACTTCACCAAAGAGACTAAAACTATAAAAAAAAAAAATAAACAAATTCTGGAGCTGAAGTACTCAAAAAAAAAAAAAGATTGAAAGAGAGAGAGAGATGAAGAATGAACTAGAGAGCTTCGAAAATAGAACAAACCAGAGGTAGGAAAGAATTAATGACATAGAAGATAGAAGTGTCTCAGGTAGAAGAAGAGAGAGCATCAAGAGTAAAAAAAAAAAGAAAAAAAGAACTTTATGAGAACTATCTGACCCCATTAGAAAGAACAATATAATAATAATGGGTATATTAGAAGTCCAAAAGCAAGAAGAAGGAACAGAGGACCTATTAAAAAAATAATTGATGAGAACTTCCCAAACCTATGGGAAACACTGGATCTGCAAATACAGGGAACTACCAGAGCACCTAATTATCTAAATCCAAAAAGGCCTTCTCGAAAATACATTATTTTTAAAATCACCACAAAGAAAGAGCTCTCAAGGCAGCCAGGAAAAGAAGATGGTAATCTATCAAAGAAAACCCATTAGATTATCATCAGAGTTTTAAGGAGAAATACTACAAATTAAGCGGAATCAAATACTCAAATTATAGAAAAAAAGAAATCTCCGGCCAAGAATATAATATATAGCAGAGTGACCTTTAGGTATGAAGGAGAAATAAAGACTTTCAAACATACAGAAGCTGAGGGAATGACTGCCACAAGAGCTGCATTACAAGAAATGCTGAAGGATGCTCTTCAACCTGCAAGAGACAAAAAGATAGAAAAATATGTGCAAGATGACTAACAGACAGACAGAAGCAAGAAATTGCAACTCTTGTTCAGAACAGGATATCAAACACTTAAATATAACATAAAAGTTAAAAAAGATAAAAACATTTTAAAAAGGAACACAGTAGTTACTGCAATTTGGAAATAAAATCACAGCATAAAAGGGAATAATTTGTGACAACAAAACTATAAAAAGGGAGGGGGTAAAGGATTGAACATTCACAGATGGGAGATAAGATGCAATCATAAGAAAAAGTACTGCTGTATATCTGAAACTTTCTTTTGCATAACCCAATGGTAACCACAAAAACAAAATCTAGAACTGAGAAGCATAGCATAAAAAAAAGGAAATAGAGGAAACAATCATAGAATACTATCAAACTAAAACACAGAAAGAAGCACAAGGTAAAAGAAACAATGGGAACATAAAGCTACTAGAAAACAAAAGATAAAATGGCTATAGGAAATCCTCATGTAAAAATAATTACCATAAATGTAATGAACTAAACTCACCAATTAAAAGGCACAGAATAGCGGGCTGGATTAAAAAACAAAAGCCATCTAAATGTGCTTTCAGGGGACACAATTCAGCTGCAAGGACAAACAATCTCAAAGTGAAGGGGTGGAAAATGATACACCGAGTAAATGGCATCCAAAGAAAAGGAGGTGAAGCCATACTTTTATTTGACAAAGTAGATTACAGGATAAAGAAGGTAACAAGAGACAAAGATCGATATTTAATAATAATAATAGAGAGAAAAATACATCAAGAAGACATAACATGTATCAATACACATGCACCTGATCTGTGAGCAACAAAATATATAAAGCAACTAATAACAAAACTAAAGGCAGAAACCAACAAAAACATAATTATTACAGAGGACCTGTACCCCTTTGCCAATTATAGATAGAACAGAAAATCAATAAGGAATATTGTCCTGAAATAATACCTTAGAACCAATGGGCACAATCAATATTTACAGAGCTTTTCATCCCAAACACCAGAATATTCATTCTTCTCTAGTGGACATAGAACATTCTGAAGGATAAACCATATGTTGAGAGGAAAACTAGATTCAACAAATTTGAGAAGATTGAAATCATACCAAGCATAATCTCATACCAACCATAATGCTTTGAAATTAGAAATCAATTGCAAAAAGAAAGCAGGAAGAACCACATGGAGATTAAACAACATGCTAGTTCAAAGTACTTAACAGTGACTGGGTCAAATAAGAAATTAAAGAAGAGTTCAAATGATACGTAAAGACAAATGAGAATGATAGTATGATCTATCAAAATTTCAGAGATACAGCAAAATCAGTAATAGGAGGGAACTTTATATCATTATAGGCCTACCTCAAGAGATAAGAGAAATATCAAATAAATAACCTAACATTTCACCTTAAAACACTAGAAAAAGAACAAACAAAGCCCCAATCAGTAGAAGGAAGAAAATAAAAATTAGAGCAAAAGTAAATAAAATAGAGAACAAAAATGCAATAGAAGAAATTGGAAAATCTCTGGTTAGACTCACTAAGGAAAAAAGAGAAAAGACTCGAGGAAACAAAATCAGAATGAAAGTGGAGAATTTCCAATGGACATTACAAAAATGCAAAGGCCTGTGTAAGAACACTGTGAAAGGCTACATGCCACCAAATTTGATAACCTAGAAGAATTGGACAAATTCTTAGAATTATAGAACCTTCTTAGGCTGAATCATGAAGAACTGGAAAATCTAAATAGACTGACCAATAGTAAGGAAATTAAAACAAGCATCAAAACCTCCCAAAAGTACAAGCCCAGGATCAGATGCCTTCACTACTAAATTCTACCACATTTAAAGAGATTTAATACCTGTCCTTTTCAAACTCTTTCAAAAAATTGAAGAAGAGACAATACTTCCTAACTCATTTTCTGAGTCTAATATTATCCTAATACAAAAACCTGGCAAGGACAACAGAAAAAAATAAAATTACATACCAGTATCTCTGATTAATATATATGCAAAAGTCCTTAATGAAATACTAGCAAATCAAACACAAGCAATTCATTTAAAAGATAATATAGCATGATCAAATGCGGTTCATTCCGGGGGTACCAGGATGGTTCAACATATGCAAATGGATCAGTGTGATACACCACATTAACAAAATAAAAGATAAAAATCATATGATTATATTAATAGATTCAGAAAATGATTTGAAAAGATATATCTATTTATGATTAAAACACTCAATAGAATGGATATAGAAGCAAAGTACCTCAACATAATAAAGGCCATATATGACAAACCCTCAGCTAATACATTGGTGAAAAACTGAAAGATTCAGGATCAAGAATAATGACATCTACTCTCACCACTGTTATTTAACATACTACTGAAAGTCCTAACCAGAGCAATTAGACAAAAGAAAGAAAGGTACCCAAATTGAGAATGGAGAAGTAAAACAGTCACATTTTGCACATGACGTGATTTATATAGAAAACCATAAAGACCACCAAAAAGCTATTAGAAACAATAAATAAATACAGTAAAGTTGCAAGATACAAAATCGATGTACAAAAATCCATTGCATTTCTATATACTCACAATAAAATTTCAGAGAAGGAAATGAAAAATCTCCATTTGCTATTATAACAAAAATAATAAAATACCTAGGAAACTTAACACAGGATATGAAAGACCTATACACTGAAAACTATAATCAAAACTGCATGGTAT
This sequence comes from Eonycteris spelaea, assembly GCA_003508835.1. Lineage (NCBI taxonomy): Eukaryota > Metazoa > Chordata > Mammalia > Chiroptera > Pteropodidae > Eonycteris > Eonycteris spelaea. The sequence goes on along the minus strand of PUFA01000018.1, from coordinate 10,596,450 downwards.
TGGTAGAAAGACAGACACACAGATCAATGGAACAGAATTCAGAGCCCAGAGATAAACCCAAATGGGCAACTAATTATCCACCATGGAGACAAAAATGTACAATAGAAAAAGCAAAGTGTCTTCAATAAATGGAGCTGAGAAAATTGGGAAGGCACATGCAAAATAATGAAATTAAAGTGCTATTTGACACCATTCATGAAATTAACTAAAAATGTATCGAAGGCCACAATATAACACCTGAAACAAATTCAGAGATGAAAACATAGGTACTAAACTTATGGACTTTGCTCTCAGAGAGAACTTTATGAATTTGATTCTTAAAGGCAAAGGAAGTAAAACCAAAAGTAAACGAATAGTAGTATATCAAACTAAAAAATCTCCTGCACTGCAAAAGAAACCATTGACAAAACAAAAAGGGACCAGTTTGCAAACAATATCTCTGTGGGGGAATAACAAACTTTTCTTTACCTCCAAGATTCTTTTGGCTGATCTAATAATCAAATAGACATGAGACAGTTTAGCAAGAAAAAAATAACAAAATTTAATATATACATATGTATGGGAACCCCACATACATGAAGGAATCAGAGATCCCACATGCGGAAGTTCCAATATAGAAAGAGAGATTGAGATATATATGACATGTACCTTACAGGCTTTAAAGAGTCATTGCAGGATAACAAAAACAGATGTTTAGTAAATACAAGTTTGCCCTGCTCTCTAAAAAGTAGTTCAAAGAAGGGGCTGAAGTTTCTCTTGAACCTTTAGTTCAATGTAATCTGCATATACTGAGGTACATCTTGGAGTGGCTTGTTCTGAACCCCAGCATCTCCGATAAGGGGCTAAATAACTTATACAACTCAATAACAAGACAGTCCAATTGAAAACTGAACAGAGGACCTGAACTGACACTTCTCCCAGGAAGATCTACAAATGGGCAACAGATATATGAAAAGATGCTCAACTTCACCAGCTATAAGAGAAATGCAAATCAAAACCACAATCAGATACCATCTCACACTTATGAGAATGGTTATTATCAACAAGACAAGAGTTATGGAGAGGATATGGAGAAAAAGAAAACCTCATACATTGCTAGTGGGAATGTAAATTGGTATAGCCACTATGGAAAAAGTATGGAGGTTCCTTGAAAATTAGAAATAGAGCTACCATATGACCCAGCAATTCCGCTTCTGGGTACCTTACCCCAAAACTTTGAAAGCATATATCCGTAAAGATGTATGCACCCTGATGTTCATTGTAGCAATATCCATGGTACCAAGACATGGAAACAACCAGAGAGTTCTTCAGTAGATGATTGGATAAAGATGTGGAACACACATACAATGGAATATTACTCAGCCATAAGAAAAGATGAAATATTGCCATTTGCGATAACATGGATGGATCTTAAGATTATCATGCTAAGCGAAATAAGTCAGACAGAAAAGGACAATAATCATATGATTTCACTCATATGTGAAATATAAAACAGAAACAAATGAACAAACAAAATAAACAAACAAATGAGAAACTCATTGACACAAACAATGTTGTAGTTATCAGCGTGGATGAGGGCTCAGGGAAGTTGAAGAGGGTAAAGGGGATTAAATATATGGTGACAGAAGGAGACTAAACTTTGGGTGATGAGCACACAATGCCATATACAGGCAAAGTGTTATGTATGTATTCTTTTGTGTCGAGCTTCTTTCATACAACATATTTTCTCCGAAATTCATAATCCCTGTATATAGTAGGAATTCATTCAGGTTCATTAAAGTATAGAATTTTCTGTGTGAATATTCTACATTTTATTTGTTGTACTCTTGATGAAATATTTTACTTGTTTAAAATATTTAGCAACATGTATGATACATATATTTTGGATACATATGTACTCAGGTTAGTTGAAGGCATGTTCTAAGAATAACTGGTATGAGGTATGCATGAACGTATGTTAAACTTTGGAAGATTTTGTCATTTTCCTAAAGCAAAATTAACTTCTCACTTGTAATATATGGGGATTCCTGCTGTTCTACATTGTCCTCAACACTTGACAATACTGACAGCCATTTTTAAAATCTTTTCTGTATTTTTAGCTATTCTCATAGAAACGTGTCCACATCTCCTTGTTTTAAACGGCATTTTTTGACCACTACTGATATTGAGCATATGCATATTGTATATACTCTTTGAGAATTCCTGGAATAATGCCCACTTATTGGTAATATGTATCATTTTTATATATTGCCAAAATTAATTTTCTAATATCTAGTTTAGAATTTTTAGTTTCAAAAGTATTAGGCCCCTATCAAATAAATTGGATGGAACTGGAGATAATCATGCTAAGAGAAAAATAAGCTGGACAGAAAAAGTTGAAAATCACTGATATCACTTACATGTGGTATAAAAACCTAAAAGCAACAAATGAGCAGGACAAACAGAGAATCATGGACATGGACTATAGACTAGTGGTTACTAGAGAACTACAGAGAAGTGGTTACTAGTAGGAAGGGGAGGGAAGGTAGACCAGATAAATGGGGTCAAATATAGAGTGGTAGGGGAAGGGTGAAATGGGTTAAGGGGATCAAATATATGGTAGCTAAAGGAAACTGGACTTTGGGTGTTGAACACAGAATAGAATATACAGATGTCAAATGATAATGTACACCTGAATATGACATGATTTTGTTAACCAATGTTACCCCAATAAACTTAATTTAAAAAATAAAGTAAAATAAAATAAATAAAATACATTGAAACATTTATTTTCCTTTGGTTAATCAGGGATTATTATTTTTTATTTATTCCCTTCTATTATTTATTAGAGAGTTCTATGCTTCCTTGACATACTAGCATCTATTTTAATAGCATTTTTATCACTTTCCAGACAATGTGAGGACTAAAACATTCTAATTACATTTCTCTGCCACCTCCTTTTTCTTCTATCATTTCCAAATATTTGAATTCTATATACATTTAAAAGCACACACATCCTTATTTTCATTGTTTTAAAGAATACACATTTAGATCCACACAAATAGTTAGCTATGTTTTTCAATAGTTTTCATTTATTCATGTATTTCCTTGCTTGCACATGAGTTAATTTTCTTTTTGTCAGGAGAATATCCATTAGTGTTCCTTTTAGTGTATTTCTTTGGTCATAATTTATATTCTCTCTCTTTTGTTTAGTTAAAATGCCATTATTTCACTCCTAAGGCAACTTTTCTATTTCTTTCATTGTTTCTATTGAAAAGTCAGCCATCAATCATATGGTTATTCCATTAGAGATAATGTGTGATTTTTTTTTTTTTATAGCTGCTTTTAAGGTTTCCACTTTGTTTTCAGTTTTCAAGAGTTTATTTTTATGGCATGACTATTTGTAGTTTTCTTTGAGTTTATGCTTCCTGGGGTCCATAGAACTTAAATCTGGGGCCTGGTGACATCCAGATGTAGAGCAGTCCAGGTCACTCTATTTGCAATATCCTCTCTGTGCCTTTTGCTACTGAGATCACAATAACATGTAAATATACTGTGTACAATATTTCACGTTTGCTTTTTCTTATTTCTCTTCATTTGTATCCTTCAATTTGCATACCTTTAAGTTGATGTATATCCCAATTTTCTAGTGTTCTGTTGTTTATAATGTTATAAATCATCAATTGAATATGTAATTAAATTTTAAATACTTTTAGTTCTAGAACTTCTGGTTAATCTCCCATCCTTAAAAATGTTTAGGAGGCAATCTTTCTTTGGCAGATTAAGTAAACTTCTTAATCTTTCCTTTTCTATTTCATAATCTATTCAAAGTATTCATTATCGTTAAAGTCTCTACTGTAACTTTTTATTTGGTCTCTGCCAGCGGAGATGAGTATTGGCAAAGATCCTGTATTTAACCCATATTACCTTCTCCTCTCTCCTTATCATATAGCCAATGTCAATTCTTTCAAAACAATTTAGGTCTTTTTTCTCCAAATTCATTGTAGATCCCAGGAGTGCAGGCAGGTTAGTCTTCACCTAGCCATGCTGCTAGTGAGTTAGGCTTCTTCTCCCTAGACATGGTCCTTTTTCTGGTTAACAGTTGATTCAAGAAACCCATTCTTTCAGAAAAATTTTCAACCTTGATGGTTTTTTGTTTTGTTTGTTTAACACATACATAGTAAGTTTAGTGCCAACAATAATATATAAAAAAATGAACATACCAGTTTCTACCTAAAACAATGGAAAGAGGATTAAGTAAGTTATATATGTAGATTTTGATTGTCATATATTTTTTAAAAGTTTACTATTGTAATTAAAATATTTTTCTGTTATATAGTAATTATCATTTACTTGTAGCCTATATTTATTGACTTTACCATGATTACATACACACATGCACGCACACAATATATACCTACTCCTCTATCATCTAACTTATGTCATTCATATGTGAGAGGCCATAACAAAAACTAGAAAAATGAAGAGATTCTATACATTTGACACCTTTCCTCTGCTATAACCACTTTTTTCCTTTTTATTGACTTTCTCTCTCAAAAAACGATACCTTCTGTGTCACCTTTTGGTCTCGTGTCATCATAGCTCAACTTTTGTTTACTCCAGACGAAGTTGGCAGCTGGTTGTGATTGATAATTTAGTATAATGTTTTAGTGGGATTAACTAAATTCGAATTTATCTCATCTTTAGTCCTTAAGAGGCCACCAAATGATCTTTAATTCAGACTTTATTTATTCAAATTCGTTACCATAGTCATTTTCTTCTGGTTTTGTTCATTTTTACATACTCATTAAAAATATCACTCTTGTTTGTTTTATTTCTCTTTGACTTACTCTTATACACATATTCCCTTTTCTTTCAGAACATTTGTCACAGTTTTAATCATACATTTGTGCACTTAGTTACAAAATATCACTCTTCTCAATTAGAGGGCACATTTTGAAATTATAAGGATCCTGTTTTCTCATCTTTGTCTTTTGATGATTCAGCATAGAGTTGAACGCATAGCATGTGCTTAGTAATTATTGATGCATTGGAAAAACAAACACATATATACCAGAGCTAGCCCACACATGCACATATTTACACACACATACATAGGCACACGAGCGGGTGCAATATTCATTGCAACAATATTTTTCATTAATTCTTTACTTGATCATGGATGCCTTGGTCACAACCTAGAGACTATTGAGATTAACATACTTTTTTTTTTCATTTTCACTTCAAAATGTTTTCTTGGTCATGTGCATCTAAATTCTAAGCATAGGGATCTGAACACTTAACTCTATTTTCATAATCAATACTAGGAAACTTATCCTATTTCTCTTTTCACCTTGGCTGCTAGGAATCTCAAAGCCGAACTTAGTGCTCAGTTTCACTATGTATTCTTAGTTTACATTTTCAGATATAATACCTCAGTTTAAAATAAACTGAACAATGTTTTCACTTTTTATCCTTTTTTGTAAAAGTGATAATTTTTTGAAGTTTTCTTTAGGCTAGGGAAAACATGTACTAATGTAAAAGTGAGATAGCATAAGACGAACTTTCAAAAAGCAGGGGATATCTATATACTCATTCTTTGTTTAAAGAGGGGAAAAGAAGGTGACTACCAAGAAATTAAGATTTGTCCTAAAAATACTTTAAAAAGCCATGTGCATTATTCATATAATATTAAAAGTATGCTTCTTTCTCTCACTTAAACATTGTGGATATTTTTTACATGAATGCGTTTACTCTATACTTGTGGAGAGAATATTTTTTTTTTTTAAAAAAAGACAATTGCAAATGTATGAATCTGTATGGATTAAATGTCTAAAGTTTTGTCTCTGCAAATATTACCTGAGTTATAATAAGACACATGTATGTCACTGTTAGGAGCTTGTTGTCTTGTCACTATCTATCTGTACAGGGTATTAATTTTTGTGACCATTTTTCTCTATTTTAATTATTTGTGTGTATATATATTTGCATATATATTTGTATACATGCATGGGGGTGTACATGTTGTGTGTGCATTTGTATGTAATATATCTATATCTATATTTATATATATTTGTGTAAAAACTTCAGGAAATGCTCATTATACCTGCGAGATTATTCTATTATCTCATCTAATGCTCTGGACATTGCCCAACTCAGATTTCTAGGCCTTGTATAAGCTGATTATATGATGAGTATATTGTCAAAGTATTTCTGAATGTCTTGCCTACTTTTGTCCCAATATAACTTGTGGAAATGAAATATATAGTACTAAACTTTCTAACATCGTAGATAGTATAGAAAAATGTTATTTGGTACTTTATGACACTAGTAAATTTATTGTATTTTATAAAAAGCCTGGTCTCTTTCCCTCATTTATTTTACAGAAACAAATATAAAAACTAGTATCACTATAAGAGATATCAATATGAGCCTTTACTATGATTTGCCTCCATAATAGCCAAGCACTTACCATATTAACATTCAAGTCCGGTTATGAGTTTTAGTGAATCTCTCAATCCATATCATTATTTCGTTCATACCCAGACTCTTGAAATGGACTTGACAGATAAGGCTAAGAAAGACAAAAGAATAGATTTGTTTATGTAGAGATTATTTTAAGCTTGCTGGAAGCAACAGAAAGAACTCAGGGGAGAAAATAAGAAGCAGATAGGCAATCTGCATGCCTCTCATCTTCCAGCAGTTCCTAGAGATTACATATAAGAAGATTAGGAAGCAAAACAGAATTACAATTTGAGAAGCTTTCTAATGAAAACAAATTTACCATGTTTGATTGCTTATATTTGTCATCACTTTTTGAAAACAGCGTAATACTGAGAGATGGTTCAATACAATAGAATATTACCTATATAAACAATTTGTTTAGGACTGTTTGGTTATTGAGACACAGTTAACATTTCTATCATAGTTTTAGTGCCCAAACTTAATTTTAGTGCCCAAACTTAATTTTAAAAAGGATAATAAATATGACATTGTTCCCAATAAATGGAGACTATCGTTGCGTACTTAATTTTCTACAAGTATTTGGCATAAAAATATGCAGTGTAAAATTTTATATATGTTAAAAATCAATGGCTGACTTTTTCTGTGTAGCTACATTACAGGCTGCACAATAATATGTTTTCCTAAATATTGATATTTCCACTTGATAGTACAAATAAATATGTGGGCCCTCAATAAGTATATAAAGAATGAATGTAAAGAAGAAATCAGCAATGTCTATTAGATTTAGGTACAGTGGGACTCAGAGGTGTAACTATTTAATATGTTGTGCTAAATTTTATTGTCAATTTAATAAACTAGAGACTCCCCTTTCCTGTATGGTACTGGAGTAAAGATGCCCAGAAAATAATTTGCATGAGATTTGGAGGGTAAAATCTCTGTTGTGGTCAGGTAGTGATTAAAGATAGAGAGATGGGTTCTCGTCTATCATCTTGCTTTTCTGCTCTGTGCCCTGCTCTCCTCCCTGACTGTGGGTTGTCTCTGCATTACAACAGCATCCCCACACCCACCGGTGGAATACACAGAGACAACAGATTCCCATAAAACACTGCAGAAGCTCCTCATTTCCAATCTGACTTTGATAACTATATGTAGCTGTCTTTCAGCATGGCTTTGCCTTTGTAGCCCTGCCAGTGCTTCAGAACTGATAACTTGTCTGATTCCACAGCTTCTCCACCCAACACTTCCTACATTTGCATAGGCTGTTTCTATAATAAATACTTTCCCCCATAATATTCATTTGAGAGTTTTTGTTTCCCTGACAAAAAGTCATAGCCGATATGTTATTGTTTGGTGGTTTACATTATGTTGCAGTGTCAAAATTAGCACAATTAGTAACCTAAGACAACATGTGATTGAGAGCAACACTCAATGATATTTTATAAAAGATAATATTGGGAGAAGTTAATAAGGTTTTGAATATTCATGGAAGACTGAAAGAAGAAAGTGATAATTTAGTTGGACATTTAATAATAAATAGAGTGGAGAGATAGAGGCCAAAGATGGCATTTTGGGAGTAGAAAAAAATTATCAAAGACGTAAAATGAGTAATTAACAAAGAATATGCATAATAAGGATGCAAAAAGAAAGATATGATTACATTTTGTGTTATATTTGGGAAGAATATAAAATAGTTTAGGTAGAAACAATAGATAAGGTAAGGGGGCTCTGAATTAGGAAAATCACTAAAGGACTTTTTAATAGGTTCCTTTGTAGAGGGCAGGGTGTGTTATCAGTATAATGGATTTTGCAGTTCATATAGACTATTTCCAACTGCCTCAGAGACAGAAGGTTTCCTGAAAATTTGGATCATCTCTGTGAGTTCCTCCTTGTCTCTATTAAAGAAATCCATTCCAGCAGCCTATTTACAAAGTTCCTTTTGTAACAAATAAGGGATATAATATGTACACCTTAAGGTATGTATACATCTCTCTGTTAAAATATTTTTTTGTTGTTTTGGCCTTTCAGGTCTGCGGTCCTTGATTCTCCCCTGCTGAGATCTCCATTCTTATCTCTACCTTCATCTGCATCATATTTTGCCTTGTCATTTATGATATTTTACACAAAATTTGGCACCTCAGATTATACTCATCTCCTAGTTTGATCAGATATTAAGTATGCTGGAAAATATATATAGATATAGGTATAAATACAGATAGACATAGATGATAGATATATAAACATCTATATTGTTATTTTAAAATTCTTTTGCATTATTTTCATTGGAACAGTTATTGCTATATTTATTTAGCCACATTCAACTGAAAAGGAAAATATAATTCTTTAATCTTATTTTGTTCTCATAAGTATTTGTTTCCTGAAACCCACATACTGTATTATTCATATCTTAATTCTTCAGTGTTACATAGTCCACTGTATAACTGTTATTAGATATTGGCCTCATCTGGAAGCATTAATGGAGTCTTACGTGTACTTTGTGAGTTACACTTTATAGTAAGCAATGAAATTTAGAGGTTTTTGTGTTTTGTTTTGTTTTCTTTTCTTTTAGAATTAGATAGATCGAACCTATACTTTTAGCATTTCTCTTAGGACATTTAGTCAATCTATTTTCTTACAGTGCACTGTTAGAGTAGCTTTCTACCTGATCTACAGTATAACCACTTGTAATTTCTATTCCTGATATTTTCACAATTACTGGGGATATTTACGGCTCCCATTTTCCATTCCCCATTTTCTACTATCAGCAAAGTATATTATAAACTCATGTTGTGTAATATCCAGTGTATATCCAATATATATTTAAGAGAAGTATTCATGGAATACTTATATATGTTGAACTCTCATGAAAATTTTATTTAAAATATAACCATCTGTAAAATCAATACATTTTTCATATTTCAGATATCTTTTTGTACCTGTATCAACATTTGATAGTAACTTTTCTCTTTCCAAATATGATTCAGGACACATGTTTTGATCATGCTTAATTTATGACAATCATTTATAATTATTATTGTCATTAGAGTGCTCACATTTTTCCCACCTGTCTAAAGAATAGCTTTAAAATAGTTTGACTTTTACTTAAGTACTACTTGGACATTTGGAAATGCTTGATTTTCTGGTAATAATGAGCATTACACCTTCGTCTGGATTTGTCTATATGCGGAAGGTGTGATATCAGCTTAAGATTCTTTTGTTTATTAAAGGAAAATAGTATTGGAAACCAAGTCTGGTAATAAAACTGTAATATTCTACATGTAAAGTGGTGGTAGCCATGATCACACATTGTTAGACACTTAGGACTGGAAAAAATGACTCATATAAAGCTCATGATTCATAATTTTAATTTTAATTTGATCTTAATATTATTTATTCCTATTTGTTTAATATAGAATTTAATTCATCATAAAAATTTTTTGTATATGTTAATCACATAATTAAAATGTAATATTCTTCTAGATATTATAAAGTTTTATTTAGTAATAATACTTTTACTATACTTATAATATTGTTAAATACAAAGAACTATGATAGTTATAGATCATCTATACTATTTTGGATATATGAACAATAAGATGTGATAAGGTACAAAAAAATTTTCCAATATATCCAGTTATTTCCTGAGAATGAACAAATATTTTGCATTACTTTTTCTTTCCATAAAAATATAAGTATATATATATTCTTACATATTCCTGTTATGTGTATATGTGTGTGTGTATGTGTGTGTGTGTGTGTGCATATGTGTGTATATATCCTGTCTTTTTAGTCTAGTGGTAAAGTGTGCTTTTTAAAAAAATAAATAAATAAATAAAAATAAATAAATAAAATTTAAAGACTCCAAGAATTCAGCTTCTACCAAGAAAGCACAGGCGGGTGGCTTCCTGTGTCAGTCAGTGCTGCTATGGATCTGCCCCACTATCCAACTCTGGCCTGGTTCCCTGGACCAGCCTGTGAGGCTTGGGAGCTTCAAAGGGGGACTGAGAGACAGGGAAAGGAAATATGTGAAAGAAAAACTCTTTTCAACACCTCTATCTCTTTTGACACTTCCTCAGACTTTGAGGGTTTTAGTCTGTGATTTTATTAAAAGAGATTATTTTCTAGTATTTTCATAAGGATTACATAGCAAATTGAATCATTATAAATAAATGTATCAAATACTATTCTGCAATAGCAGGATGCTTCTAGGCAAAAAGATCTGGATAATGATATTTTTTCCCAAAAACAAAGAAAATTTTTCACTTCCTAGAGAATGCACCTATATAGCATTATTCTTCAACTTCATACATCAAAAAACAGCTTTGTAGTTCTCATCATATTGGTTTTGTTTATGTAAAAACATTCATAACAATTCATGTTCACTTATATGTGTTTGTATAATTATATATAATGTTCCTGCATTTGTTTTTTTATGAGGAAATAGATATAACTTGGAATTTTATAATTGCTTTAAAAAGTTTATTTCCTATCTAAAATAATTTTCCACTGATGCTTTGAACGTCTTTCTTAAAATCATATAATCAAACTTTCATATTTTTAAATTCACACATTATATTTTATCAACCTAAATTGCTATGAATAGAAAATCTTACTTTGCTAAGTAGTAACTGGAACTAAAGAATTCATACCATTGAACTATTCTAGAGTATAACCATACCTCTAATTTGTAATTCAATTAACTATTTTTAGAAGACAAGAGCATTTAATATGTATTTTGGGAAAGTTGTGAATGTAGCTGCCAGCAACATCCTGGCCTTTCTGTTGTACTAGGCCTTCTTTATAAGGTTTTAAGTGGGTTCATACTATTAATAGTGCCTGAAGTTGCCCAATACCAGACTTTTCATCAGCATGTTCTAGTACTCTTTTGGTGCATTATAATGTCTTTAATATTTATAAGGTATGTAAAATTGTATTAGTACCAAACTCAATTCTTTGTGTTTCTACCGTTGTTTCAACTTTCAGAAGCTTCTTTCAGGAGGCTACACTTATGAAAAATTTGTCATATTGGAAGCTTATTCTTAAAACTCAACTTTATGATTGATTATACTAAAATTTCAATAGAATATATTTTTTTAGCATAGAAGCACATATAACATGAATATATTTTATCTAGCACTATGAAACTTAATTTTTAAGAGTATTTTTAGAAATTAACCATGATTTAATTTCACATTTATCATTTAGAGTTTCTTGTCAATGCACAATATTTTTATTAGACTTTGTGTCAAAAAAAAAAAAAAGCACCTTATATTTTCTTCTCCAAACTCAGAATTCAGACAATAACTCATTTATTCATTTATGCCAAGTTCCATGTCTGTGTCATAATTTGTGATAGTTTCTAGGTACAGAGTTTTCATCAAATTATGAAATTCCCCTCATGGAATATATAGAATTCGGGGAAAGATTGACATAAAAAATATTACTCAATTTAGCATATAATTATCATGGATTGATTTCTATGAAAGTGAATTACATAGTTCTATGAAGGATGTAATCTCTAGAGCTATAAAGAAGCAAGGATTGGAAAACTTCCTGAGGACTCAAGTAAAATAGATTACATGGCTATATGTATTTGATACAGCAACTAGTAAGTCAATATGAACTTGCTCTAAGATACAAGAAAAGCTTTAAGTACCATGGCTTAGTTTTTAACAAAACAATGATAGTATTATCTGATAATCACCAATTATAGTAGATAAATCAAGTACATCATTCATTCATTCATTTATTCACCAAACCATTATTGAGAATTCACAGTGTGTAGATAGCATACAAATACTGAGACATCAGATGAAAAGGTCTTGCCTCTTTACATCTCTGATCTTACATCTATGAGCTGCTCGATTCATAATTAAATGAATGTAAGGCAATGTGACATATAATAGGATAATAATGGAGGAAAACATCACCATCTTACTTGAGAGATTTATTGTTTAATTGATTACTTTTCTTCTGGAAACGGGTGAAAATATTACCTGCTGAGCCTCCTCAGATGAATGGAAGTGACCCTTTAAGATAATAAGTGCCAGAGTCATGCAATTAGACTTGTACATTTATCACAGAGTACCTGGAATGGGAAGGAGAAGGAACGTGGTCGCATAGGTGTCTTACTGTAATTAATATTGTAGTGGTTAGGAGTGCGGTCACTGGGGTCAGAGCTGAGGCAAGTCTCAATACTTTTCTTTGTAATCTAAGGGAAAGTTATTTCGATTCTCAAAAAGTAGTTTTTTCACTGTAAAATGGGAGCATAATAAAGTTTTTTTCATATAATTTTTGGAAATTTAAATGAGATAATTTCAATGAGATTAGCACAGTGTTTAAACTGTGACTAGTGGTTGTTATTAATATTAATATTTTCAAACACTATATTCTGTTCATTTCAAGAGTCAATTTGAGATAATAAGAGATCCTGATTTTTTAATCTAATATTTTGGACTCTGTTTACATATTCAAACTAATTTTTAAAATTCTGAATTCAGTAAACAATTTATTAAATACTAAATACCCTCCCAATTAATAAAAGATTTGCCTGAATTAAATTGCCTTTTAATAGAATGGGTAATCACAGGTATACCTGAACAAAATCATTGATTTAAACTGAAGGGAACAAACAAACAAGACAAACAAAAACTCACAGACACAGACAACAATTTAGCTGTTATCAGAGGGAAAGTGGGTGTAAAGGGGGTCAAATACATGGCGATGAAGGATTTGACACACAATGCAATATACAGATCATGCATTATTAAACTGTACACTTGAAACATATAATTTTATTAAACAATGTCACCCCAACAAATTTAATAAAATAAAATAAAATATTAATGTTAATTAATAAAGTGAAGCAAGGTTCATAAACTCTTTAATCAATATATGTTTTATTTTATTTTATTTTAAGATTTGGCAAGCATGTGTGTGCATGGAAATAGAGCCATGTAGGAATTTATTTACCCAATCTTCTATATTGTTCATTTCCCACCCTACCCCCTGCCTCATTTTGACATTGACTTCTCGGCAAGATGGTTGCAATCAATAGCTAAGAGGCTTGTATAAATTTAGTGCAATGCAACGATCTCAATATACAGATTCTTATCCATAGCCAGAAATTTGAAGGTAACTGTGTCACAGCAAGTGAAACATTCGTTTATAACACAGCGATGCACATCAATCTCTTTTTAAATAGCCAACAGTAACCATTAAAAGCAGCATGCAGTCATTCTCTGAAATTCTCTTCGGACACAAAAGTGCCTTGGTTTCTACTAACATATATCTCCTAATTATATTCTAGTACTGTAGGTTATACATCAATGCACTTAATTTCTTTTTTGATTTTTAAATCAGGTAATCAAGGTCTAATTTACTAATGATTCCTAAATGCCTTTTTTATTTATGGTTTGGGGCTATTTGTATGGCAGTCATTTAGCAAATTAATGTAGATGAAAAGCAATAATTTTACAGATGTTTGTTGAAATCATGCTGTCATCCCATACTTAAAATGCTAATCTATTGACTTCTATTCATTATAGATGAGCTCCACTTACTTTGTAACATTAGTATTTTATAACCTGGGGTGTTTAAAAGTAGGCTGAAAGTCAAATTTTTAACCATCCCACTCAGAATGTATTTTTGAAGGATAAATGTATTTTATTCTTTATTACTTTAAAACTATTTCTTCCTAAGCAGCTGTTAAATAATCTATGATTACCTCTTTGCACACTGTCCAATACTGACTAGGTGTTTTATATTAATTTGTTTTACAAGTGACAGAAATCTGACTGGGATCAGGAAGATGAGCTTCCTATTGACTGACAAATCCTCAGAGGGTTCATCAGTCACACCAGGTGAAGAGCAAATAAGTAGTGGAACCCAGAAAAGATTAGGATAAGGACTGAATGTCACCAGAATCTCTCTGTCTCTGGTTAGAATTTTTCTGTGTAAATCAGGTTTATTCCCTCTCCTTTCCCTAACCACCCCCACTTTTAGGAAGTGACTTATTAGCCCAGGTTAGATCAAATAAAAACCTCCAGACCAATCAAATGGTAGAAGGGTGTAAGATGACATAAAATACTGTTGTTAACGCAGGAGCACTGAGATGGGTGGAAATGCAGGTAGGGCATTCTTCCTAGAATGGCTGTGCTGCCAGAAAATTCACAGCACTCAATTAAAGTGAGGGACTAAATGTCTGGAGAAGATTTCATTTTCACATGTGATGTTTGAAATACAAATGTCTCAGAATGATGCAGTGCTTTTAGTTTGAAAATAAATTTTATTATTTTAAAACTAACATGAGATAAATATTATTAAAATGAATTGCCTGTATACTTTCTGTCAGGCATTATCATATATATTCCAAAGTGTATATGTATGTACATATACATATACTTCTATAATTTTATATTTATACTTCTATAACTGTAATAAGGAAATAAATTTAAACCAGTACTTTTTTGGTGCTTTAAATTAGCTACTTGAATTTTTGGTTTTACTTAGAATGTGTAATATATTTATGTTGTCTTTAATTAATTGCATTTACCTTTATATTCTTAAGTCTGCCCATCTTGAGTTTGGATAACTGAGACTAGGTAGATCAACATGGGGGGAGATGGTGAAGATGATGAATTTAGTAGCCAAGTAAAGTGAATATAATTTTAATTTTAAAGTTAGGGGAAAATCCTTATCTCATTCCTTTTGACCATTTGAATATCATTGTCTGCTTAACATTTGTTTATTTCTTTTCAGACAAACATAGACAAATCCCTGCAGTAACTCAAAACCATCTTAATTGGTCTCTCCACTCTCTCTTTTTTTTTCTGACTAAATTTTCTTTTTTCTTTTTTTTCTTTTTTTGTTACGCCTATAGCACCCAGTCTTCCTAGTGGTCTTCCATTCAAGTACTAACCAGGCCTGACCCTTTAGCTTCCAAGATCAGATGAGATCGGGCATGTTCAGGGTGGCATAGCCATAGATTAACTAAATTTTCTGAAGCTCCTGTTGGTACAAGTTACCCTATCTCAATGCTGAAGACTTTAGCAATTTTAAACAGAGTTTAAGTTAAAACACAGAACTCATTAGCTTGACTTTATATAACTCATATAAACTTGTTTCTTGTCTATAGTTTCAACTATATTATACATTACTCCTTAAAACTGTTTTTCTCCAAGTGTACAATTCACATTATTGATTCTGTAAAATGTGATAATGCCCAGTGGTTATAACTCTCACTCTGTTGTTAGACAGTCCAGAGTTCAAATCAGGCTTGGGCTTATTAACTGAAAACCTTGCCAATTTATTTTACTGTTCTATTCCCTTTCTCCTTTATATTGGAAATACCAAAAGCATTTACTTGATAAGGAAGTAAGGATTAAAAAGAACAATCAGGCAAAATGCTGAGCACAGTGTTGGTGGCTTCTCCTCCATTTTTTCTTTTTCCTGTTCTTCCTCTTCCTCTTCTTCTCTTATTATTTTCTTCTTTTCCTGTTTGTTCATTACATATTTGCTGACTTCTACTGAGAAAAATCGTACAGTAGAATGAATTAGTACCTCTTAAAATTCATTATAAGAAATCTCTTCCCGAAATAGTAATTACACATTTTTTTTATCCTTAATAATTCTGCATTCCTTCTGAATCTTCCACTCTTAGTGATTGATGTGCACACATAATACTGAGGAAGCAGAGTTCTATAAATGTTACATTTCCAAATCTAGATGAATAAGCAAACCAAAGCCATATCTATACATGTACTTGTTACCTGTTTAAATGGAGAAAATTTTCCTCCTCCTGGAAAGTTTTTCAATAGGAAATTATCTTGATTTAATTTTTAAATCCTTGCAGTGCAATAAATATATGGGCAAATACTTGAGTAACTTAGAATTCTTTAATTTCATGAGTATGTATGTACACATCACTATTTTGAATAGTAAAATCAACATTATTTTAGCTCATTTCTTCCACATGCACACCCAGGATTTTCATTTTCCTTTAATGATTTTGAACAATATTAATGACACTCTCTTAGGAGTCACACCTGTATTTACAAATAAGTCTGCTCCCATCTTTCTCTGCTATATGGCCTTGGCATATTCCCAGTATAAATTTCTATTGAGACTATGCCGTTTTCTCTTAATCTTCATGGTCTCTTCAGTGCTTGGTTACTGCTTATCCGCTACTCTTAGACAGCTGTTGCCTACTAAGGGAGATTTGCCTGACAGTTCACAGATGCAAAATCTTGGATGTGCCAAGCACCATTCATTTCCATTTAGTCCCTACTTCGACTCATTCATGCTATGTTCTAAAAGAAAACTGTAAGAAAACGTCTCACATATGTATTATACATTGTCATCTGGACACAACACACCATTGTTTGTACTTTACTTGCCATATGTTCCCGACAGCTTTTCTGGATAAAACATAGAGCTATTTCTTTAGACTTCCCTTTCTGCACTCATTCCTTCACAGTATGGGGATCACATTTCTCTCACATTCTTGAATCCGTGTGCGTCTGCACAAAATTTACTTTCGAAAGTCTAAAAGTTTCTGATATTGAGTTTTCTGAATTTCAAGAGATTAAGCTAAGACCTTACTACATGTGGGAAAACTAGTTTCAGTAAATGATTTATTATTATGACACAGAAGGTGAAGATTTAAGTAAATATTGCTTAAATATTTTGTTTAAAATGTAAATTTGTTCAGCATTATTATATTTACAAAAATAGTTACTAGATTTTAGTATGATACGTTATCAATTTCAAGCTATTTTTTTTAAGTAGACTTTATTTTTCTAGAGCAGTTTTAGTTTTGCAGCAAAATCCTTTCCCCAAATATGCAAGTCCCCTGCTATCAACATCCCACCAGAATGGCACATTTCTCACAAATAATGAACCTACATTGACACATCATTATCAACCAAAGTACATGGTTTACTTAGTTCCCTCTAAGTGTTTATATTCTTTGGATATTTACAAATGTATAACAACATATATCTATATACCATTATTGTATCAAACAGACTATTTTCTCTTCCTTAAAAACCCTGTTTTTACCTCCTTCTCCCCAGCTCGTGGCAAATCCTGATCCTTTTACTGTCTCTATAGTTTCACCATCTCCAGAATGTCATAGAATTGAAATTATACCTTCTTAGAGTGGCTTCTTTCATTTAGTAATATATATATATTTATGTTTCCTTTATTTTCATGACTTGATAGCTCATTTCTTTTTAGTATCGAATAATATTTCTTTGTGTTTATTTATTCATTCACATACTAAAGGACAATTTTTGTTGCTTCCGAGTTTTGGAAATTATGAGTAAAGCTTCTATGAATGTCCATATGTAGGGTTTTTTTTAAAATATATATTTAAACATAAATTTCAACTCATTTGGATAAATGCCAAGGAGTGTGATTACTGGATCACATGGTAAGAGTATGTTTACTTTTGTAAGAAACTGCCAAACTGTTTTCCAAAGTGGCTATACCATTCTGCATTCTCACCAGCACTTAATGAAAATTCTTGTTGCTCAACATCCTCATCAATCTTTGGTGCTGTCAATGTTGTGGATTTTTGTTCTACTAGGTACATAATAGTATCTCATTTTAATTTGCATCTTTCTAATGACATAGGATGCTGAATACCTTTTCAAATGCTTCTTTCCCATCTGCATATCTTCTTTGGTGATGTGCCTGTTCAGGTCTTTTGTTGATTTTTAATCAAGTTGTAAAAATTTATTTTTTAGAAATAGAGATATTAATGATATAGTTTTCTATTACCTTTGATGCTACAATGTAATAAATGTGATTTGTGATAACACATTACAGAGGTTAGAAAAAACAGCAGGTTATTGCAAATACTGGAGAAACAGTATTCATTATTACCATAATTTATTATTACAAAAATAGTATCTTTATTCATTCATTAATTTTTGTTGGATATTGTTGACCCCAGGAAGAATATACCTGCCAAGAAAAACTTCTTGTGGTTGATCAGGCCCAATTTCATAGCCAGATTCTAGCAACCATTGTTTACAGAGGCCTCTCATGCACCCTGCATTTCAGTGAAAAGCCACAGACTGGGTTGCCAAGCCTCATGCACTGTACTCTGAAGTCTGAGTTGACCAGAATAAGAGAGCTGCTAGACTTGAAATTCTATCAATAGGACGTATACATTCCCTATTCAGTTGGAGCTGTGCAGCTATATCCGCATTTACATTTTCACTGACCAATCAGAGTGGCTCTATTCTGGCCAATCAGGATGATGCTATTTGCATCAGTCACACTATGAGGATTTGAAGTCTTTATTTGTGTAGAAATGGGCCACTTGGGGTATGGTGAGGAACTTCTCTCCACTGTAAGTCAACCTCCCCTCTGTCTCAGTGGAGCTCATTTCATTCATTTCCATCAAATACTGTCTTTCCCCAGCCAGAGCTGTAACACTAGAGCTGTAGTGGGAGCTATAACACAGGAGTGGTGTGGCGCTGTCTCACTGGAATGGAGCTGTCTTACTAGAGCTGAATTGTGACCCCAGAGCTATAATACTGGAGCTGTAACACCAGAACCTCCTCGCCTGGGCCTCCTTGTTTAGGCTGACTGGCAGAGCTGTTCCACACCCATGCTGTTTTACAAATGAGATGTCTCACAGCTGAACTATTCCTCAGCCAAGTTGTTTCACAATTGAGCTATTTTCACTGAATAATTTTCCCCCACCCCACACACACTTTATGGCATCCCTAATTGGGGATCCTTGTTGGTGTTGAATTGGCAGTGACAGCCTTTGGTTGACAATATCTACTATGTGCAGTCTTAGTTTGTGTCAGCAGTAACAGATGGTGAAAAGATTAGTATATAATTTTAGTTAGTTAATTGCACTGTGGAGAAAAATAAAGCAAAATACAGAGATAGATAGTGATGGGAATGTGTCATTTTAGACAGCATAATTAGTAAATGTATAACTAAAGACATGTCTTTGGAATAAAGAAATGTTAGCTAGAATAAGATATATCTAGATATATGGAAAAGCATTTTCTAGGAAAATGAAATAGTAAGTGCAAAAGTCCTGTGGTAGAACAATATTTGGTATGAATTATAAGATAAGCAAAGAGTTCAGTGTGATTAGAAAGCAGTGTGTTAGAAATTCATCAGTGATCAGATTACGTGCAGCCTGTATATGTTAAGATAATTCGATTATATTTTAAATGTAATGAAAGTGGAGGATTTTGTACAAGAAAACGTAATGAGATGTACAATTTTTTAAGAGTTGTTTTGGCTGCTGTATGCAGCATTTACTGTTGGGGTCTAAAGGTGGAAAAAATGGATAACTTAGGAAAAAGTTAGAGTAGACCAGAATACGTATGATGGTAGCTTATGCAAGAGTGGTTGCGATGTTGGTGACAATGTTTAGATTTGAGATGTGCATGTTATTTGGTTAAAATGATTTGCAGATGTTTAGTTTTAGGGTGCAAGGATAAAAAATAAGTATGAGATAAGCGTAAGAACCTTCCCTGAAAAACTGGGTAATATTATATTGTTGCTTACTGAGTTGAGAACATTGAGAGAGGAGCAGCATTGAAGTGAGAAAGGAGCCAAAGTTAGATTTTGCAAATACTAAGCTTGAGTCATCTCATTAGTATTCAAGTGGAAATGTCAAGAAGGCATTAGATGCTAGATTTTAAAGTCAAGTTTGGGGTTAGACTTAAAAGTCATTGGGTTGGATGATATTGTCCAGGAATTACTTAGATGCTTTGTTGTAATTTCAATATTGAAAGGTGGAGAACATGATAAAACGTCTAACAAAGTATCCTGACAAGGTGATTTGTAAACTAACCCACCCCAGAACAAAAAAAAAGGAAAGAAAAAATCTAGAATAGAGTGTGGGGAGAGTGATGAGTCAGATTTGATTTCCTAATGCTTTCACTTTGGTTTACTCTTAAACCAGGAAACATTTAGTGTAGAGGAAATACAAAACAAGAATATAAGTCAGTGGTTGCAGGATCTCACTAGTGATGCTCTGATTCTTCATTATGATGCATGTGTATTCAGAAAGGGCACAGTCTGGGGAGAATGAGAAACTTCTCAGGTTGGAAGAGCCAAGGAACCAGAAGCTCTGGATTTTATAGGGTTAGGCAAGAAGCAGAGTTACATCAGCACCTAAGGACAAAACTCATAACAAGAAGGGAGTTACACAGGGTTGTACAGTTACACATTTCTATATTTCTGTGATCTCTTTCACATGAAGCTGTGGGATTTCCTGTCAAGGCATGCCATTAGTGGCCACTGAAAAGAATAAAATTCAGGAATATATGGTTTCCCAGACACCAAGAAGAATATTTTTAAAAAATATATGATTGAATCTCCCAAGGCATGTGGGATGTACATTTGACCATTTAAGTTGGCAAACTGGAGGAAAATATTAGAGATCTTGTGAATTCACAATACTTCCACCACTTAATAGAAAAATTCTTCATTAATAAACTAACATCAAACCCATATCACACATTTGCGTACATGTATTTGCACAGACTTTAAAACTCTGCTGGAATGAATTAACTTTTGAAAGAAACTACATAGAAAATGATGCTGATACTAGTAAAATTTATCAAATTATAGAAAATAATTAATTAATTAATATTTACTTTGACATAAATTATTAGCCATTAATTATCAAACATAAAATTAATTCAATTATAAAGTGATTTTGGAGGAAAGGTAGAATAATTAAGCATAAAATAGTAAATCCAAGTAACCTTCATCTTGGAGATAAGAAACAAATTTTCAAGTAAAAATGTGTTTTTACTCTAAACGGTAAACACAGTATTTTATATTTAGTTGGGACTAATACCAAAATAATATAACACACTTCTCTGTACTATGGGCTCTAATAATAGATCAATCAACCCATAACCAAGTTGCTAATTATGGTACATTTGTGGCAGAATAAAATGAACATTTTAATTGCTTAACTCTAATTTGTTTTAATGATTCAAACAAATATTTTAATTAAACAACCTTAAATACATGATGAAACCAAACTCAATGAAAGTTAATTGCAAAAATAATGTGATAAAATTAAAGTGCTTGTATTAAATTAGAATATGTCCAAAGAAGATATATAGCTTTGTTGTTACAAAGTAAAACTGATATTATAATGACATTATGGCCTTTTTAGATACTGTGGGGCTTTAAAAAAACAAATAAAGTCTTATCAAAGGCAAATGAATAATAAATATCTAAAATGCTCTTTAAATTATAGCAAGTAGCTACACACAAAAGTCTCTTATACATCTGTAAGAGATTTGTACAAATTTCAGATCAAACACTCAGAGTTCTATTAGGTTTTTTATTGATGTATATACCAAATGTCTAGAACAGTTCCTGGCACATAATAATAGTACTTAATAAAAATACATAGATTAATAAAATTAAATATTTTAAACACTCAATAAATATGAAATAAAATAAACTTCTACACTCTCAATGACTTATCTTTGCATCTTTTAAATAGTTTTTTGATCTCTCTGTTTAGAACTTCAAAGTAACTGATACTAAATAAAAGTATTTCAAAGAATATTATTCCAAAAACTTAAATACCGTTGTTACTGGAGAGTCGGGTCCTGTCCTGACACATTGTCCAGGTTCTTGATGTTTTGAACAAAGAATTGAGCAAGACACCAAAATACAGTAGAAAAGAAAAGTTTTATTAGAAAAGAAAGTACACTTCCAGACATGGAAACAGGACTGAGCAAGAGAAGCTTGGCTCAAAAGTCCTGGTAACAAAGACTTCAGGGTTTTTATCCTCTTTTTGCTCTGTGTAGTTGCTTTTCTTAGAGGAGTGGGCTTCCTTGATTGACCACTAAGATCGACAGGACTCAGAAATTCATCATTTTGCTTTCTGCGCATGTTTGTTCCCAGAATTCAGTCTGTTATAATGATATTAATGAACTTCCGTGCATATGGATCATATTATAATGTTGATATAATGAGATTCAGGTGAGTTGAAGGTCATTGGGATCTTCATTGCACAGGCAAGTGACTGGCTTAAAATGGTACCTAAATCTCTGCCTACTGGTTTCTTTGGATGAGTAAAAAAAAAATGCCTTCTGGCTTGCTTAATTGAGGGCGGATTAGGGAGGACCCCTTCTGAGACAGGATGACCTCAGTGTCTTTGCAGGCAGACCCAAAACCCCTTTACTAACTTTCCTGCCTACCTCTTGTCTAAGAGCCATGAACTCCCTTATTAGTATGAATGTTGAGACATGGGATACAGTTTAAACTGTTTGCTCTATAAGAATCATATAACACTAGTTTATAGGAGTCTTCTCCAGTAATACTTGGTGGTCAACATCTCAAAGAAAGTGTTTGTGATTTATATTTAAAATAAAATTAAGAACCTCTGTGTTACTATCAGTTTTATGTTACTCAAAATAAATTAGTTTGAGGTTGATCTTCAATTTGAAATGTATAAATGCATTTAGATATATATTTAATATATGTTAATATAAACAAAGGTATTATATACATATTTATTTATATTACATATTGATGTTTTAATATATGTATTTATATTTATATTCTTAATGATTATTGTGTAGCCATAAATCACTTCATTTTTAAAATTAGCAACATTGCACAGTAAGTAGGAGGTATCTGAAAGGGACTCCTATCAGAGTCCACAATCCTAACAAAATGTGAGGCCTCAGAAGAAAAGACATCAGTTAAGACGCATTTAACTGTTATAAAACATATTTATTTTCCAAGTGTTCTACGATGTATTCGTATTACTTTCTTCACCTGAAAAAAAATATTCATTAAAATTTAAATTTCAAACAAAACTGAAATTTATGGCTATAGCAGGAAAACTGTTATGACTGCACTAGAAAGTTCTAATTTATAGTCAAATATTTTTACAAGTGATTTTTTTGTTCACATAATTTACTCATTTATATTCTTTTGAAAACATAGCAAAACTTTCCTTTTATAACTCAGGAGGTTAAATAAAAAATTAGGCACTCTGGATATCTACTTCTCACACAACTATGTTTAGAAAAAAGGGAACTGTCATTAGAGCTATTAATTATATGATATTAATATGTTAAATTTGTAACTATATCAGTTATATTAATTCATATATTGTGCCACAATCAATAAATGCATTGTCACCAGAAATTAAAAATAGTAACTTCCCAAATTTTCATTTGAGTAGGCAGTCTAAACATTTACAATGATAAATCTTTTGTTTCTTCTAGTTCATATAGCTGGCTCCACCTACCTCTGATGCCACCAACTGTTCTTTACCTTATTTATTCTTTACGCAGTTGTCAGGGAGAGTTGTAGTTGTAAGAGATTTATAGATTTCTCTTTTAGAAATTCTTTAATGTCACTGTTTACATCCTTTTTAAATACATTAACATGAGATTTATGGCCTAATATTTATTCTGGTCCTTATCTCATGTTATTCCCTGCTTTAACCCTAGAAACATCCTTGTTCAGCACCATATCAACAATTTATACTTTTTCATAACTTATAATCTTATATCTCCACCATTTTTAAAATGCTACCACTTCAATAAATATGACATTTTCTTCATTTACATAGGAGTTAATAAATGTCCTTTTCCCCTTTAAAATTTAGCTGGTGTCACCTTTTCCTCAAAACATACTTAAATTCCCCAAGATGTCTTAGATACTATTTTTAATTTGCCTATAAATGCTTATATGTAATTTTTATACATCTTTTACATTTATTCTATTAATAATGTAATAAATCTTAATGTGTGTTTGTTTTCTGATATCTAATATGTGATTTACCAACAGAATCATCAAAATATTTGCTGTTACTGAATAGAAAAGTAAAAGACAAAATCTTTCAAAGAATAAGCTTTGTAAGGCAAGAAAGAATTATAACAAAGATATAAAAGGGGCTTGGATGAAAATAGCGAGTAACCTATGGAAACATTCTGAATAAAATTAAATCTAAAAATAAAATAAAAACAATGGTAATTTCCTAATTATTAACCAATCTGAAAATTCAGAGAATTGACACATCTTTAAAGCTGAACCATGAAATAAGAAAATAATAAGTTGCAATAAGAAAATAGTATACATTTTTTATGATTAATTTCTTCTCTTTTCACAGAGTCTCTAATGTATCGTCTGTTGAAGTAAATAAAACACTTTGCTTTGAATATGTCCCGTAAGGGAAAGCATCCCTTCGAATTAAGCTTATAGAACTAGGTACACATTTAAATTAGCTAGGAGATGTAGCAGCTTTAAACACAGTGACATAAACCAATGTTTTTTATTTTATCAAGTAACATTAAATTTAGAATGTGAGTGTACTTGTTAATTGGAACATAGATGAAGATAAAATTTTGTTATTAACATAATAGTGAAAAATCCTTCTATTTTGAATGTCTTTTCAAAAATTAAGTGTTTGCAGTTGTGATAATTTAATTATGGGTGTTTTGGCTTCCTTATACAAATCATGAATACTCTTCCAGAAAACGAGCCAACTCTATGGATGTGTGAATTCCCACATGTCCTAGAGTGCAATTAACTCTACTTCTAACCAAGCTGTGGCACCTGCAGACAATGAAGAAATCTGTTACAAGAACTATTTCCATAGCATGAATATGCAAGCGCCAGAATTAGTGTAATTCATTCAGCTGTAGATTATCTAGACTCTAGCCACAATACATTTTATGGCCATGTGTCAGTTCACTGACAGCTTCATAAATCCTGCTCAATAAACATTAAGTGTTTTCTTTTATCATCTAGCAAATAGAGAAGCCTGGGGAAAGTTTTCTAGGCTAGAGCTATGTAGTTTTGCATTTTTACAAGTGAAACAATTCTAATCTAAAGCTGGAGGTAGTATGTAGCAGTATATATTTTCAATGTTTGACAGGAATTATTTGGAACAACAAACTTCTAGTGGGAGATAAACTACTCCTTAAGAAATAAAAGTAGTGCTTTTTTTCCCCCTAAAATATAAATTTGAAGTCTAGATCATAATAACAATGTATATGCTATAACAGATAAAATAGATGAAAATAGGCATTAGCATACTTGATTTAAAGATTAGCTATCTTGGTTCATTTTTAGCTCAGGATGTTAAAACTGTTTTCCTGAGAACTACTACTTTTTTTTCCCAAAGGCTTAATTGAGTGAATATTTTAAATTAATATCCTAAAAATAGATGTGAATTGATTTTCTGTTCATAAATACCTCAACATCAAATATAATTGAGTCTCCTCCATTAATTTCTTCCAACTTTATTAATGAACCTTGACACTACTTTCTCTCACTGTGAGGAAGCCACACAAATACTTGCTCTCTCATGGATTTATAATTGTTAGTTTCTTGCACTGCTTAGTCTGCAAATATGGGAACACTTAACTGAGTTCTTTTTGTCTTTCTTCAGATCTTTGTGTTTTATACAATGTCTCTGTGCTTTTATTCATCCATCACATAACCCTTTTTTGTGAGTATATACAAGATAATTTAAGTCTTACTTGTCCATTCGATTCTCAGAAAAAAACCTATAAATTACAAAAGTGAATGGGGGTAGGGAAACATAGTCTTCTACTAATCCCTTGGGGCTCCCTCATCAATTACACTATCTTTTTCTTGGTCCTATTTTTAAAATAAAGCAGCACTTTCCCAAGTTACAGAGACATACACCGATTCCTAACATGATGGAAACTATTATGAAAAGCAAGTTGCAGGTGAGGGGAGATAAATATATCTCCACTGCTTCATGACTCCTCTTTCCACTTGTGTACCACCCGGGACTATAAGGTTTAGCAAGAATGAATTTTGGAGTGTGGAAATGAGAATTTTAATGCTAGTTTGACTTAAATGGTCTCTCTCTGAAAGCCCCATGAGAAAGTATTGGACCCACAGACTTACATTTTATGAACGGATAATGTAAGACAATTAGTACAATTAAACTAAATCAATCTAATGGACCATGATGGCCATTTCTAGAAAAAATTTTGCAAGTACCCACTACAATCAGAATTCACACTAATACATATGTGTTAAGTAAGTGCACCTAGCGGATGATTTTACAGGAAGGAAAATGCCAGTTAAACTTCTAGCTTTAGATTTGATAGGAGCATTTAACAACAATCAGTGAAAGTAAGGTGAATTCTATCAGGATTCTATAGATACAAGTAAACAAAACTGGTTAATACAAGCAAAAAAAAAAAAAAGAATTACTAGAAGAATATGAATAAACTCAGGATGAGAGGGACCAGGGCAACTTAATACACAATGAAAAGGTCTATAAAGAAGAAACAGCAAACCGACAAAATAAAATTGCAGTCATCATGTTGAAGAGAACCTGAAGTTAGATAAACAAAAGAGATTTGCTTCACAGAAAACAAGAAAATTTCCCCAAAACTCTGCTTTGGAAAGTACAGTCCAAGTGAACTCTGAAGCTCTAAAGGATGAGTAAATAAGAATAAAATAAAAAAACATCGATAACACTTGGGTTTTTTTGTAAAGATTCTGCCATTTAGGACACTGCAGTCAATTTAGATAATATAAATTTGAAAATAACCCTGGAAGGAAACATAAAATATTAAAAATTCTGATGGGATTAATATTCTAAAATAAAGTAAATGAAGACATTGGAATAGTATGAAAGAACCCAGATGATTAAAAGTAAAATAATTCACAAAGTATTACTAAAATGACACAACAAAATTTAAGAAGAAAATCTAAAAGCAAAGTAAATATTTAATAATTGGCATGGCAGGCAAACACAAAGCATATTTGGAAATTAGTAGTAACAAGTGCATTGCGCAAAAGGGTAATTCTTAAAGAAAATCAATATGCATTATAAAAATAAACAATTCAAACACCCACATCAAGACACATTTTAATTAAATTGTAAAAAGTTAAAGATAAGGACTGAATATTAAAAGCAACATGAGAAAAAAAAACTTGTTATGTACAAGGGAATCCCCATAAGTCCATCAGCAAATTTTTAGTAGAAACTGCAGGCCAAAGCAAGTTGCATGATATATTCAGTTCTGAAAGAAAGAAAAAATATTTCCAATCAATAATACTTTTCCTGGCAAAGCTATGATTCAGAATTAAGGAGATATAGAGTTTTCCAGGCAGTCAAAAGCTAATGGAGTTCTTCACCACTAAATCAACCTTACAAGAAATGGTAAAGGGATTTCTTTAAGCTGAAAAGAAAGGGTGCTAATTAGTAAGAAAAAGAAAACATATGAAAGGATAAATCTTACTGGAAAAGTAAATATATAGTAAACACAGTGAATTCATTACTTTGAAAGCTAGTATGAAAATAAAAAGACCAAATTAGTAAAAATAACTATGATTATAATAATTAGTTAAGAAAACAGACAAGACAGAAAGATGTAAAATGTAGCATCGAAAACAAAATGTGCCGGGAGAGTAAAACCGTTGGGCTTAAAATGGGATCAAACTTAGGTAACCAACTTAACGTGCACTGTTATAGATATAAAGAAAATGGAACATAAGCATATTACTAAAAAAAAAAATTCTTAAACTACTTAAAAAGAGAGCAAGAGAAGAAGAGTAAACAGAAGAAATACAAACCAACTAGACACCAGTTAATGAAATGGCAATAGTATATGCCTCTCAATACTTGCTTTAAAATGTAAATGAAATAAATTTCCAATCAAAAGACATAATGACTGAATAGACAAAAAACAAGACCTAACTATAGTTGCCCACAAGAGACTCACTTCGGATGTAAGAACATACACAGAATAAAAAGGAAAAGCAAGTGTTTCCTCTAAGATTAGGAACAAGACTAGAGTGCCCACTCTTAACACTTTCATTTAACATAGTATGGGAAGTCTTAGCCAGAGCAATTAAGCGAGAAAATAAAAGTCATCTAGATTGGAAAGGAAGAAGTAAAACTTAAAAAGGAAGAAGTAAAAAAACTGTCACTATTTGCAGGTGACATGATATATATAGAAAATCCTAAAAACTAAGAAAACTGTCAGAACTAATAAACATTCGATAGGTTGCAGGATAGAAAATGAATAGAAATAAATTTGTGTACTTCTATGCACTAATAAACTATCAGAAAGAGAAATAAACAATCCCATTTACAATTGGTCAAAACAATAAAATTGGTAGAAAAAATTAACAAAGGAGGTGAAATATTATACACACACACACAGCACATAAAAATATGACATTAATAAAACAAACTTAAAAGACAGAAATAAATGGAAAATATTCCATGCTCTGTAGGTTGGAAGAATCAAGATGTTAAAATGGCCATGCTATGCAAAGCAAGCTAACGATTCATGCAATTACTGTCTAAATTCTAATGACATTTTTTTTTTACATAAATAAAACAAAATGATCAATTTTCTATGGAACCAACAACAACAACAAAAAACCCTAATTGCCAAAGCAATCTTGAGAAAGAACAAAGCTAGAAGCATTATACTCTAATTTCAAACTATATTAAAAAGAGTAATTAAAACCATGTGGTATTGGCATAAAAATAGACACATAGATCAATGGAATGAAAAAGAGAATCAAGAAACTCAGTAGCAAAAATAAGATAAAATTTAAAAAAAATATGATTTGAAAAGGGTAAAAATCTGAACAGAAAATTTTCTAAAGATGATATACAGATTCTTGTAGACATCTTTAATCAACAGCAAAAATTAAAATTAAAACGACAATGAGATATCACTTCATACCTGTTAGAATGGCTATTTTCAAAAAGACAAGAAATAATTTTGTCAAAGCTGTGGATAAAGGGGAAACTTTATTCAGTGTTAGTAGGACATAAATTGGTGCAGCTGCTATGCAAAATATTATGGAGTTTTCTCAAAAAATTAAAAATAGAAATACCATACCATCTAGCAATTCCAGTTCTGGATGTTTATCCAAAGAGAATGAAAACACTAACTTGAAAAGATATGAACCATCATGTTCACTGCAGCATTATTTACATACACACACACACACACACACACACACAAACATGGTATATGTATACAATGGAATATTATTCAACCATAAAAAATAATGAAATATTGCCATTTGCAACAGCATGGATAGACCTCAAGGGCATTGTACTAAGTCAAATAAGTCAAACAGAGAAAGACAAATACCATATGATCTCTTTGGAAGGTAAAAAAGAAAAAAATCCAATCTTCCTAAACTCTCGTTATTTTTTTTTTAATTTGTCATTTTAATAAACTACAAATACTATCTCATATGGTTAAAAAATAAGCAATTCAAATACAAATAAGTGATATGAAAGGGAGTTTGCAGG
The DNA here is from genome assembly GCA_003508835.1 of Eonycteris spelaea. Classification (NCBI taxonomy): domain Eukaryota; kingdom Metazoa; phylum Chordata; class Mammalia; order Chiroptera; family Pteropodidae; genus Eonycteris; species Eonycteris spelaea. Next base: position 10,566,704 of record PUFA01000018.1, on the reverse strand, counting down.
AAGAGAAAGATGAAAAAAACACATAAAAAATATCAACTTTCATTAACAAACACATGGGGTCTGAGACAAATGTGATGAACTGTTTCCCTCATCAGATAGGCAAAGAAGTAAATAATTGATTATAAGACATGAGAATATATAAACACACATTTTAGAGATGATTTGAAGATAACTATAAAAATTAAAAGTACATTCATGACAACGAATAATATCTGCTCCTAAAAGTTTATCTTAAATATATTTGCAAACTGTATATAGTTTCCAAATATGTTTACTGTTAATTTGATTTTAACAGAAAAAAAAAAAACAGTAGAAACAAACTAATTACACAACACAATAATTATAATGGATTCATTCATGTGTTTGTACACATATCAGACCTTTAAAAATGCTATCCAAATATATGGTTTTCTTTGAAAACTGAGTTTGGAAGAAGAGACTTGGTATGCACTTTTGGGGATGTTTTCTTTCTTAAAAATATAATTCACAGTAGTTTCTTGTTATTTGCTGGTGATACATTTCAAGACCTCAATTGGATACTTAAACCAAAGATAGTACTAAATCCCATGTATACTGTGTGTTTTTTTTCTATACTTATATAAAGTTTCATTTATAAATTAGGCACAGTAAGAGATTAATTATGATAACTAAATAGAACAATCGAAACATACTATAATCAAAGTTACATTAGTGTAGCCACTCTCAAAGTATATTTTTATACTGTATTCAGCTTTTCATTTAAGAACTTTGCAGCTTATCTTTGGCATATCTGAATTGCCAGCATCACTACGTTTGCATTTTGGGGCCATTATTAAGTAAAATAAGTTTTACTTCAACACAAGCACTGATACTGCAATAGTTGATCTAATAACTGAGATGTCTGCTAAGTGACTAACAAACAAGCTGTAGAGTGTATACAGCATAGATATGCTAGATAAAGAGATGATTCACATCCCAGATGGATGGAGCCAAAGAGCGACAAATTTCATCATGATACTCAGACATGTGCAATTTATTTCTGGAATTTTCCATTTAATATTTTCTGACTGCTATTGACATGGTAACTGAAACCTTGGAAAGTGAAACTGCAGATTAAAGCACATTATTGTATTATAAAATTCAATGAAAAATAATGTTTTATATTCTCAATAAATTTTAAGTATATAAATATATACTTAATATAAATAAGTATAGATGTATTTTAATATAATATAAATATTTGGTATAAATGTGTATGTGTGTATATATATGTATATATACATATATATACACACACATTTTAATATATATAATATAATATAAATATTTGTATTTTAATATAATATAAATATTTGGTATAAAGTGTGGTGTGTATATATATGTATATATACATATATACACACATATATACACACGCATATATAATATATATATATATATATATATATATACATACACACACACACACACAGTAAGGTAAAAACCTAAAACAAATAGAAAATGGCTGAAAGGCATACATAAATAAAAGAAAAAAATATTCAAGATTTTTCCTATAAGATAAGAGAGTTAAAATAATAATATAACTATCAAGCTTAGGAAAAACAGGGAGGTGGTCAGGATAGTTTAAAAATCCTAAATTCTCATTTTTTATATTATAGAGTCAATAGATATCATCCGTAGACATTATATATAGAGTTTTAGAGTTTAAACATCAGACAAAATAAAACTAAATACATTTGAAGGTAATTGCCTTTGAGAAATGGCCTTGGAAGTGAAGAGGTGTGTTTTAGGAGCCTGTTTCTCTAGATCACAAGCTCTTGGGTATATGCTATTTTGATATTATTTTTTAATAAAAAAAAAATTCCCACACCTCTAAGTCTGCCTGACTCCTTTCTAAGGTTTAGTTATTTCTGCTTCTATGTATACTTCCCAAATCTATCCGTGTCCTTACCATTGTCTTGGACACTTGCTTGCATTTGTTAATGCAATATGGGAGAAAAGAATATGTTTTAATATATATATATATGTATATATGTATATATATACACACACACATATATATACACACATATATATACACACAAATATATATATACATATTACATAAGCGTGTATAAGTGTATATAAAAATAATATTTCTAGAAGAAAATAAAAAATAAACATTGATTGATGAAAGACCAGAATAACATTTTATTTAATAAATCATTTACTTTTCGATGCGGTCTTACTGCCTTTTAAATACACTTGTGCAAAATTAAGTAAATTAAGCAAAATAATAAATAAAATATGGCTTTATCTAATAATTTATCATATTCCTCTAACATTATTTATTAGCTTTAAATTTGTTATATCATTTTCAAACAATTACTATATAAATATTAAAATCTTCCCATTTTAAACTCGATCATTTTTCTGAAACCATATTGTAGCTCTATAAAGGAAAAGGAAAAATATATGGTTTCCCAGTCTAGTTTGTTCTTTAATCACACAACACAACCTCAAGCATAAAGCATAAATAAGTGTGAGTACATTTTAAATCTGCAATTTAAGGATAAAGTAACAGGGAAATGGATATGAATATCATGGGAATGGGGATATGTGGCAATTTTCCTTTACTTCAAGCTCTGAGTTTGTTAGCAAAGAGAAAATCCATTAGCAGAGTATAAAGCATGATACTCCCTTCTTCATTTGACAGATGAAGAAAGTGCTTATCAAGAATTCACAGACATTCAATATTTCATTCCCAGTGCTTTCATATTCAGTACCTATTCTTTAATTAAACCAAGTATCTTTCTTAGCAAATCTTATTTTAAACTTCATAGGATTCCAAAACATCAATCAGTAAAACACATTATTTACATTTGCCTCTAAGTCTTTAAGAAGGCCTGCAAACAAAAGGAGTTTCAAAAGGTTCTGTGAGCCAAGAAGGTGAGGCTTCTTATAAAATTACCTGTGAAATTATGTAAAATACAAAATGACATTCTTAACGAGTAGAAGTTCTGATCCATTATTGTGTTTGTAAGATATATTGTAGCATTGCCTACTTTGCTATATCAATGTGTAAATCTTCATTATTTCGTATTTCATGTATCTAATCTTCAGCATATACATTTACAATGATAAATTATGTATATAACGTCTTTAGTTATATTTCAGATGGTCATAGTTTGTGTCCTCTACACACTATAGGGAATAGTGCATATTTCTTTTAGTGAATACTGATTTTCCCTGACCTATATGATATTGTTTTGAATTGCTAAAACATATATTTGTAATTCAGAAATAATTTATATATAAAAGGAAGCACGTATAATGTATGTAGAAAGAATGGAAAAGTTATGTAAGAAACAATCCTGAATCAACAATCAAAAAAGAAAGAAAATATTACTTTGGTATATGCTGTGATGCACTGTCAGAATTCCTCCTTGGAAACACAAGCATTTACAACCCCAGCTGACTGCTCACAACTAGGTCCCTCCTCAGCATTTCCTGGGAAAATGACTGGTTGATTTGAGGTACAGCAGTCCAGACCACTTGCAGAATTTCAAGACAACTCTGAATGTAATCAGTGGACTTGATTATTTGAATCCCAAATGTCTACATTTTGTTTCTGCATTGGTTACACACCTGACTATAAATCAACAAAGTTTTGATTTTAAGCAGACAAATCTTTTTTGAAGAAGTAAATCTGTTTAAAATTTACTCAGGTATTTACCATTTCTGCTGCTATTCATTTCTTTTGGTAGGTTGAAATTTCTATCAGGAGTTATTTTCCTTTTATTAAAATTTATTTTAATGCAGATTTCCTGGCAATTAATTTTTTCAAAACTTGTTTTTTTCTTAAAAAGTTTATTTTGGGCTTCATTGTATTATAACCATTGAAATTTAGTTGAAATATAATAAACTACACATGTTTAAATTGCATGATTTGACTGATTTTGACATACATGTAGACATGTCAAACTGTCACCACAATTAATATACAATGAGCATTACCATCCACCCCAAAAGTTTTCTTGTAGATTTTTTCAGTCCCTGGATGGTTGTAAGATAGTCTCTACGTTACTTGTCCCTGCACTTTAGGTCACATTTTCTAAAATTTGACATGAATAGAATTATGCATAGTACTGTTGTTACTTGGCTTCTTAGCACAATGATATTTGGATTTATTCATACGTTGAGTGTATTGGTTAGTTGACTTTTTCTGTTTCGCTATTGCTGAGTAATATTCTATTATATAGATATTCCACAGTTTGTTAATGTATGCCACTGTTCATTAGTTAATGGTTATTTGAGTTGTTTCAGTTTTTGCCTATTACACATAATGCTATGTGTGTGTGTACGTGTGTGTGTGTGTGTGTGTATTTTCATTTGGAATTTTAGATGGATAGGTTTTCCTCTACTACTTTATTGATGCTAAGCCAGTACCTCTTGATTTTATTTTTTCATGTTTAGAAGTCAGCCATTATTCTTTTGTTTTCTTAATTTTAATAAAGTTTAAACAGCTTAGTATCAGTGTGTGCATCTTAGAATTTAGTCAAAGACTTATGGAAACATCTATAAAGTTTTCTGAAACTCTCCTTTTGTACAAGTCCTTATCTAATATTTTGCCACTAAGAGCAGGTGCCCCAGTATCTGTGAATTCTAAATCTGTCCTCTCAGCACAATGAGACTATTCTGCCCTACATGGACTATCTTAATTCTAGGGTCTGGTAAACATCTCAATATTATATGTATATACTTCTGATTATTAATGAGGTTGAATACATATTATCTTATAAAGCATTTCACATAAATATTTCCTATAAAATAGGGTATGTAATGTATAGCATGGTGACTGTAGCAGATAATACCATATTCTATATTTGAGAGTTGTTAAGAGAGTAGATCTTAAAAGTTCTCATCCAAAAAGTGTTTTATATTTTCTGTTGTATAATTTTATTTCACTTTTCCTTGTTTGTGCTTTGTCACTTTAAATTTATTTGGAGCTCTTTATACATTTGGATTAAAATCCTTTACTTTCATAAATGTTTAAGTACTTTTTAAACTTTGGGTGTATTTTTACTCTCTTTTGGCTTATGCAGTTGATTCTCACCTACCTCCACCCCATGTTGAAAATGACCTAGCTTTAAGCTTCCCTAATACTTATTGCCAATATTTTATTTTTTAAAGAGAAAATACACAGTTTATTTTTGGGAAATATTGCTGAATTTGGGGAGAAACAAAGAAAGAAAATTTATTTTTAGGTCTATAAAAAGTCACAATCTAAGATTTCTATTTGTGATGTACATTGGTTTAAAACGTTTAATCTTACCCAAATAAGTTGAATATCTGTTGGATGACTCAAAATAAAAATACATTTATGGTAGATTTCATTTAAAATAAGAAATGTGTTTAACCACTTACTCGTTTAGCTTATAGTTCAAATGCAAAAAGATGTGTAAGAGTTTATTGCTTATAATCATTCATAAGAATCAAATTTTCCCTAAAAGAAATTCTGCCAAATTTATAATTTACCACAAAAAGGAGTATAGCACAGAAGGCAATTGCGTATTATGTCTGTCCTTACTATATTCTGTAGGGATATATCCTCTACCTCCTTTTCAGAATCATACACTAATGGACCATATACAATGACTAGAAACTAACACATGAAGTGAAAACTTTCTTGAAATTCTTAGTAAATATATTTTAGTGAAATATTGAATCAACTTAATTTTTGATTAGATAATATGTTGAAAGAAAGTAGTATTACCTGAACATTCCAGACAAAAAGATAAGGATAAAAGAGATGATTTACTACATATTCATTATACAGTGATAAAAACAATTTTCAGAATTTACATAGAAAACTAATACTACTACTAGAGACACTCTCCATTTTGAATCAGTTCCTAGAATTGTTCATGTTGTGATACAATTATGTCACTGCTATGCGCATTTCCATTTGGCCTGCTATGCCACTGCTTCAGTCACTGCTTTCAATTTCAAACAACAGGTGTGATCAGCAGAAAATGGGAAAGTGAATCAGTGGGGACCCTATTTTGTTTCCAAACAAAACACTTTAGTAACTGATTTGGAAGACCCATCTTATTTACTATAGTTCCACTTGACCTGTTTCACACTTTAAGTTCTTTTGAGCATTTACACATTTATATTTTACATTTACATTTGCCTCTTTACTAAACAAATATCAAAACTATAGACGTACATTACAGAAATAAAATAAGATGAAATAGTATGAATTGTATTTATCTGAGATGCTACTAAAATAATGATCTTAATAAATTTAACTGCATTTTCCCAATTGTTCTATTCAAAAAAGTCTATCTAATCCCACATTCTGACAGTAAACTGTATTAACTCTATCTTGAAAAATATATTACAAATATGACTGCTTCTCACCATCTAAACCTCTGCTATGCTTGTATAAGCCACCATTATCTCTCACAGACTGTTTAATGAGGCTTTTACTTGGTTTCTCATTTCCTAACTTGCTGTCCTACAGCCTGTTTTCCACAGAGCAGCCAATGTGATTCTTTTAAACTGTACATCAAAGAATCTTATTCTGCTGTTTAAAATTATCTAATAGCTTCTCATCTCTCTCAGAATAAAATTCAAAGTTTCTAAATGACCTGCACCTTGCTGCCTCACTGGCATTTCTAACCACTGTCCCATTCAGATCACTCTATTCCAGCCACACTGGCCTCTTTTTTGTTCCTTGAATGTGCCAAGTTTACTCCTAGTCAGGCCCTTCGCATGAGTCATGTGTCTCTTCTTTGTGGAAAGCTTTTCCACGGGCATCCACAGAGTGCACTCCCTAGCTTTACTCCAATATTTGCTATCATTTCATTTTCCATACTGATTCTCAGCTCCATTTTACTTCATTACAATTATCACCACCTAAAACATTACATCTCTATTTGTTTATTCTCTTCCTGTCCCCTTCTTTCAACCACTAAGAATAAGCTCCACGAAAACTAAGATTTTTTTCTGTTTTGTTTAGAATTGTATCTATAATAGCAAGAACAGTACTTGACATATACTAGCCATTCAATGAATGTATGAATTCCTTAATGAAATCATATGTGGATGTATTTATTCAGAAATAAGAGCTATTTTAAGAATGCTTCCTATGTATTAACTTGTATTTAGTTTAGCCAATGTCAAGTGTTCATTATTTTCCCTAGTTGATCAATAAGTGTAAGCATTTACCTGCATTAGGAAGGGGCCCACCTGGGGATAGGATTTTATGAAGGCTCCAAAAGACCAAGTTTAAGTAAGACAATTCTGTTCCATTATGAAGGAAAAGTTAAAATAAAGATAGACATTTTAAGCTAAATAAAAACATTATTTGATATTACAGTCATCTATAGAAAACAGCTAATTATTTCATCGGACTTTTGCAAATTAAATATAAGATATCCAATAAAAAGATATGCATAAAACAGTACTCTGGGAAGAAATTGTATTTAATATCAGATATTGCGTTCAGGTTCCAAATTCTCCTTCATGCCAGTGTGATCTTGGTCAAGTTACTTAAATGCTCTGAATCTCAATTGAATCAAGTATACAATATGAATTTATTACTATTTCTTATTCGTCTTATAAGCAATAAATAAAATGTGATATATGATTCTGTTCATATTCTATGAATTCTTATGTTCATTCTTATAAGAATTATAGTTCAATATTATTAGTGGCATAAATTATCTTGGTAAATATACTTCTTGTGACTCATTCACAGGGTCTACCAGAATAGCAATGCGGAATTTGCTATTGTTTATTCTTATCTTATATTAGATATTCTTGTATTAACATTGTCTCAAGATCTCTTCTTTAGAATATCTTACAAAACTCACTAAAATTCAGTCACAGACAAGCGACTTATTTTAACTAGCTTATTTTTTTAAAGGTGCCAGATTTATGTAACTCTAAGCATTTTCTTTGTTACTGTGAAAATACTTTGAAAAAGCAGTGGATTACTTATGAAAGACATCTAATTATTATGTCAGAATTGTCTAAAATTTTCTACACTTACATAAATCTCTCCATTTCTAAGGTTAACACACTCCAGTTGTTTGTCACTATCCAGTGGGCCAAAAGTAGTACTTTTAGGTAAATCAATTGATGATTGGCCACATAGTATTTGTCAGTTCCTATTATAAAGAGAAGCAAGAATTTTATTATCTCTCTCCATATATTTAAAAAATTTTGAGGTTATGATTGACAACTACCATATTTTCAGGTACGAAATATTATTCACAATATACTTTATATTTTGTTTTATATTTAGCGTGATAAAATTCTATCTGCTTTAAATGTGCTAAACTCTACTATGTGAAAATTGTGGCTATCTTTATTTTTAGTTTTATACAACTATTTGCTTCTTAAAATTGTACATGTTTAATATTTTCAAAAATTCATTGCTGCAAATAATTATTTAGATACTAAGGTTCATATTTTATAGTAAACAATAATTTATTTATGATAAATTTTATTAGACAGTTTATTAGATTGTTGTTATCTCCTGCATATACATAAAAATAAAATTACATGAAAAATTACTAACTGATAAAAGTTTGTTTTAAATTGTGGATTATAGTCATATGTTTTTCAATATATTTGTTGCTTTTGTATAAATATATATGTAAACAATAAATGATGATAATAGTGTAGGGAAATGTATAGTTGTTAAGAAAGGAGACTTTGCATAATCTAAGTTCATGCTTAGTGTTTAACTCATTAATATAATTAAAATAAAAACAAATTGTGTTGTTTAATTTCCATGTATTGGTGTATTTTCTATATTTTCTTCTGTTATTGATTTCTATTATATATCATTGTGGTCAGAAAAAATAATTTTGTTTGATTTTAATTTTCTTAAATTTGCTAGACTTGTTTTTTGGTCTAACATATGATCTATCTATCCTAGAAAATTATTTGTGTGCACTTGAGAAGAATGCCTATTTTACTGCTGTTGAATGAAATGTTATTTATATGTATATGTCTGTTAGGTCCTTTTGATCATACTGTTGTTCAATTTTGCCATTTCCTTATTAATTTTTTTTTGATGATCTGGTCATTGTTGAGAGTAAGGTACTATGGTCTCTAGCTATCATATTGCTGTTATCTTTTTAATTCTCTTAGTATTTCTTTTATATATTTAGGTATTCCTATGTTGGGCAAAAATTTACAATTGTTATATCTTTTTGATGGAATGACTTTTCTATTATTATATAATGACCTTTATGTCTCTTGTTAGTTTTTGATGTAAAGTCCATTTTGGGTATATAATTATAGGTACCCATTCCCTTCTTTTGGGTTCCATCTGCATAAAATACCTTTTTCTATACCTTCCCATTTAGCCTATATGTGTCTTAAACCTGAAGTAAGTCTTTTTGTAGGTAACACATAATTAGTTTTGTTTTTTATTCAGCCACTCATTCCATGCTTTTGATTGTAGATTAATTTACACAGAAAGTAACTAGTGTACATAAAAATTTATTAATGGATCTTGTTAATTGTGTTGTTTGTTTTGTTCCCTCCTTCCTTTCTTGTTGTGTTCCTTTTTGAAATGATGTTTTTTGATTCCTTTCTCTTTATCTTGTGCAACTACTACAGGCTTTAACATTATTATTATTTGGCAACTTGAAGTTTCTTATAGATATGACAGCCTATTTTAAGCTGATACAACTTAACTTCAATTGCATACAAAAAAAATCTACTTTTGATTTTCCCTCCTCATACTTTGTGTATGTATTTTTATATTGTGTATCCATTAATAAAGTGTTGTAGTTATAGCAATTTTAATACTCTGTCCTTTAACATTTATACTAGGTTTAAGTGATTAACACTCCACCAAGAACAATACTGGAGTATTTTGATTTTGACTATAAACTAACCTTTGTCTATAAACCTATTAAACTTACTAGTATGACTATAAACATACTGGTATATTTTATATTTTTAAATATTGGCATGTTTCTGATTAAGATCATTTTATTTCCACTTGAATAACTCATTTGAAGATGTCTTGTAAAGCAGGTCTAGTGATGATGAACCTCTCAGTTTTTATCCTTATTTATTTCTGAAGGATAATTTACTCGATAAAGTATTTTTACCTGGCATTTTGTTTGTTCTTTCTTTCAGCACTTTGAATGTGTCATCCCATTCCGTCCTGGCCTTCAAACTCTCCGCTGATTCATCTGCTGATAGAATTATGACAGTTCCTTTCTTAGAGACAAGTTTCTTCTGCTGCTTTCAAAATTCTCTTTATCTTTGATTTTTTAAAATTGTATTATAATGTGCCTTGTATAAGTTCACTTTGCATTGAATTTGTATGTTGACATGAATTTTGTAAACTTGGCTGTCCAAATTTTTCTCATGTTTTGTTTTGAAAAATTATTAACCTTTAAATAATTTTTCTGCCTCTTTCTACCTCTTTTTGTACTCTCTCCTCTCTCTGACTACAAATTTTTTTCTTAACGGTGTCTCATAAGTTGCGTAGGCTTTCTTTAGACTTTTTATTATTTTTTCTATTTGCTGTCTAATGGATAATTTCAAATGATCTGTGCACTAATTCTTTTTTCTGATTAGTCCAGTCTGCTATTAAAGCTATCTGTTGAATTCTTCAGTGCAGTCATTGTATTCTTCAGCAGCAAATTTTCAACTTGGTTCTATTTTATGTTTGTTGTTGTTTTTGTTGAACTTCTTGTTTTGTTCTTGTATTATTTTCCTAATTTTGTTAAATGATTTATCTGTGTTCTTTTGCAGCTCTCTGTGAGCATTTTTAGAAAAAAATATTTTAAATTCTCAGACAATTTATGTCTATATTTTATTTATTTATTTATTTTGAATCAGGTACTGGAGATTTACAGTGTCCTTTGATGGTGTCTTGTTTCCCTGACTTTTCAAGATTGCTATAGCCTTTGCAAAGGTTGAAGGCACCCAGACCCTTCTGAGACCCCAAGTCTAGTGATGCATGGCACTAAGTAAGAGGGCATGTGGTAGTTTTGGATCTGGAGAAGCATGATGCTCATTGACTCAGGCCACTGGGATTCATGCCATTGACAATTCACGCCCTTAGGGAGTGCCTCAAGGTGTCTATAGCCATGGAGTGCATGCCAACAGCCAAGGTTCCTGTCGCTTCTATTGTACCTGCAGTTGACCCTGGCTCTTGCTGTTGGCCCTTGCCCTTGCCACTACATGTGAACCAAAACTGATCTCTCTCGTCATCCAGGCATCTGCAGCTAGCTCTCATAGCTGAGTATGTGCATAACACAGGCTCCACCCACCATTAATCTTCCCTGGTCCCTCATCTAGCGCTGGACCTGGAGGCACGGCTGAGGACTCAACGGTCTTTTCAGTTACTGTAGACCGAAGTGTTTACTAAGTACCACACGACTGTTTGTGTTATGGGCCCCAGTGACCTGAGTCAATGAAACATCATACTCTCACAGACTTGGAACCACTACAAGAAGTCATAGTATATTGCAGAGGAGGCTGGTAATGGGAGTTGGGCCAGCAAGATGCAGGTGCACAGCCTCAGGCACTATTTGCTGATGAACCTAACAAGGCATGCTCATGTTCAGAGACAAGTCTAAAGTTAAGCCCACAAGTAGCTGTGAGGGCCCTGGCTGGTGGCATGTACTCCCACAGCTGTAGTGTCTCGTCGCTGGCATACAGAGGCCAGTGACAGGAGCCAGGCCAGTGGCATGTAGGTTCACAGCTCTAGGCTATTCTCTAGTGTCTGCATAGTGATAGGGTCTGCCACTAGGTTCTAGACTGGTGTCTTGCCTTTCTTCTCTCACAGAGGTCAGGGCTGGTTGCCAGTGTGGATCCTAGGCTCTGGCAGGAGGTGAGGGGAGTGAAGAGGGAGAAACTGAGGTGACTGCTACCTGCAAACATGAAAATCTGTGGATGGAAACCCCACTAGTAAAATCTGCAGGGATCCATGATGGTTGTGTTGGCCATTGGTTTCCTAGGCAGTGAAAGCTGCTAGGGTGTCCAGCAGGGCTGGCCTCCAGAACTACAGTTACTCCTGCTGTGTAGACCCTCCTCCTTGTTCCAATACCTCTATACATAAATCAGCTTTTCCAATTTCTGGGTGGGGTAAAGCTGAAACGAGCCTTTAGGGCAGTGCCCCCAGCAGCTGGGGGTGCTGGTTACTCACCCTATTTTTGCTTTCCCAACTCAGAAACTCATTTTAGCTAGGAAATTCCCTCTAGCTATGAGTAATGCAAGCCTGGGGAATAGGATGATGTAGGCAAAATGAGACCGTTGTTTCTTCTTTTTCTTGTGCACTTATTCTTAGGTTTTTTTTTCCATTGTGTTGCTAAAATTTCTTAAGTGGACTCCTTAGCTTTCTCAGAACTATTGTTCATATATAGCTGTCTTATTGTTGATTTTTTTTGTGGAGGGATAGAGGCTGATGTCTCCTACTTTGCTATTTTAGTGACATCCTCAAAAAAATGAAGTTCTTCATAAATGAAAATGTGAGTGGGCATTCCAATTATTTGCATTTAATGCAAAATACTTCTCATTTAGAATACATGTTTTGTAATATTTTATAAACATTCCTCCTCAAACTTCAAATGTACATAAGGAGGAACAAAAACTAACATAATAAAACAACATGATTCTGCACTTTAGAGCCCCTAAAATATACATTAAACTAGATAGTTTAAAATTTTTCTACTTCACAATCATTATGAAATCTCATCATTGTTTGAATCTTAAAGAGATAGCAGTTAGCCATTATGTAGCATATGGGATTGCTATGGAAGTCCATATGCTTTGTAACAGTTGGTGTTCAAATGAAAATGTGCGAAGTCAAATAAAAATGTGGCCCAGACGACAAAACCTAATTACCAGCAGCATCAAACTGCAGGCTTTCTTTCACACTACCTATATCACTTTTTCTGGGGCTTGCTTTACTGTAAGTTCCTTGATAAAATAATTTTTGACAAACTCCCAGATTGTAATAATATAACCACTTTTTTGAGAAAGTAAGCAACAATATTAGAAACAAAACAAATATGAAATAGCAGAACATACTGAGGAATGTATTTGTGTGTGTGTATGTGTGTGTGTGTGTGTGTGTGTGGTGTGTAAGAGAGAGCGCTTGTGAGATGACGGAGTTGAAAAATTGTGAGATAGCTGTTAAGAATGAAAGCAAAGTTGAAAACAGTGCCAAGAAGAGAAATATATTGCTGTTGAAACAGTAATGGACTTGCAGGACAGTGGGAAGAAAACAGTAAATGGAGACAGTAAACAAGCAAATTCAACTGTTAAAAATTAAGAGATAAAATTTTTGTGTGTGTTCATCACCCTCTACTTATTTGTGAGGGTTTTTTCTCATAAATATTTTTTTCATATTTGTATGCGATAACTGTAGCTAAACATTTCATTGTCACCAGTCTGCAAAAGAAGTAAAATTCTATTGCTCTGCCTTGTTTATAGGCATGTATAGGCATTTATTACTTATTCATACGTAGGTATTACTTCTGTTTTATTTAAAGTAAATGAAATTTTATGAAGCCATAAAAATATGTATATATTTATTTTTACTTCAGTTTGTACAGTTGTATTGTAAACATTGTTTCTAATTACCAATGTAAAAGTAATTGCCTTTTTAAATATAAATACTCAATAAAAAGGATATTTGCATATATAATAGCTGAAATTTTTATAGCAATTTGATTTGAAAAACAAAATAAATTTAATAGATATTAAAGGTGTATAAAAAATAAGTCCTCTGAAAAACAGAATTAAATAATGTTAATAAATAAGAAAATTCATCAAAAATTAATAAATATTAATTTGAGTTTTAAAATTTTCATAGTATCTCAGGAAAATTGGCATCTGACCTTCAAAATATATACATATTATTTTAAGGTACATCCAGGTAAAACTATAAAAGATTTTTTTAATTGTCAGGTATATAAATTTTCCATATTAATGTGTATAATATATTTTTTAAGGAAATAAAGCAAGATGAACACTAGTTAGACCTAATATATATATATATATATATCAAACACTATAATTTCACAGGAAGATAAGTGTTTCCATGTTTCCAGGAAACAATAATAAAACATTGATCATCCTTTACTAAGAAAATCTTAATAAGTTACAAAAATGTTTTAAAATTACAGCTAATTATCTTTGGTATCTAAGATAAGAATTGAAATTAATGCCGAAGGTGAAAACCCTAGAAATTGAAAAGCCTAGAAATTAAATATATCAATCAGTACACACGAAAACACACGTTATAGGTTTCAAGATGGACTCAAAACTCAAATTTTTCAATACATACGGGTGGGAGGAATGAGAAAAAAGACTGTAATCAGAATCTAATAGCTATAACTGAAGGACAATCTGTAGCCTTGAATTAATATATTGTTAAATAATACAGAATTAGGATAAATGTGTTAAATGTGTTTTCCTTCCTAAAGAAATTTAAAAATGAATAAAAAATAAATCTACAGAAAATAGAAAAAAACTAATTACATTTAAACTATAAAAGAATTAAAACAGAAGTTAGAAAATGGTGGACAGAAAGAACTGTTTTCTTGGTGGAAGTGTGATGGGGCAAAAATATAATAATATTTAGAAGCAAAGAAAAAAATTTATAAAATTACATGATAAGAAATGATGAAATGGTCATAATCGGTGTCAGAGAACTTAAATGAATAGCTTTGAAAGTAGATGCACAGGGAGGGAAAAGAGAACCGTGTGATTAGGGCATTAAAAGATAAACTGAGATAGATTAAAATTTTTCAAGAGTTTATTTGAACACATTGGTTCAAATCTTTCAATAGCAAACTGAAAATGGTTAGAGCACTTTTCTGACATGAGCTAGAGAAGAGGTTTTTAAGAAACACAGCAAAGAAATTATTTGATTGGTTATTGCTTAAGCAGTTGCCTTATTTGAGAAAATCATGTTGGCTGTTTGTGATTGATTGTTCTTAAATTTCATTTTCTCAGATTTGAGTGTATTGACTCTGACTTAGAGGTTCTGGTTTGCTTTCATAAGCTATCAAGGCATTAGAGCTATCTCAGTCTAATTTAATTACTTAAACAGCCTGGAGCGGGGGCAGTCAGAGTAGATAAGACTTAACATTTATAGTGAACCTTTCTTACCTTTGTATTTGTAAACTGTCTGTTATCACTGTAAGAGTCAACAAAGCAATTAAAAAGCAAATAAAGCACTAATTAAATCATAGGAAATATTCTCCATTTTAAAAACAAATTGTCTTAATTATTGGAAACTGTGAAGCAAATAATTAAATATAAATATACTTTTAAAATGTTTTAGTACTTTCTTCAACTGTGCTAAAGCTTATATAGATAAAATATAGACATAATTCCCAAACAAACTGATATACCAGAACATGTAGGATGGACATACTTGAAATGGTTAGAAGTCTAGGAATTTTTTAAAGTTCCTGTCAACCATGTATTTGACAGTCCAATGATAGCAGATAGTGTGGCCTAGGGATATGTAAATATATCCCTTGTCACTTTTTGCAAACACATAGCAGATTTTAGGTTTGTGACAGTATTAGGCAGCTGGAGTTGTCGATAGCTTTCTGACGAAAATAAAACATGTCCAAGTACATATTTCTTCTATGCCTACTCTATCAAAGTCCAGTGTGTCATACCACGGAGGAAAGATGCTGCATGGCTTTGGATTATGTTCATACCCAAGAGTTTACAGATGTTTGGAATACAGTATTACAGTGAAAAACAAGTAGAGATAGTGTTCTGTTTAAAGAGTATTAACTGCTCCAGTATGAGCCAAGTTTCTTTGAACATCTTATTATTCTCTTTTAGATGAAAGATATGGGAAAGTATAACTAGTGTCCTTTACACATTAGGCAGCAGATATGGTAACATATTGCAATTGTTTTGAGCTTTTTCAAGAATTACCAGAACTCTAAGTCTCAATAACCTCCTTTTTAAAATGAGGATAAAATATAATTATATGTACCTCATGTGGTGGTACTGATAATTAAATGATATAATATATATAGTGCATTTAATAGAGCGGCTGACACATGGTGAGCTTTCAAGAAATGAGCTATGTAGATAAAAGAACACACTCTACCCTAGACTAGCTGAGTTTCTATTCTTGCTTCACCACGTTTGAGCTGTGTCACCATTGCCAATGGTTAACCTTTCATTGACTGCGTTTATTTTTGTGTATTATAGGCACAATAAATGCAAATGCCTACAGGGATTGTTGAAAGAATTAGAGATTACACCCACAAACACAGACACACACACAGAGACCAATTAAAGCAAGGTCTGACATGGAGTAAGTGCTCACTAAATGCTATCTATTGTTATAACTCTAAGTACATTATTAAATTCCCAAAATATATTTTCATGTGTATTTGTTTTAGACCTTTGACTCTTCAGTGCCACAAAAAGCACTCAAACAAGTTTAAATTATTTTCAATTATTGCTAAATTTAAAAATTTAAAATAGTTTTCTATTTTTTTGCTAAAATCTAAATAGTACAGGTATATCTGAGAGATGCTGCAGGTTCAGTTCCAGACCACCACAATAAAGTGAGTATCTCAAGAAAGCAAATCACATAAACTTTTTGGTGTTCCAGTACATATCAAAGTTATGTTCACTCTAGTCTATACTATAGTCTGTTAAGTGTGCAATAACATTATGTCTAAAAAACAATGTACATACATTAATTTAAAAATACTTTATTGCTAAAAATTGCTAACCATCACCTGAGCCGTTAGTGAGTCATAATATTATTCCTGGTGAAGGGTTTTGCTTTGATATCGATGGCTACTGACCGCTCAGGCTGGTGGTTAATGAAAGTTGGGGTAGCTGTGACAATTTCTTAAAATAAGACAACAGTGAAATTTGCCATATTGGTTGACTCTTTCCCTTTCATGAATGATTTCTCTGTGCATGCAATGAAGTTTGATAGCATTTTACCCACAGTAGTGCTTCTTTTAAAACTGAAGTAAATCTTCTAAAACGCTGCCATTATTTTATCTACTAAGTTTATGTAATATTCTAAAGACTTTATTGTCATTTCAATAATCTTCCCAGCAATAGTAATATCAAAGGTCACTGATCATAGGTTAACTTAACAAATATAATAATAATGAAAAAGTTTGAAATATTGTGAGAATTACCAAAGTGTGGCACAGAGATAGAAAGTGAGCAAATGCTATGAGAAAAAGGACATCAATAGACTTGCTCGAGGCAGGGTTGCTATGAACTTTCAATTGGTAAAAATTATAATCTCTGTGAAGCACAAAAAACTATGTAGGTCTATAAATAAAATTAAGACAATTAAAGACGAAAAAATAATAGAGACTTGTAGAAATTAGAAAGATAATGTCTCAAAAAGTTGTAGCTAATATTGCCAATATTTTATTGCGATTATACAAAATAGGGGAATTAAATAGGTAAGTTGCTAAACTATGCTGTCCTTCAGGAATGACTGAATCCCAACTCTCGACGATGGATAAATAAATGATAGATAGATAGATAGATAGATAGATAGATAGATAGATAGATAGATGATAGACTTTTATTGCAGAATATTTATAATAGGAAAATATTAGAAACAAACCGATTTAATAAATATGACATATGCTTAAATATTGAATGCTAAAAGGTAGTAAAAATGACATATCACTATAAAAAAGGACATAAAATGTTTACAAAAATAAATTTGTAATTAAAAAGTTTGGTATATTTATGTGCTAAAAATAATTATTTGCCTTCTTTTGCAAATAGCTTTTGAAAATATGTTGGAAGCAAATTTTCAGATAACATTTGCCTATAAACCATGATTTTAAATGACTAAATAACAATACACTAGACCACATTTAAAAATTATGTTAGTATATTATTACTTTTGAAATCCATTTCACTTTATTATTTTTGAACTACCTGTATGTATCATTAAACTATGAATTATAGCAATTTTATAAACTGTTCACGTGTAAGAACAGTGATTTATATCCAAAAGATCACTTGATAAATGAATAAGTTACAATTTCATTTTTGAGTATTTGAATGAGGTCATTTCACTAAATCTCATGTTTTCTGGGGGGTGGAATGGGTGAGGTGGGAGGGTTTGCTACAGCCTATTATGTTCATGGGTTTAGAAGAGTAAGCTTTTAGCCTGAGCAAGATATTAAGTAATCCAAAATAGAAATACTGCTACACAGACTTTAGAATTTTATGCCTCTAACAATATATATATATATATATTTTTTTATGCAAGGGATATAAGCTTTTCCTGAAATATATACCAAATTTTTTGATCAAAGAAAAATGTTGAAAAATCTTACAAGGTTCATGATTGTGAAGTTGTCTTTTTTCTTTCACCTAGCTAGTTAACAAGAGTTATTGTGTTAATAAATCTGTTTCAACTTATCTTTGACTTGAGACTAGATTAATTGCCCAGCCTCATTTTAGTACTTTGTAGGCACAAGTTAGAACTCTAGATAATGTAATGTAGGCAGAAATAATGTATGCCACTTCATAAAATTCCCCTATGAGTGGTTTTATACTCCTTTCTTTTTTTTTGTCTTGATGTAGATCAGCATGGTAAACTCGGAAAGCACATCTTGAAATGGCTAAAGTACAAGATGAAGGGAGCTGGGTGCTCAGATTACTGCTTGGAGAAAAAACAACCACTGATTAGGAATACCAATTTTGGATTTATTTGAATGAGTGATAAACTTTTATAATTTCTTATTGATTATACATTTTGAGGCTTGTTTGTTACATTTGCTAGATTGGTCTAAACTACCAAAAAATTAGGAAGCATACAAATCCACTTGGTAGATTTCCATTATTTGGTTTTATTTTCTCAATAATTGACATGCAATTATAAATTAATAGCAATTTCTGAAGCTGGCAGTTAGAGAACCACATGAATCTCCCATTTAAATGAATTGCCTTCAGAATTTTGTCAATTCATAACTAAAAAGAATTATCCATTTCATATAAATTGTCCTGTCATGCTGTGACTTTAGAGATATTTTTTAACAAGGCATTGCTTTTGTTTGTTAAGAAAAGCAGCTCTTATTTTATACCCAAGCTAAGGGTTAAAGTTTAGATATCATCTGGAGGAGAAAGTTGTAGAGTTTTAAATGATTAAAAACAGGTCAATGGAAGAAATATGTTTAGTGTTTTTCAGAAGTCTTATATACTAACTTAAATCTGTTGTTTCTCACTTTTAATTGACAATTCAGCATCTGTTCTCCTCTTCCTGTTTTCTAACAAAACTTCAAAGTTTTTACGTAAACTTCCTCTCCCAAACTCAGGTTATACAATTCAGGGTGAGTAGAGACCATACCCTGTAACAAATAGTTTCAAACACAATGCATAATTATAGCAGCTAATTTATTTTATTTTTTTAAAGCACTTAATGTATTCTTGACATGCTCTATAGCAACAAGAGAGTAGGTATTTTTATTGTCACTAAACTAATTGTCTAATGTTAGTTGCTGAACAAAGATTTAAATTGAGGAATCTGGATACTGTATCTTTTACTTTTCATCTTTTCAGTGAACTGACTTTTCAGAATAATGTGGTTACTTTTCACTATCATTTACTTGTTTGTTTTGTTGTTGTCAAGATTTGGACCTCAACACACTTTATATACATAATAATAACGTAAACACCAAAGATCTTTATTTATATGACCATATCAAGATTTATCATATTAGAATATAAAACTTAAAAATAAAACAAATACTTATTAATTATCTTAAATATCAATAACAAATTATCAATGTAAATAGAAATAACATTTTTATGAAAAATCTATATTTTTCAAAACAAAAATTAATGAGAAAAGTGACAGTACTTTATAGTGTTTTCAAATCTCTTCAACATCTGGTTTATTAGAAAACAGCAAGATTCTGAAATCTGTTTCTGTGTTTAGTGTGTTGAATTAAGTTGTTTTATGTATGAAGAAAACATAGCCTCTCTCAAATATGCACTTAGAAAATGAAGGCACATTTGTTAGAGTTTTCGGATACTTGTGATATCATTCTAGGTACCACGAAATTTGATATGGTATTTCTTAAAAATTGGTTAAATATGGAATCTGAAACTGGCAATTATATAATGTTTTATTATATAATCCATTGGTCTTTCTTGTACTTTGAATTGATCTTTTACTCATGTGATTTTGTAACATCATATTTTTGTCCTTTGGGAAATATTAATTCTGGTAGTTATACAGGTCTTTCAAAAGTTCATAAAACTAATGATAAAAAATAAAATAACATCAGTTAACATTACTTCCAATTTTGCAGTACAGTTTTTAATATTCCAGGAGCTTTTAGGTTCATTATAGCAGTTTTTCAATATTTTTCAGTTCAAGTTTTACCATTGGCAACAAGTACTATCATCATTTGCTTCCTTTAAAGTAACACTTTATTTACAAGAAAATGATTCTATAATACCCAAATCTGATTAACAATAGTTTTCTAATGTAAAAATTTATTTCATCAAAACGATTACAATTTCTTTCAGATAAGATAGAGAACAGTAGATCAGTGTTCTTAATGACACTAGAAGTGGAAAAATTATTAAATCATATATTTAAGGCCATCAGCAAGTTGTGGAAGGTGTACTAAAATTTCAGAGATGAAAAATCCAATAACAAATGAAATAATGACAGGTAGACTTCTGTTTCCTAGGAACACTAGCCATTTTTTTTTCTCATGGGTTGAGCACAAAGGCTCAGCGAACAAATAATTTGCTTCTGGGGAAAGTAAAATCTTCAAAGCTCTCAGAGGTTTTGCAAACCTAGAGTGACAAAAATAAGAGTTAAGAGTCTCAAGTACACAAATAGTTGTGGGTTTTTTTTTATTTGTTTGTTTGTTTTGTTGTTACTTTGCTAAATTCTGAGGCTATGCAGAAGGTTAGGTTCAAAGCTTCTGTGCTGGAGAAAATAAATCTAAAAATGAAGTATTTCAACAAAGAAATTAGAATTTTAAATTGTTGAGATGTTAAAAATATTTAGAATGTTTTTAAAAATATCTATACACTAATGGAATCTAGAATTAAAAGTAAATATCTGAAATTATAAACTCAGCAAGTGAATTTAACAATAAATTGAAAATAGCACAAAATGAAGTGTGTTAGTTGGAAGTAAGGTTAATAGAAATATGCTAAAGCAGAGAAGGATAACATGAATGAAAAAAAAAAATCCACCCAGAATAGAGTATAAAATTGTGAGACATATTCCAAAGATCATTAATATAGATATATTTGGAAAATGAACCTAAATGGAAAGATGAAAATGCGGAAAAGATCAGGAGGGTTAATGTTAGAATAAATATACATAAATAATAATGGAAAAACAATAATCATATTGCCTTATAGTATTTAAATATATGTAAAAGTAAAAATATATGACAAAGACCAAATATCAGATAGTAAATACAGTTAAAACTGACAGAATTAAAAATTAAAAATGAATACTTTGTAAGAAATTCATATTAATATGCCTATTAAAAGTTTTCTCACAGAGAAATTTCAACTCTTTATTGGTGAATTCATCCAAATATGTAAGGAAGAGATAATAGTAATTTTTTCAAGATCTTTTAGATAATAGAAAAAAGGGCACTGCTTCCCAATAAATTTTGAGGCTAGCATAATTTTGATAAACTTATCAAGGAAGGGAAAATCTATAATGAGAAGTCACAGACAAATCTTTATTATGAATATTTATTCAAAAATATTAAACAAAATATTATCAAATTTAGTCCAGTGACATATAGAAAGGGTAATACATTAATACTAGGTGCCTTTTTACGTATATTAAAAATTAATTTAGCAGTCTAATAATCAAAGCTCATAATTTACCATGTTAATAAAGGAAAACATACAATGTTCTCAACAGATGCAAGGAAGTGATTTGATAAAAATTTCCACGTTTGTGATAATTGCCTTCGAATTATGAATTGTACATTCTTAATCTGATAAGTACATACATATGTTTTACACAGTCAAAAACCTTAGCAATGGTATTTTAATGATAAAATATCAAATGATTTTTTTAAGTTTGAAATAAGACAGTCTTTTTTATCATCAACTGTATTTAACATTGAATTAAAAGACTTCAAAAGTGCAATAGGAATTAGAAATAAATAAAAGATAAGTGTATAGTGAAGGATAGGTTAAAGTTGTCACTTAAAGATGGAATAACTTTTTATATAGAGATCCAGAAAAATCAACAGATGTTCTACTAGAATTGATAAGTTAATTTATCATATCACTGGGTAAAGAATAAGTGTAAAAATGAATTTTACTTATCCAATTTTTTTTCCAAATGATACAATTTATAATTGTATAAGAAATTTATTGTCTAGGAATAAGTCCGAAATGTATCTCTGTGAAGTCTGTTCTACAAACTATGACTTTATTAAGAAAATAAGTATAAATTAAAAATAAATTGTCTACGGCCATGCTACCCCGAACAAGCCCAAGCTTGTCTAATCTCAGAAGCTAAGCAGGGTTGGGCCTGGTTAGTACTTGAATGGGAGACCACCTAGGAAGACCAGGTGCTGTAGGTGTAAAAAATAAAAATATAAAGGATTGTAAGCTGACAAGGTCCTTGCATCTGTGAGGTCAACCAAAGGTTGCCATGCCATTTTAAAAATAAATGAAGTATAATAATCATGGATCAAAGGAATCAATATTGTTAAGATGTCAGTTCAACAAAAAATAATTTATATGTTGTAGTGCCACTGGGAATCACAAAAGATTGTTATGTATAAATTGATAAGCTTATTGTACAATGAGTATGAAATACAAAGTTCAAGAACAACCAAAGCAATAATGAAAATAAATAAATAAATAGTTGAGATTACAATACCAGAAATCAGGAACTATTTTTAAGATGCAGTAATAAAGACTGTGTTTTGGTGCAATGATAAGTAAATTCACTAATTTATTATATGTGGTTTAGAAATACCCTCTCTTATACCCATTTCTCCCACCCACGCCCATATATTATCAATTGGTTTATTACAAAGTTGATAGTGTAGTTGGGGAATGGATTATTTTTTTAAATAAAAAGTACTGAAGTGTTAGAAGAAGTAAATGGTATCTTTTACCTCACTCTATACACATATATTAATTTCAAGATATTGAAATATATTTGGGAGAAAATATAGAGCATCTCCTTGAGTTTTGAGTAAGCAAAGACTACAGGTATGCAAAAAGCACTATATGTAAAAAAAAAAAAAGTATATTGGACTAGATCAATTTAAGAACTACATTCATCCAAAAGGAACATTGAAATATTAAGCATTCCATACATAGAGTGGACTTAAACATTTGCAAATCACATTTCTTACAAAGTGTTCATATCCAGAATATATTCAGAATATCCCAACTAAGGAAAATACTAGAAAAATGTTCAAAGAACTAAAAAGAATACTAGAAAAATGTGCAAAGAACTAAAAAGAACTTTTTTCAAAACAATACTCAAATGGTCAATAACTAGAGAAAAAAGCATTAAATTTCATTAATCATCAAGAGAACGCAAATTAAAACTCTGACACATTGCCCTACACATACAATAGTCTCTCCTTATCCTTAGTCTTGCTTTTTGTGGTTTCTGTTTCAGGGGTCAATGGTGGTCTGGAAATTTTAAATGGAAAATTCCAGAAATAAACAACTCATCAGCTTTTATTGCACACTGTTCTGAGTATCATGATGAAATCTCACACCATTCAGGACATGAATCATCCCTTTGCCCAGCGTATTTACACTGTGTACGCTATCCATCCCTTAGTCACTTAGTAGCCCTGTCTGTTTTCGATCCACTGCTGCGTATTGCAGTGCTTGTTTTCAACTAGCCCTTAATTTACTTACTAACGGCTCTAATGCACAAGAGTAGTGATGCTGGAAATTCATATATGCTAAAGAGAAGCTGTGAAGTGTATAGGAAAAAGTTTATAGGAAAAAAAATAGTATATCTGGAGTTCAGTGCTATCCATGTTTTCAGACTATCTACTGGCAATATTGGAACATATGCCCTGTAGATAAGAGAGGACTACTGTACTTAAATGGCAAAATGAAAATCATGAAAATAGAAAAAGCAGGCAAGATGTGGAATAAAATAATTCATAATGAGATCAACTAATAAAATAGAACTTTTAAAAAGTACTTTGGTAGTAAACTAGAAATTAGATATTCATGAATACAATTTAAATGAATGACACTAATGAATGCAGGATATTGATTTGTGAAAAATTATATACATCTGTTTGAAGTATGAGATATTTAGAAGAAAAAATATATAAGTCAAAAAATTTATGAATAAACCAGCTATTTATTTATGTTATTTTATGTCACAGTTATAAAATTTCCTTTAGCTTCTTCTGATTTACCATTTTAAGATTCATCACCAATAAAAATGTTTAATGTCAACAAATTTTATTAGATTATATTTCCATCAAAAAAAATTTAATATGAAGGTGTATTGGTTTTAACAAATTTCATCTGAACAATATTTTCTAAACTGTTTAATAGCATGGTAGAACTTTAAAAAGCAATATGAAAGTTCAGGGCTATCCCCATCAAAATTTAAGTGCCATTTTTTTAAAGAAATACAAAAAAAAAATCATATTTTTATGGAATCACAAAAGATCCTGAATTGCCAAAGCAATTCTTAGAAGAAATAAGAAGGCCGGAGCTATCACACTGATTTCAAATTATACTACAAAGCAACAATAATCAAAACAGCATGATATTGGCAGAAAAACAGATGCACAGACCAATGGAACAAAATTGAGATCCTAGAAATAAACTCATATATATACGGACAACTAATTTTCAACAAAAGAGCCAAAAACATACAAAAAAGAAAAGAAAGCCTCTTTAATAAATAGTACTGGGAAAATCAGAAATCCACATGCAAAAGAATGAAACTACACTGCTGTCCGTCACCAAACAGTAATAGTAACTCAAAATGGATCAAAGACCTAAATATAAGATGTGAAACAATAAATTGCATGAAAGAAAACATAGGTAATAAACTCATTGACCTTGGATTTAGAGAGGACTTTATGAATTTGATCTTGAGGCAAAAATAAATGAATGAAACTGTATTAAACTAAAAAGCTTCTGCACAGCAAAAGAAACCATCAACAAGATAAAGGGCAACCAACTGAACAGAAAAAGATATTTGCAAACAACACCTCCTTTAAGGGGCTAATATCCAAAATATAAAAAACACTCATACAACTCAACAATTAAAAAAAAAAAGAAAAAGAACAATATAATTAAAAAATGGGCAGAAGACCAGAACAGATGGTTCTCCCAAGAAGACATAGAAATGGCAACAGACATATGAAAAGATGCTCAACTTCACTAGCTGTTAGAGAAATGCAAATTAAAATCACAATGAGATACCACCTCACACTTGTGAGAGAATGGCTATCATCAACAGAACAAGGGGCACACCCACTATGGAAAACAGTATGGAGATGCCTCAAAAGTCTAAGACTAGAATTACCATATGACCCAGCAATCTCTCTTCTGGGTATTTACCTAAAAATTTGAACACATTTATCTGAAACGATGTATGAACCCCGATGTTCATTGCAGCATTATTCACAGTGGCTAAGACTTGGAAACAACCAAAGTGCTTTAATAGATGATTGGATAAAGAAGATGTGGTCTGTATATACAACAGAATATTACTCGATCATAAGAAAAGATGAAATAACACCATTCGTGACAACATAGATGGATATTGAGATTATCATGCTAAGCAAAATAGGTCAGGTAGAAAAAGCTGAGAACCATATGACTTCACTCATATGTGGGAAATAAAACTGAAAGCAAAAAAGCCAAAAGACAAACAAAGACTCATAGACAGAGATAACAGTTTAGTGGTTATCATAAGGAAGAGAGGGCGAGGGAAAGGTAGATAAGAGTAAAGAGCATCAAATATATGGTGACGGGAGGACATCTAACTTTAGGTGGTAAATACACAGTGTAATATACATATGACATATTATTGAATTGTACTCTTAAACCTACATAATTTTATTAACCAATCACTTCAATAAATTTAATTAAAAAGTATTTAAAGATTCAAAATCTAGAAATCATTATTTTAAATATTAACAAATTGGTTTATGTTTTTAAAATATAATTCGTTTATGTTTTTAAAATATAAAAGCTTTTAGGGAAAAAAGTGACATATACACACAGAATCAGGTCCAAGTTAAAAATAAATAAATAAATATTTTCAAAGAACTGAGCTGATGAAGAAAAATTTTTTAACTGCCTTTTGGTAATGAAGGTCAAATATTTAGCATTACTTTTATTAACATTTTTAAATGTCTCATCTTTGCCAAACTTTATGCTGTGTGTTGAATATATTGATTCATTTACTTATTTATAGAGGAGAAAAGTGAAACACTAAAGTTTGAACTTTTACTTCCAAAATCTTACAATATTGTATGGAGGCTAATAGAAATAAATTCAAGATTAGATTCTTCTTTTGGTAATGTCGAAGAATGTGTGTGTGTGCCTGTGTGTATACTTATATCTGTGTATATATTTGTACATATATGTATGTATACATACATATATATGTATGATTGTAAAAACTCTTGCCTAAAGCACTCCTTGAAATAGTAAAAGAAGGCATAAAAAATTCATGGAAAAGTATGAAATAATTGTTTGAGCCATTATAGTATGATAAATATAACTTACACAATCAATAAGTCCACATTTTTTCCTTAACTATCACTTTTTTAAAAATTAATAATATTTTTATGACTAAATTTATGGCCTAAAAGAAAATCTTTATGGATTATTTTCAGAATTGTAAAATGGGACAACCTTCTAGAAGGCAATAGATAATACATACAAAATATTTTTAAATGTATTTTCTTTTCTCCAGAAATCTTACGTTTACAAACACTGCCTGCTGAAAGAGGCAGATAATGAATGCTTCTTGAAGTTGGATGGAGATAGAGTCAAGAGTGGATAAATGGGTTTATTTTTGCTAAAAAAAAAAATAAATAAATAAATAAGGAAAAAGAAAAAAGAAAAAAGAGAGAGGTAATTATTTTTCTTTGAGCCTAGAGGCAGGATGGGGAGACAAAAAGAATTGAGCATCTGAAACATCTAAAATATCTCTCTTCTGGAGGGGCCTTTTCTTTTTTACTATTTAGAAATTAAGAATAATAAAAAGACAATTTTGCTAGTAGAGACTGTCATCTACTTTGAATATCTGAGTGTGTATATGTGTATTTATGTGTTTTTGAGTGTATTTTGCAAAGCCTCAGATACAAACTATGAAAAAATAATTATAATGCAAAATATGTCAATAGTGTTGTTACCTGAAAGGTTATTCTCTTGCAAAATTCTCTTTTACCCAACGTTCATTGAACAAAGACATGACAACTCATGCCTATG
This sequence comes from Eonycteris spelaea, assembly GCA_003508835.1. Taxonomy (NCBI): domain Eukaryota; kingdom Metazoa; phylum Chordata; class Mammalia; order Chiroptera; family Pteropodidae; genus Eonycteris; species Eonycteris spelaea. Next base: position 10,539,263 of record PUFA01000018.1, on the reverse strand, counting down.
GTCTGCAGGGAGTGATTTTATGTTATGCCTGAATGAAAGAGTACAGACAAAGCCATTTGTCTCTGCTGCCCTGCTGGGTAAAAAGAAGAGACTAATATTCACTATGATATTTATCTTCACTCATGAAGGTTCTTTGAGAACACTTGCCAGAAGTGAGGAATGTCATCCTCTATATTAACTATCTTTTATAAAACACTACTTCAGGGCCATAGTAATCATCAGTAAATGATGATCAGAGTCTTCCAACTGTAGTGAGGAACAAATCTATTAGGTAAATTTTATGAAAGAACTGAAGCTGGTTCTCCCTTCTGTAAAATGATTAATCATAACTCTTTCTTTTTAACTATTTTAATTTGGGGTCCAACAAGTATGCAATAATAGGTGGATATTGCATACATGAACCATTCCAATTCTCTGTTAATTGGGAACTTTAAACTATATAGAACTTATATCTGAGGTTGGACTACTTTTGTCATTTAATGCCATTAAATAAGTTTAATTGATTTTGCAATTGAATTTGTCACATTAAAGAACACTTTATATTCTTCCCAAGACAACTATAAAAATAAAAATTTAACTAAAGTAAATAAAATCCTATAAATTTTCTTTTTTTTCTTTACTGTGCGGAATTTCACCCCAGATTTTATGGAGTGATGAATTAAGGGGCTAGAAAAAAATAATGATTTGAAGAATCATAGATTTATGCAAGTATACTGTTTTTTGCTTTTTCTTCAGATATCCAACTTCTTTATTTTTAACCCCCAGTCAAATAATATAAAGTATATAACATATATGTTATATACTTTATATTATATACTTTATATTATCAGATCATATGTCTAACCCGCAATATCCTTGACTCGAGAGTGCTTAAAGACCCTCTCTTCTTTTACACCTACTCTTATCATCTCCTGATCTCCTAGGTCACAACTATAACCATGACCTTCTATCTTCCTCCACTCCTCAGACTTTGCTTTGCCTAATATTATATACATTTTTGATATCCTATATTATTTTCAGGGGGAAAATCAAAGTTATGCCTCCTATATAGTAATTAATTTTATATGCAATATCTCCCCACTTGCCTAAGATTATATACATTTTTATATCCTGTATTATTTTCACAGAGAAAATCAAAGTTATGTATCTTATATAATAATTAATTTTTATCTGCAATATCTACTAAATCTAGAAAATTCAATAATCACTCCCACCACCTGTAGTCTAATCTAGCTAGCATTTACATACCTAATGTCTCTAACTTAGAATGTACCTACATTTCCTAATTCCTGGAAATTTTATTACTGATCACTTTCTTTTTATAGTAGTCTTACTCTGATAAGTATGTTTTAAGTTTTAAGGTGGATCCTCATATTAATTCATTTGTCATTGTATGTGTAGGTTTCTCTACCTTAAAATGACTTGTAACTATAGCTTTGTTATATTGTATTTGTTCCTATTTAAGACTTCAGAAAAGATTGTATACTCTAAAATGAATCATTAAAGAGAACGGTGCTGCTTATTTAGATTACCGAAAATATGTGAGTCTTCTAGCTTTTGGTAATGATTAATAATAAACAATTAAAAGCAAAGAAAACATGATTATTATAAAGAATACAGGCTTTATAAACATTGAGTAATAAAAATGTTGCTTTATAAATTCCCCAAAATATAAAATACAGTGATAAATCCAAACATGAATGAGCAGTTAATTACAATTCATAATATTGAAAAATATATCAAAAGAATATAAGGGAATAATTTTTATTAGAATTCCAATAAAATTTGAAGCCCTTAAGATTACTACACAGTGCTTTATAGAACTAAATGCTTAATTTCTTTTTGTTGATTGAGCACTTGCAATCCTCATAAATGCCTTATGATCTTTTGATAATTATCTTCATATAAAGGATAATTTCACTAATCAGACATTTCATTATTTGAATTATGTCTTACTTGCATCTTATTGCTGATTTTTCATGATAATATATTTATATTTAATAACCTTTCATGGGCACTATTCCATACTTGATAAAGGGTTTTGCACAGTTAATAAATACATCAACATACAAAGCATTTGCCTAATATTAATTACTTTCTGAAAGAGAGTTCACACATTCAAAGTGTTTTGACAGCATTAACTAGGTTTATTTTTAGATTTTGCCTCCTTGGAGATACACAAAATTCCCTGCTAATATGCAATTAATTGTTTTTGTTACTTGGCTTTCTAGGTGTACCAAGTACTAGAAATTGTAGAGAAAATCCAGAAAATTTTAAAACAAAATGTTGTTTCTACTGATCCTAGCAATGTATATTGCTCTGAAACTTAAGCAGATCTGTGTGGAAGAGTAGCTCTGCGATATACTTTATCATTCCATCCAATAGATTGTAATAGAGAAGTGTCTTGAAGACTTTGCTTATCATTGGTCTTTGCGAATCATTGTGTTGCTACTTCCTGAACTGGATAAGAAAAAGTGGTTGCTTTATTCTGCCTTTGGTTGTGTATAACTGTGTTAGTATTTTGTTGTTGCAATAACAAATTAGCAAATTTAGCAGCTTAAAAAAACCACTAATTTATTATCTCACAGTTCATAAATCCAGAATAGGTCTCACGAGGCTAAAATTATGATGTTGTCTGGGCTGTTTTTCTTACCAGAGGCTCTGGAGATAAACCCAATCTCAAACCCATTCAGATTGTTAGCAGAATCTGCTGCTTGTGGTTGCAGGCCTGAGATACCAGTTGTCAGCTGAGGGGTGCTTATAGCTAGCTCTATGAGGCCTCTCCTGTTTTTTCCACACAAGCCCCTGTACCTAAGGCCTATAATAGCATGTTGAGTTCTGATGCTTGAAATCTCTTTGACTTTACCTTCTGCACATCTCACTGGCTTCCCTCTTCTGCTACACTTCTTTGTTTTTAAAAGGTCATGTAACTAAACTGAACCTAGCTGGATAATCCAGTATAATCCTCCTATTATAAGGTCTATAACTTTAATAATATCTGCAAAGTCTCTTTTTCCATGTAATGTTAGATTTTCACATATTCTAGGAATTAAGTCATGGACATCTTTTGGGGACCATTCTGCCTACCACAAGTACTTAAGGTCTCAACATACATTCAACTTTTCTCTGTAGCCTGGGTAAATAAAATTTCTATTGATACATAGAAACTTATAAAATATTATTATTTATTAATTAAACCCAGTTTTATTAAATGTATTTACAGATGGATTTCTTACTTTCCTTAAAAGTTATATTCTTTGAAGTGAATGTAACCTGGAAGATTTTGTTAATTTCTTATTTAAGTACAGAAATATAAAGGGAAGTGTTTTTGTTTTTGTTACTACAACTATGCTATAGCATAAATATTCAGTTTTCAAATTTTTAAGAGCATACTAAATGAAATACCACAAAATTTATGTTATGTATCAATGACATAATGTTAATCTGATTGCCATAATTAAAAGTCAAATTTCACTCTACTCTTATTTTTCTGGTATAAATATTATGTACCCCAAATATATGTATAAAACAAGCCTAGAAAAACAGAAACAATAAAATTGCTAAGATATTTGGTGTGACAAGAAGAGAAAGTCATAGAATAAAAGCTTACTGTAGGGAAAAAGTATTACAGTATTATATTGATCAAACTAGGATTATGGTAAAGGATGGTTATTAATTAATATTTTAATAAATCACTGTACCAGTGTAGACACTAAGAATTATTCTGATTATACATTCTATCTTCCACCGTTGATTCATTCAGTCAACCATTATATGCCATATATGGTATACCTACAGTGTGCCAGATATAACCATAGACTGAAAAAAATAAATGGGAAAAAAGACAATCTTCACTCTGTTGATTTAGAACATGCTTTCTAGTGAAAGACTTTATTAGGGATATCTAGTTAGAGATAGCAAAAGATATTTGGAAAAAGGGATTTTATATGACTAAAGTTATTTGCATGATATAGAAGCAGAGTAACAAAATAGCATCGCTATGGATACAACTTTGAGGAAAACAATCCATTTAAAAGACATCCAGAAGAAGAGAACACTGTAGAAAACAAGAAACACATAGAAAATAGGAAGCGAATCAGAAGACAATAGTATTGGAGGAACTAAACTTGGAAAGCACTTTACAAAGTAGAAGTGAGCATCAGATTTAATAAATGAAAATATTTTAAACTCAAATATTAGAATTAACTAGTTAAGTGGATAATGCCATATAACTCAGGTTGTATAGACTCTTCAAAAGGCATTCTGATATTTATTATTAAAATTTAAAAATACAGTCTTTTACGAATCCACAATTCTACTTTTTGTATGTCTTGGTGAAATGTTTATACATACAAAAAGTTTTGCACAAAGATGACTCTTCTAGTATTTTTTTGTCATAGTTACTACTCAATAAAGACTTAATTGTCCAGAAAAAAAAAAAGAATATCATACATAAAAATCACTACTATTTGGTAAAACTTTCTGTGCTAGTTGATATATTCTATACTTGTTATTCAATAGCAATATTTTGAATATAACTAGGTTAAGTATGACTTGAAAATATATATACACATTATTGATTTAAAACTCTGCAGTATAATGTATACAATACAATATTGTAAAGAGTGCATTTCTATATGTGTATGTGTGTACACTCACGTAAACTTTAAAAATATATGGTTAATAAATCTTTTTGACTTTTTTCTTAAAGGAATTAATGGATAGAAACATCCTTAAATGATTCATGTCAGTTTAGTTTTTCTTAAAAATCACATAAGTAAAACTTTATAACAAAGTTAATATAGCTTTGCAAATATTTTCATAATTTAATTAGTACAATCAGTATTTAAAATTATACTATAATTATTGTGCTTTATGAATATGTAAATCTTTATTTCTTTTAAATACAATAAGTGCTGCTTCTAATTGTGTAAAATAAATTTATTGGAATTTATATTTTTCCATTGCTAACAGACCATAATTTAAATGTTCTCACCACAAAAAAGAAATGATAATTATGTGATATGATGGAGGTGTTAACTAATTCTATGGTGGTGACCAAATTGCAGTATATTGATATCAAATCAACATGGTGTGCACCTTAAACTTACACAATGTTATATGTCAATTATAGTTCAATAAAGTTGGAAAAGAGTTTATTCTTACCCTCCTTGTTATGTAAATCTTGTTTTAATTCATTTTGAAGTAATGACTTAGTGGCTTCACATTTAATTATTCTTACATATCAAATTCAGGTCATTCAAAGCTAATTCACATTTCTTCCAGGTAGCAAAGTAATTCTATAATAAAATGCCAGTAACTTTTTTCAGATGAACTATCAGAATATTTTCTCTAGAATGACATGATGTCAGAATATATTTTGTATTTCAAAATAATCAGACACTAGATAAAAATTATTTATATTTTGATTATATTCCCCTAGTTACATTATATTACCTAATTAAATAGTATTTTCCATGAAAATACTTACATTCATATTATTTGCCAGAAAGCACTTTTATACTTATTGAATATCTCTCAGTTGGTTAAACATATAGGACAAGTTTTAATTTAAAGAGAAAATCAAGAAAATTTTGAGCATCATTTGTCATTTTGAAAGTTCTAATCATATTCATTTTACTCAAATTTTATCCTATGACTGAAGAGGACTGAAATATTATGTTATATTATTGCTTATTATATGTTATAAGACATATTGTTTTATAAATATTTCAAATTACTTTCTTATGAGTAAGTTGAGCTATCAGGCGATACCTAAATCATCTCAAATTTTTATATTTTCTGTTAATTCTTGGAAATACTGCTTTAATTAAGTTCCTAGAATGCACAAAATTAACTAAGTTATCAATAAAAAAGCTATTTATAATACCAACCTAAATATTCAAAGAAAAATATAAAACACTATCCCAGATATATTTTATTAGATTTTAATGACATAGCTAAAATTTAAGGGAGAAATCACATTTTCAGAAACACTAAACTATTACAGATATAGAATAAATGCATAATAAAAAGAACAATAATTTCTCTCCAATCTTAATCTTAAAAATAATCTTATTTTTGATTATTCAAGGAAAATGTAAATCTTTCAGCATAATGATATTTTCTTAATCATCTTGAACTATTGTTGCTAATTTTATAATGTAAATATAAAATATTTAACATTTGGTTTGATTCATAAGGAACAGAAAGATTTATATCTGAGTGGTTGTATAATACATACACATTTATCTATTTTTTTGTAAATTAAGAGGGCAGAAGAATATTAGTTTATGATGATTATGTCTTAATTTTTAGAAATTTTCTATTCATAAGAAACTTAATAAAAAAAGTTTAAAATACATTTTCTACCATAAAATGTAGTTTTCACTCCCCTATATACATACAAATGGGGAAAACTACTCTTTTAAATCCATATACATCTAATTTTCTGCACCAGCCCCAACACACCTGCAAGTCCTCCCTCAAAGCAAACATCCAAAAAAGATGCTAAATATACAAAAAAGTTTCTTATCTACAGTTTTATAATTATCAGGATATTTTTTTTTGGCTGACCACTCCTCCAGAAGGCACAGACAAACACAGATTGTCACCTCTTCCCACTTCTTTAAACAACGTAGCAATTACTAACAAGTACAAAAAAAGTCAGTTTAGACTGAAAGGAAGAAATAATATGGTCTTTATCTATAACTGATAATATCAAGTATTTATAAAATCCAAAAGGGAAAAAAGCTACTACTAAGATTAGTAAGATCCCAAACATAGACATAAACACACACACATTCAAAAATATTGTCAACATGATTCAAATGCATGAAACATTTTTGTCTTGATGTTGTGTGTGTGTGTGTGTGTGTGTGTGTGTGTGTGTGTGTGTGTGTTTCATTTAGCAGAGAATAAAATGGATTCCGTGACATTAAAAAATTTTGCGGCAAAAAATACAGATGAAGAGAATAGAAAAGGTGGGATATATTTTATCCTCAGTTGGATTCTGTGGGCTGGGTGTGAGCCCCTACTGTTAGGCTATGAGAAAGGGCAAATATCATAGTGTCACTCTCCTGAAGATGGTGTGATATATGATGAAGCATGAGCAAAATAGCTTCAGGAAACTATCTTGTTCCACATCTTTATATTTCTTGTATCTCAAATAGATTTTGCTAAAATTGTTCTTAGACTTATGTCATGATCAAACAGCTGAATTAACTAGAATTTCAGTCTATAAGGAAATGATCCATTCTTCATTTTTTTTTTATCTAAATCTGTATTTACTAGTAAAACTATTTGGAAGCATAGCTTTATTTATTTATCTTATCTTATCTATCTATATCTATCTATCTATCTATCTATCTATCTCTATCTATCTATCTATCTATCTGTATCTATCTATCTATCTATCTATCTATCTATCTACCTACCTACCTATCTATCTATCTACCTATCTATGTATCATCTATCTATCATCTATCTATCTATCATCTATCTATCCATCTAGCTATCTACCTATCACTTATCTATATTTTCTATTAGTTCTGTTTCTTTAGAGATTCCTAAATAATACAAATATTAAATAATTCATTGTAATTTTCTTTTTCATGTTTATTTTTTGGTATTTGGAGGAGGGATTGCATCAGCTCTGATATTTGTCAGGGAGAGTTGCCATCTTTTTACTGTAGAACTCAAAATGTTCCACTTTTGTTTCCCGTTCCCATCACCACTTAATATCCAAACAGATAACTCTTCTTTTCTTCTATCTTTTTCTTTTCCAGCTGTGATGCCTTTCAAAACTTACCACCATGACATATGCTCACTTTTAATTCTCTCCCTTTGAAAAACAATTCAGTCCTTTGAAAAACTACATTTCTTTTTCAGAATTCTCACACTGATGGTGGAATCTTTCTTTGTGGTGACGATTTTAAGTCAGTTTTCTCCTTGCTGTTCTCTTTTCTCTTTTGAGTTTTCCTGGATAGTCTCCTGTATATAAGGTGTGATGGGGTAGTATGAAAAACAGTTGCACTGGTTGTCTTGTCTTTTTTTATTTTATTAACTCACAGGTATTGTGGATTATTTGTAGTTTTCTTGTCTTACACATACTCTTGAGTATGAGGGTTTTGAGTTGTGTGAGTTCTTACGGAGGATCTACATTGCTTTTTGAGAATGTGTAGAAATATGCAGATATTGCTAGCGACCATTTTCCTTGGTTATGGTTACTAGCATTCTCCTGAGTGCTTTGCATGAGTAATTAGTGGATTCAAGTTGAAGAACACATTAAAGAAATATATGTGTGTGTGTATACATATATATGTATCACACATAGATGTCTCTCTCTCTCTCTGTGTAATTTTTTTTTTTTCAGAAAAATGCCGACCAATAGATTTACATTGGGCATAAAACAAAGTTTATGAAATGTATTGTGGGAATCTCATCATCTCGCTGTGTGAGTTTCTTATCTGTTAATTTCACTGGTGAGAATAGAAGACTCAAGACAGCATTTGTAGGAATAGTAAGAAGAGAAAGAGAAGAAAGGAAAAGGGAGATGAACGGTGAGGAGAGGGGAGAGAGCAGGGAAGATGAAAGTGGAGTGGAAGGGGAAGGGGAAGAGAAGAAGGAGAATTTTTATTTTGTTCATAGCCATTCTAGGTAATATGTTCTCATGAACACCAAATTATGACCATATAACCTAAAAGAATCCCAAAACATGGATTCTGAGAACTATTGTACCAGTCTTATGGGGTGAACATTTTATTGTGGTATTGAAATAAAAGGCAGAAAATTGAATTACTTAGAACATCAGCTTGAGTTCTTTTTAGGAAAAAAATATCCAAAGCATGTTTATTGAGGTTGCCTCTGGGGCTTCACCCAGGTGTGCACTAAAATGGTGTTTAAAAAAGAAACATGTTCCATGTGATCATTTGACCCTCTCCACATTTTTCTGTTTTTGTTTAGATGACTATTGCATTGAATGTGGACATCAAATTCTTTTAGCCTTGTACAGTTATTCATTTTTATTTTTCATTTGAAATGTTCTTCTGCCTCATCTACCCACTTATTCATATCTAGCAATCAAATGAGAGCAATGACAACTGTTGTCATGAACTCCATCTATGTATGAATGTATAAATAACCATTTAACCTGTAAATATCTTGATAATCATTTGGCAAGCCAAAGACATTGATGTCACAGGTTTTAATGCACACACTGATTTGTTCTTGGATTTTATCACTTACAACCATTAAGTATTGAAAGGATAATTTATCTTGAAGGTTGAAGCCTGTGTCTTTTAACTAACTGTTATCTAGGGAAAAAAAGGAACTATAAACAGATGGATTAGTTCTCTGTTGCACTAAATCTCTAAGGGTACTGAGCTGAATGATATGTTCCTTTTTGTTTTTGTCCCTAGCTCAAGGTCACAAGTAGAAAACAGTAATTCTTCTCTAAAAGCCTCATACACTAGAAAGGTAGACTTTATTATGACTATGCTGTCTTTACATTAATAGATTTGTTTTTCTGCAATTATGGAGAAAATTGTATTAATTATGTTTATATCAGTTTGTTGCTTTCCCATGCTTTATGCATTTATAAAAGGATACTTTATTAAAATAATACCTAATAAATTGGGCAAATGCATAGCACTAGGTAGAATGAAGAGCAAAAATAAATAACATTTATTGAGAACATATTAAATGTTATTTATTTTAAATAAGCCAGCTCATTTAATAGCTACATTACTCCTATAGTTTGGATAATTTATGGCAATTACACAGAATAGGAAATATAACTGGTACAAAGTTATAATTTCCTATTAGTAGAATAGCCCATATTAAATGAGCTTATGTGATATTTCTGTAACTTGATGCCTAGTAGAATATTGAGATTTATACAAAATTTATGCACATTTTTAGTATGTATAGAAATACATTTATCATGAACTATAAACTATTATGAGTGTGCTATTAGCAAAGGATAGATATATAGATTAATGGAACAAAATATAGAATCCAGATATGAACCCATGCATTATAGGTAATAGATTTTGACAAAGTTAAAAGTAATTAAATGGATAAAGGATATCTTTTCAAAAATAAATGCTGAAACAATTCGACATCCATAAGCTAATAATTAAAACCAACTAAACATCATATACATAAGTCAAGTGGATTATGAATGTTAATGTAGCATGTAAAATTATAAAATGTTGGAAGAAAAATAGGAGAAAAATATTTCTGGCCTGGTGTTAAACAAAGAGTTCTTAAATGTTATAGGAAGCAAAGGACTAGTAGAGAATATTTGCAAATCACATATCTGACAAAAAAAAAATAAGTTGTATTGGAATATATAAAGAACTCTCAACATTCAACAGAAAGAAAATAAAAATGTTACCAGACTTGAGCAACATTTCATTGAAGAAGATATATAAAAGTTAAAAAGGACATAAAAAGTTAAAACCATAATGAGATATCACTATAGGTCCTTTGAGGATGGCTAAAATAAAAATTATTGACAATATCAATTGGTAACAGGATACAAAACAACTGGAATTTTCATGCATTTCCAGTGGTTATTAAAAACAGTGCAGCTACTCTGAAAGGATTTTGGAAATCTCTTATGAAGATAAACACATAGTTACCATTTGACCCGGTAATCACACACCATATGACCCAGTAATCACACACCTATATATTTACCGTAAGAAAAACTTACTGTCAAACCAAAACCCGAATGAGTACTCACATAATTCATAATTCAAAAAAAAAAAAAAAAACCACAACAACTTGAAACAATCTAGATAGTCTTCAATTTGGATGAGTCTCAAGAATGCAACTAAAAAGCTCATCTCAAAAATTCACACATCATTAGATTCCATTTACATGGCATTCTTAAGAAGACAAATTTATAGTGATAGAGAAGAGAGAGTCATGGCATGAATTCAAAAAAGCTATAATAAGGTCATGTTTTGGGGTAGTAGATCTGTCTATTCCCAGATTATTGTGAGGTTACATATATACTTATACATGTGTTAAGACTCAGTACAGTACACCAAAAATATAGTACCAAAAAAACCTATGATGGTCCTCAGAAAAGAGCCAATAATGTTATCAATGAGATCAAAGTTACTAATCATAAGATGCAATTTTGAATAACATTGCAAGTTATTACATGAAAACATAATTCTCCCTGAAAAAATAATACGGTCCTCCGAAGTATATCAGCAATAAGGTGTTGGAGACACTTGAAAGTAAGATACCAATTAAGCATGTAACCACGAACCCATAGAATTTATTCTGCATATGTCAATTTTTAATGTTCAAGTAATCTAAATAATGAATATATCAAGTTTTCTCAGATGTATTTGATTTTTCCATAAGATGTTGACATTTAATCTTTTTAAACGCGCTATCAACTATTCATAGCTTCGCTTGAAATATACGTGCACATGCTTTTTTATTGTTTTTTTCCCAAGAAATTTTATTTTTAAAAAAGAATTTCAAATATATTGTAAGCTTTTTAGTAAGTTCAACAATATAATAAAATCAACTTTCATACAATAAAAAAAAATCTTAAAATGTATTAGTTTAACTGCTTAGCATCCTCTTTCACTTTCAGATGAATCTTGGTTTGAACAAAATTGGTCAAAATCCAGCTCTACTTTCTCCTGTAGTACTTTATTTTTTCTTCACTCTGTTCCCCTATAGATCTTGTTTATACACCCTTGTTGGCAACAATCTGTTGTTGCTGAATAATGCTCATTCGTAAATAATTCAAAAGTTCCTTCAGAGAAAGAGAAATTCTTTTCCAATTCTTTTGTACAGAGGTACAGCATGTATCTAGCATTCATTTTTTGTCTATACAATGTTTGATGAACTTGTGATGATTCACCAATTATGGTAGTATAATAAGATGAACTGTTTTTCTTACGATGCCACTTAACAAACTAGAAAAATTATAGAAAGTTGTAGAGAAAATGCTGCTGTACAGTTACCCAAAATGTGTGTCTCTTGTTCTTGTCATGCAACGATTGAGTAAGCTCTCAATTAGGAGACATGTCAAATTACAAGGGTATGCACATAGCACACAGGTGATAAGTTTCTCATTGTGGAATGGCAAAACACCATGGGAACTAATGAAGAGTGGCCATTACTATATACATTTATGAATTTGATACAAAGAAGAGATTCTTGGGCAAGGAGAAAAAGGATTAAGTTTCCATACATTGATAAGAAATTCTATAAGATTTAAACACTCTCTGAGAATAAATAGCTGTGTTGCCTAAGATACTCAGCATCATCCATGGTTGTAAATGTGTACCTTCCATTAGTAAGCCTCTGATTTACCATTAGTTAGAGTTTATTGAGAAGAGGAAGGAAAGTCATCAGATGTTTGAGAATATCCTTTTATGTATATATGCATATTGAAATGCAATGTTATTTCTCTTACACGTTCTCAGTTATTTGATACTGGTAATTATCCTCAAGTCTTCCAATACTTTGCAACATTATAAACAAAGTAGATAGTAAAATTTTATTAAATGGATGTTATACATATAAAGTATAATTTCTAGGACTTGACTCTTAGAAAGCTTCTGAAATACATAAATAAATTTTAACTCTTGCTCTTCATATGAAAGTTTAAACATATCCTAGGTTATCTACTATCCTATAGTAAGTCTTTACAGGGGTAAACTAGTTGGGATTAGGCAGAATTTATGATGTAATTGTTTTGTATTGATGAACACAGTAAGGTAAGAGTTTTGAAGGTAGACTTGAGTACTAAGTTCTTATCTACTGTCGTGGTAGTATTTTTAAAACCTGTAATCATGTTTTTGTTTTCTATTTTTTAATAATAAAGCATTATTTCTGGACCTCAGACATTTTAACACTTTATATGATGGGATCACTAGTTAATCAGCCAAACTGTATACTTTGTGTTAAGGCTATCTTCTTAAGATAATTATGTTAATATGAAATCATATCTAAATTTGTAAGGACATAATACATTTAAGTTTTATGAAAATGTTTCATTTTTAAGGGCATTAGCGTTTACACTGTCATTTTTGAAATATCACATTTGTAAAACTAAGAGCTATTGTTCCTAAACTATGCGATGAAGATTTGAAGGCAAACATTTTTTAATGAAGACATTTATTTTTCCCCAAGAAAATGAAAAAAAGAAGAACAAGAACTAGAGAATAAATTACTTCTCCAAATGTTCTATAGTCAAAATATACACATATATATAGCAATTTAAACTTGTTTTAATATTATACAAATGAATATTATATTTAACAAAATATGTGACAACTTTTATTAAATATTTTATTAAATAAGCTAATAGTGTTCAATAGAACTAATTATTAAATTTCAAGTGTGTTTCAAGTATGTCTTAACATCACTACTTTGAATTTTCAAATGCACTTTTTTCTTTAAGTGATGAGGAGAAAAATATTGCTTATTTGAGTACCACTGCATTTCCATTGCACTGTATTGCATTGCTCTCCAACTTTATTTTGTCCCAATAGAGCATTTCATTTTATGTCAGGTGAAACCTGTATCACTATTTCTTTTTGCTCCTGAGGTTGACTAGCTTTGGAATACAACATATTTATACTTGTGGGAAGGAAGACATATTTTAATTGTTTTACTTCTAGGGAAAGCAAACAAGACCTGCTTATTGAACATTTTTGTTCATATTCTCAGAATTTTCAGATCATATGTGCAACTGTACTCAACTAGAAAGCTTTTAAAATCAAATAATATCTGGATTTTTTTTCTATTATAAAACCTATAATAGTTGGGTTATAATTTTTAAAAATTACCAGGATAAAAAAAGACAAAAAAGAAAGAAAAAAAACTAAAATTATCAGGAAAGGAGTCAATACTAGGGAATAGATTACTTTTTTGAAACTAACCCAGAATTAAACACAAGTATATCCACCTAAGCTCCATTTAATGGGTGGTTATTCAAATACAGAGAGGGTAAGAAGAATATAAGGCTGGAAAAGTGAAAAATAATTATTTAATCTTAGTTATGTTTTGAATGAGAACTATTATCATTGTGTTATAAGAAAGTACACAAGAGGATCTCAAGAAAGTATAAAATATGGAGTCAAGCACCTGGGATCTAGGTTCTGAATATTAGAGTTCCCCTCAGAAAGACTTGGGATGAGTGGCATTCATATTTGGAAATCAAAAATCAATAATTATAGTCTTTCACACTTTTAACAATCTGAAGAATGGCCCAAGAAGTGGGAGTTCAATGATGTGGCCCAAAGGTCTGTTTTTTCAAGATAAAGATACCAGAGCTGCAAGGGAAACTGTGCCAACACCAATGCCTAAAGCATTTTTCTAACTTGGAGTGTCCTTTACAGTGGCAAACATATAAAGTCCAACAAGTAAAATTATTTATTATTTTCTTCTCTTATTCATTATTTACTATCACCTATCACAATCTAGGAAATATTAAATGTACTAACTCTAATTATACTTTCAAGTTTAGTAGATAACAGTAGCAAAAATTTAAACCAATTTAACAAATATAATTTCAATCTTACAAGAAATTATAATTTCCATCTAACAAAAAAAATACTTTTAAATTCCTGTTTAATGAAAATACAAAGAAAAGCAGTATATTCAACAGAAAAAAAATCAAATAAAATAAAGCAAGCATGTGGTTTGAAGAGGTAATATACTAAATAAAAATTCAAATGCTATTAAATGTATAAGGAAAACCTTAACTAGAACACAGAGAAATAAACATTAAAATTATACTACTTTATACTTATCAGATGGTAAAAATTAGAACTTGCTAAAATTTGGGGAAAATACAACCTTCATACTCTGCTAAAGGTAATAGAAATTGATAGAGCCATTCTGAAGAACAATTTTGAAGTATTATTGAAGTCTGGTATGCATATAAACTCTGGACCAGCTATTCCACTCTATGGCACATTTAATTAATAACAAGTAATTTATCACACAGTTTCATCAACAAATATATAGTTTTTATCACTCTCATGTTTTCTGTAATGGAATACATTTTGAAATTACATTTAAATAATATCATAAATGCTAAGAATAAATTGAAAATAATTTAGAAGTAAAATATTGAGTGACTATATAGTCAGATATAACAAAATATATTTTTTTCAAAAATATGCTTGTGTTTAAATAAAATCTGGTAGCAGTGATTGGCACACATACATATACTAAAACTGTTATCTAATGTATTGGGATGGGAAGAAATTAAGAACAGAAGATATAGTGAACAAATTAAACAAAATACAATTTTAAAAAAGGTCTTGAACACAGATGAATATAGGGTGTGATGGATTGAAGAGTAAAGACAGTTAAGTTGGGGACACATCTAATCATTGTTGAAGCATCCAAAGAAAGCATAGTATGAGCTTCAACTATTTTTGATATAGACAGCATATATGTTGAAAGTGGGTATGGTCTGTGCAGCTGAGATGCGAGGATTTTAAGTGACCAACTAAAATTCGTTATGAAATTCTAAAAGATGTATTCTTTCATTTGAAAACTCTAAAGTGACAGTAGGTATTTTTAATCTGGGAAGTGAGTTGATCCCATTTGCTGTTTTGAATGATTACACTGACAATGTGAACAGATTTAAATAGGGCAAATAAAAATAAGGAGATAGAATAGGATCTGTTATAGTAATTCTTACCAAATATGATTAAATCATTCATGAAGATATGCATTGGCATGAAAGAAACTAGATTATACTCAAGATATATAAAACTTATAATTAGGAATTCATGACAGTTTTGTTTGTTAGGTAGAGATAGGTAAGAGAAAGAAGTAGAAGATGACTCAGTGGTATGAACTGAAAAATTGGTGTTATTCTTGAAGATGGTGAGATGAAAGATATACTGACTTTGAGGTCTCAATGTTTTGTTTTTTTTTTTAGTTTCCTGTTGATATTTTTCTTTGACCCATTAGTTATTCAGGAATGTGTCATTTGATTACACATATTTAAAAATGTTCTAATTTTCCTCTTATTTAATTCTAGTTTTATACCATCGTGTACAGAAAAGATACATAGTGTGATTTCGATCTTCTTAAATTTCTTTAAGACTTGTTTTGTGGCCTAACATGTAATCTATCTTACACATTTTTTTTTTTGGACTTGAGAAGAATGTGTATTCTGTTGCTGTTGAAATAAATGTTCTTTAAACATCCTTTAGGTTAATTTAATCTAAATATATGGATGCTCTATCCATTGTTGAGAGTGGAGTATTGAAGTTTCTTACTATTTTTGTATTGCTATATATTTCTCCCTTCAGTTCTGTTAATGTTTTCTTTATATAATTAGATGATCTGTTATTGTGTGTTTTATATATATTTATATATATTTAATTTATATGTATTATTATATACATATGTATGTATATACACACACATACATACATACACACATATGTATATATAGACAATTTTTATGTTTTTCTGAATAAATTGTTATTTTATCATTATGTAATGACTTTCTTCTTCTCTTGTAACAATTTTATCATAAAGGCTATTTTGTCTGATATAAGTATAATCACCCCTGCTTTCTTTTGATTATAACATCCATGGACTATCTTATTCTGTTTACTTTTAGTTTATATATGTCCTTAAAGCTAAAGGGAGTCTCTTATAGACAATGAATAGTGAATCTTGTGTTTTAATTTATTAGGCCAGTCTATGCCTCTTGATTGGAGAATTTAATACATTTATATTTGAAGTAATTATTGATACCTAAGGACTTATTGTTGCATTTTGTTTATTTTTTTCTCCCTTTTAATTTCTTTTGAAACATTTTTCTTCTCTTCCTTTTCTGTGATTTTATCAATTTTTGTACTGATATACTTTAATGTTTTAAATTTTTTTGCATCTATTATCTTTTTCTTTGTTATTGTCAGAGTTTACATAAATTATCTTACAGTTATGATAACTTAACTTTACTCGATTATAAAAAGAATCTATAAATTTATCCCTACACATAATTTTAGTTATTGATGTCATAATTAAAATCATTTTATGTAGTGTATTAACTTATTATTATAGTTTTAGTTATTCTCAATACTTACGCCTTTTTACATTTATACTATGGTTTAAAGTGATTTATGCACCATCATTACAATATGAAAGCAGTATGTATTGTTTACATATTTATCCTAACCTGTGATTTTTATGCTTTCACTTGCTTTTGTGTTACTATTTAGCAAATTTTAGTTTAAATTGAGGAACTCCCTTTAGCATTTCTTGTAAGGCAGGCTTTATGGTGATAAACTCTCTTAGAATTTTTTATTGAGAAATCTTTACCTCTCCTTTATTTCTGAAAGAAATCTTTAGCAAGAGCAATTAGGCATAAACAAGAAATAGATGACATCAAGAAGAAATAAATAAAATTGGATTTGCTTTTAGATTGCATGATCTTACTTATAGAAAACACTAAAAACTGTTATAACTAATAAACTAATTCAGCAAAGTTATAGGATACGAATTCAACATTCAATAATCAATTGCATTTTTATACACTAACAATTAACTATCAAAAAAAAAGAAAATTAAAGAAATAACTTCATTTATAATAATATAAAAAAGAAAAAAAAATACTTAGGAATAAACTTTTCCAAGGAGGTGAAAGACTTGTACACTGAGAACCATAAAACTTTGATGAAAGAAATTAAAGTACATATAAATAAATGTAGATATCCTATGTTCATGGATTGAAGAATTAATATTGTTAAAATGACCATACTACCTAATAATGTAGGCGAATGGCTTTTTGACATTGGTCTTGGTAATGATTTGTTGGATTTGACACTCAAATCACAGGCAACAACAACAACAACAAAAAAACAGACAAGCAGGCCTACATCAAATTAAAAAGCTTCTGCACAGCTGGCAAATCAACAAAGTGAAAAGTCATCTTAAGGAATAGAAGAAATTTGCAAATGATATAGCTGATAATAGGTCAGTATATTAAATATAAAGAAACACTTTCAATTCAACAGCAAAATAACAACCCAATTTAAAAAAATGAGCATATGATTTGAATACACATTTCTCCAGAGAAGACATATCAATTGTCGTTATGTACATGAAATGATGCTCCACTTCACTAATCAAATGCAAACCAAAAATCACAATGAGATATCACTTTACAGCTGTTAGGATGGCATTTATCTAAAATACAAGAGATAAGTATGGGTGAGGAATTGGGGAAACCAGATTGCTTGTAAACTATTGATGGAAATGTTGAATGATGTAGCCACTATGGAAAAACAGTATTGTGAGTTTCTCAAAAAAATAAAAGCAGAATTCCCATGTGATATGACAATCCTACTTCTGGCTATATATCTAAAATAACTGAACAAAGATCTCAAAGAAATATTTGCATGTCCCTGTTCATTACAGCATTATCACAAAAACCAAGATAAAGAACAGCACAAATGTCCATGGACAAATGAAAAAATAAAATGTGGCATATACAATCAATGGAATATTATTCAGCCTTTTAAAAGAAGGAAACCATGCTGTCATAAAAATATGAATTAACCAGGAGAACATTAAGTGAAATAAGTCAGTCACAGAAGGACACTTCTATGAGGTATTTAAAATAGACAAACTCATGGAAACAGACAATAGAGTTGTGTTGTATAGGGGTTAGATAGAAGGAAAGTGAGGACTTGTAATTCAAAGGGTATAAAGTTTTGGTTATGCAAGATGAATCATTTCTAAATATCTGCTGTACAACATAGTACCTATAGTTAATACAGTATTGTGCACTTTAAAATACATTTAAGAAGGTCAATCTCATTTTAATTGTTCTTATTGAAACAAACAAATAAACAACCCCCCTAAAACATAAGGACATTTTTGCAGATGATGGATAAATTTTGGTACCTTGGTTTTGATAAAGGTGTCATGGGCATATGCATATGTCCAAACTCATCAAAATGTATACATTAAACATGTGCAATTTTAAAATATCAGTTATACCCCAATAAAGCTAAGAGAGCAAAATAAAACAATGTAAAAATTAAAAATAAAGAGACAAAATGATTTTTGTTTTAAGTCACTATTTTGGGAGATATTTGTCAATAATATTATAGAGTGATGTAATTGTTAATTGATATAAACATGAACTAACATTTATTGAGCACTTACATTGTATCAGGTTCTATTATCATTTACCTGTATTAAGCATTTCTAATAATTTAATTTATTGAATACATATAAAATAGCTAAAATAGTGCTCACTATCATAGCAATTTTTAAGTGTTTGCTATTGTTATGGTTTTATTAAGGAACTATGAATTTTAGATAGACTCCAAACAGCAGGCTGATTCAAGTTATTTCTACAATACTCAAAATTTATCTTTATAGGTATCAAAGTGAAAACATTATACTTCAGGAATCTTTGGAAATTAGTATTCTTAATTCTGTGCTGAGAAGATATCGCTAATAAGCAGACCATTTATCTAGCAGTTTGAGGATAGGAGAATGTCATGATTACACAAATTCCACAAAAAGCAAGAGCATCAAGAATTCTAAATTGACTCGATGCTTACATACACATGAGAAAAAGACCTGTATAGTCACTAATTTGGAGGAGATATATTTGACCAAGATAGTAATGACGTTTTGAGAGTTCAGAGATGATATAGTGAATTTTAAATAAGAATGATAAATGAGAAAAATAAAAATATAAGCAAGGTATGATTATGCAGTACATTTTTAGAGTTCATTTTTTTAGGAGTGAATCAGTTCTGAGTGATAAAGTTAGGCATATGCTATGAAATGAATTGTATCTCCCCAAAATTCATATGTTGAAGCCTTGACCAATGCTATGGTATTTGGAGATTGGGCCTTTGAGAAGTAATTTAGGTTAGATACAATCATAAGAATATTTCTCATGATGGGATTATTGCTCTCATGAGAAGAAATACAAGAGAAGTTACTCTCTCTCTTAATCATGTGAGGACACGGCAAGGAGGCAGCAATCTACTAGGAAGAGAGTCCTCAACAGAAATCAAACTGTCAGCCATTTCGATCTTAGAATTCCCAGCCTTCAAAGTGTGAAAAATAAATTTCTGCTGTTTAAACTGCCCAGTCTATGGCGTTTTGTTATGGCAGCCCAAGTAGACTAAGACAGCTTGGTATGGTAATACTTTTTACAATTTTTTTGAGTATCTCTTCTGAAGCAAATGAATAGTTGTAAGTTAGATATAATACTTAAGTGACTGGCCAAAATATTATAATGACATTATACACATACACACACACAAATCTATGATCAAATATAAGACATTCTTATGTATATTTATATGCTTAAAATACATGGAAGTATATTTTAAAGGAATGTAAAATTCAAGAAAATGAGAATGTTTAATATTTATTGATTTTCTTAATTCTATATACTCCATTTTTACGTAATCATATCTTCAAAAGCCACAGAACATATATTTGGTTTCACTTTTCTTAAGCAACTGGAACCTTAACCTGTCAGCCTAATACTCATTCTTTCACCTTTACGTATTTTCAGAAATTTTCTAGAGCAGTGGGTCCCTCAGCTATGGGACTCTACTCCGGGTTTCATAGGCAAGCTTTTATGTTCAGAAAACATGGAAGTTGAGAGAGTGGGGAGCAGAAAAATGTTATTTACAGTGAAAAGTTAGCTCCCCTGTTCTGCATGCTTTAAATCTCATATTACAGGAAAATGGTTGAATGCTTCCCATCTTTGAATATATGTTTACTTCCATAAAAGCTTTCTCATTGTGAAAGCTCAACCTAAGAAGACATTCTTCCCTATAATCGCTGGACAGTGAATATAAAAAAGCAGTTTATTGAAACAAAGATTCACAGAATTATTGCATTTACAAGATGTCAAGTAACAAATTTGATTGCATTTTTACTGAATCAGGCTAAATTGAATTGAGGGTTCAGATGATTCAAATACAGAATAGTGGTTTAAGTTCTTCCGCTGGCATTTTTTTTTTAACTAATTAAATGAATCACTCTTTTTTTTTTTTTAGCAGTTTTCTTGCTAAAATGTTAGTGAGATCTATTTGTTGGTTTAACTTATAAAATTTTTGCCAATAGCGGCCTGTTCATTCAAGAGTGAATTTTTATCATCCTCCTCTTCCTTTCCTTATTCTCACCTGTGTTGTATTACTTAGAAACTGAGCAACATCTATAATGACAGATGTTATTATAAAAAGTTCTAAGAAAATAAGAAAGGTATTTTATAGCATAAAATAGTATTGTAATAATTTAACTTTGTCCCATTTCAATATTGCATTTGAATTCTGAATTCTACACAGTTATTATAGCTACTCTGAACTGTATGCTGTATAGGTCAAAGATCAGACCAAGAAATATAAGCATTCTTGTTAGAGTCTAATCAATGGCTTATTGTTCCAAAAATTTAAATTCCTTTGACTTAAAAAGATGCTTGTAGAGAAGGGAATATTGCTAATTAAACAAACAAAAAACAGATGGTAATTATGAAAGTTTTTTTTTAGTATTCTGAAAGTGCTAGTCATCAAATGATTTCAAATAAATCACAGCTAAATTCAGTCATCTCACTTGATTAAAAAAAAAACTTTACTTTTTTTTTTGCAATTTGCAGAGGCATTTTATACCCATTGTTACAAGTTAAACAGTACATTATAGAAAGTAACCAGATTTCCTAACCATTTCAACTCCATTTTCAAGAAGTACAAAAACCTAATAATTGAGTGAATATTTTGTTTATGATTTTCTTCCTGTACACATATACTTACAGTGTTGTGTCCTTGTGTATTATTTACAAAACCTCCCATGATTCTTTTTCCAAATGGAAAATATAACATGGGCATTTTTCTAGGTCAAGTCTCAGAGCCCTATCCACAATATGGATAAAACATTACTCAGTTTTTCTATGGTTGGGTATCTGCATCTTTCTTTTCCAAGATAGTTGTTGCAAAAATGTTGTATAAAATGCTATTGTACATATATATTAAGCAGACTATTATTTTGATGCCAATTAGATTCTAGAAATTGCAATTACACAAATGATATGCATAATTTTTACTTTAACAGCTACTAATAGATTACTTTTAAAAGTTACATCTATAGAAACTATCAAAAAGGAATATATGAATGTACCTACACTTTTACACATTCATTATCAAGTGATTTCAATATAATTCATTAATTGGCTTTTCATATATTGCCTTTTCATACTATATTTTTAAATTTGTATACAGAAAAAATAATAATAATGACCTACATTTAATGAACTTTACTAAGGAAAAGTATTTTTTTTTTAAAAAAAGAAAGTAAACCAATAATTTATTATCATAAAACTCATATTCCAATTAAATAGCATGTCAGAAATTCTACTACTCTAAGACTTTCATGCTGGAGAGACTATATTTAGCTACTTTTCATCTATCAAATGTGTACAAGCTGAAACTATTGGTATATTATTAATTAACAAATATATTGCGAAGCATGTGTTAAATAGCAATTTAGTTATAGGAGATTCCTATATGTTTTAAATAATAACCACTTAGCAGAAAGATGGTTTGATAGAAGGAAATTTTTAGAGATGATGCATATGTTTGGCATCTTAGTTGTAGTAATGCTTTCATGGGTGTACAGAGATGTCCAAAACTTCTATATATATATAATATATATATATATATATATATATATATATATATATATATATATATATATATAAAGAATGTGCAATCATTTATGCATCTATTGTACCTGAATAAAGGTTAAAAATAGGAAGTGAGTAAATTATACTAGAATAAAAGGTAAGGAGAAATAAGTACAATGCACTTTGAAATAAATACTGAAAATATGTAATATTGGGTAAAATAATTAAAAAGAAACAAGATTAATTTATAGAATAATTATTTTTAATTAGTATATGAGTTTTGCAATAATAAGAGTAACTCTATATTCACTATTTTTCCCCCTTGAGAAATATTTACAAAATACTCCTTCAAATAAGTTTGCATTCCTTTCTCAATATATAAATGGAACAAAATTAATGTGAGAAAAACTATGTGGCATTTTATCTTTCCCTTCCTTATAAATATATCAAGGGATTTCTGATAGCAACTTCAAAAATATTTGCCTGTGAGTTACTCTTGCTCTTCAAGGTAAAATTCATTAGTTTATATCTGGCATTTATTATAAAACTTGTCAATGCTTGGGAACTTGTCACGGATATTTACTATGTGTCATAGGATATATATATTTTTTTAGTTATGAGTCATCACTAAAATTTTTTATATTTTAATAAGTTAATTGATTGATGCATTTTAGTTTAGTATTTTGAGTTTAATAAAGCTCAAATTCAGTGTGTGTCAAATGTAACCAATTTTATTTTCCATAAATGGAATGTAACTATATTTTCATCCTACATGTTCTTCAAGAAACTTTCACTGCCCCATGAAGACCTAGAGTCTAATTTCTTCCTTTGAATCTGGGCAAGCAGGTGACTTGTTTAAAATCAGAAGAATATGACAGACATGAAGCTGCAAGATTTCCAAAGTTATGCTGTAGTATGTGAGGCAGCTTTCACCATATTAGACGGTTTGAGGTCATTCAGTTGGCATATAGGAAATTCTACTACTCTGAGACTCTCATCTGGAAAGACTATATTTAGCTCCTTGGGCTAACAGACCTGCTGAACTCCTAGCTGACAGACAGCCATATGAGTGAGTATCCTGGATGGCCAAACGAGTTGAGCCTTCAAGTGACTACAACTTTAAGTGTCTATTCAGGTAAAATCTGACTTAGTCTTATGACCCAAGTGAGAATTGTCCAACCAAGAACTTCCGGAACCTATGATTCACAAAATTATGGATAAATTAAAAATTATGGGTAAAGTAACTAAATTTGGGGGTAATTTGCTATGTAGCAATAAAAATGACACATTATTCATTAAACGAAAGTGTGAAATACCTAGGCAATTCGAATCAACCTCTCGCTTGTCTTCAAAGAGAGACTAGGTACATAAATGTTAGTGGTGAAAGGAACAGCAGAAACATCAAGTGTTACGTTTTATTTCAATATCAAGCCAAATGGCTTAGAAAAGATAGTTATTTATTGGTAGATGAAGAAGTAGAACATATTTTTCATGATTTTATGTTTGGTATTTTTAATAGTTTTAAACATCTCTATATCTATAGAGATTAAGTAACCACAGAATTCTAATTGACATTTTTACATTTTTATGAATTAATCCTATTTTCTTTATTTTAGAAAATCAACCTTTACATAACTTTCTTTGATTCTCAATCTCATTCACAACACCTATCTTTAAAACCTGCTTTGTACAAAGTATTCTACTAAATACTGGGGGATTAAATATGAAGTTTTCATGCCATCGAGGTGTGCATTTATTGTTAATAAGAAGACATTTAAATCATATATTGTGAATAAAATAGATTTGTTATATAAGAATTCAATTTTAAAAACGGGTATAAAATAAAGAAGAAAGTTCAATCGAATAAAACATCAGATTTATTAAGGCTACCAATGGTGTCTGAGGTGAGTTGTAAGGGGTGAATTATGTTTTAACAAATAGAGGTAGATGGTTACTGCTTTTCAGAAAGACAGTATATTGAACAAATGCATGAAAACAATATGATTATATTCAGGGGATTGTGAGCATTTTCACATTCCAAGATAGATATATGTTTGTGTGTACTAAGAGGTGAGATGGGGGAAGAGGGACGAGTACCACAAAATGATAATGGACACGTAGATTAAGGTCATAGGCAAAATATCTTTGATGCCATACTAAAAGAGACAAAAGGGCAGTGTTAGAGATTAATTATGACCAATTGTTTCTCAAGAATATGAAGAAAAAAAGTTTGTTACTGACTCACCAGCAATAACATATTGGCTTAAACTTTTGATTGTGCTTTCTTTTTAATTTAAGAATAGTTAGTACACAATATTATATTAGATTCAGGTGTACAATATAGTGTTGAACATTTTCATACCTTGCAATGTGATCACCCTGCTAATTCTATTAATCATTTGTCAGTGTGCAAACTTATCACAATATTGTTGACTATATTCTCCTTTCTTCTTTTTCCCATCTCCACCCTTCCCCTAGTAACAATCTGTTTCTATGAGTCTGTTTTTATTTTGCTTTGTTTTAGATTCCACACATAAGTGAAACAATAGAGTATTTGTCTTTCTCTGTTTGT
Organism: Eonycteris spelaea; assembly: GCA_003508835.1. NCBI lineage: Eukaryota > Metazoa > Chordata > Mammalia > Chiroptera > Pteropodidae > Eonycteris > Eonycteris spelaea. The sequence continues at coordinate 10,514,013 of PUFA01000018.1, read as the reverse complement.
GTTATTTCACTTAGCATAATACATTCTAGATCCATTTATGCTGTTGCAAATGGCAAGATTTCATCCTTTTTTATTGTCATGTAACTATTATTGACCACTCACTATCTCAGACTTTCCAGAGTAGATCCATGTTTATTGTAATATATCTTTCTAATACAGCATTCAGCTATGTGATAATGCTTTATATCATTTTGAGCAACTAGTAATTTTGATCCACACGTATCATTCATAAACAAATCTAGTTGGCCCGAATTATTTATATAAGAGTCTAAAGAGTAGACATGATATGGTTGCAAATTATCCACTCCATTCTAGGAAATAAATGAGTATTTCATATATATGAGACATTATTTATCTTTAAAGAAAAATCATTTATGCTTGGGAGGCTTATTCTGAAATTTTACTTTTTTTAGAACACAATCTCTTTTTTTCCACAAAAAAATAACCTACTTATAGTAACTAGAAAATCAACTCATTCATTGTTAAGCTAGTTAGTCATTCAGTCCTTTTAATACAGATACTTCTGATGTGCTTAACCCTCTACTAATGAGCTGGTGAGGAAAGGCACATAATTTATCACCCTCCACCCCCCTTTTTTTTCTGTGAAAAGCATACCAAGTATAGCTCAATAAAAGTCAAAGATCATTTTCCCAACACTAACACTAGGGTCGTTAGCCAAAAGTTACTCTGACACAAATGGAAAGCTCCGAGCAATAGAACTAAAATTGTAATCTTGTCATTTTGTAGAAAAAGTATTTCTCTAATCACTAGTACATAAATTCACAAAAAGAATGTTTTTGGCAAATTAATTAGTTTCTCCAACCAATCAAAGCATAAATTTATATAGTATATGCACTTATTTTTCAAGGCCAGTGTTCTAGAAAATTAGTGTATTTAAAACATAGCTAATTTTGAATAGAGTAAACCTCTTGACTGAAGATACATTTGAATAAGTGAAGATGACAAACAAAGATGCTTATTTCTTTTCTGGCATAAAGAAATAGAGAGAATAAAGACGGAAATAACCCATTTCACAGTATAAAATCATAATTATTTGACAGGTATTAACAAAGAAATATTTTATTAGCTTCTTTAGACTGGGAAGTAAATTTGAGATTGTAACTCAGCTTGTCTTCCATTTACAAAAGAAGGCAATGAACTCAGTGATTTAGATACAGAGCAGGAAGTAAAGGACGTCTTGAAAACATGCACAGTCCATGAATCTTTACTTGTCCTACTGAATCAGAATTTTCCAAGTGAATCAAAAGCAAGATGCATTTTTAAAGTATTATCTGATATTGTAGGGTTAATTTAGAAACAAAGATATAGGTGACCCTTTGTTTTTCCTTCTTGTAAAAATGTGCTATAGTGTGGCTTAGGGGCTACATAAAGAAAAATCCTACAGCTAAAAAAATGCGACCCTGTAGCTTACTTTCCTTTCTTTCCAAACAGTGAGATAGAAACCATACATCTAGCTGAGGCAGCCTTCTGACACCTTAGATGGCTGTGAATACTTGTAAGAATTCTTGAAAACCTTTAGGAGAGATTTTTAGTGAGCAGAAGTATTTCTGAGGTTGGGAGAAGGGTAAGTCAGACATCCTAGGGGTGCTCATAATCAGAACCAGCCATTGCACATCAGGGAGAGAAACAAGTTCAACACAACATGGTTAACTTAGAGTTCATTTACATATATATTAAATATATATTACTACTTGGGAGATTATCACAGTTTTCAATATTTATAGTTTAGAATCAATGGCAACATCACTTGCTGTGTGTGGCATCAGGGCAAAAACTGCTAATTAGTTGGAGTATGTTCAAATTAGTTTTATTTCACTGACTAGCTGCAGGATAATTAGAATACACATGATGGAAGCTATATTATGTGATACATCTGATGTTGAAACACTGAAAAACAAGAAATAAGCAAGGACAACTGAATGATAGTGCTGTGACCTACATTTTGGTTGTGGCAGAGCGTATCATCCACACCTATAAAACACAGATCATTTAACACACAGTAAAATAACCATGATTTCAGTTTACCTCCAAATTCCAAACATCCTGAATGTAATGACTTTATGGTGAACAAATCTATTATGTAGTGATTAAAAGCCTGGGCTCTGGAGTTAAATCATTTGCATTCTGATATTACCTCCATCACTTAATAGATATGTGATGTTGGACAAGTTACTTCTTTCTCAATGCCTATGTTACTTCATTTGTTAAATAGGGGAATGAACAGTATCTATACTGTTTTGAGGGTTAAATTAGCCAATTCCTATAAGGGATTTACAATTGAGCCTGGCAGACAATAGGTATGTAGCTAATGTAATCTATTAGCATGATGTTTTAAAATACGTTCTACTTTACTCAATGTTTGATCACTGAGTCATTTGTTTGTTCTGGGCTCCCTGAAACTATGATGGTTTTGTAAGTAGCAAAAAATAGTTATCACGTGCTCTTTTGCTAAGGAAAACATAGAAATTTCTTTTATAAACACTGTCATGCTATTCTAAGATTTCCATTTATTAGAATAGTCTTTTTTTATACGGTCATGTTGTTACTGTAGGAAACAATAAATACAAATGCCACAAAAGAAGTCCATGCAGTATTTGAGAGAATTCCATTTCATTTTAGGCAAGAATACTGTATTACCTACTTTGAGCAGAAATATAATTATATACACTTTTAATGGTTGTCTAAAATTGGAGGAGTAACTTTTAGTCCGGATCCCAGTGAGAAATTGACTTTTTCTGCAAAAGTCATTAAAACAACTTTATTCAAATTTAAAAGAAAAAATTGAATTTTGTTAGAGATTACAGAAGACAAAGCACTTTTATTAAAGAGAATTATAGAGTTGCAAAGTACTGCACTGGCAATTTCAGCTATGTAGGTAAGTAAGAAGTAAGGAGGCTTTTTATGCAAATACTTCTAGAGGAAGAAACCTTCCACAGCACTACAAAAATACTCAGTTGATCTTTGGGAAAGATGGGAGTGTAAAGGCAGAGCGTATTAAAATAGAGTATTTCATTTACTCTGAAAACAGGAGATAGCCCTAGCCTCACATCACAGACTCTGAACAATAGCTGTTAAATAACAATTAAACTTCTATAATACACAGTGGATCAAGAAATTTAATACATGACAATATATGCTATATATTTTATAATATGGCAAAAGGTATAGGAAATAGGTGGAAGAATTTCAGAAGGACCCTACTGAGCAGGTCCAGTGTGTAGGCTGAAGGGTGGATAATCTATGAAAAAAATAGAGACTTCCTCACAGAATGGAAGGAGTTTTTAGGAACTAGATTACTATCTGCCATTTTCTTCAGAATCTAATAGCTTCCTTATTATGGATAATGTCTAGAAATTAGGTTTACCAATAAAACTATATATAACTAGTCAAATAAACAGTGTATGCCAATAGTCAAAAGATGCCTGGAACTATGCATTAACATTGACAACATTAATCAACTTACTAAAAATAAAACCCCTAGGCCAATATTATGCTCATGCATGGATTTTAAGTATATATTATCTGTAGGTTATGAGAAATGTAATGGAAACACTTAATATCAAAATTATTCCAGAATCCCAAACTATTCTACAATCTCCAAAACACCTAAAGTTCCTGACAAAGAAGACTTATGCCCTCTCTGCCAATATTTTCATAAGGCCATAGAATTGCAGTGTGTACATATGTGCATGTGCATGTGCAAACTGAAAGTAATAAGCAAACGAATAAATTGATAATGCAGATAATACAAAGGAAAATTCCCACAAGTCATGGCCTAAGAGTAACATCAATAATGTCTGCCCATAAATTTGAATTCTTAAATCAAATAAATTCTAAACACCATCTCATGTCAAATCATACAATTACATATTAATATTGATATAAAAAAAGAACATGAAAAAGAATGTCCAACTATGAGCACACTTGAATCACTTTTTAAAAATAAACCTTTACTAAAAATAACCAGAACTAGAACTTATGAGAATATTTTAAAATTTAATGAAATAATAAAGATTTATGAGAAGAAATTCTGGTTGAAAATTTCTATTCATTAATAAAAGAGGATTTCCTCCTTTACTCTCGTTATTCATTAACTGCAACAAAGTTTGTGTTCTATCTCTGCCTCCATATGTCTCTCTATCTCTATCATCTTTCTCTCATACACTCTATTATGAAGAACTTTATTGTATTAAGACATCTTGAAAATGATTTGAGGTTATAGATATTTACTAAATTTATATAAAATTAAATTCTTTCCATTTCTCATTCACTGTGGCAATTAAGTTAATATTTGAGAGGATATTTATATTCTACTATATTAGATATGTAAATCACATGCATGAGTTTAGAGGAAAACATTAATTAAAACGAGATCCTTCCTCTTAATAGTGGAAGGGAGACACCAATATCCTTTTTACAGTCTTAGGAGAAGTGTTTCAGACACAATCAGTAAACTAAAAACAAACAAAAAATACAGTACTAGGCAAAAATTCTATATGATATTTCCTTTTTTAAAAAAATTAAATAGAGTCCAATAGAATTAAATGTTCCTGAAATAAAGACCTTGTTCTGAAGATTTAAAGGATACAACATGCTTCACCATTGTGATCAATAAAAAATAAACAACTCAAATATGTTGTTGACATTTTGAACAAGGAATTTATAGTGCTCTATAGAATTTTAACTTGTGATCTTTCATTTTTCTTCCATCTAGTGTTTTTAAAGAGCTCCAGAGAGTGACTTTTGGTAACATTAGGAGGATAAACACTCAGATAAAGACTCTTGATTCAGGAACAGTATCTTGACTTATTAGTTAATGAGAAGTCAATGTGGATGAGGAAACAAGACTCTTTGTAGCGTTTGCACTATTTTGAGGCAATCAAGCTCTGGAAATGAAAGAAGAATCAAAATTTAATATATAATATTTATTAAAAAACACTACTACACTTGTTTTTGTTTTCATTTTTAAAATTTCTCATTGTTTAAAAATTCTGTTTCAATCTTACAATACTTTTCCAGGAAAGAGAGAGAGAGAGAGACAGAGAGAGAGAGAGAGCGAGCGAGCGAGCGAGGTGGGATAATTTTTTATTTGAAAGAGTCCATAGACTCAAATGGCATGAGATAACAAACGTATGTCAAGTGTTAAGGAAGGCAGTTGAAATAGTTGTGAAAATCAAAAAGATCAGGAAGTGGTCTCCCTGAGATTCCAAAGCTTGCTAATAGGGATTCAGATTTAGCTACCTGTGAAAGGAAGGAATTACTTTATTTGACTTTCTCATGTTTCTTTTGATAAAAAGAGCTTGATTATGAAATTAATGAATTTAAAAATATGGGCATCTTTAGTAAGCTTAAAGTAACCACTAGAAGAAAATAAAATGCATATATCATAAATCATTAGATGAGGAAATAATTCACTGAGGGGACACCTAAAATGCACAAAATCTGGAAACACCATGCACTGAATAGGTCCAAGCAAAGTGAGATTGCCTAATCAGACAAAAGCAAAAGCACCTAGGGCATCATGTCTATTACTGTATTCCTCCCTGGACTACCGCATTCAGCTTCTGTTTCTGAGGAACAAAATACTGAGCTTTGATAAAAAAGAAAAATCTTATATGAGTTAATACAACATTACATCATGCTCCCATTTTAAATTGCACATTAGTTAAATTGTGATGGTGATTATTATTTGCTTTTTTAACTTTACATTTTAATGTTTGTTTTCTATTTCTATTGTGGTGTATTTTCCTCTTAACTGTGCAAATAATAAAGTGACAGCCTCTTTTGCTAACATTTTTTCAAATATCATTCCAACTTTCAAAGAGAACAAAAATTAACAGTTTGGTTTATACTTCCAGATAATTTTCTATATTAGGTCTATTAGGTTTTTATTGCTGCTGTAGTAATTACCATAATCTTAGTGGTTTAAGCAATCATAATGTATTATTTTACAGTTCTGTGTGTCAGAAGTCTAACATGGGTCACACTAGGCAAAAATCAAGGTAATTAACAGGGCTACTTACCTTTCTGGAGGCTTTAGGGAAGAATCTTTTTCTTATCTTTTCCAGCTTCTAGAGACCACCTCATTCCTTGGCTCATGGCCCCTTTCTTCCATTCTTCAAAGCTAGCATTAGGGGATCTAATTTTTCTTACACTACCATTTGGTATTCAGGGAACCAGAAATAATGATTCAGAGAGTTCTCATATCCTTAGACATTTTTAAAAATAAATTTTATGAATCATTTAATTTTGTTCATCTGATGGTTTAAAATAAATTCTATTTTATTGTTTAGTTTGCATTTCACCTGATGATTTGTGCAAAGAGATATTTGCTCGTATGGTCACACAGAATAAACACCTCCTCATATATTTGTTGTCCATGTATATTCATTTTAGAGTAAAATGGTTATTTTAAATTTTGTGTAATTCAAATTAAATTATTTTGAAATTATATTATCACTATTAAAATCAATTTCTTTCATTCTATTACTTGTATTTTAATTGTGATTATAGCTTTTATCTTATATAAGGTTTTAACTTTTAGGTATTCAATTTTATCAGTCTTTGCTTTTATGTTTTCTGAGTTTTGTATTTTCTTTGGGAAGTTGTATGTATATGTGTGTATTTGTTTTGTTTTTCCCTGCCAGGGCTAAAAATTATTTTCTTATGCGATTGTTTTTGTTTTGATTCAGCTACATTTGTTTACTTTGTGTGGCTGGTTTATTTTTCTATATTTATTAATTTTTGACAAATAAAGATTATATACACTTAAGGTATACAGTGTAATGTTTTGACATGTATATTTTATGAAATAATTACTACAAGCATATAAATTAACATATCTATCACTTGCCATTACCCATCATTTCCATTTATAGGAACATGGTGGATAACATTATGCTAAGTGAAATAAACTGGATACAGAAAGACACATGTTGCATGATCTCATTTATATGTAGAATCTGAAACAAAGGAACAATCAAAAAAATCAGACTCATAGTAGCAGAATAGAATTGTGTTTACCAAATGTTGGTAGGTTGGGAAAAAGGAGGGATATTTATCAAAGAGTACAAACTTTCAATTAGTTTGTAAATTCAATCAGATCAATTAGTTCTGGAGACCTAATCGAGACTATAGTCAATAGTAATGTATTGTACAATTAAAATTTGCTAAGAGAGTAGATCTCAAGTGTTCTCATCACACTAAAAAATGCATGTTGTTTTTTATTTAACACTTTAGTAATGAGAATTTTTCTCGAATACTGATGTTTATGACATAACTTGGAAATCTAACTTTTTGGAATCAATAACCAAGTTCCCTGAACCATGTACAATCAGTTCTGCTATTGCACAACATATGCATTTCTAAAAATCATTTTGCTATGCATAATTGTCCATAAAAACATGAGGTTCATTGGAAAAATAAAGTTAGGGGAAACATGCTAAAAAAACCTCGTCAGTTATACATACAGCACAAAAAATAGAAACAAGAAAAAACAACAGCAGTTTTGTGCATTGGTGTGGCTTATAGCATACAGAATGAACCAAGTTAGCTGGCAACTGAAGTGTGTGTGTGTGTGTGTGTGTGTGTGTGTGTGTGTGTGTTGAAAGCCATTAGATAGGTCCATATGATTGTAACTTTCATAAAAATGAGGATGAGAATGGAGTATTTTTTCATAACGGAAAACATGAAACTAAAAAAGTTTGCCTTATAAAAAAACACCTCATCAAGGAATTATGGAGACAAGGATGGGAATTCATGCATCATAGTGATAAAAGTGATGATACTCTGGCACCAAAGTTGTTGGGCTCAAACCATTACTCCACTGTTTCCTAGCTGTTATAATCTTAAGCAAGTTAGTTAGAATCTCTACACCTGTGTTTCTTCATTTTAAAGATGAAAGTGAAGATACCACTACATTTTAGATTATTGTGAGGGCTAAAAAAGGTTGCATTTTCCAAAGTGGCCAAGAAAACACAATGAAGAAAGAACAGCCTCTTTAATAAATAGTGTTGAGAAAACTGGACAACCACATGCACGTGAATAAAACTGGACCCTTATCTTAGACCATATCCAAAACTCTGCTCAAAAAGGATTAAAGATTTAAACATAAGACCTGAAACCATAAAACTCTTAGAAGAAAATAGGGGCTAAGCTTTTTGACATTGGCCTAGACCAATGATTTTTTTTGGATTTGACACCAAAAACATTGGGAACAGAAAAAAAATTAACAAGTGGAACCATATCCAATAAAAAAAGCTTCACACAGTAAAAGAAACCATCAACAAAATGAAAAGGAATACTACAGAATGGTAGAATATATTTTCAAATCATATATCTGATGAGCATTAACATATAAAATATATAGAGACTTAACAACAAAAAAAATTAGATTAAAAAAAATGGGCTGAGGACCTGAATAGACATTTTTCCCAGAGAAGACATACCTATGGCCAATAGGTAGATGAAAATGTGCTCAAGATCATTAATAATCAGGGAAATATAAGTCAAAACCACAATGAGATATTACTCCACACCTGTTAGAATATATATCATCAAAAAGAAAAGAAGTTAGTGTTGGTGAGGATGTGGAGAAAAGGGAACCCATATGCACTGTTTGTGGGAATGTACATTGGTGTAGCCACTATGAAAAACAGTATGGAGATTTCTCAAAATTAAAAAATAACAACAGCAACTACAAAAACCACTTCTGCGTATATATCCAAATAAAACAAAATCACTATATTGAAGAAAATTATACATTATATATATATATGATATAGACATATATATCATGTATAAATACACAAAATGAAATATAGTTTAAAGAAAAGAAAGGCAAGGAAATTCTATCATTTGTGACAACATGGATGTAACTTGAAGGCATTATGCTAAGTAAAATAAGTTGGACAGAGAAACAAATACTATCTGATATCACTTACATGTGAATTCTAAAAATGAAAACAAACTCATAGAAACATATTGGTGGTTGCCAGAGGCAGGGAAAGGGAGGGAAGGGGTAAATGGGTGAAGGTGGTCAAAAGATACAATCTTCCAGTTACAAGATTAATAAGGTCTGAGAATGTAATGCACAGCATGATGATTAAAGCTAGCAATACTGTATTGTATATTTGAAAGTTGCTAAAAGAGTATGTCTTAAATGTTCTCACTGCACACACATAAAATGGACCTAAAGGGTATTATGCTAAGTGTAATAAATCAGACAAGTACTGTATGATTTTACTTACATGTGGAATCTTAAAAAGCAAAACAAATGAACAAACAAATCAAAACAGAAACAAACCCATAAATACAGAGAACTGATGTTGCCAAAGGAAAGGGAAATGGGGAGAAGGGTAAAAAAAAAATTGTTTGAGTTTAATTTTGTCTTGTGAACTTTTATAGCAATGTGAAAAAATAAAATCATGGGTATTCCTGAAGTGCTGAGGCAAGAACATGACTTTAGGGAGTAAATTCTTTTACAATGGGAATTAGAAAATAATACATATATGTTGGTTAGTAATCTCCACCACCCTGCACACACCATCACATGTTGTATATAATATGTATGTATATAAAATCATTAAGTTGTACACCTTAAACTAATACAATGTTGTATATTGATTATATATCAATAAAACCAGGAAAAAAGTTAATTCATGTAAAATGAGAAATTTTCCAGCATATAGTTAGGGATTCAGAAATAATAATTAGTATGTTTAATGCTACAAGTATTATACAGCTGCAGTTATCATAACATCATTCTAAAATAAGGGCAGACACATCACTTCTCTGTGTTAATGACTCACATTCATTTAACCTCTTTGTGAATTCCTTCTATCATATTCATAACATTACAAGATGTTTTCCAATTTTAAGTCCCTTCAGGTAGCCTACTATGAAAACAGGGCATACTCACACAATAAGAATAAAACCTATTTACACATAAAGCTTTAAAAGTATCAATTTTAAAAAATATTTTTATTTAAATGGTTTACTTTAGACTTTTCTGTTGCTTGACATGGCTATAACATAGTGAAACCCTCTAGAATCCTTCCTATATTAAAAATAAAGCCCTTATTTATTTAATTCATACTGCTTATGCTCTAATATGGCTCCTTAATAGCCTTATATAATTTCTCTAAGTTCAGTTTTTCTTTATTTCCCTAATATATTTAAATGAAACAGAACTTTTAGACACTAGTTTGATAAACTTCCTCAAAGTTATTTGTATTAATGTGTTGAACAAACAAAAACTTTCGCTTTGGTGTAAATACACTGTACCAATCAGCATAACTTTAACTATAGCTATAACAACCACATTTAGATGTCCTATCTTTATTTCTCATCCCATACTCTCACTCTCTCAGATTATCCACATGAAAGCTTTTTCTGTATTATTCCAGTTAATCTTTTCCCCTCCTCAATCCAAAATTCTATGTCTCCTGTCACAATTGGCTTCAGAAAGCAGTAAAAAAAAAAAAAAAAAAAAAAAAAAAAAAAAAAAAAGTTACAAAGAAAGGATTAGCATAATATTCTGATAATAAGAAACAGAAGAACTGTCAAAAACTAAAACTTCTGTTTATTTTTATGTGTTGTCAATAAGAATAGGGAGAACAGCAAAGAAGATAGGTGAAAAACAGTTTAAGTCAGAACACAGATACAGAAGTAGAATGTCATATTATATCTATATTGACTACATTTGGACATTTTCTATTTTCTATGGAGTATCAGCTTCTGTCTAAAACATTTTTAAAATTTTCCTCATTAGAATTTAATCATATTAAATGTATCCACCTTTTAGGGAATACCTAATACATTAAAGTTTCTTGAAGTAATATATAAAAAACAGATGTTAAATTCTCTGCTACATATATTTTAAATACATTCATTATTTCTTTTATTTGCTGTTTGTGACAAAAAATGAGAAAAGTTCTAATATAGTTGTTTCAGTTATATAGAAATTAGTTAAATTTTGTGGTTATTTTCTCTCAATTTCTCTCATTTTTATTATGAGGTAGAAGATTTTTTACCTCTAGTCGATGATTTAATATAAAGAAGTGGCCAGAATGGAATGGCATGCACATCATTTTTTGAAGAAAGTTTTGTGAAATGTCCTACTTTTAAGTGAAAATTGTTACATTTTGTCCTAATTGGTTCACAGTGGGAATGGACAATTTTCTTCTGAAACCCAAACATTAAAACATTTCAAAATGAACCAAAAGAATTACTGTCATTAGAGTTTCCATGTGTATCAGGCAAGCAGATAAAAATAAAATAAATTAATATAGAACACAGATCAATGTAATATTAGGTTAAAATTCAAGAAAAAACATTCTGAAGAAAGAAATTATTGAGCAAACTTCTGAAGTATGGTATATATGTATGTGCTATTTAATTTTACGTTCTTTTTAATGTTTTATATGAACACACACACATACATACACAAATTTGTCACAGATAGAAATTGACTTCAATGCAGGTAATGAAGAGAAGTAAATGTACACCGCCTAACTGTAGAATATTTAGCAGTGTTGTCCAGTGGGATACAGAATTAAGATAGGCATTCATTAATATTTTCATAAAATGTCAAAAGCTTTATATAATCTTGATTGTGGGGACTGTCTCATGGAATATGCATATATAAATACTTAAAAAATTGTGCACTTTAAATATTTATAGTTTATTATAATCAAAAATTTTAACAAATATTTCAAAACTAAAGTCTGCACAAAATAAGATGAACCATATTCCAAGTTTTCCTAGCTATTAATTTATCAAGACAAGGAGATAAATTCTGGGGAATTTTTTTATGATACATAAAATAGCAGAAAAGTGGCAGATGGGTGTGATTGCAAACACATAATTTTTAAGGAAATAGTTTACTGATTTTTAAGATGACATAATCTGTTAATTATTATCAGTCAATCACTATGATTAAAATGCTGAATCTAAGCTGAGCAAACCATTTACTTAATTGATTCATATACTTATTTCACTTATTGATTCATTCTCCATCATTTATTAAGGGACTGTTATATACTGGGCAGCATGCTAGGTGCTGGAAAATATGTTCTAAACCAGATGATAACCCTTTATCTCTAGGTGCTTATAAAATAGTGGACTGTTTCTTGAAGACATTTCTCCAAGTCATAAACAAAAATACATAAGTATCAATGCAAATACTAGGAGTAAAAACTTTCTTAACCATATTGAACCACAGGGACTCTAAATAGCAAGAACAAACAGCATGAAAAAGTGAGGAAGAGAAAGCGAGCTAAAAATGGGATGTCCAGAGAAGTCGTGAAAAATGAAAATGTAGCCTAAATAAAAGGGGATATACTTTAGAAAATTATCTAAATTGCTAATGGCTGCTGTTCTGGATCAAGTCTAACTGATTATATTTTAAAAATCATGAGATAAAACATGTGTCATTTAACAACAGGAAAAAATTCTGAGAACTGCATTATAGGCAATTTCATCATTGTGCTAACATCACAGGATGCACTTAACAAACCTGGATGGCATAGCCTACTACACACTTAGGCTGCATGGTATGGTACAGCCTATAGCACCTAAGCAACAAACCTATATAGCATGCTACTGTACTGAATACTATAGGCTACTGTAAGACAATGATAAAAATTGTTGTACCTTATCGTATCTAAAAATAGAAAATATACAGTCAAAATGCAATATAAAAGATTTAAAAAGATGGTACATGTGTATAGGGAACTTACTGTAAATGGAGATTGCATGAGTGGAAGCTGCTCAGGGTGAGTCAGTGAGTGAGTGGTGAGTGAATGTGAAGGCCTAGGACACTCCTGTACCCTGCTGTAGGCTTTATATGCACTTAGGCTACACTAAATTTATTAAAAATATATTTTTAATTTTTTCAATAATAAATCAAACAGCTTACTGCAAAATTTCAGTTTATAAGCTTTTCATTCTTTTAACTTGTTTAACTTTTTATAATAACGCTTAGCTTAAAACTTAACCAAAATGCAGAGCTGTATAAAAATATTTTCTTTATGCACTTATACTCTAAGCTTTTTCCTATTTTTAAATTATTTTATTTTTTACTTTTTAAATTTTTGTTGCAAACTAAGACACAAACACACATATTAGCCTATGCCTACACAGAGTCAGAATCATCAATATCACTGCCGTCCACCTCCACATATCAAACTGGTTCTTCTGGGGCAACACATGCATGGAGCCATCATCTCCTATAACAACAAGGCCTTCCTCTGGAATACCTGAGGCTCTTCCGGAGGCTCTTCTTGAAGAGGTGTCACTCTTTTTGGAAATATGTCCATGATGGTTTGCTTTGTTTGTTTGTTTGTTTCTTTCTTTTTTTTTTTCATTTTATATTTGCTTGTAAGGAGATAATGTACCATGAACATTCCTCTCTATTAATGAAAACTCTTTGGTGTTGGAGTCCTTGTTTTCAAACTTTTTAAGGAACTTGTTCAGGTTTGCTATAGCTTCTGCTAAAATCTTCACTGTGAGTTTTCTTGGGATTTTTTTTCTTCACCTGCATTTTTTTTTTTTTTTTCAGCTATGCATTCTTGTTCTAGTTTCACAACTTGTCATTAGTCAACTTCTCAGGAACCACTTCTAGGAGCGCTTTGTGTCATATGCATCAATACCCAGATTAAATTTGTCATCTCAATCAATGTCATGTTGGTATTTGCAACATCCTCATCCTTGGCAAATCCTTTGAAGTCACGGGCAAACCTCTTGAATATCTTCTTCCAGATGTCATTCATACACTTCTTGATGGCATCATCCTAACCCCAAGTGAGGTTTCTGATGTAGTCATAGATGTTGTAATTCTTCCAAAAGTGCATCACTGTCTTTCTCAGTTGCAGTGATAGCCTGGGCAAAGGTCCTCCTCAGGTAGTAAGCCTTATAAGCTGCCCTAACTCCTGAATCTGTTGGTTGAATCAAAGAGATGGTGCTTGGAGAGAGAACTATCACCTTCATATTGGGATAAGTATCACCAATTAAAGGAGGATGTCTGGGAGCATTATTAAAAATAAGCAAAATTTTGAAAGGTATGTTGTTTTCGAAATTGTCCTTAATTTCTCTGACATAGCAATTCAGAAGGGCATCTGGGTCATCCATGACTTATTGTTCCTGTAATACACTGGCAGTGTGTGTTTATTTATATGCTTGAAGGTCCTGGGGATCTCATTGTGCCTGATCACAAAAGATTTCAACTTGTAGCCTGAAAGATTACCCCCCAAGCAAGACTGTTAACCTCTCCCTAAAAGCCTTGAAACCTGTCACTGACTTGGCGTCCTTATGGATTAAAGTTTTTTCAGTCATTATTTCCAGAATTGAGAGATTTCATCTAAATGAAAATTTTCTCTAGCAAGTAATTTTCTCCACAATCAGCTTATTTAGAATTTCCAAAAAGCCTTCAGCTGCCTTCACATCAGGACTCGCAGACTCACCACTCGCTTTCACATTGTTTAAACCATCCAGAGCTAGCAGTAAATTAAATATGGTAGTCAGGTCCAGCTTTTTTTCCCCAACATCGCAATTAAAATTTTTGCTTTGGCTGCGATTGTTATAATGCAGAGAGGGATAGACTTCTGTGTCTGGTCTTCAATTCAGGTCATTAGAAGTTTCTGCATGTTTTATATAGGCCCTTTTAAAATTTTTGTTAGTCTCATTGCCTTCAATGAAGCAGACTCTTAAATAGCTTCCATCACTTTGTTCTTGTTCTTCAAAACTGTAGCAATGGTACATGCCTGACTTGGTGAGCAATAACTATCACTGATTTTTCATCTTTGGAGTCCTTAATTACTTTTAATTTTATTTTTAGGTCAATCACTTGATGTGGCCTCTTACTGGCAACATTAGCAGTGGATTTTGTGTGCTTAGGGGCCATGGTGAGCAAAACAACATGAGACTAAATCAAGCACAAGAGAAAATCATGCAATCGAGAGAGGTGGTAAACATGAGATATATGAGGCTGCTGCTCACATGCAGTTTTACAGAAAACTTTTTTTTTGATAAGAAGAGAGAATACACTCTAAAATGATAAAAATATAGTAGAGTAAGTACATAAATCAGTAACATAATCATTTATTATCATTATCAACTACACGTACTTTAGTATATAATTGTATATGCTGTGTTTTATATGATTGGAAGGGCTGTATGTTTGTTTATGCCATCATCACCACAAACACATGACTAATGTGATGAAAGAGGAATAAGAAGTATCACAATTATTTAGAGACTAACCTTCTGTGTTTAGGATGCAGTAATTAACCAATTTAAAGCTAACCAAAAACTTGGATAAGTATTAGAAATGTTGCCTTTGTGGTGTGAAGAATAACATGTATGTCCAAAATAATATCTCTTCCATTTTAGTATTCTTAAGATTTAAACTTGAACTATTTCTTGCCCTGCTCCCTACACCAAATTATCTCTCTCACATGCATACAATTTATTTCTACCTTTTTCACATCAAATTTATACTGTACAGTTAAAATTTATTAATTTAAGCTGCTTTTCACATATCAATCTCTTCTTATTTCTCTATGTAAGGTTCTAGCCCTCTCCTCTAAATATATATATATATATATATATATATATATATATATATATATATATATATACACACACACATATATATACACACACACACATACATATATGTGTGTATATATATATATATAAGCACATATTGCTGTAGTATATTTGATATAAATAACTGA
Organism: Eonycteris spelaea; assembly: GCA_003508835.1. Lineage (NCBI taxonomy): Eukaryota > Metazoa > Chordata > Mammalia > Chiroptera > Pteropodidae > Eonycteris > Eonycteris spelaea. The sequence goes on along the minus strand of PUFA01000018.1, from coordinate 10,498,255 downwards.
CTTGTATTATTATCAATTATTTATGCCTGCTTTTTTCTTCAAATTGTTTATTATTCTCCTTGCATGCCTTTTAGTGGTGAGCATAGAACCTTACATGTATAGGTGAAAATATCTTCATATAGAACGATTTTGCCTACTTTTGCTGTGAAAAGAAGAGACAAGAATTTCTAGTGGGAAACATATTTTAACAAAAGTTTCAAGCATATCTACACATAGAAAATTAAGAACAGGAAGAAAGAAAGTTTTAAGATGTAGTCGAAAGAGTGGATGATATTTCAGAGATTGTCAGGGAAATCTGAAAAATTTCACAGTTGCACATGTTTGCACACACACACACATACACACACATCAATTTATTTAAAGGTAAAAATAAATATGAGCTTACTTTTGACTATTATTACCCTTGGCAACTACTGGAATTTTATTTCTATCATCTTAATTAATTGCCCACTGTTTTCATTTATTCGATCTTTCTCTTTGCTCTTTTCTTATATTAAGTATCTCAGAAATTTTAAAGTCTTCCTCTGCAATACTCATTTAATAAATAACAAGTGTACAAGATTATTATAGACCTCTCTGTAAATTATTAGAAGTACTCATGATTCTGTACTCTCTTCTGGGAGGCATTATAGCATAAAGACTAAGAATTTAGACTCTGGAATGAGAATGCATAATCAAATTTAGATCCATTTGTTTACTACCCTGTGATTCTGCAATCAAAATATAGGAAGAAAACAGAAGGTAGATATGCCATAGTGATGAATGGATAGATAGATAAATGGATAGATGATAGATAGACAGGTAGGTAGATAGATAGATAGATAGATAGATAGATAGATAGATAGATAGATAATAGTTAGATGATAGATTGATATGGATGGATGGATGGATGGATGGATGGATGGATGGATGATAGATATATAACAGATGGAGAATATGGATGGACAGACAGCTGATAAGTAGAGTAAATGAAGGAATGAATAAATATATACATGAGAGTAAGAGAAGATCATACAACCTTTGGGGATAATGAGTGAGTGTTAGGCCTCCATCAGAATATTTCATTGGAGAATTATTATATACAAATTTCAATTCTATTGTATATATAATTAAATTATTGGGAGGAACCAGTGGCATTTTTGCCTCAAGTTGAAATTTTATCACAAAGTGTTTTTTCTTATAACAATAAATGTTACTGCTTAACCCAGTAATATTTTCAATACAAACTTCGAAATTTAAATGTTTTTAAACTAATTCTAAAATACAGTAATTTCAGCTTTCATTTCCTCACTAAAGATTGAACCTCTTACATTATATCCTGAACATGAAGTTCTATAGGGCTGCTATTAATTTAGATGAGTTACCTTGGAAACAGAGTTCTTCCTTTTTAACCCATCACTAATGTCATTCATTTGTATAAAAAAAACGTAAGATGGAATTTTAAAAATATATATTTTCTTTCTATTTGTCATTTTGGAGGACAATTAAGCATAAAATATTAAGTAATAAAATAATATTAATAACAAATATAGATGAGTGCTTGATACAGTCTTCTCAATACTTACTCTTCAGGTCTCTGAAAGACAACAGCTGTTTTGGTACCAGATTTATGTATGCTATGCTATCTCTATTCACCATAAAATCAAAAGTACATAGTAATATATACTGACAGGCTTGGAAATACCAGGTACTGTATATACTTTACTAAATAGAACTAAACTTCAGTAGACACAGAATTCTATGATGTTATTACCAAATAATAATAATAATCTATTGAAGGGAAGTATACCATTATTGACTACTTTTATATTTAAGATGGTAATTTTGTCAAAGTATAGAAACAAAGACTGTAGAGGTTACTAAAACTTTTGGCTAGTTCTAAATATTATTTAATTTACATTTCTGGGAGTAATATTATATACAAATTATTTAATAAAGTGACATTATAATTGCTTTAAAATTTGTGAATGGAACCCAAATGACTGGGTTTGATTTTAGAAACCATGGATTCAATACTTAGATTTTGACATAATAACATTGAGATTTTGGTAAATGATTTTAAGCTAAAAATTTTAATTTAATTTTGTTTTATGCTTTGTAGACACAAAAATTATTGTTTTGTACAGAATTTGATAATGTGTGAAAATATATTGTATAATATGATAATTGTAGAAATCTAAGTAAATAAAATAAAATTAGACATATAGCTGCTGTCAGGTTTTCACTAGATTATACAACAGAAGTTTTATGTGACACAGAAACATATTGATTAAAATTTCAATTGATTATTAAAATTAATAATTTAAGAATTGAAATTCCAGCATACATATTTTTGGAATCCCAGGTTATTTTTAAACATCAAAAGATAAATTTTTTCTGAAATAAATTTTAGTGGAAATAAATTTTAATTTAGCTTATGTATATTTTACTTGTTGTAGGTCTTGATGTACTATTATAGTTTATTAAATAATGTTTATTATAATAATAGAAATAAAAAAAGAATATGTATAGTGATTGCTATACAACTTATTGAGGAAATTATGAATGTTTCTACCATTCATTTCTCATATAAAAAAGACTTACTTTCAACTAAAGAACTAAAACTATTAACATTACTTACACATTTTTATATTAAAGTTTATAAACAATTAGAACTATATGAAATAAGTAAATCTACTGCAGTGGTAGTGTTCAACAAACCTAATTTACAAATACATTTATTGTGTTCCCAAAAATACAATTTATAGTTTAGAAAAAATTTTAGCTAGAAAATGATTTCATACATTGTGTCTAAGTTCCCATGGATATCCATAAATTCTGTAAATATGATATAATTGACTTAGTTATGCTGTGGAGCTATCATTTATAAAGTTATTTCTATTGCTAAATAATTTGTGATTTGCAACTCAGAACTGAGGAAATTAATTTGACCTTGCCTCAAAATGTTACAGGGGAGGAAAAGACAGTTATTTTGCTGCTACAATGACTAAAGATTTCCAAACTGGTTAGAAATGGCTAAGAAATTAAAGTCTCAAGATATTTTAATTTCTCTTTTTAAAATTTACTTATTTTTTATTTTATTAAATTATTGGGGTGAAGTCAGTGGTTAATAAAATTATATAAGTTTCAAGTGTGCAATTCAACAATACATCATATGTATATTGTATTGTGTGTTTACTGCCCAAAGTTAAATTTCTTTCCACCACAATATATTTGACCCTCTACCTTTATTTCCTACCCATTCTGTTTCTTCCCTCTGGTAACCATTAAACTGTTGTCTGTGTCTATGAGTCTCTTTGTGCATCTTGTTTGTTGCTTTCAGTTTTATATCTCACATATGAGTGAAATCATATGGTTCTTAAATTTTTCTGTCTGACTTATTTGATTTAGCATGATTATCTCAAGATCTATTCATGTTGTCGCAAAAGGTAGCATTTCATTTTTTCATGGCCGAGTAATATTCCATTGTGTATATGTACCACTCTTATTGATTTCATTTTGGATTTCTCTTTGATATATTGGTTCAAGAGCATGTAGAGGAAAAGGAACACTTGTACACTATTCGTGGGAATGTAAATTGGGGCAGCCACTGGGGAAAACAGCCTGGAACTTTACCCCCAAAATTAAAAATACAACTACCATATAACTAAGCAATCCTTCATTGAGCATATGTCTAAAGGAAACAAAATAATAATCTTAAAGTAATATTTCTAACCCTGTGTTTATAGCATAATTATTCCCAATAGCCTATGTATGAAAACAGACTAAGTGCCCATCAGCAGATAAATGGATCAAGAAAATGTGCTACACATATATAATGGATCATTCTTCAGCCATAAAAAAAAAAAAAATGAAATGTTGTCATTTGCCACTATATGAATGAACTGGAGTGCATTATGCTAATTGAAACAAACCAAACTGAGAACAAATACCACATGGTATCACTTATATGTGAAATCTAATAATAATAATATAATAATAATTTTTAAAAATTTCTATAAACTGGTAGTAGTAAAGAGGTTGCCAGGGACTAAGGAGTAGGGTAAATAGAAAGCAGCTGGTGAAAGAGTGTGGGAAACAATTAACCATGGTCTACCAATATGCTTATTCATCAGTAACATAATGCATTAAAATAATCCAAGATACACACACAAAAAAAGAGAGATGTAAGTCATTTATAACTCAATGTACTTATAAGTCAGAGTTGGCTAAGTCTGGAGAAATTACTGGATTACATTGAAATAACAACTGTAAAATATGTCTATGTTGATATCAATATCATATCAATATTAATAGAGATATATTTTAGGCTAAGATACAAATAACGTAAATATATATTAAAATCTGATGGTTAATAAGAGAAAGTGAATCACATAAAAGAGCAACAATTAGGACTGCTATAGTGTAGTAGAATCATTTTTCTTAAAGTATCTCCTGCAAACAAATAAATAAACATATAAATAATGAATGACAGAAAAGATGGAGGAAGGGAGAGAGAGAATGGACTATCAAGTTTCCTTCTGTAAATAAATAAAGAGATAAATAAATATCCTCGCTAAAATCTCCAGGAATAATGACATGAGTTGATGAGATAAACTAAAATTTATGGAGGACCTTTATGCAAAATTAGAAATCCAGCATTGTCCTTTGACATTAAAATATATAATATGCAAATAAACAATCGAGAAGCAGGAGAAATAATAAGCAGATATAAATCCCCAAGGAATTTAGATACTTAAATTATTAGGTGTAAGTATAAAATGATCATTTGTAAGGCATACAGTAAAAAAAAAAAAAAAAAACAGAATAAAAATTATCAAGAAAGGGCCAATAAAATATGCATAGAAGATTGAAGAAAAACAAACATGTGAATTATTGAAATTTACAACTCAGTGAAAGGGTTCACCAATAGATGAAATAGCTTTGAAGAAAGAGTTTGAAATACCTACTGAGTGAGAAGAAAAACCTGAAATTATTACCAGGATGAAGCCCACAGATTCATAAAAGTGGACAATAAAAAATGGGGATGAAGAGACATAGAGGAGAGAATGAGGGCTTAAAACAAGAGACATTTATTCTAACATCACTGTGTGTGCAGGCTCATACTCCCTCAGTGGTTTCTGGACTCCCATGGCTTGTGACAACATAATTCCAGTCTCTATCTCTGTCCTTGCATGGCTTATTTCCTCTCAGTCTCTCCAAACTCTCATCTTCTTATAAGAACACGAGTCATTGGATTTAGGGTCTACACTAAATCCCAGCTAATTTTCTCTCATAATATATATATATTTGTGTGTGTGTATATATATATACACATACACACACACACACACACACATATGTATATACATATATATGTATATGTATATATACACACACACATATATATATAAATAATCTGCATAAACCTATTTACAAATAAGGTCACATTCTAAGGTTTTGGTGGACATGAATTTTTTGGACTCTAACCATATAATCTAGTACAAAAAACAACCACATAGCCAATGTGAGAAAAATGGGAATATAAAATTGAATTTAGTCACAAAGTGAAATATCATATATTGGTTAAAATAAATGAACCAGAAATGCATGGATGATAGCATGGGTAAATAGCATGAGTGAGAAAGCAAATCTTTAATCATGAATACAGCATAATTCCATTTATATGAATTCAAAATGAAACAAAAACTAAATCTATATATTTTGGTCATATATAAATAATAAAAATAACATGTTAAATGAAAACAAGTAATAATTTTAAAAAATGTAGTGTAGTGTTTATGATTGGCTAGGGGAAGCAGGAGAAAGGGGGATGAAGTTAGAGAAGAGTACACAGGTAATTTCAGAAATATTGGTAATATTATAGTTCTTAGTTTAGTGACAACCTCACAAAGATATACATATATGTGTGTATATATATATAGTGTATATACACACTATATATACACACACATGCTCATATGTGTGTGTGTAGAATGTGTGTGTAAAATACTGTGTAATGTAATTATTTAAAAACCTAAAAGAGAAATTTACAAATATGAGAACAAGTGCCCTAAATTTAAACAAGAAATGAAGCAATAAGTAAACTTAAACTGCATGAAATGTTAAAAGAAGACAAGGAGCAAGGAAAGATGACTGTGAAATAAGCAAAAATAAAGAGGATGTGGAAGTTTTTGTTTTTGAACTCATTTCTCAAATATCTACATATGTGCATAAAAATTGTATTAAATAGATTCTGCCTTTTACCTATGACATATAGTTACATTAACAAAATTATTGTTGCATTTTAACTAATTTTTAAAAGTTCTATGAAAATATTTTATGTCTATTCCATCCAATATATTCACATATGGCTCTGATGATGGTGTTTTACATCGTAGTTGAATATTCGATCAACTTGTTGCATGAGATGTGTAAAAACACTCATTTCAACAAAATTAAAAATGAGCCTAAATTGGGTTTATATCATGGTAATAAAGCATGAAATAATTTTATTAAAAATAATAGATGAATCATAAATATGGCCAGGCCACATCAATTTCTCTGTTAACTCCCACTTGTGTAATCAGCTACATAATTTAATTATGGAAAATATTGTTCCATGGCATAGTTTGAATAAACAATGGTCACCTTGACAATTTTTAAACATTTAGATAAGTGTCAGGAACAATTGTTCAAGCCATATATTTTTTGCCATATTTAATAATATTAAATCTTTATTAAACTGTATGTAATGAGAATTTAGCAGTTTGATATATATTTTTTTCAACCCTTTACTGAAAATTGATTTTAAGGGAACTTTTGAGTAAAAGTTAAAAGCCAGAATTTTTGGTGTTCTGTCTTTCATGTTATTGAAAACCTTAATTTTTTTCTAGATCCCATAACACCATTTAATTCATAAATAAGATTAAAGAAATACATAAAGACTTGATTCTTATTTTTTTATTAATGTTTAGTTATTTTTTAAATTTTCTCATCCAGTCAGCGGTCTCAAAGCCATACCCTTCTTTGGCTTGCTCTTTCATAATCTCCACCTTTCTCTTTTCTCTCCCACTCTAAATATGCCTGCTTTAAAGTTGTAACTAATGTCCCTCACATAAACCTTCTTGAGAAGTTTCTAAGGAGCTCAGCCAGTGCATTGTTTGCCCTAGATACTAAGAGATCAAATGTCCTTTACTTTCTCACTCCTTCTTTCAAGATGCTTTCTTTCTATATTTAGTATTTAGAACTAGCCCAAAAAAGAGAAAGCTGCATCCCACTATACCATAAAGTCTATTATTATTTGAAATATTAAATTCAAAAATAAATAAAATAGTGCTTTGAAGAATGTTTGCACTTAGTATACTATAGTCAAAACTGAATTTGGAAGTTCACTATTCTCTATTGTTTTCCCCCATCTTGGAGAAATTGAGACGGTAACACTATTAACATGAAGCTAAGTCTGGACATTTCATCTATAGTATTTACTTTTCTCACATGTATAAGGAAGGGTGATTTACTTCACCTTATAGAGTTTTACAAAGAGAATGAAATGAAAGACTAGAAAATACTTTTCTACTGGCATAAGAAGGCTCATCTATCTCATTTTCTTGATTTTAAAAACATTAAAAGTGCTTTGTATCTATGAAATATGTCCTTAGAAAATAAACTAAAATAGCTAGGGAACAACCTGCCATTTCTAGTTCCCTAGTCTGATTCGTTCTGATTTGCTGACAGAATTCGGCCTGTCGTTCATGTTCACATCTTTTTTTCCTTGGTATGGTACCCAAGTAAAGCTATTATCACTTTTCTGTGGAAGAAGTGGAAGTTCTAATTCTGGCATGAGTAAAAGAACACTTGACTAGTGCTCAAAAAACTATCTATAAGTGTAATCATCCTTCAGATATTTTTCTCTCATACAAGTCTAAAACTAAAGATGTTCATAGGCTTATTGATGTTCATAGTGTATCTCATGAAATAAGATGATATAACCACAATGAAAATTCTGAATTGTTATAACAATATGTTATTTAAATATTGATATGTAATATTTCTTCAAAAAATACCCATTTTTTGATTTGTACACTGTTTCAAAATTGCTAATATTTCATGAATTAGACACAGTTTTGTTTTGTTTTGTTTTGTTTTTTGACTCAGAATTTCAGGTTGATGAAGGAAGATAGTTTGACTGACTTCAAATGTATGCTTCTCTTATACAGAAAGGTTCTTTTGATTTGGTTTCTTTTGGTGAAACAGAAAGTACCATGCACTAATATCCTGAGTCTCTCTGTATTCTTCAAAAATTATTCTGTTAACAATTCTCTTTTAGAAGTTAATTATGAAAATAAAAACCTTAAAATAATCACCTATCATCTTATTTTCATAGTGTACTTCTACTCCTATATTAAACTAATCAAGTGAGAAATATTGCTAAAAGAATTACCTTATAAATAAAGACTGCCCAGAAAGATGATAATCTACTTTACTATGCTTCAGTAATTTTCTAACCAAATAGGTTTTCTTTGTGTTGCAGAATACTAACTGATAAGTGACATGAAAAATATGTCAGCACTTATTAATGCAGGTTGATACTAATGAGTATTATTCATTATATTATTGACTCCCAAGAGATTCCATTTACAGAAAGTAATGTTTGAAGCAAGGATAGATAATATGTTTAAAAATATAAACCTTTTTTTACTCTTTCATTAATTCTAGTCTTTTTTATTTAAAAAAATTACTTAGAAGTTACCATTGGCTTGGATTTGTGTAAGTACTTACAGACAAGTTCAAATACATTGGTTAATTTAGGTAAATATTCTGCTATTTCTCAAATTGTGATAGTAAAAATTAATGTTATTCCATAGAATCACATTTAGAAACAAATTATGGGTCTGGTTTATCCTATGAAATTCAGAGAAAAAAGTTAGGAAAGAGTAAATCACCACAAAATTTTTTAATGATGCAAAGTAATGAAAAATATTTTGAATATCTTATTTTTGTTCCTTTTCTATGTGAAGCTTGTGTTTTACAGGTTGATTGAAAGGTAAATGCTAATACATATTTATAATAGAACACACATAAATACACACATATACATACATAAAATATTTAAATGTAACTTTTAGAAGCTCTCTAAAACCTACAAATGCTCTTAAACTATCAGGTATAAACTTATTCAGAAGTTATGCAACATAGTATTTTATACGCAAACTACTTATCTGAATTTTACTTCTATTTATTAAGTAAATGTTGCAGCATGAATTTATATTATCACATAATAAAAACAAAAATATATATTATTAAATTCATTTTTTATCAAGAAATGAGAGTGTGAGTATAATATTGCATTAGATTTCCATTCAGGAAAAAAAAAATCAAGTTTATGTGATCAAATGGAATTATAAAATTATATACCACAAAAGATAGATGAGTTAGTCTACATGTTTATTTTTTGTTAGTACATATTCACCATAATGCTTCCACAATATAGATATCTTTATGAACATTTATTTTTTCTTCTCTCAATCTTGTTTCTCTACACAAGGGGAGATATTTTTCAGCAATAGTTTGGATGTTTGCCTTAATAAAACAACCAAAGTATTGCTCTTTCTCTGCAATTATAATTTCTAAACTTTTTACAGAAATGACATACATGTGACCTACAATAAAGCTGATTATTCAAAAATCTTGAACTGATACTGTTAAACATATACAATGTAGGCTTTGGAAAACATTGTACCTGGAAAATACCTAGAAAAGTTGAAAAATTCTTGACTACCTTATTGTAACAGAGAGTGTATTCAGTTGATTTAAAGCAGCTAGAGCATCACCAAAAGCATGTATATTTCCTCAACCCTGAGGGTATTTTAACTTTTTCACAGGGATGCCTAGGAGATAAATCCTCAGAAAGACATCTCTGGCTATACCACAGTTCCCATCATCTCAACCAAAGGAGACTGCTACCTCCACCAGCATTTTCTAATTAAATATGTGAAATGTGTGGGACCTTTTTAATACTCTTATCCATTCTTCCTTCCTGTCTTCCTTCCTGTCTTCCTTCCAGCCTCAAGTATAGTTTCTCTCACAAAACCAGCCTGTAACTCAGAAGATGAACTGCCAAGATTATGAAGTAGATTGTGACAGGAGAGAGATTCCTTACTGCTAAAGATCCCTTAGGTTGTTCATGCTATATGCTGCCACCCAGTCTGTGGTATTGTGTTATGCAGGCCTACCTGAGAAATAGAATAATTTAAAGGACAAATATTTTCAGTGATTATGCATTGAGATCGTGTGTCAGTTTACATTAATAGGATTATCTATTGATTGAACAAGCTATCTCATGAATCAATACCAAATTTAGACAGAGGTGGATGACCAGCTGTCAAGGGCTCTCAAGAATAGATATTAATATAGGTTGGGGCACAAAACTACCTGACCATTAATATTCTCTTTAACTTCAAAAATCTGGAATAATCCTCAGAGTATCACATAGGTTAAATGTGCTCTACTGTCTTCTACATTCAAACGCAGTTCCTTTTATTAAGAGTCAGAATGGAGGAAAGTGGTGATAAACTATAAAACAAGAAGTGTGATTGAACTATGAGACACAGAAAAAGATGAATGGACTTTTTTAGCATAGAGTTTCTCAAGCTGGGATTTTTGAGTAGGACCCCGAAAAACTTTAATTTTCTGAAATGTGTTTCAACTTTTGGTGGTTATTTGCATAGAGTGAAAAAAAATAAAAGTTAAGTGGCAGAAATTCAATTCCAATTAGCTAATACCCCGCCCCCCCCCCAAAAAAGGTATTTAGTTTATGGATACTGAAGCAGTTTACAAAATAGGAGAAATTGAACACATTCCAGGAGAAAGGCAAAGATACAGCTAAACCGTAGGAACCACTAAAACAAGTACTGACTCAAGTGCTTTCATAATTCTTTTTCTATTGTTCATTATTCTACATATTAATTTATTTTCTTTTATTTCAAAACATTTCCCAGAAAGCTGTGGAAAACTAACAGCTCAAAAGTTTTAATCTTAAAGAATAAGAAAAGACACTCTTTCTTGCTCTCTTTAGAACAAACTTCAAAAATTTCAGGGAAGGCTTTGAATACTGAAGCCTGTTATATTGAACTAACATTTATCAATCTGTTTTTTAAATAGCTACATGCAGAGAATAATGGGAAGGAGAGTGGCTGTACGTACAACAACCTCTAGTGTAGATCCAAGAGAAAAAGCTTTCAAGTAATTTTAATTAATTCGAGTAAATGTAAACCAGGATGACAAGAGGAAAAGCACTTCAGGCTGACAAAATAACAAATGAAACTAAAAGTAAGTGCTATGTACTAAAGACAAGGTATAAAATTAAAGTAAAGCTGGATCGTGAAGAGCAACATGTGCTATCTAATTTGTGCTTTATTTTGTATTGTTATTGAAATTTAGCATTAGCATTTTTTCAGTATTGGTTTCAAAATTTAATTTCAAGGAACCCTAAGAATTCATAGTTGGAAAAAGGGGTCAGAGAAATGAACTCTGCATCCCTCTGAACAATTAGATAGGTTATTATTTTTTAATGCATTTTGTTTCTATGTCTCTGTAAGATATGGAGTCAAGAAAAAGTTTAAGAATATGATTGAGGAGTCTTAAAAATTTATAAGTGAGAAAAAGATGATAAAGTTTTTTTCTGAAATACAATTGACATATAACAGTATATTAGTTTCATGTGTAAAACATAAGGATTCAATATTTACACAGATTATGAAATGATCACCACAAAAAATCTAGTTAACAACCATCAGCACACATAGTTATATAACTTATTTCCTTGTGATGAGAACTTTTAGGGTCTACTGTCTTAGCAACTTTTAAATACACAATATAATGTTGTTAACTATAATCACCATGTGGTATCTTACATCCCCAGGACTTAATAATTTTTTAACTGGAAATGTGTACCTTTTAACCCCATTCACTCATTTTGCCCCTCTAGCATCACCAATTTGTTCTCTGTACCTATGAATTGTTTGTTTGTTTATTTTTTTTTAGATTGTGTATACAAGTGAAAACTCACACTATTTGTTTTTCTCTGTCTGACTTGTTTCACTTAGCTTAATATCCTCAAGTTCATCCATGTCTCTGTAATGTCAAGATTCCCTTTTCTTTATGGATGAATGATATTCCATTGTATATACATACAACATTTTCTTTATCCATTAATCTATCAGTGGACACAGTTGCTTCTATGTCTTGGCTATTGTAAATAATGATGAAATGAACATGGCGATATAGGTACCTTAATGAGTTACTGTGTTCATTTCCTGGGAGAGTAGACTATGGAAAAACTAAATTAACTTATTTGTGCATATGAACATTTTTATTTATTAAGGTTTTTTCCACCAATACAAAACTATTTTGTCATAAGCTCTGCTTGCTTCCAACCAGTCCTTTATTGAGGATGATCTGTTTTAAAATCATTGAGCTTAGGTCATAAAACCCTTTAAGTATTATGTCATAAATTCCAATAATGAAGCACAATTATTTGCTCAATATGGTGTTCTCCATGAAGATAGTAAGCCCAATCAATTCAGATTTGCTTGATCAACTAGTGAAGGTTCGGGCCAATATTTTTTAGAGCAATGAAAAATTTAAAGGATTTTAAACAGAATTATCATATTCAAATCTGTAGTTAGAAAAGATTACTCTGAATGAGATGCGCATAGGCCAATGAATAATTTTAAGCTTCTAAACTTTTATTTTAATGCATTTAAATTATCATCATTATTTTTCATGTAGTCCTAGTTAAAATTATAGATTTTTAGATATATTCTGGACTTGCTTGAAAATTTACATATCACTATAAATTAATTAATACATTATATAAGCAGATCGACAGCAAGCTTTTTATGAAGTTACTGTGTGATAATATTTAGACTCAGGGCTGTTAGAGCTGAGAACCAAAACCAGGTTCTAAAAGCTGTAAGCAGGAATTACCTATCTAAAAAGCACTGGATAAATCAGCAAGTCTGTTTTCCATCTCTCAGCAGCATGTTAAGATCAGTTGATCCAGTTGTCCAGATTTAAAGATAAGGTATGAAAGTATTAACATGAAAAATAATCAAATTATTTAATGAAAAAGTGCTTCATTTTTATTGCTTACTGAAAGATTTTATAGAATACACCAGTCAAGATTTTCCGTTAAACTCACATCCATTTCAATTTATGAGCAGTTCATACTGCATTTAGGAACAGTCTAAGTCCATTATACATTGAACTATGATCCTAATAGTGACTATCTTGTATTCATGTCAGAATTTGTGATTACTGGGAATATTTTCCTAGAATTGTCCAGCCCCCAAGGCTATTGATCTGATGTCAAACCTTACTTTATTTCTCTATCTATTTTCTTCAACTGTTTTCAACTGATGTACTGGAGTTGACCTTTGCTTTGCTCTGGAATTTTGCTTCTGTATGCTTTCTAATAAGGAGTATGTCTATGGCAATAAATCCTTCCTTGAATGTAGTTCTTGAATTAACTGTATTTTATAATAGAGTAGCTTATTTATCGCAGCTTGTTTTGGGTATTATTAAATGGTTATCTTAATATTCTTAATCACTGACTGCAGTTGTATTTATTTAAAAAGTTATGCATAATCACGTATTTAAAACTTTTGTGATTTATTTTTATGTGTGCATGGATCTTTTGAATTTGGAAGCTATGGAAATGTGTAAATCATTATACAAACACTAGGTGTCATTACGAATTCCACTACAATACAGATTTTCATTCTTCAGATAAATTATATTATACAATGTAAATCCTTCTAAAGACATACTATCATGGATCATGGTGATGGAGTGGGTATATTTGTGTAGCTATAAATTAACCTATACTTCATTTGCATAGCTATGAATGTGCCACTCAGTTGATTTCTAAAGGTTTCCTTTCCCTTGACCCTAAATCAATCTATTTTCCGGCCCAAACTTTAAAACCATAAAATTTCATGAACACCCATTTTCAAGGTTAAGTGCTTTTATAATGTACATTTTACTAATTTTTTTCTTCTAAATGTGTTATTTGAAGATAATACGAAGCAAACCTTAGGGATGTCTGTGAACTTTATATGAGAGATGCTTCCTCGACTTTTCAAAAGAAGCTTAGAAAGATGAATTAAAACCTGAGTCATATGCATTTAGGATGTTTCTATAAAGCAAAAGTAATATCTGGACTCATTTAAAGCTTCAGATATACAATTTAGGGGAAGGCGAGAAAAATAATTTAGCACAACAGCACAACTCTGACTACAAATCCGGTAGTGTGGACTTTGGTGTCTATATCAAAGGGAAAACAGATGTTTCCCTTATATGAGTGCATTTTTAAACTGTATAATCTAATGGTCTTTCAGTTTTTAGGTGGCAGCTTTAGATTCTTTTGGAATCATTTCGGGTTTTTTTTATTAATATAAGGGATAATTTGGAGAAGGTGTAAAAGAGGAAGGTTAAAGGTCAGCAGAGGGAGACAGTGCTTTGGAGAAGATTAATTTCATTAAACAGAAAACATGTTTATATATTTTAGACATCATGAAGGAAATATATCTGGCTTCCCTCAACCTATATATATATATATTTTTTTTTTTTGCAAAAAGCTATGCAAAGTCATGCTATTTAATTTGACCAATAAATTGTTAGTGTAATGTGGGAGCTTAAAGTTTGTGCTAAGCACCCATCCTTCCGTTCCCTGAATTAACAATCATGGAAACATGTGTCAAGATACAATCTCAATCTGTGTCTCTGAAATGTTTATGTACTTTGAATAATGGACTCAACTATGTTTTCTAAGCCATTGAAATTTGTGGGTATATTATTGTTGTAATCTAATTTATCCCATCCTTACTGATACAATTGTTTGTTAAGTTTCATTCATTTTTATGATGATCTGTGAATTTATCTTAGGATGTTTATTCAATTTGACAAATAAATTGACTGTTCAAAGAGTAGAGTCCTGTCTCTATTATACTCTCCTTTGTTCATTGTTAGTTTAATGGAAAAAGTTATATTAGTTTTCATTCTTTCTGCCTCTCCTTTTACGTTTAGATCACTAAATTCTAGCTTGCATTATGCCTCCCAAATGACACTTTAACAAAGCTGCTTAATAGGCTTCTTACTGACAAAAGTAATCAACATTTTTTAAACCTCATGTTATTCATATTTCTGCAATATTTGATTCTTCCTCTTTGGACTCCTTCTTCTTTGGTTTCCAGGGCATAATTTACCTTTGGAGCATTGCCTACCTCCTTGGACTTTCATTCTCAATTCCTTGATGGTCTTCCTCCCTTTCTAATTTTCTAAATACTAAAATTTCCCAGGGTTTCATCCTCAGCAGTCTTTTTCTCATCAAACATTGCTTTTTGGCAGTCTTATTCATTCCATGATCTTCAATCTTTCCCCTAAAAATTCTTACTTAAGCTTTCATTTTTCTATGAGTTTCAGATTAGAATTTCTCATCACCTAAAGGATTTTTTTATGTTCTAAGACAAATTGCTTTTCTCATACTTGCCTCCTCCCCATTATTTGTAAAATAACCAAAGGTCAAAATTTGAGTTTAATTATAAATTCTATCTTCCATCCACTGTACACCAGTTGTTCCCTATTTTATCCTATTCCACAATCCACAGAAACATATTATTTCTACCTGCTTAATGTCTTGAATCCGTACCTTCCTTATGATCATTATCGCTATTGCATTTATGTAGGATGTTATCTTTTATTTTGGAGTAGTGTATTCACCTTTATACTGAATTAGTACTTAATGTTCCATCATCAATCCCCACCTTCCTCTATGAGGCAGAATAATTCTATAATTAAAACTTAATATATGAAACCCCAAATAGACAAGGAAATTTTGAGAAATTAAAGATATCACATTTCCTGACTGTAACTTATATTACAAAGCTATACCATTCAAAATTGTGTGATACTGGCATGAAAAACAAATCCATAACAACAAAACAGAATAGAGATTCCAAAAATAAAACAGCACATATATGTCAATTAATTTATAACAAAAGAGCAAGAATATACAATGGGGAAAGGAAAGTCTCTTCAATAAATGATGTAAAAACCAAACAGCCATATGCAAAAGAATGAAAATGGACCCCTGTCTTACACCATGCACAAAAATTAACTCATAATAGATTGAAACTTGAATTTAAGTCCTGAAACATAAAAGTCCTAGAAGAAAACGTAGTTAAACAACTTGACCTTGGTTTTGATGGTGATTTTTTGGATTTGTCACAAAAAGAAATGGCAACAAAAGCAAAATAAACAAGTAGGACTACATCAAACTAAAAGTTTCTGCACATCAAAGGAAACCGTCAGAAAATGAAAAGATAACCTATGGAAAAGGAGAAAATATTTGTAAAATATGTCTGAAAAGGGGTTAATATCCAAAAATATATAAAGAATTCACACAATGTAATAGAAAAAAGAAAAAAAAAACCTCAAACAATCCAATTTAAGAAATGGACAAAATATCTGAATAGACATATTTTTTTCCTAAAGAAGACACAACAAATAGCCAACACATATATGAAAAGGTGCTGAACATCACTAACCATCAAGGAAATGCAAATTAAAACCACAGTGAGATATTGCCTTACACCTGTTAGAGTGACTATTATCAAAATGACAAAAATAACAAGTGTTGATAAGGATATGGAGAAAAGAGAATCCTTGTACCTTGTTTATAGAAATGTAAATTTGTGAAGTGACTATGAAAAACAATGTAGAGGATTCTTAAAAATTAAAAATAGAACTATCATATGATTCAACAATTTCCTTCTGGTTATTTTTTGAAGGAAAAAATACAAACTCAAAAAGATATCTACACCCCCATGTTTATTACATCATTATTTACAATAGCCAAGACAAGGATGCAATTTGTGTCCACTAATGAATTAATGGATAAAGAAAATGTGATATGCATATATACTAAAATATCAATCATCCATAAAGAAAGAATGAAATCTTGCAGTTTATAACATGAATGGAACTTAAGGGTATTATGCTGAGTGAAATGAGTCACATAGAGAAAATCAAATAGTTTGGTTGGTCATTCATTAACTAAGCTGAATGGTAAATCATTTCCATCACAGAATATGATAATATAATTTTATATCATTTTCTGATATGTAAGGGTCATGAGTGGAATTTTTGGCTGTACTACCTCAACCTTTTTGAGTGTCAGCTTTTCTTGATCTTCTTTGGAAGACAATTTGTTACATCATTGAGAGGACAGTGGCTCTACAGCAACAATAAAGATTTTGGAGAATCACATTTGACTAATATAATAGAGATAAATATTAAATATTAAGAGAAATTATGGTTAGAGTTTGGTGATAATGTCCAAGCAGAGAAAACAAAGGATGATGAACTTAAACCAATAAAACTGATCCCATTTCTAATCTAATAACCTGTAGACTAGTTACAAGGGCTTTAGTTTTCTGACTTCCTGGGCTATAGCTATGACTGCCATTAAAAAGTCACTTTGTAGTAGATTTCAACTGCTCAGATAAGAAAATGATGTCTAACAAGAAAATTATATCAAAAAAGGCTGAATTACCTCATGAAGTAAAATCTCAACAGTTGGTTGGTTAAGTTGAATGGTGCAGCTAAGTCATGAGCAAATAATATCCAAGTATTGCACTCATATCAAAGAACACTAGATTGAAAAAGTGATATTAAAACTAAGTACATCATTACTTTCACAATAAGCAATAAAATACATCATTTATTTTAGAAAACTTAACCAAAGAGTCTGAAAAGTAAAGAAAGATATGAAGATTAAAACATTGAAATCTGAGTCTCATGCAGCTCTCATCCTTTGTTTCTTGAGTGACACCTGTGTACCTCCTAGCCTTCTTGATTAAAAATCTTGGGGTATATATTAGTCTGTCAGGACTGCCATAACAAAATACCACGATTGGACGGTTTAAAGATGGTTTTTTTTTTTTTTCCATTTCTAGAAGCCAAAAGTCCAAGATCAGATATCAGTAGAGTTGTTTCCTACTGAAGATCATGATGAAAGGATCATTTCAAGGCCTTTCTCTTTGACTTGTAGATGGTTGTCTTCTCCCTCTGTCTTCATGTTGTCTTCTCCTTGTTCTTGTGCATCCAAATTTCTCTTCTTATAGGGAACCAGTATATTGGATCTCATTTTTACTTAATTGCCTATATAAAGACTCTGTCTCCAAAACAATCACATTCTGAGTAGTATGGATTAGGACTTTAACATATAAATTATTGAGGGAAGGGCAAAATTCAACTCACAGCATTCTACCTTTTTACTTCTCAAAATGTATGTTCTTTTCTCATATCCAAAGTAAGTCACTCTATCCTAAAAGCCACAAAAAGAGTTATCTCATTCTATTTTTGAGACTTAGTCCAAAATCATTATCTAAATCTTATCTAAATCTTGTACCAGTAAGACTTGAGGTCTGAGCTATGAAACTGAAATCAGACAAATAATGTGCTTCCAAAACACAAGGACAGGACAGTCATAGGGTAGATATTCCCATACTGAAAAGGATGAATCACAAAAAAGAAAAAGATTACAGGTGCTAAGTAGGTCTGAAACAGCAGGACAAATACTGTTAGATTTTTAATTTTATTAAGATTTTTTTTTTAAGTGGCTTAAAATTCAGCAAATTGAGGGAGAGGTAGAAATTTTCCATATGCTCTCTACCTCTGCACATATATAGCTTCCCTTATTATCAACATTACCTCACCAGAATGGTACGTTGTTACAATTGATAAAATTACATTGACACATCATAGTCACCCAAAGTTCTTCCATGTCTTTTCATGGTTCAATAGTTCATTCTCTTTCTAGCACTAAATAATATTTTATTTTTCGTATGTACCACAGTTTGTTTATCCATTCACTTACTGAAAAAATCTGGTTGTTTTCAAATTTTGGCAATTATGAAGAGCTGCTGTAAATATTCATGTGCAGGTTTTTCTGTGACCATGAATTTTAAACTCCTTTGGGTAAGTATCAAGGAATGTGATTGTTGGATCATATGAAAAGTTTTTTCAGTTATATATAAAGCCATCAAACTGTCTTCCATAGTGGCTGTGCCATTTTGCATTCCTGCCAATGATGAATGAGAGTTCTGTTGTTCCACACCCTTGCCAGCATTTAGTGTTGCCAGCGTTCCTGATTTTGGCAATTCTCATAGGTGTGCAGTGGTATCTCATTGTTTTAATTTGCATTTCCCTAATGACATATAATGTGAATAATCTTTTCATATGCTAATTTGTCAACTGTATATGTTCTTTGATCAGGCTCCATTAAGTTCTTTGGTTCTTTTTAAGCTTTTTAAAGAATTCTCTGTATACTCTTTTATAATAGTCCTTTATCAGCAGTGTTTTCCACAAATATTTTCTCCTCTCTGTGGTTTGCCTTCTAATTTTTTTTTGATATTGCCTTTTACCAAATATATTTTAATTTTAATAAAGTTAAGCTAGTCGATTCTTTCTTCACTATGTTTTCTAGGAATTCTTCCAGAAAAAAAGATAATGTCATCTTGAGGTTTTCCTCATTTGTTTTCCTTCTGTCAGAGTCACAGTTCTCTACTGCCTTTATCCAGTTACTGAAGACAGTTATTTCACATATTTTGTGATGCTTTCTACTTATATTCTGCAAGAGCTTCACTTCATAGATTTTAGTTCATCTACTCTGACAGTCTAGAGAGAGGAGAATGTAGAAATCACTGTCTTTGGCAAGTCAAAACCCCTTCAAGTTTTTCTCAGTTCTTCATGTTTTAAGACCTTTTACATGGCTTTGATTTTACTCATTAGGTCACTTGCATCATTGATTTGAAATCTGCAAATATAAAAAACTACAATGATTGTCCTAAGTAAAGATGATTGAGAAGCAAGAGCAGAACAGGATCGGCCCTTTCCATATATATTTTTCTCCCACAACTAGGCCAGAAGCCTCCTGCCCAAATTTAATACGACCAGTTTATCTATAATAGTTCAAAAGAATTCCCTACTCATTACTTCTTTATTGTCTTATGCCTACCACCATCCCAACTGTACCTCTTTGGGACTTTGGTGGAATGAGGCAACAGTGCCTTCTATTTGGATATTTTAGCAGGAACCTGAAACAAAACTTACTTAATGAATGAGAAAAGTTTTATTGAGACCAGGGAGAGTGAAATAACCTTATGACTTTCATTATTAAGCTATAATATTCTGATTCGGTCAATCAGGTGAAGGCACATTTTTCCCTAGGAGTGCTCAAGGTAGTCAGTTACAGATTTTCATTCAGTCTCAAAATAATAACTTAATTAGTAATCAAATAATTTTCATGTATGGTTACCATAGCTTTTTTTATTATCGAACTCCAAGTTTTCTCCACAAAGGAAAAATAAACTCACTCTCTCTTATTTATTAACAATGCTGCAAATTATCTCTTAGGACTGGATGTAGACAAATGACTAACTTCAATCAAAAGGTAAAGGGTTTATAGTTTTAAGATTTACAACATATTTTTTTTACACATTTCCAAACCAAAGACACTTATCTGGCTTCTTATATAGTATTTTGTTGTGTTCAGTCAGTGGGAGATACTGACAGGAGATGGGAAGGGGAGAGACCAAGAGAAATTGGAATAGTATTTCCCCTTTTTCTCTCTGTGGTCAGTCATGTTTAGGCAGTAGTTGAATCTTTCTCAAATAATGTTTGTTTGTTTTTTTTTCTTTTTCTTTTGGCCACTTATCAATGGTTTCAGCTCTCCCTGGATTCCAAGAGCATAACTTCCCAACTTTATTTCTTAGTCTCAGGGGTGATAATATTTTTTAGTTATTATTAATATGGTTGCCTTAACATCCCTCATTGGTGTCTTAACTTTTCCCACATTTCTGAAAGTTGTCCTTTTATTATACTTTTTTGAATTATTTGCATTGGTTTCTATTTTTTAAAGGATCATGACAGACTCCCTCTCTCTCTGTCTCTCTCTATCTCTCTGTCTCTGTCTCTCTGTCTCTCTGTCTCTCTGTCTCTCATACACACACACACAC
This sequence comes from Eonycteris spelaea, assembly GCA_003508835.1. Lineage (NCBI taxonomy): Eukaryota > Metazoa > Chordata > Mammalia > Chiroptera > Pteropodidae > Eonycteris > Eonycteris spelaea. The sequence goes on along the minus strand of PUFA01000018.1, from coordinate 10,477,193 downwards.
ACACACACACACACACACACACACACAAACACACATACACACACATATGTATATACAATATAAAGGAATAGAAAAAGCAGAAAATTGATTTTGGTAGACTTAGAGAAAGGGCACTGGTAGAGTATCATCATTTAGCTGTTTTGTTGAGTGATTCCAAGATTGTGGTTACAATTCACCCATCCTCGTCATGTTTTTAACTCAACCCATTTATTCATCCAAGAGGTTTGCATTAACTGTTCCTTCTATCTTAGCTACTTTTTCTCCTATTTATTTATTTATTTATTTATTTGTTTATTTATTTTTTGATGGTTGATGATTAGTTGGTTTGTTTTTGTGGCTAGTTCTTTTTCATTCCTTAAGTTTCAGATCATGTCATTTTCTCAGGAAATTTTCCCTAATTCTTCTATTTAAAGAAGAATCTGCCCGTTCACTCTCCACATCCACCTGTTCATTTTATTATCAATTTACAGTTTATTTTGTGTTTTTTATTTATGTTTTCTTATTTATTATTCATCTCTCATCATGTTCTACAAATGCAGGTTCATGAAAGCAGAGTCTTCCTTTATGTTCATATTCATCATTAAATCCCTTACATCTAAAATGTAGACCTACCACACAATAAATTTTCAATAAAAAACAACAAGAATGTTTCAAGATACAAGGAAATACAGTGTTTGGAGAAACATGATTATTCTCACCCTATGTTTATATTTTAGGGCAAAATTTCTAAAATATTATCTCCTTAAGAGTTTCAGAAAACCATTAATGTCCTTCATCAGTGACAGTGAGGCTCCTTGAAGTTGCAAATAGGACAAGGACCTGCAGGGTGAGCCAAAGCTGCGATGATAAGAAAATCTACTATTTATGTTAATATTATGCTAGCATTGTTTGTACCTACAGGTTTATATGATATGAAGGTGTGAATTAAATACTCTTAAATATTAATTTTGGCACCTAATTTAAATAAAAATAAGATAACTTTAAGGCTCACTAATAATTTTATTCACTGACTATTTATGCCCATTCTAAGTATGATATTTAAAAATCACATATAGATTTTAAATTGTTTTTTTTGAAGTGGATTTTTCTTTATTAGAACTCCAATAAAATGCTCAAAATTCTTTTTCTCAGAAATAATGAGTGGAATTAGAAATGCCTTTTATGCTGGATACAGATCTTCCAAACACAGATGAATTAGTCTCTCTTCTATCTAGTCCCTGAGCACTATTTAAAATGATCAAATGTACTTATGATCACAGAAAATCTCCAATGAAGTTTTGTAGCCATTAGTGCAAAAATCAGCATTTTTTCAATTAGTGTAAAAGACTGAGTAGCTGCACAAATTTATCTAGTAAGAGAAAGATGACTGAATTAGTAAGAAAGCTGGTCTCTAGTGGGGACCTAAGATCAGTAGATGATATTAACTTCTTTTTTCTTCAATTTCATATTACTGCATAGTGAATTGAATAATAAGTGAATTGAGATATTGAAACAAAAACATACTAAAGAAATTTATCTTATGAAATTTAAAATTAGAATGAAAGTGGTATTTTTATTCTTTCTCTCACCTTGAATATACTGCAATATGATCTGCATCTCCATATGCTTATATTAAGAAGTAAGATTTAGTGGAAAAAGGATCAATGGATTTGGAATAAGGGGTACCTGAGTTTGACCTACTCTATTATCATTGTCAGGCTGACATATTATATTATGTATGTAATCCTAGTACACTTACAAAGACAATTTAATGATTTTATCTTACATGTGATGTTCAGGAGAATTTATAAGTGGTGCTAAAACAATGGCCACTGTAATATGTATGTAACTTATATTCATATAGGAGATTATAAAGCCACCATTCTAAATAGTTGCCTTTTAGAAAATAGAAACTGTCAGACTTACTTTGTAAAACTTTCTCTTTGCTCAACTAAAAATTCATAAGCAGATTTTCTATGCATTGCCATTAATAGCCCTTTAAGTTTCATAATAAATCCCCATTTTCTTCTGTTTGTCTCCTACAATACCCAGAAATTTTTCTCCTTCAGTTGTCTCTCTGTTTTTCTATCTTATGCTCCTTATATTTCAGTGAGAAATGAAAACTTTTTATTAGCTTTATTCATTCTTCTTTAACATTAGATTATATCAGGAATTCTCACACACTAAGATTACAGTGATCCTATACATAACAGTCTCATCAGTGAACAATAGGCACAATTTTTTTGGTAAGACCATCAAGGAAGTTTGGCAGCACAAAGTTATGGAGGTCTTAAAAGAGAAGCTATCAACGAGAAGGTAAAGTATAGGGAGAAACTGGAATTTGGGGAAGATTTGTAGATCATGAAATCATTGTAGTACCAAGGGAACTCACTTGAATGGAGTTAACATTTGAGAAAGCTTTTAAGTGCTAAAATGACCCAATCACAACATCTATACATAAAAGCAATGCCATACTTGTTGGAAGAAATGGATAATGAGATTAAGTTAAGCAGAGAGAGATTAAATATTTGAGGGAGATATAAAGATGATACGGGTTCTGGAATAAGGACACAGTGTAAAATCTTAAGCAAAAATAATATAATACGTTCGGGGCTCAATGAGTCCAATATCAGAGTAATATGATAAGCGAAACTGATCAAATCAGATTAAATGCTGAATTCACAAGTTACCGAGATAAAGTTCATCAAGACCTAGAAGAGTAAAACAAGACTTGGTCCAATAATACAGTTTTCACATGGTTTTATCTCAGCCACCACATTTCTTTATACCCCAACTCTGGTAATTCTAACATACCTCTCTGGTGCATTATTTTACCTATAAAGTCTTATCTGAAGCCCTTTATGCAGAATTATATACCTGAAATTTTCTGAAATTGAAGTAACCATTTTTATAGTGCTTAATACATGCTCAATTTCAATGCAATCTTAACCTAGATAAAGGAGGAAGAAGCCTAGAGTAACTTTAGTCTGTGGTTGAAGTTGAGTAGTCCAGATTAAGGGCAAAGAATAATTCCTGAAAAACAAACTGTTATTTAAGTACTTCTAGAAAATTATATTAACACTAACAGAAAAGAAACAGGTATAAGTTAAAAAGACAAAGGAAAGGATCACTGACTATTTTTAGATGTTCTCTCGTAGGTCCTGATCTCAGTAGTCTTTCTGTTGTTTTCTTCAAATCAAGTTCTGTATATGGCTAGGTTTACTTTCAGGGTGAAGAAACTCCTAAAGTCCTTCTAAGCAGAAAGGGACTTTATACATGAATTTGGTTCTTTCAAAATTATTACGTGGATTGAAGAAAGTTGAGCCAACCACATATGTCTCAGAATTTCACTTTGTTTTTTCCCGAGGCAATAGATTAGTGAATGAAAAATGAAGGAGGATCAGTGTGATGTATCAGAGAGAATTCAGTTAGAAAAACAGAAACTATACTAGTTATTTCAACAGAGAGAGTTTAATAAGTTGATTAAGCAGATATTGAAGAACTTAAATGGCAAATGAGAAAGAATGAAAATAGAAATAATAAATAAGGAAATGGGTATTGCCTTTAGAAATGGGAAAAAAGTTGGGGTTTCAGGACGTAGAGGCCAAGAATGGGATCTACATAGATTTGAGAGTCAGACATATGAATAGAGAATGCCAGCCATCTACTCTGGTTAACTCAGGGGTGGCCATGTAGGGTCTTGTGGACAGTAAGTCAGACCCCAGAGCAAAGAGTGCTACTTTCGGGAGGTCAGAATAAGTGTCCCACAGAGCCAGGGTTGACCTGCCCAGGAGATGGCATTGTCTGTTGGTGCTGGTATCACATTTGTTCAGAGGTGAGGTCTTGTAGAGCTGGAGTCAGCCTGGTCCTGATAAGTCCCTGGGAGGTGGGGGGATGGGTGATGTGGATGGTTCAGGAAGAGCCAAAATATACCGGAAATTGGAAAGCACTGCTGCAGGCATAGTGAAGCAACACTAAGGTGAAGTGACACTTAGAGATAAGAATCAAACCGAAAAAAACAAGTTCCTTTTTTCCTTTTCCTATCTTTCAATCTTCTCCAGTGCCTGTACATAAAAAGCATAAGAGGAATCCACATGACAAAGAATCGTAGTTTGCCAAATCTCCAAGCCAGCATCAAGAAGCAAAGAATAAAAGTATGGATTTAAACCTGAGAGTCAAATGGCTTTATAACCAGTATGAATAGGACACATAATTTCAATCTCTAATTAGGACTCCTAACCCTGAGTAATGTCCTATCTTTATGGCTCAGTGCATGAAAGCTATAAAGCAACATTTGGCTTTCTAGCTACAAAGAGACTAAATTGTGATAATTAAGCACTAGGTAACCTAATGTAATAGTTAGCTTATAGGACTTCACTGGGAACTATTTTATAAGCCCACCTTTATAACCCTTTCTCCTTGAAAGAGACGTGTGTGGGGCAGCGGGGAACAGAGGCAAACACTAAAAACTGAAGAGAGATCTTGTGAAATATTAAGCATGGCTACATGTTCGCTACTTCTCCATGCATAGGCAGACTCGGATTCCCCTCCCTTGAATTCGAGTTGGCCTTAATGATTTGATCAATCAAATACAGCAACAATGACATTCTGGGACATTTGATGCAAGAACAACATAATTTCTCCAGCTTCCACTCAGGCTTCACTGTCTTAGGCATCTCTGAGCTGTCATATAGGAAGGTGACTATAACACTAGTGAGGCTTCTTTATAGGTACTCTGATTCACAACTCCAATTGAGCCCAGCCTTCCAACTATCTCTGCCAAGGTATAAAACATGTGAAGCCAACTTTCCTGAATCCTCCAGACCAGCCCAATTCCAAGATGAAAACCACTCAGTGGCGTCCATTGACTATTTGTGGAATGGAAGAGTCAGCCTGCCTGAATTCATGACCACAAACTGATGAGGTAGAATAAAATAATCATTGTTTTAAGTCAGTAAGTTTTAGGATAGTTTGCTGTGTAGCAGTAGATATTGGGGGATACACACACACACACACATACATACATATATGTATATACATGTATACACACACACACACATATATGGTCAGAGATATGCAGGATTTCTATAAGAGGTTTTTGAGGAAACATGCACTGTAGCAGGCTAAGTTTTCATTTTACTCCAAACATTCTTTTTAACGTTATTCCTGAAAGAAGAGCAAACACTAAAATGAAAGGAAATGATAGAAAGCAAGGAGCATATAATAAATAACAAAATAAAACAAAAAATAGCATAAACAAAATAAAAGAATACACTTTTCTGTACAGTAGAAAAAGGGACTCAGAATAAAGAGATAAATGTGAGGTAATAAAATAACAGAAAAAATAGGGGAACTGGCATAAAAACTGGAAGTAATTGTATAATTTTTTTTAAGATATAAAATTAGAGGTTTCTGGTTTATCATAGGATAAAAGTGTTTATGGAAAACCAATATTTCTAGAAGAAAGAACTTTAAAATTGGGACTTGTTTTAAAAATAATCTAAGTTGTGGCATCAGAAATCTGGAGGCAACGAGGAAAAGAGAGCAAATACTACAGGGAGGGGTGGGTTTAGGAGAGGCAATCTAACGATCTACAGCTTTTTACCTAGAAACAATCGGCGATGCAGAAGCTGTGCGAGTGGAGATTTCATATAAGTCCCCAAACAATTAGTGGAGTAGAGATTTTTTTCAGTCACATAGTTTTAGGAGGAAAGATTAAAATATAGGACCCTTCCAGAGGGGACCTGGTGAAACATCAGGTTATTGGCTGAAATCCCTGGACTATACCCTGGGAAAAGTTGCAAAAGAGATGTAACACAGCTTCAATGCCTTTCAGCTCAGACTGGATTCAGATGTTGTCTCCCTGTACAGAATCTCAGAATACCAGTAGTCTTCTCTTGCCACACTAACAATCACTAGATTATTCTAATAACACTGCCCTCCTTTCTTCTTCAGGGCCTTGGGCTTGTTGGGTTTTTTTGTTTGTTTGTTTGTTTGTTTGTTTTGTGTTGTTTTGTGTTGTTTTTTAGTATGATGCTCTTGCCCATAGTTTGCATAGTTTGTATACTTTAATTCCATTTTTATTCATGTCTCTCCTTATATATAATATCTATATAATAGTCCTCTCTTCATATTCCTTATTCACCTCCTATACTCTACCATACTTTATTTGTGTGCCCATCACTCTGGAAAACAAATATATTATACTACATTACATTATTTTTTTATTTTCTGTTTTTCTCTCATACTATATTTTACTGTATAATTTACAAAGACATATAATTCATAAGGTTGGAGTTTGTTTGTTTTACTGTGTATCTGTAGTTCAGAAGTGAATTAGAAACATTACATTTCTATTAAATGACCAAAAAAAAAAAAAAAGGAGCACAGTAGGAATGTATATAGTTCATTAAAACATTGTTTTTGAATAGTTATATCTCCATTTATAGATAGGTTTTATTAATATCTACTATAAAATACTATAAAATATGAATATAAAATGTATGAAAATGCTAATAAATTAAATAGTAAGAATATTTTTATTAAAATATAATTACTTATTCAAATGTAAAATTCTTCAAAAGAATTTATACATTTTTGACTATTTTTTAAAACAAAATTCAGTTCAGCACTAGACAACTAGCAAGTTATGTCTGTGTTTGCTAATAGGTTTTATTCAAAGGAAAAGTAAAATTCTCGTATCTTCATGACAGAAGGTAATTTTATAACTTTAAGCAAGACACCAATTGAAGTTTTGCTTCTACACTTTCACAGAAACTGGAAAGTAGGGGCTCTATCCTGCTTGGTGATTGCATTTCAAAGAGGTGGTTCTGAGGTCCTTGAAAATACATTCCTGGTTTGTAAAACTGGCAAGAGATTTTTAAAAAGTTTTACATCTCAAAGCAGCAGAGAAAGGATTCACAATTATAAGTTATCTAAAAATGTTATCTAAAAGAAGGGATGTCAGAGCTTAGAGTTAGGAAGCAGCCTGCCAACAACCATGTAAACTTGAAGGAGGAACACAGGCTGTAGGAGGGAACTCAGTCAACACCTTGATTGAAACCTTGTCAGTCTCTAAGCAGTATGGAGATAACTCCTCAAAACAAAACAACAAACAATACGGAAAAGAAAATAATGTAACTCCCAAGCTGTTTAACACTTTCAAAGAATTATTATTCTAAACTGCACAACTGGAGATACAACTTCGAGGTTAGAATAAAAAGGATAGCATTACAAGGAATGATAAACACATTCATTTGATCCCTATCTCACCCTAAAATCTGCAATTCCTTGAACTTTCCGGATGGGAAAGAAAATTGCCATTATTGCTTGGAATTGATTGATTGATATATTTATCTGAAGATGCTAGTATACCAAAAAGAATATCTATTTACCAAGTCTTCATATATAATTTTTCAAGTACAAATAATCACTACATATTTACATAAAACAGTCTATGTGAATGTCATCTTTAAAATGACTATGGCTATTCTTTGTACTTATGCTATTTCTGATACTATTGCTGATAATTTCCTCATATTCTAAGTTTGAATTACAACATGAAAAAATAAATAATTACTAGTAGAAATGAGTCTTTAAAAATATTTTTTGAATGACAAGATTATTTAAATTAATGAAGAAAGCAGATTAATCAGAAACTTTTGTTTGGTGTGTATACGGTCAATTGATTTCAATATGAAAATTAAACACACAAGAACAGATAAGATAAGATTATACCTGTTGACAGCTACTACCTAATGTCAGTTATAAAATACATATTTTTAAAATGAAATATTTCAAACTTTTCAACCAGCATTGCTGATGGTTAACCTTTTTATAACTGTGTTACCATTTTTTCACATTAAGGTTATCACCTCCAAGGTGGCTAAATTCTAAAAAAAAAAAAAAAAAAAAATTAGAGAATGCTGGAAAAATATTTTTAAAAAATGTTCCTCGAAATAAGTCACAGAAAAAGTTATATCCACTTATAAATGGGATATAACCTAAAAATAACAATGAACAGGACAATCGAACAGAGACTCATGGACATGAAGTATAGACTAGTGGTTACCAGAGGTAGGAGGTGGGGGGAGGGGGAAGTAGTTGGGGTTAAGGGGGTCAAATATGTGGTGACAGAAAGAAATCTAACTACGGGAGGTGAACGAACAGTGTAAATATATATATGCCTTACTGTTAAAGTGTATAGCTGATACTTACTGGATTTTGTTAACCACTGCCACCATAAAAAAACAAACAAACAAACAAATAAAAAGAAAGACGTATTCTCCTGCTCTTCTATTTGGTAGTTGCCAGAGATATGGTAAGGAGTGTATGTTATCAGCCGCCAGTAATTGGAATTTGGGGAATTCTTTAGAGTTACAGTGATTAACTCGGCAACCATTTCCAATTTTCTCTATCCACAAATTTATTTCTATCCAGAAACAGCAATTTTTGAAGAAAAAAAAATTCTGAGGAATTAATATCTTATGAATTTTAAAGTTAGACATATTAATAAATACTGTGTATGAACTAAATCTGAATTTTTTAAAAAATCTCTCCCATGATTGAAATATATTTGATAATAATTAATATGATTAGGGAAAAAAATGTGAGATTGATGAAAAACAAAAATAAAGGAGGGCATTCCCTAGAAACACCTGAGTAATATCACTGGAGGAATTAACCGACTTTCTAGAAGATACAAATATTTCAGCTGGGATAACAGTGACACATATTAATCCAGAAATTAAAAGCAAGGGAAATGAGCCATCATCACAGCAGTCATGATATGTCAGGATTTCTGAGCCTAATTGTATAGTGTGAAGTTTGGGCCATGATCATAAGTCCAAAATTTAGTTAGTCAATTGCCCAAATGACTGGGGTGAAGTAGTTACTTTGCAATATAAAGCCAAATTTAACAAATTTAGATATCTTTATTTTTTACTTTAATAATATAACATATATATTTTCTCATGTTCCATTAAGAAAGCATGTAGGAAATCAATCTATTATATAAAGGCTCATTTAACTTAGCGAAAAAGTCATTATTAAAGAAGTTGAGTGAAGCTCAAAACATTCTCTGGTACACCTTCCATCAAATTATAACACAGAAAAGAAAGCATCTCAAACAAAATACAGTATTTCATGCACTCCACACATTTTAAACATAGTAATAAAATACTTAAAGCAGTCATATTATGTCATTTCAATAATCTGTTACTATTTAGATGATATTTCTCAATATAGGTCAGATTGCTTCTAAACTCTTGCAGATACAAGGTCATTTTTATTATGAATGATTGAATCAATTAGCAAAATATTAGGGAACAAATTTTGAAGACCAATTTTTTTCATGTTAAGTTTTTGGAGTATTATTTAGAAATATTTAATTCTACTGTAGAGAACAAAACTAAACAAAATAAAAAGTGATATTAAACTCTTAAATTGCTAATCATAGATATCAAATGGTCTACCAACTTGTGATATATAGGCAGAATTCATATGATACATGAAATACAGAGAGTAAGTCAAACATAGGAATCACCAAAGATAGTACAAATGGATACATATGATTAAAAGTATAGAGCAAACAAGAGACGGAAAGGGGTGGCAAAACTGCATCCTAAGGTACATCATGTTACTTCTAGACTGGTAGCTATTATCTTTAAATTGCACTACCCTCCTCCACTAGTAACAACTGGTATGATCTCGTTCTCCCCCATACCTGATATTCCCCAGAAACGGATTAAACAAACAAACTAACTAACAAACACAAAAAACCCCATAACTGTTCATAGGCTATCTGGGGAGCTACACTGTGGAAAGGAGTACTTGGAGCAAGTATACATTTACTCCATGTGTGTTTTGTCTGCTGAACCTCTTTGTTCATTTGTACCTCTGGTCTTCTACATATGATCAGAAGAAGTCTGTGATCTGGGGAAGGAAAGAAAGAAAGAAAAGAAAGAAAGAAAGAAAGAGAAGAAAGAAAGAAAGAAAGAAGAAGAGAAGAGGAAGAAGGAAGGAAGGAAGGAAGGAGGAAGGAAGGAAGGAAGGAAGGAAGGAAGGAAGGAAGGAAAAGAAAGAGAAAGAAAAAAGAAAAAGAAAAAAGAAAGAAAAAGAAAGAAAGAAAGAAAAGAAAGAAAGAAAGAAAGAGAAAGAAAGAAAAGAAGAAAGAAAGAAAGAAGAAGAAAGAAAGAAAGAAAGAAAGAAAGAAAGAAAGAGAGAAGGCGGGTGGAGAGGGAGGCAGGGAAGGAAGGATGGAAGAGGGAGGAGGGGATATAAGAATATTGGTTAATACAGGACTAAGGTAAGTAAGTGTTCTTCCTACCCCACTTTCACCCTGTCCTAAATTTTCGCAGGTGCCTTATCCTCCCTTTCGTTGCTTACTGTTTTTTAAAGTGATATAAGAAGACACGTGCTCTTTGCAATTTATTTGTTTTGGAAAGGTAACTTTCCAAATAACACTTCAGTTGTCCACCAGACTAAAAATAGCTCTAACAGGAATGCCATTTTTATCTTCTAGATTTTTGAAACAACATTCTCTTTCAAATATTCAATATCTATTTATGGAAGAAAATTAAAAATGGAATTGCCATTTGGGTAGTGAATTTTTATAGGTAGACTGATATATTTATGCCTGATTCAACAGCTTTTTTAAAATGCCACAAGAAATAAGAATTGTCACATGTGGAAATATTTTGGAAGAGAAAACTATTATTAGTGTATTCTACAAGGTCATAGTAGATGGTATTGAATAATTTGTTTTATTGAAATAACACTACCTTTTCAATATTGAGCACAATACATGTCAGTCATCATGGCATATTATAATGATGGATTTATTTTTAAAAGAAATTTATAAAGTATATTTCTATTATGACAATATTTTATAAAAACTGGACATACAAGGAAGGAAAGATATATGTGCCCATGAATCCAGGTTTATATTTCCTCTTAATCAGGATTTCAGGAAAAAAAACTGAAACACTACATAATATTTTTAATAAGAATATAGGTTTATGCAATTTACTTATGCTAACTTCTTAAACACCAATAAAATTCATTATGACCTTTGAAACTAGTTATAAAAATAACTCCTGTTTTTATTATAAAATTTGATATGTAATTGAGTTCATGAGCTACATAAAGAAAAATATAATCTATTATATAATATTTGGAAAAGTCTGGGTTGATATTTAAATTGTGATTAAACAAAGGTACCAAATTACTTCAAAGTCAACCAAGAATCTCATAATGGCATGTGAGAAACTCTGAAAACTATATATATTCACTATAATAAAATGGAATAAAAATGAGTTATATCACGTATGTACTGTGTAATGGTTTATCATAGGTGCAAATCATTTTATTTAAATTAGTAAAACTAAAATAAATTTGCATATGGATGCATGTGTGTGTATATATATATGTCCACTTATATGGTATGCTGCTCTGCATAATGTAAAGGGCAAATTACTCACTTAGACGTCACCTGTTATTATGTTATTCTTCCAAATGTTTTCTATATTACTTTTACTTAATATGACAAAGAAATGCTTGATACTCTTCATGTCATATCTTTGAAAATCCTAAAATTCTGATCAAAATTGCCAGATCTGTTAGGACTTGCTGTTGCTAGGATATGTATTGCTCTTTGACAGTGTATTTTCAGAACTGGACTGAGCTGCTTACTCCTAAGAGTTACACTCACATGAAGGATTCTCAAAATATCTGGAGACTATTGTGTTAAATCATAACTGTTTTATGAACTAAAACCAGTTGTTTCTTATGATACAGGATCCTCCTGAAGGTGCTGTGCTAAAACCGGTCATAATTTCTGCTATCCCAGAATTAACTCTCCCATTCTTTCTCCCATGTGATCAAATAACCTAAAGGAAAGAATTAAACCCCTAAATATAAAAACAACACCAGAAGGGAAAGACACAAACAAAGGTGTTGTTATGCTCTTTGTCCACAATAATAAGTATGCTTATTCTAATTTAATACTTATTTAAAAAATAAGAGGAGATACTTGGACTGGTTCACATCAATGTTCCTTTCTAAACCCAGCCCTCCAAAAAAGCAAAACAACACAATGGAAGGACTTAATAGAAACAGATTTAACATACTAAGAAAGAACATAATCAGGGAGTTATTTCCAAAGCGATTTTCTCTTATTATAAAATACTTTGGTTTATTATACTTACTGTACATGTATTAAAAAGGAAGAAAAAAGTAAGTCTGCCTAGAAAAGGAAGATATGTGAGTTATTGTTAATTTCCTTCAAAAACAGAAGGTACACACAAACACACTCACACATGCACTTATTTATTTATTTATTTATTTATTTATTTATTTTATTTATTTGTGTTTATTTTTAATGGGCTCTTGCTATGGTATTAAATTTATAAGTAAACCATTGATTATTTATAAGTTATTATGTATATTCCTATAGAGTTTATTAGGAGGTACATAATTTATAAGTTATCTCATATATAGTATCATTTTTTTAATAATCAGTCATTATCTCATGTAGTCAATATCCAATTGTTGATAAAAAGGAGATCTCAATGTGCATTTTTATTTTGCTCATGAAGAAGACAGTGAAAATTCAAATGAATTATGGCAGGAGTGGATCCTCATCTAATGAGGAAGACTGTGAGGTTATTTGCCTTATTTCCAAAGTTGTATCATTTTAATTAAACTTTTAGGTATTATTTAATAAAAGTTTACAAAATTATGAATATAGTTGATATAAAATGAACTTTTATTTAAAATTAGAAATGAAGCAATAAAAAATTATTTTTTAAGAAAGGTTTAACCATAGGAACACACATGGAAAGGACTCAAGCAAGAATGTCACCCCTAAGCTTCAGCATTTTGGTAACCAATCTTTAACTGACAGATGGCATGGTTAACAGGAACTTCAGTCCTACGACCACAGGAAACTAGATTCTGCTAATACTGTGAATGACTGAGGAAACTGATTCTCCCCTGAAGTTTCTCCTGGTTAAACCTTAATTTTAGCTCAGTAAGACCAGTATAGGACTTCCAACCTACACAACTAAGGTAATAATTTGTGTTGTTTTGAGCTGTTTAGTTTATGATCATTTGTTATGGCAGCAAGAGAAAATAAATTTAAATACCTAGGAATAATATATGATAAATTAAAAAGTATTGTGTCCAATACTTTTAATAATGTTAAATTAAAACACTAAAGAATAAAACTACTGTTTAACAAAATTTAAAAATTTTAATACACCCATAAAAGTATACATCAGAATTTGAACTTTAAAAAAATAGAGTATTTATACTATACATTGTATTTTTCCAGGGTCTCATAAACTGTTTTGTTCTTTTTCACAGAAAATGCATTTTTTTTTTTTTTGTCATTGCCTTTGAAAAGAAAGACTCCTTTTACATTGTCTGTTGTATAAAATAGCCTCAACTCATGATACGGAACCTCAAAAAGTACGGTTTGTATAAAACCACTTTTGGGTGAATTATAATGCAGAGTCTCTCAAGTTACTATACCAGTATTAGGAGTCATAAAAAATAGTCTTTAAAAATTAAAAAAGTAATGTTAAAACAAGTAAAATATTAAATTTCATTGTTTTTAGTTATATAAAGAAGGAAAGAGAGGAAGAAACATTTCTAACAAGTTTTGAGCCCTATTATATTTCAAACCCTTTAGTAGAACTGTTAAAATGCCTCCTAATGTGTTACAGTATGTTTAGGTATACATTTTATTGAGAAAACTGGGAATTAGAATGTTCACATAACTATGAAAGCCACATATCTCATACTTCATGGCAGTGAAGCTGTGAATGCAATAACTGTTAATTAATTCTCAGTCCTCTACTAAAATGACTGTTTTTGGAGAAAATATGTAGAAAATAGAATAAAATAGCAATATAAGAATTTTTCAAATTCTTATAGAAATAGAAAAAGAACAGTTCGGGGTAATTAAACTGCTTATTTATTCCCAAACTTAATTTTCTACCAATAACTTCTTTTCATCCAAGGCAGAAGGATTTTGGTTTACTCTCTCTCCCTAATACTTCACCCCACAGAGGTGGATGTGTTAATGAGCAGTGAAATGGCCCAAAGGCAGGCATCAAGAGGCAGGAGGGAAACAAACAGAGTGTCCAGGTAATTTAACCAAAAAATCAGTTCCTTAAACATTCAAAATAGAATAGTTTTTGAGACCATCTGAATCATCAACTGAGCGAAAAGAAAAAAAATTGAATTTTGACTTACAATTTTAAGCGGCATTGACTTGAGAGCCAAGTTAGAATAAAAATGTATCCACAGATCTCTCCTGGCTTTTAGAATCAAAAGTCACAGCAAGGTACACATCTGCAATCTTTTTAAAACTCCCTTCCTTCCTTCCTCCTTCTTCTTTCCACCCTCTCTCCTGTCTCCCTCCCCTTCCTCCCTCCCTCTCCCTTCCTCAGAATTCACTTGTCTCTGAAGTGCCTTACTATTTAAATCTTTCCTCCTTCCCATTATCCCTCCCTCCCTCCATTCCACTTTCTTTCTTGTTCTCTTTCTTTATTTTTTAAAATTCTGGCCCTTGATTGAGAAACATCTCCATTTGTTTTCAGATGTCTTAAACTAGCTACATATTACAATCTTTCTCTTTTCTTACCATGAAAATGACATTTCTACCTTTTATAACTACTGCCATTTATCCTTCTAATTTGCCCTGGACCTTGTTTACCTAAATAGTAACAAGTAGTTTTGGGGACTATTAATTTAGATCTTTGCTATAATTTATAAATATGAGTGTAACTCACATGTATGTGTGTGTACACACACACACTTGCAATTTTTGAACAAAATTTTTCCACTCTGTGTATTTAAAAAAATATATTTTCTTGGTTAGTAACCTTAGTTAGCATAGCCAGTGCCTCAGGCCATTTTTGATTGTGTTCTCTCACAGTATGTCCTAATCTATCCTTCTTTTAGATTTATTTAGTTTTCCTACATCTTAAACCAGCCTATTAAATGCTATATTATGAATGTTATTTAATTAGAAGGAAAATACATACTTGTGAAAGAAAAGATTTTATTTTTGGATTGAATAATATTTCTTGAACTTACTAGGTGATTTAAGTGATCAATTTCACTCTTAATGTTAGTTTTCCTATATTTTTGTTCTGTGGAGGGCGCCATCAAAGTTGCAGTAACAAATCTATTATGATGACAAATGACAGGAGATATTGCAGTTGATCATTGTGTGAAGGGGCTTTCATATGAGAAATTGCACTGATAAAATGGTAGCCTCCACATTGGCTCTCAACAGGTTATCTCAGAGGTCATAGAACAAAATACTCACTGAGCAAATTAAAATACACTGTTTATTGAATGAACTTAAAGGGGGTATAGCAAAAATTCCAGGGAGAAAGAGAAAGGATAAAGTAACCTACCTAGAACAGGGTGCATATACGGTAGATGTTGCTTGCTACCTGAATCTTTGTTTCACCAACCATATTCATATATCCTGTCTCTCTCTCACACTGATGCTGAGTTGGAAAAATTTTCTAGAGCCAATGCATGCTATATACGTGAGTGATACTTATGGGCAAAAATACCTATTGACCAGCTATGGGTTTTGTAGGGTGAAGGAGATTTGTGAACAGAATCAATATCAGAATTTCACAAATGGAAAATGTAAATATGGAGTTTATGTTACTCACACGTTTTATTGTGTCATTATTAGTTTGTGTTCCATATGTCCCATACAAGTGTATCATGAATTTGTAATTTCTTGGTCTTTTTTATCTTTTCTGTCAATGTTCAGTAGAAATATACTCTACTTAAATTATTTATGTCTAACTCATCTCTCAAGTTTCTTGTTTCTATGCTAAGTTTTATCCACACACCTATATGTTTGCTTTTCTTATTTTTTATAGGATAGAATATTCTTAAATAATGTTATAAATGCATATTCAAAGCATAAAATTTGAGTAATAGTATCATGCTCTCTCTGTGTGTGTGTGTGTGTGTGTGTGTGTGTGTATGTATATGATAGATAGATAGATAGATAGATCTATATATCTATATCTATATATATATATTAGGAATTTCAGGACCATCTGATGGATGAGGAAACCTTACCAAAGACACATGAAGGGTTAAAGAAAAAAATATGTGTAGAAGACATACAACTATGTCAACTTACTTAAGACCTAATATAGTTCAAGTCAAATTTTCTTAAATACATTCATTGAAATTCAACAAAGTTACCATATTAGCAATGTTTATTTTTAAGCTCATCTTCTACCTAAATCTTCCTGAAATACTTTAGATCACTAAAAGCCACAAGTGTCCTCTATTTTCGGTCTCCTGCTGTTAGCTGTGTTTATCATGTAAAGTTTACCACTGGTCAATTTACCTTGTTGCAAAATGACCCACCACCTAAATTTCAGGCATTTTTCTGTTGTTGTTTGTTTTTTTTTCTGTCCTATATTACAGCACTATTGCCATCCTATTGAAGGGGAGAAAAACCTTCCACTACCTTGTTTGTTAGCAGGTGACAATGGACACAAGCAGCACAGGTTATCTCAATATCTCTTCTACATTTTCTTACCGTTGTTTGTATTTCTGTTGTTGTTTGACCATTACATTATTATGTCATAACAATGTTATCAACCCAACCCTACTCTAATTTTGTAGTTTCTGAATATCTTATATTCATTTGACTATCTAATAATTAACAAACTTACATTATTACAAACTGCAAAGAACCTTTGGTCAGACTTTGATGGTAGCACAAATTTGGAATGTATCTAGGCTCTGTCTTCTGTGTTTATAAACTATGTCAATGCAAACTTTTGAGACTGAGCTTAGACTATGCTATTTTTCCTTTATAACAAGAAGCAAAAGACTAAATGTTATAGCTTAGAAATCATTGTGAATAACCTCCCCCCCCCCAAATATCTCCTAATACCCTGTGTGTATATGTAATAATATATTGAGCCTCCAATGTTTGAAGGCTAGGTCTGTAATCTATTCTTTATCATTTGCCCTTGTTCGTTTCTCTGTATTATTATTCTTTTATGTCATTTATGGTGTACATGATTAGGGAGTCTTCTTATTTATTCATTCAAGAAATATTTTATTGTGTATCTATTATGTAACCTCACCATATTAGAGCCTAGGTATACAGAAAAGAATAAACACAACATACTTGCCTGCACAGATCTTATATTCTAGATGTAGATATTTAAGATAGCTAGATGATAGATGATAGATAGATAAATAGATTATAGATAGGTAGATAAATAGATAGATGATGATGATAGATAGATAGGTAGATAGATAGATAATAGATAGATGATAGATAATAGATGAGAGAGAGAAAGAGAGAGGTATCTTTGGAGGTCACATTTGTGTAGAAGTTGAGTTAAATGAAAGAGTAAGCTTTGGGACGGGGGAGCATTCTTTGCAGAGGCCCCCAGATAGAAGCATGCTTGGCCTATTCAGGAAACAGAAGAGAGATAACTGTGGCTTGAAAGCATTGAAAAATTTCAAAACCATAAGTGAGGTGGTAGTCAGAGAGTAACCCTGAGGCAAGATTACAAAGTTTGTCATGGCAGCTTACAGGCCATGGAAAGCTCTTTGGTGACATTCTGGGTATAAAGGGAAGTCAGTGGAATCCATGAACAGGGCAATGCATAATTCGAATTATAATTGTGAAGGCTTGGTTCAGTGCCTGTGTGGAGAATTACCTCTGATAGAGCAAGAGTGGAACACTGATGAAGCTATTGTATAAGTTCAGTTATTAAAGAATTGTGCTTCCTTGGCAGTAGGATATAGGGTTAACGGCGATGAGAAGTGGTCAAAGTTAAGTGCATTTTAAAAGTGGAGTCAGCAGAATTTCTGCTGGTTGGATGAAGTTTAATTAAATAAAGAAACCCAAGGTTTTTGTCCTAAACTGGGTAGATGGTCTTGTCATTTACTGAAATAGAATTATTAAAGGCTAGTCAGGTTTTTTGTAGTGGTGGGAAAGAGTTAAGGTTTCAACATGGTACTTTTGGTGCTTAGTAGAGATACAAATAGAAATGCCAAGTAACATTTGGGCTCAACTCCAAAATTCAGAAGAATACAGTGTCAAAGATAGTAATTTGGGATAATCAGCTTATGAAGTTCATATTTAAAGCCTTGTAACTGCACGGCATCACTTGAAGAGTAAATCTAAATAGAGAAGAGAAGAGAATCAAAGACAGTCATAAAGCATGCCATACCTCAAAGTAGAAAATAAGAAGAATCAGCAAAGAAAATTGAGAAATAGTGTCCACTGAGGTAGCAGGAAAACAAGTAAGTGGGACATCTAAAAAAACAAATAGTGTTTTACAAGTAGGAAATAAGCAACTGTGTTCAATGCAGCTAAGACAATAAGTAAGGTTAAGTGTTAGAATGTATTGCGGAATGCGTTGATGATTTTTACAAAGGCAGTGTTAATAGGTTAATGATGAACACCCTAGTGGAATAGGATCAAGAGAGAAAAGGATAAAATGAAACAAAGACAACTAAATAGATGCCAATGTATCTTAGTTCTCCACCCTACCCTCCAAAATAGCATTTTGTTTCTTATGTCGTTTAAGACGTTGAGAAATAAAAACAAAGGAGCTAGTAGATACAGAACCAAAATAGCATCTTTATTAATTCTAACAGCCAAACTGGGCAATACAGATTTCTATCTATTGGCTAGATAAATTTCCTAACCAAATCTCAGAATCATACACAAGCTTAGTCCTAAGGTTTTCTAGAAGGCTTTCTTCTGAAGGACCACTGGAATACAAGCATCTTGCAGACCACACCTCTCCAAGGAGAAGGAAAAGGTAGTTATATTGGAGTGTATTTACCAATATGATTAATTAGAACTTATTTTTTGAAGTGGAGTGAAAAAGGCAGAATGAATCCAGAAATTATACTAGCAAAGCTCCTCTGGAGGAAGAAGCATCAGATATGAGGAAATATCATTTCCCACTAACAATATCCAATACCTTGGAGAGCTTTTCTATAAAACTGAGCAAAAGTGGAATCTGGCTAGAATGGCAGATGAGCTGAAGTAGTTTTTTTTAAGTATGAAATATCATAATCAGTTTGTGTGATGGTCTATTTTTCTTATCATTCACATATTCATTCTATTTTGTATTAATTACCCATTTCCTCCTCAATAATATTAGTTCCATGAGGGTAAAGATTTGTTTTCTCTTTTGTGTAAACACAAAACCTGCTATTGTACCTGGCATACATTCTGTGAATATTTACTGAATGTCTTGATTTATTGAGTATACTATCATATCAATAATTTAATCTATTTTTGAGAGGACAGTATAGAGTATGTAATCAACACTTGATATGGAATCAGATATAATGGACTTTAGTCATGGAACTAACAGTTATGCCATCTTGAGTAAAGGTTTTAATCTGACTGAATTTCAGTCTTATTTTTTTTCTGAAAAATATTTACATATAGACTGTTATTCACAGGATTTTTACTCTAATCTAGACTCAAGTCCCTAACAATCATGAATATATAATGAAAAAATAAAATAAACCATGAACTCATCTCCACCGCTGATTTTCTTGGAAGCTGTCAAAAAAAAAAAAAAAAAAAAAAAAAAAAACCCTTTCTAGCATAAAGTAAAACTTCTCAAGAAGTATAAAAGGTTCTGGGGTTGAGAAAGATCCTACCCCTCAAAAACATGATAAAATAGGGGGATTTTACTTTTTTATTTTTCCCTTTTTCCTGTAGATGTTCCAAGCCCTATCTTTACTCCTTTTTAGTTTTCATCTTAAGGAGTCTTGAATCTAGGAATTGCTGACTACAGTACTCCTTGTTTGTCATTCATTCTCTCAGTGATCAGAGGAGCACCAGAGTACAGTGACCACATCACACACACCAGCCCTAAAAAAAAAAAAAAAAAAGCTAACTGTATGGCTTACTAGGTAATTTAATCTTAATGTGCTTCCTTTATGCATCTGTAAGAGCAAGTTCATGAGTATCTTTCTAAAAATTTTTTGAGTACTAAATGGCATTAAATTAAATCATACTTATTAAGCTTTTAGAACAGTGCCCAGAAAAGTGAGCTCTATGTAACAGTATAAATGAAAAATATAACATTATATATATGATGAGTCTGAAAGTTTGTGAGGTCTTTTTAAAATCCAGGTCTTAGCCTTTAGACAATCAACCTGGAATTGCATTTATATCACATCTGCTACTTTAGATAGTATAATAAAGGGAAGCATAGAATGATAACAAAGAGAAAAGTTTCTAAAATTAGAAAAATATGTAAAAAATTAAAAATGTTGACAGTTACAATCTTTCATAAGAATCAAAACTATTTAGCATTATTGTCCTAAAATCCTTTACTATATTGATTTTGATCACAGGGTTATGATGGTAAAGATTGTCTTTGAGATAGATCGCTTTTCGTTTTTCTCTTTCAGGAAAAGAAAATAGCTTAATTTTACTTGTTATAAATCTATGTCCTATAGTCAGGGCCTCAATTCATTTTGTGGAAGAGAGGAAAAGTCAGAGAATCAGAGATGCTGAGAGATATGAGTGCTGTCTAGTTTGCAAGGGGCCCAGCTCCCCCACAGGAAAAAGCTTAAACCACGTTGATAATACAGGTTCAGGCATTTCTGTTGGATTTTCCCTAGTGTCTGCTGAAGCCCTAGAGGCACACCACAGAGGCTTGACTTGTCCAGAGATCACTGCATTAGTGAGTAATAATGGCTCTGATAATAGGAGCACATCATTGCTGCTTGAGTGCTCAAGGGCGATAATACTAACAGACATCTGTTACATAACTTTACTGATGTTTCACATTCTTGGGGATATTGGGAAGCTGTGAATACAAAGTTTGAACATGTACGGGCCTTCTAAATCTCTATTTTCCTAAACATTGGTGACTATAAGCAATGACCAATGTTGATCTTAAAAAAGGTAAACTGACGCAAGCTCAAACTTATCGGAAAGATGAGTTTATTCAGGAATAGCAGAGGACTTGTAATTCAGGACAGATAAACTTTAGCAAGCTACAGATAAATCCATTGATGATTTGGAGTAGGCTGTACTTTTGGGCAGGGAATATAAAGAGGGGAGAGTTCAGTTAGAGTCTGTTCAAATCAAAAGCAAATGGAGACCAGCCTTGAAAATTCCTCAAGCAGACAAAGCCAGTCCAGTCATGCAAGCAAAATCAGTTTAGCCTATTCTGAGAGACCAACCCAACCTGGGTCATTTCTTGTTCATGCCCCTAGAAACCTTAAGCAAAACTTCCCAAGGCCGATACGGGGTGGCCCCTAACCATTTAAGAAAATACCAATATTATCAGTAATCTGTAAATCAAACATTTATTGGAAATCAATTTCTTAGTTTTTAAGTTTGTTTTTATGAGGGCACAAGAATGAGATTTTCTATTTTATACATCCTCTGGTTACATTTGAGATTAAAATTCTTTCACATTGATAATAATTAATAGATT
Organism: Eonycteris spelaea; assembly: GCA_003508835.1. Lineage (NCBI taxonomy): Eukaryota > Metazoa > Chordata > Mammalia > Chiroptera > Pteropodidae > Eonycteris > Eonycteris spelaea. Next base: position 10,455,711 of record PUFA01000018.1, on the reverse strand, counting down.
ATATATGTAACAGAATATTAGAAATAAATTTAAGGGATGTGATCTCTGATGAAACTGACTGTCCTAAGCCAAGTTGGTAAAAATCATATAATATGGCATCATTTATACTGAAATGATGTTTACCTTTTATTTTGAAGAGAGTGGTAGGTCTAATTCTAAGACGGCCCAAGATCAGCTCCACCTGGCTTACACGTTCCCTTGAATATGAGTGAAACTGAATATAACATAATTCACTCTCATGATTGTGTTATGTTTTATTATAAGAATGAAGGGGTTTACAGATGTAATTAATACCCCAAATCACTTGACTTCAGGTTAATCAAAAGAAAGATTATGCTGGGTAGGCTTGTAATAATCAAGCAAATGATTAAAATAAACTTAGCCTTTTCTTAATGAAGGTATTTGAAAAAAGAAATTTTTCTATCTAGGCTTGAAAAGCGAATATCCATGTTGTGAACTCCCTCTAAAGGGGACTTCATGCCATGGACTCAAGATGCTAAGAGTGGTCCTTAGCTGACAGAGAGCAAGAAAGCAGTTACTTTATTTCTACAATTGCATGAAGTTCAATTTATCCATCAATTGAGAGAGCTAAGAAGCAGATAGCTCCTCATCAAGCCTCCAGATAAGTCCTCACTGGCCAGCACTTTGATTTCAGCCTGGTAAAATTTTGAACAGGAGCTCTAGCTAGCTGACTTTGGGCTCTCTTGATAGTAAATGATAGTAAATTTGCGTTGTTTTAAGGTGCTAACTTTGTGATGATTTATTATGCAATAATAGGAAATCAACACATGGAGTAGTTGAGGCAATCATAAACCTCTATTAGAAAAATAAATGCACTAGGCTCTACTGACACAAGAAAATCAAATAAAGAATAAGAAAATACTGTTGTCATGCCTCAAAACTTATCCAAGCTAAAACTGATTATCAGCACTTTTCTTGCTACCACCTAGTTCAAACTACCATCATCTCTGGCCTGTTACCAGGATAAGTATTCCAACTGTTCACCTAAATTTACTTTCTCCTTTTTTGTAGTGTTTTTTAACAAAGGTGCTAAATCGATCCTATTAAAATAGAAAAATATTTATGTGCTCAAAATCCTCCATTGACTTCTCATTTCTCCCAAGTAAAAACTAAAGTTTATAATACCCTAAATGTTCTCTAACTTTATTTCCTAGTTAGTGGTCTCCTATTTGCTCACTCTACTACTGCCTGTGCACACCTCTATTCTGACTTTCTATTGTGTTTTCCTCCAGAGAACTTTTCAACATGTGAAATACTAGCATTTATTCATTTGTTTGTTTGTTTGTTTGTTTCTGTATCTTCATCTACCCCACTCCCTAACCCTCTGGAATGTGTGTACCATGAGAGCAAATAAGTTAGTCTTTTTTGTTCACTGATATATTTTTAAGTGCCTAAAAAAGTATGGGTGACAGAGTTGAAATTCAATCAATATCTAGTGAATGAATGAATACAAACATCCATTTTCCAGGAAATATTCCACTAAAGAGGAGGCAGGACAGTGTCTTTTGAAAAGGAAACTTCAGTAATTTATTGGTTTAGGGAATACATTTTAACATACACATTTATCCAATACAAATGAGGCATATTTTCTCTTGTTTATAATGGAACGTCTGAATTCCCCATATGACAGGGAGATTTCTTAGAGTAAAAGATAAGTCTCTCTCCTACATTTATTTGGATATGACTTTATTCTCTTCTATACTCATGGGAGGCACTAGTAAGCTACTGCAGAACTTCGTTCTGATTTGAATTTGTCACTTGCTAACCCTATCATAGCTAATTATTTAGTAATAATTGTAAGAAGAAATGTATCTTGTGATCATATTGAACAATAAAAATTAGCCAAGGGCTATCTTGAGTGATAATTTGCTCCAATTCTGCAAAATACCTAGAAATGACAAAATAAAGATATCAATGCAATTAAAATGATTAAGAACTATATAACCAATATGTCAACTTACATTTAGACCACTGGTTCTGTATTGTCCAAGTTATGGAGATGGCAGACCATGACAATTGTTCAGCAGTGTTAAAAAGAGATCAGTGCTGTCCAGAGCCAGATAGTTGGCCAAATTCAAAAAAATGCTGCTGTGTACAGTGTCCCTATTGTAGCAAGAATCTTTTTTGGTTTAAAGTAATAAATCTCCTTTTTTAAGAAAATGATAGAGTAACAGTAACTTTTTGGTTTTGTCAAATCTATAATGAAGAATCATCATATATTAAGTACACAGTCCAGAGGAAGTAAAAAAGGAGGCCTGTGCTACTGAATAAACACCAGCTGTGGGTCATGGTAGGATGTGCCGGAGGCAGCCCGCCTAGGCCTAGGTCGAACAGCACCTGAGAGGGGGAGTGAGGATTAAGAAAAAGGCAGAGGCAAGAGAGAGATTCAGCAGGGCTCACAGTCAATACTGCAGCAGCAAGTTTATTTTGCACAGCATATTTATACCCTACAGAGCGTTTAAGAAGCAAAACACCTCTAAGTAACAAACAATCACTGAAACTTTGTAGCTATCTTAACGTCATCTTTCCCCTGGTCAAAAAACATTCAGTTTCTCTCCCCCAAGCCAGGTGTACTTCCCCCTGAGTCAGCAGACTGCATAGCTCGCCAACTCTGCAAAACTCTCAGCTTTACTGGCCGTTTAATCCTGCCTCAAAACGGCTCCCAACAAGGATGCAATAGTTAGTCTTGCCTAGAATACATCCCAGACCCAATAATGGAAATAAGTATCATACATATTTTGGCAGTGCTCGTCTTGGAACTTCTGACCTTATTTGCATTCACTTCATATCTATACGATTGCCAATGTTTTTTATTTGTTATAATCTCCTTTGCTGTTCATTTAAGTCCACATGCTACTAAGTTCATACATCTGCAGAAAGAAAGTTTGACTTTACGTGATGGGAAGGTTTCTTCAAGAGGTCCCCCAGTGGAACAACTGGGTTTATTCTCAGTAGGCCTAGGTTAGGTATAGGTACAATCCATAATGGACTTTTCAAATTAGGGTTTCACAGAAAGGTCATTTGATATCTATTCAGTGAAAGCAATTTGGGTGTTTATGAGTAATTATAAAACAGGAAGTCATATTTAGATCACATTTGGTACTTATTTCATTTTTTATACACACAAATACACACACACACTCTACATATACGCAGGAAAAACTGAAAACTTTGTACAAATAATTAAATCTAATGAAATGTAGTGAATTTAAAGGTTGAATATAATAAGTTATTCTAAAAGTAGTTTCTAATTACTAGAAAAGTCTCCATAAATTGTGACTATTTTGCATGGCTTCATTTAAAGTATATCATGAGAAAAAGAGAAAATAGACTAATTACAAAATTTCTTATCTTTTGCTACCACTCTTTGTCACTTTAAGAAATACTACTTATACACTTCTAATTATCGGAACTAGAAAAAATATAGAACTAGGTTTTAAAATGTGCAGCATCTTTTTGTACTCTTAAATGAATGAGAATAACAGCTTTATAGAAACTGCTTCAAAACCAAAGCCTTCACCTTTCCTTGAGAAAATTATTAGTAGTATTGTTCCAATGATAAAAAGGAGACTATAATGTAATATAGCAATTCAGATTTTAATTCTTTTATGGAACTTAAAAGCTTGTTTCCAGCATTAGCTTTTGTCTTGATTAGTAAAATTAATGTGAATGAAATGAAAACTTTGGCATTTTAGTACATTTTGTGTTTGTTAATTGAAGGAAACATAAACTAAAATGTAATTATACCCATTAATCTCAGAGTTGTAGACTGCTGAAATTTAAAAATAATCTTTTTTTACACTTTTGATTGAGTAATCTGAGTGCTTATGGAGTACTTAGAAGAGATTAATGAAAAGCCAGCAGGTGAAAAACTGAACTAACCTTTCACTAATTAGTTTTCCTGACCTCGATGATTTACACAAAGAGAATAAAAGCAAAGCACATAATGACAAACGCCTTATTTTTTCAGTGGATGAAGCTTGCTTTATAAATGTTTGCTTTAAACATTTTTATTTTTAGATTTTTATAAAAGCTATCACAATAAAGAATAATTTGCAAATATACACATTACTCATAAATACTTCTCACCAGTACTCAAATAGTCAAAGTTCTAAGCTTTTATTTCAAAACTGAATCTTCTAAGTTTATTGTAATTATCAGGGCAGTGTAAACTAAAGTAACTCCAAAAACTTTTATCAAGTAGGAAGAGATTGAGAATGATTTATAGAATTGCGGTAAATTTACCCAGAAATAGCTGTGACTCTTTTTAAATCACCATCGTGGACAAATCTAAAAATACTGCTTCTCAAAAATTATGATTTTAAAACACTAATAATTTTTGTGCTTTTCCTCTACTGTTGATTCAAGTTTTTAGACTATGCTCATCTGTGTGTATTTGTGTGTATATGTATGCTATTCTATCCAGTAGCACAAAACTCAAGTGAAACCAACTGAGAGAACTGGCAGCTTTCAGATCTTCAGAGAGAGAGAGAGATTTGAGTATCACTCATTTATTTTCTAATCTCCAATAGCTTTCTTATGAACTCAAAATTATACACAGATCTAACCAATCTTAAAAAAAAAAATGCCTAAGCTAGATCCCAATTTCCTTCCATTTTCCTTTCCTTGTTTCTGTTTTTTTTAAAAAACATGTTTTTCTTAAAAATTTTATATACCTGCTACATTTATATCTTCATATACTTCCAATCTTAGGTATCTTTGGGTTCTTTCCAAAACTTTATCATTGTTAATTATTCTCACCATCTTTAAAGGACTTTCTCCTTTTTGGCTTTATAACACCACCATATTGATTCTCTAACCCTAAGGTTTAAGATTTTATTTTATTTTTTTAATGACTCTACTTATTCTGTTAATGATTGATATAAGCTTTCTCCAAAAGAAATGATTTGTTATCAGATCACACTTCCTTCCTCTTTCTCTTAGACAATTCATTACATGTATTCTTCAAAAGTGATCTTTACATGATTAGAAAAGTCTTCCTATTTAATCCCAGCTTTTGTTTTGATGTCTATGTTATAATAAACCTGCCTTCTAATCACCCCTAATTAGAATTTTCTCAAACTCAAGTCCAATACAACAGATTTTTGCTGTATATCTATCTTGAGTCACACAGAGATATTCAGAATTGTGCATATTCTTCTCCTATAAATATTTTTATATTTTACATTGAACCGTTATAAATTCTATATTGATCAGTCTCTTATGTTAGAGTAACATTTCCAACAGTTATGTACCAATAGCTATTATTTCTGAAAAATACAAAAACCTATTAAATGCCTCTTGAATTCTTGACAATCATTATATAAAAGGTAGTTTCTCAGTTTTCCTCAAATCCTCCTGCATTCTGTAAGTACTCTTTATCCTAATATCCAAAGAAAATTACTAGTGCCTACATTCCAAAATATTTTTTCTTAATATATCTGAGTAAATGCAGTGTGAAGTTATTAGTTGGATGATGAGTGTTGAAAAGAGTCATCCTTGTCACCAACTGCCTTGTCACCAGCACTCCAATTTCTGATACATCTTTAATTATCATTCCCCTCTTATAATCTCTTCTCCTTAAGTCTGCTAAAAGCAGTGTTTACATTTCTGCTTTTATTTATCAAACTATAAATAATAATGTTTTGAAGGACAACATAATTTTATTGAAGTTTTGTGAATAATGGAGGTAACCAAAACTCAGGATAGTATCTAACTTAAAATTCAACATTAGACGTCAGGAAATATACATTCTTGAATTATTTTCTCCACAGAAAAATCTTCATCAGTGACGTCCAAATTACCAGAGTTTCTTCCTCTATGGACATCCTTTTCCTTTTATCTTCTAGAAAAACTCCAATATATCTATTAATTTAATTGACAGAATTTTGCTTTTTCTTTGTTTTATCATCTTAATTGTAAATTTACAATTAAGGAGTTTTCTAAAACAAAAGAACCGTTCTCTCCTCATCTGTAACCCAGCTAGCCATGGAGCAGAAACTATAGCAGGCATTCAAACTAAGACATAAAGTTGATTTGCTTTCTTATTTGAACCTCCTTATTAATTTAGAGTCAGGCCATTAAAACTGCAAATCTTTATAACCTTAGCATCAAATACTATGATTTTCTTCTAGTCATGGAGTCATAGGAGTCACTGAGTGTGTGTGTGTGTGTGTGTGTGTGTGTGTGTGTGTGTGTGTTTTAAGGGGGTGGAATACCAAAAAAAGTAGATTACAACTGATATAGTAAAGAATATTTACACCATTGTCAAATGAGAGCCTTTTTTCCTTAATGGAGCCTTTAAGCCATCTTGATTCAAGACAGTGAAAATATAATCCTCTTCTTCTCCATTTCGAAATCATTCTCTAGTGCCTTTGCCCTCAAAGACTTGTCCATAAAGATGCTTTACTTCAGTTTAGTATTCACTTCAGTGTGACTTTTGCATCTCACTCTAATTCATGTGGTCAGTTTTTCCCCCAGAAGTTAAGATATTTTTCTGTACAATCTCCATTTTATTTTAGGTGGCTGGGCTGACCCATCATTGTGCAACACACTATGAGGCCTTCCCACTTCATGGATACAGTGAACTACACCCGGCACTTATCTCTTTTTCCTTACAGTCTATCTCATACTTTTAAGAAGTGGACTTAATATGGCAATACACAGAGACATAGAAACATGTAACAATAAGATTAATAAAGGCAACAAAATTAATATATCAGAATTTATATGTCTACCCCATATAAGAAAATAAAATATAAGAAATATAAGAAAATAAAATATAAGAAATATAAGAAAATAAAAACAATGTGAGTACCCATAACAAGAGGAAAGAGGCACTTCTATGAGTCGCTATATTAGTGTCAAAGGCTGCAGTTAGAAAAAAAATACGAGAAACGAGGTAACTGAAAACAACAGAAATTTAGTCTTGCACAATTATGGAGGCTAGAATTTTAAAAAGTCAAAGCATTGACACAATTGGTTACTTCTGAAGCCACAGAGGGAGAATTTGCTCAATAATTCTCCTCTAGCTTCTGGTGGTTGCCAATAAGCTTTGGTGTTTCACAGCTTGTAGCTGCATCACTTTGATCTCTGTGTCTACTGTCACATGAAATTCATCCCTCTATGGGTTGCCATTATGTCCTTTGTTTAATACCATGAAGACACCAGTCACTGTATTAAGGTTCACCCTAATTTAGTATGATCTCAAATTAATTTGATTACATATGCAAAGTTCCTGTTTCCAAATGAGATTATATTCAGAAATATATTGAAGTCACACTTTTCTGAGTTTTACCTCCTGGGTCTCTACTAGGCTCTCACAGTGATTATTAAGAAAAATCCCCTAGTGCTTCTAGCAAGGACAGTGGTAAAGAAACCATTTTGTGGTATGCCAGAGCATTCTATTTTAATTTTTTATCAAGGTCTGCTTTTAGGAGAAATTATTTAACCAAAGTATAAACTGCTGTTGTTTTATTAGACCTAAGTGACCTGAGGAAAATGAGGTACCCAATTCCAACCAGTTTTGGCTTTACTGTGAGTGAAGGGAAATATCCTACTAGCCCACTCTATCCATTCTGCCCCACCTAAGGTGTAGGGATGAGAGAAAACTGAAAATTATGTGTGAAATTCACCATTCAGAGGGATAGGCTTATTAAAAGACTGAAACAATCATAAGACTATAAAATGCTGCCCTACCTACACACCTTACCACCATATAATTAAAGGCCTACTTACAGCAATTATTTTTACCCTTTACATAATGCCCTGCTATGAAGAAAAGTATTACAACACACTATACTAATATTACAAGGCTAAAAAATAACAATAACAACATGTATAAGAAACAGAGCAAGAATCGGAACCAGACTCAAACAGGGCAAAGATTTGGAATTATCAGACTAGAAATTTAAAAGAACTCTAATTACTGCGCTAAAAGGCTTTACTAGATGAAGTGGGTAGCATGAAAAAACAGATGGGCTATGTAAACAGAGAGATAAAAATACAAAGACTCAAAGAAATGCTAGAGATAAAAAACAAAACAAAAACAAAAAACAAAAACACTAACAAATGAAAAATACCCTTAATGGTCTCATTACAGGCTGGACATGGCTAAGAAAAGAATCTCTTAGCCTGAGGGTATCTAGTAGAAACCTCCAAACCTGAAAAAGAAAGGAAACAAAGATGAAAAAACAGAAGAGTATTCAAGAACTGTGGGATAACTACAAAAGGTGTAACATACATGTAATGGGAATTCCACAACAAGAAGAGAGAAAAGAAGAAATATGAAAATAATAATGAACAAAAATTTCTCCCAAATTAATGTCAGATCCAGGAAACTCAGATGACATCAAACAGGATGAATTTTAAAAATTACATTGATGCATAAACTGTAAAAAGTCAAAGAGAAAGAAAAAATCCTGAGAAAAACCAGTGAAGGGTGGGAAACACTTAACCAATAAAGGAGGAAAGATAAGAATCACACATGACTTCTCAGAATCCATGCAAACAATGAGAGTGAAGTGACTTTTTAACAGATTGATAGAAAAAAAAAAAAAAACACTAAACTAGAATTCTATATCTGGTAAAATTATACTTGAATGTGAAAGAGAAATAAAGACTTTCTCAGACAAAACTTGAGAGAATTATTGCCAGTAGACCTGCCTTGCAAAATATGCTTTTAAAAAAATGTTATTTAGAGAGCTGGAAAAAAAATAGGTGAATCTCAGATCTATACAAATAAAAGAATAAGAAGAAATACATGAAGGTAAAATTTAAAAAAAATCTTTTATTTGTCTTAATGGATTCAATACATACCAGTTTGTTCAAAATAATAACACTGTATTTGAATATATATACACATATATGTATATATATATATTGCACATTTATATGTAAAAGAAATGAATGACAGGAATGAAAGAATGATACAAGGATGGAAGGGAGGAATGAGACGTATTTTCTAATTTGTTATTATAAGGTGCTCACACTGCCTTTGAAGTAATATGATGTTACTTGAAGTGGCCTCGAATTAGTCATAAATGTATAAAGCAGCCACTAAGAAATGTAACAAAAGATATATAACTGATATGCTAAGAAAGGCAAGAAAATAAAATCAGATAAAATATTCAAATAAAACAACAAAAGTCATAAAAAGTGTGGAAGATAAAAATCAAAACAAAAAACAAGGGCAACAGATAGAAAACAGTAACACATATGGTAGATACTGTAGCAGTAATTTCTTTGAAGATCAATGGTCAATGCACCAGGTTAAAAAACAAACAAACAGGTATTGTAGACTGAATTAGAAAACAAGATACAACTCTATGTTCCCTACAAGAAACTGACTTTAAATATAAAGACATATAAAAGTAAATGGATGGAGAAAAATATATTACACTAACACTAATCAAAAGAAAGCAAGAGTAGCTTTATTAATTTTAGAAACAGCAAACTTCAGAGTGAGAAAATTTTTCAGGAATAAATACAGTAGCTTCATTACTTAAGACAAAGTGATTGATTCTGCAAGAAGCCATGATGATCCTTTACATATATGTAGCTAAAAACAGAGACTAAAATATTGAGGCAAAAACTGATAGAAATGCAAAAATAAATAGATAAATTCTTTATTATAGTTTTAGATTTCAATATTGCTCAATCAGAAATAAACAGATCCAGCAGGCAGAAAATTGTTAAGTACATAATTCAAATCAACAAAATCATGAATCGACATGAAATAATTGAAGTCAATAGATTACTTTGCCTAACAACTGGAGAATGCACAGCAATCTTAAGCTCACATGGAACATTCACCAAGATAGATCACATTTTGAACAAAAAATTCATCAAATTTTAGAAAAGATATTATACAAAGTGTACTCTTAGATCATAATGAAATGAAATTATGTAGAATTCTATCAATAATGGAAAGATATCTAGAAAATCCTAAAATATACAAAGATTAAACAAGGCACTTTGAAATAACACATGAGAAAAAAAAGTGTGAAAACAAATTTAAAAATATATTTTGAATTAAATAAAAATGAGAATATAATAATCGAAAACTGTGGGATACAGTGAAAGTAATATGTACATTTATAATGTTGAATACATACTTAGAAAATAGTTTTTAAATTAATAATTTAACCCTCAATCTTGGGAAACTAGAAAAAGGGAGAGAAAATTTAATCCAAAGAAAGTAGAAAAATAAAAATTAGATCAGAAGTCTTTGAAACTGAAAGCATGAAATCGACAGAAAAGTTAAAGCAAAAACTTGATTTAAATGATAATAAAGCCGATAAATCTCTGGACATAATAACTAAGAAAAAGAAATCATACGCAAATTATTAACATCATAATGAAACAGTTGTTATCACTACTGATCCCATCCACATGAAAAGCTAACAAAAGAATATTATGGATAATGCTATACTCACGATTTTTATGTTAGATAAAATGGACCAATCTGTTAAAAGATACAAACTACCAAAATTCATATACAAAGAGAAATAGATAATCTGAATAGTTCTATATATGGTAAATGAATTTAATCAACAACTAATAATCTTCCAAAACAGAAAGAACAAGGCCCAGATAGGTTCACCATAATTAAATGCTACCAAACATTTAAGGAGAAGAAATGATACTTGTTCTCTATATTGTCCTCCAAAAAGAGAAGCAGAGGCAACACTTCTTAACTCTTTTTATGAGGCCAGCATTAATATAAAACCTAAACCAGAGAGAGATATTGCATATAAGGAAACTATAAATAGATTAAATTTTTTAATAACACAGATTTGAAAAACCATCACTAAAAATATTAGCAAATATAATCCAATAATATATCAAATAATTATACACCATAATTATTGAGAATGACTTCAGGTATGCAAAGCAGCATGAACATTACAAAATTAGTTAATGTAATCCATCATATTAATAAGCTAAAGAAAAAAGTCACATGATAATATCAATAAATGAGAAAAAAAGCAATTGGTGAATTCAACACCAATTCATGATAAAAATTCTCAGAATATTAGGAATACAGGAGAAATTCCTCAATTTGATAAAGTAAATCTACAAAACAAAACAAAACAAAACAAACAAAACAACAACAAAAACCTACAACTAACATTAGACTTAATAGTAAGAAGCTAGATGCTTTCTCTCCAAAATTGAAAAAAGGCAAGGATGTCCCCTTTTATGACTCGCCTTCACCATGCTACTGGAAGTCCTAGCTAATATAATAAGATAAATAAAGAAAATAGAAGATATACAGATTGAAAGAGAAGAAATAAAACTCTTTGTTTACAAAAGACATGATTGTCTACTTAGAAAAATCCAAAGGATCAACTAAAAACATTTCTTAAACTAATAAGCAATTATGACAAGGTGGAACAGGTAAGGTAATATACAAAAATGAAGTGCTTTACTATATACGAGCAATGAACATTTGGAATTTGAAATTAAAAACAATACCATTTGCTTAGCACCAAAAATGAAATATTTATGTAGAAATATAATAAATGTAATATGCGTACAAGATCTATATGAGAACTATAAAACTCTATGAAAAGAATTGAAGACAATCTAAGGAAACAGCAATCTTCCATGCTCATGGAGAGGATTCCATGTTCATATCCGGGAGAACTCAATTTTTCCAAGATGTTGGTTCTTCCTATTATGCTGATCAATAAATTCAGCAAAATTCCAATCAAAATCTCAGCAAACTACTTTGTAGATATCACTAACCTGATTCCAAAATTTACATGGGAAAACAAAAGACCCAGAATAGCAGACACAATACTTAAAAAAAAAGAGTCAAGACTGACATAACCTGACTTTAAGACTTAATATAAAGCTACAATCATAAAGACTGTATTTTTGAAAGAAAAAATATATCAATAAACAAATTAGAAAGCCCACACATCTACCTCTGCAAATATAGTCAACTAATTTTTATAGGAAGCAAAGACAATTAAGTGAAGAAGGATATTCATTTCAGCTATGTAAATGATCAACTGAAAATGCATGTACAAAAAAATATTTCTACATATAAGCGGAAATCAAAATCGATGAAATGTTTTTGATAATTGAGAACTATAGGTCTATGAAATCTATTAATGGCCACTATGTTTAAGTCACTAAATTATAAAAATGTTATAATTTAAATAGTTTTACATAATTTTAATTTTTTTAAGTAAGCAGAATATGGAGACCTACTAAACACACATTTACAGCAAAATGTTTTCAGGCTCGTTAAATGCTTAGCTTCCCTCCGCCCCAATAATTTTTCATAGTAAAAAAGTAGGTCATTTTTTTCCTAGCTTTTTTTTTTTTGGTAAAAATAATTTCACATAAAAATATAGAATGTTGTTTGAGTTCTCATGCAACATTTTAGTCCATTTTGTTAAATTAGGATCCATTTACTCAAGATTACACTGTCTTTAGAATAGGGAATAGTACCATCACATTCTACTTTTCTTATATAATACCAAGACACATAGTAAAATGATTATAGTCTTTTTTCTCCACAGATATCATGTAATGAAATAAGAAAATATATGACATTGGCAAAAACAGCTCAATTTACAAGCATTTTTCAACTGAACAATTGCAGGACATTTACCTTATTATTTAATAGCATAGTACTGTCAGCTGCTCTACAAATAAATGACTAGCATAATGTTACATAGATTAATGCTGCCCAACTGTAAAGATAAAAGCCTTTTAAGTGAAATTACAGATTTTTGGTGACTTTGCATCTCATTTATTAATTGATTCAACATTTGGACTTTGCCACATCCCAGGAATTCTATTGCGCCTGGAATAAAAAGATAAATAAATAAGATTTCTTTGCCATGGGCACTTGATAGTGGAAAGTAAAGCATCAAACATAATTTTAATAATTTTAATAAGTAATACAAGATGTTACTATTTTTCAGTTTTACCTTGAATGACAATTGGACTCCTATTTATCCTATAAGCATGTCATAAAACAAAGAAGAATATTATTTCACAAAATTTGAAAACCTTACAAATAGCTGGGAGCATAAAAAGATGTTTAGTATGGCTGGAACATTAAGTTTAAGAGGGAGAACAGCAATGGATAAACCTGAAGGGGTAAGTTGAGGCCAAATTGTAAAGATATTTATACCTGGCTACCACTGAGTCATTCTTGTACAACTCAAGGATTCCAGTAAATGAACCATAAAAAATAATGGCAGTATATGTATAGCTTCTGAAAATTCAACCGTATTCACAAATTGTTTAAAGAGCTCTAAGATGTTACGCATAGAGCTAAATACATGAGCCATATTTTGTCATCAAAATAATACTAAAGGTCAAAGAATTATACTGCTTAGATATTGTATTCACTAAAAATTCTTTTTTAAAAAAACACACTGGAACTCTTTGTTTGCTTATTTGTTTTTAGTAGCTATATTCAGAATTTCCTAAGCCATATTATTCATTACCCTTGAATGTAATGGTCTGATGCCTCCTTAAAAAAAATAAATCCATACTTTATTCGTTAAAATATTGACCTTATTAAGATATTTAAAAGAGGATGCTGCAGTTTTTATAGTTAATTTTACCAAAACTGGAGTGGGAGTAATGTAAAAAATATGAGTTCCTGTTTAGTCCTATTTCAAAAGTCAGAGAACTAGTTACAACTTTAATAACCTTGACATATGTGTTTAGTAAAACAAATAAGACATTAATTCCTTTTTTTCACAGTCAAAGCTGTAAATTTAATTCAGTGATTTAGTGCTTAAAAGAAACAAAAGATATCTGAAACAAACAAAACTGCATTTTACATATATTGTCTTAGCTTTTGTTAAAAAATATATTTTGAAATAATTACAGAATCACAAGAAGTTACAAAAAATATAGAGAGAGAGATGCCCCAAGTTTCCCTCACCTAGTTTTCCCCATTACGGTCAAGCACCACTAATGACAGGGACATAATCTGTGAAATGCATCATTAAGTGATTCCTCCTTGAGCAAACATCATAGATTGCACTTACACAAAACCAGATGGCATAGCCTGTTACACACCTAGGCTATTTGGTATAGTTTCTAGCTCCTAAGCTAAAAACCTATACAGTATGTTATTGTACTGAATATTGTAGGTAATTATGACACAATAGTATTTGTGTATTCAAACATATCTAAACATAGAAAGGTTACTATAAAAACGGTATAAATGATTTTTTTTTTTAAACTGTATGCTTGCATAGGGCACTTACTACACAAAAGGAGTTGGCAGTACTGGAAGTTGCTCAAGGTGAGGCAGTGAGTAGAGGTGAGTGAATGCAAAGACCTTGGACGTTAAGTATGCTATTGTAGACTTTATAAACACTGTCTCAAAGACTTCCTCCTGCTTCCTCTGACAGATTCAGAAATAAAACATTGAAGCTATCAATGTAGCTTCAGGAACAGGGATGTGGGCTGAGTAGAAACCAGCTGGGTAAAGTGTAGGTTACTATAATGATGACACTCAGGAGGGAGTAAAGGTGGTCTGAAGATCAGTACGAATATGAAATCAAGATGGAGAGATAAAGGGACATAGAGGATTGTCATGGCAATGTGGTTTTGCCTATTGCATGTTGGAGCAGTGATCAGATTAAGGATTATGGTAGTCATAAAAAAGAGGATGTTTAACATGGCATATATACAACAGAGGTCTCAGTATTTTGACTTGGAAATTTGGTTTTGATTTTATTGACCTTATTGGGCACAGAAAGCATCTTCTGGTATTGAATTGATGGAAGAAGTAAAACTTGTCCATGATTTTTATCACCACAGCCTGAAAATATTTCCAAAGTACAGGGATAGACTGACTCCACACACCAGAGAATGCTTACTTAAGTGTCAGTGGTACTTAATGCTTAATAAGGTAGCTCTTGTGGACTTGAATCCTTGTGAAGAATGTTAGATCTTCAGCAAAGAATTTATAGCACTGTACTTTGAAGACCATCAAACTAGATCTGGGAGGGCTGTAGGGCCCTCTGAATAGGTAGTGCTGGGGGAACAGCCTCCTACTTGCTGAAATAGGTCAATGGTAGAATGATTGGAATATAATCTGTGCACTCAAAGCTATGAGATGCTATGAGTGATAAAGAATCTATTGTCAAGCACCACAGATATTGCTTCCATCAAAGAAAAAAAACCTTTTTTTTCCCGAACCACATATTCTTCCATTTCTTACAAGCAATTCAGCTCTTTTATAATCTTATGGGATCACTATCACATATGGGGCCACTGATGACCAAAAAGGTTATTTGTTATGCATGACTATAGTAACATTTTCATAACTATGGTACAATATCACTACCAGGAAAATAAAATTTGTACAACCTACAGAAGGTATTCAAATTTCTCAGGTTTTTGTATTTACCCATTTGTGTACCATGTGTATATCTAGTTCTACACAATTTTATACCGCAGTCAAAGAACTGTTCCCTCACCATAAAAGTACCCATGCTATCCTTTATAGCTGCACACACTCAACCTTAATCTGTTCTCCACATCTATATCTTGTTGTGCCAAGAATGCTGTATAAATGAAATTATTCAGTATTAACCTTTGACACATTAATCATAGTTGGTTTAAATTTCCTTTTTAATAATTTAAAAATTTGTGTCATATCTGAGTCTTACTATGATATTTGTTTTATTTCTTCAAACTGTCTTGTATTATTTGTTTGTTTAGCATACCTTATAATTTTTTGTTTGAAGTCAGACATGTTATATGGGTGATAAGAACTTTAATGTATATTTTATGTTGAATTGTGCAATGTTTAATGTTTGTCACTGCTAAAGATGCCAGAGGCCTTACTGCCCTTGTTTTTATATCCCTTGTTGTCTTTGGACTTCCCTATTAACTGCTATTTCAATATAGTTTGCATCTTGCTTCTCTTTTAGATATAACCCACTGTTATTATACTGGTGCCTTCTTGGTGTGGTCATAGTTGTAAGTGTAAGGAAATGTTCTATAACCTAATGATTAAATCTCAGAAGGTGTTCCTTAGCTTCTCCTGTTTAACAGAGACAGAACTAAGCAGAGCTGGAGTAAGGTAGATGCCTTTTCCCCCATCCATGGGAAAATGTTCTGGCAAAGTCCTTTTGCTGGGAATAAGCCTTTTATATAAAATGCTGGGTGAACTCCATTCTTGGCTCTTTATTGTGAGAATCTGGTGGAGTTCCATGAGGTAAAACTTATGGGTGTGGTGGGGGCTCCCCAAAGAATGTGGCTCCAGAAGTTTCCCATTTTCAATCTAGTTCACACTTTGCCTCCAGCAATCCATCACACTTACCATAGAAATGCTCAAACTAATAAATGGCTCCCGTGGCTCAGTTCCAGATAAGCAAATATTAGATGTGACTCCCAGATTTGCCTGTCACTAGATTTTGAGGCAACAATTTACCCTGCAACCCAAGTTCTCTGATGGTTCTAAGAAAAAATGTTATTTTAGTTTGTTCAGGTTTTGTCTTGTTATGAGAGTGATGACTTCCAAGCTCTATGGATGTCAGAGCTGAAATCATAAGTCATATGTAGCCTTTGTGGCTGGCTTTTTTCATTTAACATAATGTCTTTGAGATTCATCTAAATTTTTGTATGTATCAATAACCTGTACTTTTTCCTTGTTACATAGTATTTTATAGTACACATATACCACACATTGTTTAACCATTCACCTGTTGAAAGATATTTGGGCTGTTTTACATCTAGGACATTATGAGTAACATTTGTGTATAAGTTTTTGTATAAACAAAAGTTTTCATTTCTCTGGGATAAAAGCCCAAGAGTACTATAGCTGGGTTGCATGGTAATGATACATTTAATTTTGTTAAGAAATTGCCAAATTATTTTCCATAGTGGCTGTACCATTGTACATTCCTACCGACAATGTATGAGTCCAGTTTCCTCTTAACTTCACTGACATTTGGTGTAAAAATGCTGTTGTACATACTAAACATAAATTACTTTATTTTGTAGGTGTGCTTAATAATATTAGATTTTTTCAAAATAGTTTACACTTGAATATCAATATCTAATGTCTATGGGTTGGTTTTATTATAAAAATGATTTTAAAATCTTATACTTAGGTTATGTGATCTTAATTTTTTTATATTTCACATATTAATTTCTATAAAATACCTCAAAAATATAAGACATCGTGTAAGTTAATTTTGTTTAAATATGTAAAATACTTAGGATAGTGCCAGGGTCACAATATGATTATTGCGAATGTTGTGCTTACTCACATGACTGTTAAACTTTTCCTTCCTCCCGAACATGAACCCATCCACATCAGTGTTCATTTGCTTGTGTTGCAGTGTTAATGGTTGATGACATATTAATATAGCATCTTATAGGCAAAATCAATTATTCTCTTTAGATATATGATAATCTCAAACAATAATTCTGAAAAGAGGTATTGTGTGGAAATAGCTCTTGGTATCTGTCAGACTTAGGTTAATGTTATTCCTCATGGGACTTTTCTTCTAAATGAATCTTAATAAAACTGCAATAAATCAAAAAAGCAAAAGCCAATTTTAAAATCATACAGAAAGCTAGGAGAATAACCATTTTATAGATTACTGTACTCTTTTCAGAATCTGTACATAAAGAAATGCTATATAAGCCAATGAGATCAGATAAGGTTCTAGAGAGACAGCATTACCTGTTGATAAGCAAATTCAAAATGAATATGTAAGTGGTTATTTAGTTTATTTAATTATATGTGAATATTGATATATTTTTATGTGGCTCAAATGTTTATTTATTGTCTGTGTATAATATCTAAATAAAAATCTTACTTTTGGAAATAAATAATGAAAAAGCAAACCTGAATGCAAAAATAAATAAGTATAGAAAATATTTATTTTTCTTATGTAATATACTCTAGTTAGGTTTAAAAAGAACACTTTCTGCCATTGCAGTAATAAGATAATTCAACTGAGAAAATAAAAGATTAAATATAATCTTTTTTATATACTTTAGTTGAATTACTAAAGTGAGTAAAAAGGACACCGAATTTGAGGGATCAGCCTATATGGCTTGTTTATTATTATTTCTTACCACTGATCGTGTGCCCCTTAAACATAGATACATGGTAGTTTTTGGTTTCCTATCCCCTAGATCTGTCTCTTCAACTCTTAACTGGCTTTTTGTGATCTCTTTACTATCATGGATCACAACTTCCTTCTTTTCCAAAATGCTATCAGACTATCTTCTGACCTCTAATACTTAAAGATACTTCCTAAAATGTCTGTGGCTTAAAGTTAAATGTCTGTTTACAATGATTTCTTTGCTATCATAGACTGTTAATGACTGAAATATTTTGTTTGGAATCACATATTGCCTCTTTGATGCACCAAATATATTACACAATGTTGGGAATACCAGATAAGCAAAATATAATTTCTTTCTCAATGAATTATCATGTAAATGTAAAACAAAAGCATTCACAAATTGTTAGGGGATCACAAAGAAGTACCTCAAACTATCATGTTGAAGGTAGAGGAGAGGCAGGTTTTAGGCAAGGACTCAGTAAGAATGTAAAATAAGAGAGAGATACTTTGAAGTATGAGTCTTAAGTTCACCTGACACAGAGCGGCCCTTCTTCCGACAACATTATGAATCAAATAGATAGTAACTTCTCTATGAATTGTCACTGTAATACGTTATAAAAATTAGCCAAAGCTTAGAAATTGGCAAAAGAGATTTTTAGGTGTTTCTAAGTGCATTCCGGGCTTGACTTTCTATTGTTTGGGTTATTTTACAACTCTCAGAAGAGGTGCTTAATGTGTAGATTTTGTTAGGTAGAATCAAAAATAATTTCTGTTTGAGAAAATGTAAAAGTTACATTTTATGATCTTGTTAGAAATTAATCAGTTTTTTAAATCTACCCAGCAATCTATTAAATTGCTCACATATATCTATCTCTTCAAATGCTCCTTGAGCTAATTTTAACATCTTGCTGACTCTTATATATATTAATGAGATGAATATGATAATGTACCTGAGTTCATTTTGTTTGAAGTAGAATCACAATTCATCTTTTAAAAATATGTACTTTAATAGGAATATCTTTTTTTTTCCACAAATCATCAGTAAAACACAAATTCTCTGAGTACTGCCTTATAAGCATTAGGTTTATATACTCTGATAACAGGGTTTATATATAATACTTTCTGAACAAAGATGACATTAATAAGTTCTTCTATTAATTGACCAAATATTAAGGAAGCCAAGAACACACTAGAAATTTTACATCTAGTAATAAGATCACAACAGTAGTGTGCTCTAAAATTTACCCCCAGTCTTTCATTGACTATGCTGTGAAATATTTCTAAATGTATTACAACAAAAAGTAAGTCCAGAAAGGTATGAGTTTATATCTCTGCTCTTTTGAGGAAAGCTGATATGATATTGGCCAAATAATTTCAACTTCAAATTAGATTAAGAATTAGATTAATTAACATTTAGAATTATAGATATTCAAATTCTAACTTTTATGATTATTCCCTCTTTTGGAAAGCTATTTAGAAGACAAAAATTATATTTACATATCTTTGAATCTGTCATTGTTTTCCATGTTGGTATTTTTTTTCCCCTTTCATCTACATTTCTATGCAATATAGCCCATAGCATTAATTTAGTATATCTTTTTAAAATAATATAATGATTAGGATAATTTAGGATGCAAGTAAATTAAAAAAAATAAAATTTGAGTGAGCAAATCCATATGAAATTTTGCTAACATAACAAATTCAGAAATAAAAAAGTTTCATGATTGGTTAATTCAGCAGCTCAAGTACATGATGCTTAGGGACGTGTTTTATTAGTACATAATGAATTATGCAAATGCCTGACAACTAGCAGGTTAAGTATGACAGCTCAGCAAAAGTTGAAATGTTGTTTAATAGTGGAAAAATTATTTGGTTATTCATCTCACAAGGTTCAGTCAGTGTAGATATATACATAACATTTTGTGTAATTTGTTCTAAGTTAACACCTTTCTGGTTAAATTTCCCTTTTTAACCAATAGAACAATTATACTATAGTACTCTTAAAGATTATTTCAATTTTTAAATGATCTGATATAGTCCATAGTTTCATATAAATTTATAAAACTTTTTTCTTTTCCAAAAGAGCTTAAATGTAAAAAGAAAAAAACTTCATAAGTAAACTCTTATTACTGTGAATAAGCAAAATATACTTTCTGATATTTGTAAATAGTAAGTACATTTTAGACCAGTGGTCCCCAAACTTTTTGACACCAGAGACAGGTGCTCCTATGAGAATCTAACGCCTGATGATCTGAGGTGGAACTGAGGTGGTGATGCTGGCGCTGAGGAGCAGCTGTGAACACAGATGAAGCTTTGGCTTACTCCCCTGCTGCTCACCTCCTGCTGTGCAGCTAACAGTCAGCAGCCTTGGGGTTAGAGACCTCTGTTTTAGACTATTTCATTTAAAAAACAAAACAAACAAACAAACAAAAAACTCTTGAAAGGTCATGAGATTTTGTGTATGCCAGCTATTCATGAGGCATTATTTCGATATATAGAGAGAAGGGGTGCCAGCCCTATATATCAGTTTTTTAATTTGTTCGTTTGTTTTTTGGTTTTGCAACTCCGTTAGTAGTAGGTAAATGATAGAGATGCAACTTCTGTCCTGTCTTGTCTGGCATGTTTCTCCTACTCTGTGGGAAACCAGTTTTGCCTAAATTTCCATATTTTTTTTTTTCAGTATTACCGAACTATCAGTGTATCTGCTCTTTGGCTTCTCTTTTGAAGCAGTTATGATTTCTTTCTGTTTCCTTCATGGATTAATGATTGAAATAAAATCTTTAACATATGTTAATTTTTATATATGTATGAGTGTCATGATTTTACCTTTTTATGGTAAATTATCTTTTAACATTGGGAACTGGGTAAATAAGACTGAAAGACAATGTGCTCTTGACAATACTGGCACAGGGGTCCTTGTCCCCCTTCAGGATGGAAATCAAGAGAGTGGGTAAAATAGTTTTGCAGAGAGAAAGATTTATGAAAGCTTGATGCACCAAGGGAACACACTTAGAAAGAGAAAGGATGTGGCTTTCCGAGGTTTACAGGTACAGCATATTATGGGCACTCTCAGGGCAGGGGCCAACCCTCGTCTTCCTTTGGTCCCTTCCCAACAGGGAAAGTCCCTTGTTGCTGGTATGCCTCCCAAGACTCCTTGATGTCGATCAGTTGTACCCTAGGGTGAGTATTCGTGTGAAACTTATCAGGTTCCAGCAGCTGGCTTTTCTGACTAACCCTACAGCAGGAAGTTGCCCTCCTGTCTCATTGACAAATAATAAATTTATTAGAAAATAAAAGTAGGAGATCAATTTTATATTGGGTGGTAATAGAAAGCACCTCTATGTGATGACATTTGAGAAGAAAACTCAGAGGTAAGCACCTTCTTAATATTTATAATTTTGTTTAGACAGAACTTATATTTGGAGAATGAATTGTAGTGTAATAATATTATGAGGAGATATTAATTAGAAGAGTTTTTCAAACAACTTGGTGGGTGATGATGGCAGCTTGGATTAGTGTGGTAATACAGGAGATAGAGAAAAGTAAACAGTATAATGGAAATTTCAAAGACAGTAATATCGATGATTTGGATATGATGGTTGAAGCTAAGTGAGAGAGTTTTTGGCAAAAAGATTTGTCTGTATAAATAAGACAAAAAGTCATGAAATTTATGAAAATGTGATATCTGTTGTATTGATGCAGTTCTTATTAAGGAAATCAGTGTACTGAATAGATTTTTTATAGTCAGCCAAATATTTATTTTTATTTCACCTGCAGGATTTCACCTGTTGGTCAGGCAAATCATCAAATTTAAGGTCATAGCAATGTGTTTATTATATAGCTTTTATATAATAGAAGCTCCTCAAATGTTCATGGTTCTAACTACTTAAAACTATTATTACTGTATGACATGTATCAAGAACCTGATAAACATATTATGAGATAAAATGTTTCTCTGCAAAATTTTAGTGGTCAAATTCAAATTTAGAAATCAAACAATATTAAGATGAGTTATGCAAGAAGTAATATAGCTAACAAGGCCAGTGAAAGTAGTAAAGATGTTGTGGAAATTCTTCAGAAAATCATGGGTTAATGCATACATTTTAGATGGGTGAAATTGAGAGTAATAAAATACAGAATATGGAGAAATGAGGAGTAGTGAAAAGAGAATGAAAGAACATTAGGAAATTTAAAAATAGTCATTAAAAAGAAAAACAAACTTATATGTCCTGATGAATGGTACTGAGAAATGTAACAACGAAATCTCAGAACACTGTCTTAGTGGGATTTCATCCTCACTGCAGTGGACGCTGGCCATGCCAGGCATATTCAGCATCACCAGCAAAAAGAGACTGAAATTTATTGGAAACTTAAAAGTTTCTTTCCATAGCCTTTCAATTTCTCTTCTGTTCAATGAGAATATCAAACATGGGATTTTATAAGATGTTCAGTGTAAAGTATACCTAAGTTAAAGCAAATTCACTCCATCTCTTCTACAGAATATGAAAAAAAAATTATGAGAACTCTCCACATGATTAAATTTCTAGAGGTCAGTGTTCACAATTTGGTAAGTTAAAGATGAATATATATTGAAGATAAGATGTAGCTGTTGAATATTTAGTGTTTTACAATTAAATTTAACAAATTTAACAAAATTTTTGTTAAATATGACAAAAAAGTTGCAAATTTTAGATGATCGAACCTTTAAAATATTATTACAAAACATACATAACTTTTATCAAAACCCATTGAAGGATTAATTACTTAATTAGTCTAATTATACAAAAATTATTAAACTATCATGTATTTTTTAAAATTTCAATTTAAAAATAACTTCAAGTATCATAGCACATGAAAGGGATTTATTAAACATATAACTAATAATGATGTTTGATTATAATGTATTAAATGGACTGTCAGGTGGACACAGTGCTTTAAAAATAAAATGCACATAAAATTTTAAAAAGAAAATCACACTCTGTTTTTACTGTTATGATGATAAACAGAAGAAGAACTTTTTATTTTGATTTGAGTTACTGCCTCAGATATACATAGAAATGGAGTCCATATGTCTCATACCTAGAATCACGGTGCAAGTAACAGGAATGCTATTTTGAACATGAACAGATTGCTTCTACAGGCATTTATGCAAAAAGCCTTTTCTAACAGCTTTCACATACACACCCACACTTCACAGTTCAGTGAACTCTGTTTTAACAATATATCTATACTGTGACCTGAGGCTGAAAATACTGTAGGCCAAACCAAAAAAAAAAAAAAAAATTATTCACTATACATTTTAAAATTCATGTTAATATTTATATTTCAAATAAATCTGCATAAAATAAAACAAATGTTTAGTAAACCAATTAGAATATTTATTAATAAACTAAATCTAAGAAATCAAAGATGCTTAGGACAATGTCTTTGATACAGATATTTTCCACCTCATAAAATCAAACATTTTTAGTCTATTCCTAGCATAAGATTTATTAGGTTTAGTGGTTTCATTAAATTAAATCCTAAAAGACTGAAATTAAATATCTGTCAAAATTACTTAAAACCTAGTAATAAACTAGGTATTTTGTAGACCAAGGAGTCTTCAGATTAGAATTTGCTTTTTTTTTGAGGGATCAAAAAAGCATGAAACAGGATGTAATGAGGGGGACACTATACTTTCCAGTTTAAAAATATATATTATGTGTGTATGTGTATGTGTGGAGGTAGAAGAATACCAAATGTATTTTTTTTTTCTGGAATAATATAAGAAAGTTGAGGACATTATTTTATCAACTCCTTTTGCATCATACAACTTATTGTAATGCTCTACTCAGTCATGTTATTCCTAATTCTCAAACTTCAAGTCAATATCAGGTATATTCCTGCAGTGCTGTTATGAAATGTAAAACTAAAATTTAATAAAGTACCTTGTTTCATATTACTTAAATAATGATGGGTAAATGAATCTTCCTTGAAATGAGAGAAATCGTATAATTCTGAGAAGATTAATTTAAAACATCATAAAAATTTTCCACTAGGACAGTAGTTTGTGAGAGGAAAGAAGAAATACAAAAAACATGTGTTCACCTATTTACTTTGAAATTTCTTACCTGTTGTTAGCTTCTTTTTTTACAATAAGGGAAAAACCTAAGAGGAAAAGAAATTTTATGTATCAGGAAAATATTAACCCTTCTCATATTAACAGGAAAAAAATATCTAAGTGATGTAATTTTACCAGTGCAAAGATTTTTTTTAAGTAAAAGATGTGTAATCTTTATTTTATACTACACTGTGAATATAAAAATGCTCTTATTTTATTGCCTTTATTTTGGTGATTTTATTATTTGAGATAGTTTGATAATAATTTTAACAGTGTATTTACCTAAATTTGAGAAAGGAATAATGGATTTCAAATTTATATGATATATTAATTAAATATATACTATAGAATAATTTACAAATAAATTTATTGCATTTGACAAACAATGGACACTATCATATCATGTTTCAAACATTTTTATCTAAAGATACATTTTTACTATCAATCATAAATAGCAATGAAATGGGCATAATAAAGTGTATCAATTACATCAGAATAGTGGTTGTCTACATTAGTACATTTCATTAACTTATGTATTAGAAAAATAATTTGTTTTAGTTATTTTATAAAATTACTGAATTTTATAAAAATACTGTATGTGCATAAAAGACATAAATCAGTTATATTTTTAATTTTGTTACACTTTCACTTCTCTATAATAGTAAAGCACTATATAGTTTATGCAATGTTTATCTATTGACTCTTTAAAGAATATTATTAATATTAACAATTAAAATAGTTTTACAGTAAAAGTTTCTTAAATTATACAGTTTGACATCTCAGTCCCTCCACCACTACTACCATCAACTCTCACCTAGGTTAATCTGCTAATCTGCTAATCTCTACTTCATTTCACAGCAGTCAATTTTATATATAACTATTATCTTTTAAATAATTCTATCACAACACTTTATCCCATCACATTCAGAATACAATTAAGTTATTATTTCTGCTATAAAGTCCCAGCAGTCATCTAGTTCCCTTCTATCACTCTGGTGGCCTTTCCTCTATCCTGTGCTTGACTCTTTAGCTCACTAACTGACCGTGTTGGCCTTGTAGTTGTTTAGTACTGGATCCCTCAAGTTTGTTCCTGCTTCAGTATGTTGGCACTTTCTGTACCCTGTGCCCTGAATATCCTTCTCAAATAGCTTCAAGTCTGTGTATAGCTTGATCTGTTCTCAAATTTACCTTAGAGGGAATCACTTTCTGACTACCTTTTCTAAAATTCTCACCACTCCATCACTTTCTATTATCTATACTCTTTTTTGTTGTTATTCTGCTGCAAATTACCATAAAGTTGAATGAATTAATGATATCAAATAAATAAGGGGAAACATAGTTTAAAGTAGAGGATAGAAATTGTGTCATAGTCTCAGATCGTTAAAATGAAGTATACATTAGTTATTGACCTTAGAGTTTCAGAGGTAAATGGT
Source organism: Eonycteris spelaea (assembly GCA_003508835.1). Classification (NCBI taxonomy): domain Eukaryota; kingdom Metazoa; phylum Chordata; class Mammalia; order Chiroptera; family Pteropodidae; genus Eonycteris; species Eonycteris spelaea. The sequence goes on along the minus strand of PUFA01000018.1, from coordinate 10,430,077 downwards.
AACATAAGCAGCAAGCAGCAACATATTGTCAGTGGATTTTTCTTCAGGAAAGGCAAAATTCAGTAAAATAATTAATGAAAAGGAAATAAGGAAATGGGGAAATATGTGTGTCTATTATTGCTATTGTTGTTTGGTTGGTTTTATTTGATAAATATCTTGATAATATTTGTAAGTTGAGGAAATTGTAACAAGAAAGAGAATAGCTGACTATATGGGAGATGGAAGAGTTTCTGTGAGCTAAAAATCTGAGAAAATCGGAAAGAAAGGAAGACTGTGCAGGCATGGAAACAATGGCTGAGAGAAGGCACTCTTCATCTTTATAGGCTACAAAAAGTATAAAAGATGTGAAAATATCAGAGGAGTGAGATATCTTCCATAAACCTTTATGCTAAATTATCGACAGTTATATGGGGCCCAAAATATTATGGAAGTCATAATGTTATTTATTACATTGATGTTTTTTTTTTTTTTTGTAGAGATTAGTTCCTAAAGGCCAGGAATAGGTCTGATACACTCTCAGTTTGCATGGAACAAAATTACATATTTTGCAGGAAATACATATAGAGAGGTAAATAGATATTAAATCTTCAATCATTATTATAATTACAATACTTATTATTTATTTTTTGTTTTAGATTTTAGAAAAATACAAAGATAGTAGAGAGAATTACCATTTTACCTCACACCCACATATACAAGTTATTAACATCTTACATTACTGTGGTACATCATATAAAGGAAATATACTATCAAAATGACTTATCACTGTTGATGTTATTCTTGATCACCTGACTGAGGTAATGTTTCCCAAGTTTTTTTCTTAAAGGTTACTCTTTTCCTTTCCCTTCCATACTCTACTCTTTGGAAAGAAATCCCTGTGTGCAGCCCACACTTGAATAATTTGTTATGACCAACTTTCTTAAATATAGAGAATAGATTATTTAGAATTGTATATGGAAGATTAGTCTCTTTTCTCTCATTATTATTTAGTCAATAATTTGTTTACATCATTCTATAATGTATATTAATATTATTTATTGGATTATAATCTAATACAAATTATTTTTTTTTCTCAAATCATTCAGTCTTTGTCCATTGAGATCCTCTTTCCATTAGTTTCCTATATCCCTTTGATGTATTCCAATTGCTGAGCGGTTTTTGGTAGTTTTTGTTTATTTTAGCACTTTCTTGCTTTCTAGAATTTTAAGATATCCAGGCCCATCTTATATATTTCTCCAGTTTTAGAATTTCTGATTTGCAACTCTCATCGCATGGTGCCATGTGCCCCCTTGGGGCACGCTTCATTTTTCTAAAATACATTTTTAATAAAACTACTAAATTGCAATGACCTATGATTCTTTACTGCTGTTATTTAAGGAAGATCTGAGGAAAAATGCTAACTACCCATCTGTACTGTCATTATCTCTCATCTTCCTCTCCCCCTTCCATTGGGGTGACGCCAAACTCTGATCAGCCCCAACAGTGACATTATGACACTTCTGTTAACATTAAAATGGCCAGAAATAGTTTGATATGAAATTATGTTGTTTTTCCTCTTCATCAATATTAAATTATTTCAAGATACATTTTTAAAAAATCCATTATTACAGGTATTTTCCATTACTATAATTTGATTGATTTATAGATAAGAGCTGGTAGATGCATCATGCTAGAAGATGATCAAAAATTAATTAGATATATAGAGATTAAGTACTTTGGGTTCCTGGAACCAATTCCAACACGCATGTGGGTTGGAACAAGACTTCTCCACACCAACAAGCAATTGTCAAGATACCAATAGGAAGTCCGAGAATTCAACTCAGTTCGACTCAGTTATGACACTATCTAACTGAAGATAGTATCATGTTTCTCAAATAAAATGCTCAGTCTCACAAAACTACCTTCTACTTCAGATGCCAATCACAATTCCAGGTTCTTTCCTGTCCTTCTGACAGACTGGCTATAAACCAGAGGTTCCTATTGCTCTATCCTAGAGTTTGATTAATTTGCTAGAGTGGATCACAGAGCTCAGGAAACCCATTTACTGGAGATCAGTCATTTATTACAAAAGATATTAAAGGGTATGAATCAGTAGTCAGCTGCAGAAATGCATAAGGTAAGTTTCAGAACAAAGGGGCTCTGTTCTTGCAGAGTGTATGGTCCAGCACAGTGGCTCAAGAGAGCATTCTGGTTTTCCAATCTGAAAGCTCTCCAAAACTTTTTTGGGGGTTTTTTTATGAAGATTTTATTACTTAGGCATGATTGATAAGCCATTGATCATTGGTGATTGATTTAACTCTAGTAATTCCTCTCATCTCCCTGGAAACCAAGAAGAAGATCTGAAAGTTCTAACCTCCTATTCAAGATTGGTGTACTGGCAACCAGCTGTCATCTTTGGTTTGCAAATCACCTTTGTAAGCATATACCAAATTGCGGTGGAAGGAATTTCATGAATAACAAAACATCCATTTTGCCTTTATGGCTCTGAAGTGTTTTTTAGTAATTGAGGACAAGAGACCAAATATTATAATAAAAGATGCTACCATTACTCTTATAGCTCAGAAAATTCCAAAGGTTTTGAGAGCTGTGAGACAGAAACTGCAGATGAAGGCCAAATATATGTAAGAAATATGTTTTGGTCATATAAATGGCCAAATACATATATTTCTTATCAATCGCAATATCATAGTATAATGATTTTATAAATTAATATATATAAGGCACTCAGCACAGTCTTAACATACAATATAAACTCAATAAAAGTTATCTGTTAAAATGGAAATCTGGAAGTCAAATATGTCAATTCTACAGCAATCTCACCAAGACATCTACTAGCTATGTTTGCACATCTCAGTGAGACAACTAATGCAATGCAGGTTAATCTACCAATTTATGCTTGAGTTTTTTGGTAATAAATCGTTAAAGGAAATTAAAGAAAAATGACAATATAGCACAGAAGATACACACACACAGACATACACGTGAATACACACACACACACACACATTGCATGAACTCATTCAGATTTAATCCAGTGTGCATATTTACCATACAAAGCGCTATGCTAGGCTCTGGGGATGTTACATAAATTAGTAAGATGTGGTATCCCTCCTCAGGAGCAGACCACTATTCACCTCTAAACAGAAGCTTTAAAAGCACAAGACAGAAAACTGGTTCTTGCCTTAGGCATTGATTAAACCAGAAAAAAATGAACCAATGTTAGAACAATAAAAGGAGGTTCTGTTAAACTTGAAACAAAATCTTTAAAATATTTATGTCCCTGAGGACAAAATATTTTTTAAACTAAAATGTACCTGATGATACATTTCAGAATAATATAGGTTTACTGGAAATCTCTCCCCTTAAAAAGCATTTGAACTTGTATTTTATTGTGAGAAAAAGTTGGCTGTGATAATAGCAGTAATGTGCTAAAAATAATAAAATTATTTCATATTAAAATATTTTATTGTGCTAACCAACAACTCTTTATCAAGAACATATGAATCAAAACACATGAAAGCAAAGGTTAAAATATTAGACAACAAGCCAAAACTATTTTTAAAAGATTGTGTGTTGTGTGTGTGTGTGTGTGTGTGTGTGTGTGTGTGTGTGTTTGCTGCAGTAGCCAATTTATTTCTCATGGTTCTGGAGGTTAGGAGTCTGAGATCAATGTCAGTAGGTTTGATTTCTCCCGAGACTTTTCTCCTTAGCTTGCAGGTAGCTGCATTTTCATTGTGTCCTCACATGATCATCTCTCTGCATGTTCAGGTATCTGATGTCCCTTTGTGTTCTAATAGTTGCTTCTTATAAAGACACTAGTGGATACTGGATTAGGCCCACCATAATAAACCCATTTTAATGCAGTTATGTCTTTAAAGGCCCTATCTTCATAAATAGTCACATTCTGAAGAACTGAGGATGAGAACTTCAACATATGAGTTAAAGAATGACACACATCAGCCCACAAAAGACTCTTTCAAAAAAGGTCATTTTTAAATAACTTTTTCTCAATAAGCTGCTATAAATTATAAAGCTGTACAATTGTAGGTCTTCAATAAATGTGTAGCCATGCCAGTATAAATTCATTCTTCCCTGGTTTATTTTCCCAGAACATTTCATTTCTCCCTGTTCTAAATAGGACTGTTCAGTTTGTATTGTGGTTCTATGCCTGTCTTTTTCCACACACCATAGAAAAAATTTACTCTATTTTATTCCTTTGAATATCAGAACATAACACAGCGTCTTACTCATAAGAGGTTTTCAGCCAAGGTGTGATCATGGTTTAAATTTAAAGGCAATACAAGAAATGAAAACAAACAAACTGAATTAAAAGTTATTTACTATACTACTTATAGTAAAAATATATAGCAAAGTAGTTAGCTAAGAATAACTGATATATGTATATGTATAGTAGTAGTAGATATATATATATATACATGCCCATGTATACATTTTTATATACATAATTTATACAAAAAAATATTTCTGCTTGATTGATATTCTAGTTTTCAGTCCTGAGTTTCAAAGCACTTAATGTCCAAAGTAGTAACCTACAGTTTCACTCACTTAGAATGTTTATTTTATTTTGTGGCTAGTTCTCTTTGCTTCAAGCAATTTTTGAGATTGATTTTGGGGTTATTATTGCATTTAATTAATGTAATTTAGCAATATTGTTTCATACATTTATAATTTGTTTTTGAACATATTGCCATCGGAGCTATTGATAATATTATATATATATATATATATATATATACATATATATGTATATATATATACATACATACACATAACTATAAAGAAATAAAAAGTAAGTTTTATGTGAACAATTAAAATAATTCTTTCCTTTTTCTTTTCACACTTAGACAATTATTAACTGGATTGCCCTCGACCTATTTTGTGCTTTTGGGGATCCTTATTTTTTCTAAGGAAGGCAGTACAGGGATTAAATAGGTTTGTTATTCACGTGAAATATTTCAGTCAACATAGGAAAATACCTGTGTAATTAAATTGGATTTGACTTTAAGTTAATGAATTAGCATATCATTAAAAAGTTTTATATCTTTGATAATTTTCTTCTAGTTATTATAAAATAATTTTCATCTAAAATTTTTAATCATAAAACAAAGCAAAACATTAAGTCATTTTTGATAAAGTGGGAAACTAAACCAAAAGATCAAGAGCCACAGCAAAAAGAGACAGTGAGAGATGATTAAAAGAAATAGTGTTAGTAGAACATGTTTAAAAGATTAAAAGTTGAATGGAATAATTAGATTAACAGAAAATCACAAAGAGACATCAGGAATATGACTATAAAGATGCAGTAGAAGGCACAGTCAAAAATCAAATGGAAATGAAGTAAAGGCATCTTTTACAAAATTCCAAAGAAAGAGAACAAAAGAAGAAATGCCAATAAAAAGAAGAATCAAAGATGGTCGCATTAGATGCACAAGACATTAAAGGAACAATTCAACTTAATCCTGTCAAAACAATATCTTTGAATGCAAGTGAATATGTCAGATCACTTATGAAGTTTTCTAAAGTGAATATAGCTATTAAAGTGAATATAACTATATATAAATGTATATACATTTCATACAGATATGAAAACAAACTATTTTTTAACTTAATTTTTATTTATTCTAGGAAGAACACTTAACATGAGATCTACCTTTTAAATTAAGTATGCAATGTTGTATTGTGAGCTATAGGCGCAATGTTGTATAGCAGATCTCTAGAACTTAGTCATCTAGCATAACTGAAACTTCATACCTTTTAAACAACTCTTCATTTCTCCGTGACCCCAGTCCCTGGTAATCACTGTTCTACCCCTTCTTCTTATGAGTTGACTATTTTAGATACCTCACTGTAGTAGAATTCAATGCAGTTCCAGTCAAGAACCCAATAGTGTTTTTGTTTTATTCTAATTGTGTGTTGCTTTGTTTTGGAACTAGGTAAGCTGATAATAAAATTTGTATGAAAGAAAAAAGGGTCAAGAATAGCCAAGACAATAATAAAGAAGAATATGCGGACTGACCCTGCAGTTACCAATTGTGCCAACCTGGTAATATGGAAATTAAAACAGTGACAAGATGCAAGAATAGACACAGTGACTGAGAAAAAGACTAGAGAATTTAGAAACACTGAAATAAAGGAGATCCATGGAATACTGGATGGAGAATAATTGGCACATACATTTTCGAGGGCAATTTGGCAGAATCTAGTAAAGCTGAAAATAACATATGTCCCTGGAACGCAAAGTTCTACTTCCCTCCTGGGTGATAGAAATGTGTAGTCTGTGCTTCCAACACCTTAACTTTTGTAAGGGTTACACGAAGGCCTGGCTTCTGTCTTGCCTGTCTTGTAGTGCTGATAGGACCTGGCATAACCTAGACATGTAGGTATTAGTAAAAACAGAGACAGAACTTTGGACTTGAATTCACCAATGCTATTCCTCCCTGCTCAGGATAAAGCAAGTGGATGAATAAACTCAAGTTCCCAATTTTTTCTGCAGTGGGAAAAGTCCTGGATCATGCATAATCCAATGCTCACTCTTCTTTGGACTGCTAAATGACTGGCTTAATTTTGCCTATTTTGGAATGCTAAGGGGACCTGGCATACTCAACCTCATTATTCATAAGGGAAATGTAATGGAAACTGCAATGTGATAACATCTCATACTTTTTATTTAAAAAATAAGAGATAACAGGTGTTGACAAGGATGTGGAGAAATTTGAACTCTTATTGGTGGGAATATAAAGGGTGCAGCCTCTATGGAAAACAATATGGATATTCCTCAAAAATTATTAATGACTGCTATGTGATCCAGTAATCTCATTTCTATTTCTGCAAAAGTTTGAAATCAAATCTTGAAATGTTATTAGCACTCTCATATTCAGTGAAGCACTATTTACAATAACCAAGATGTCAAAACAAACAACGTCCATTGACAATGGATATATAAAGAAAATGTAACACATACATATAATGAATGTTATTTTGTCTTAAAAAAAAAGGAGGAAATTCTGCAATATGTGATAACTTGGGCAAATCTTGAGATTTTGTGCTAGTGAAATAAGACAGTCACAGAAGGATAAATGATGCATGATTTCGCTTACCTGAGGTATCTAAAATAACCAGACTCAGAATTGGGGAGTGAAATGATTGTTGCTGGGGGCTCAAGAGAGGGAAAAATTAGAAACTGCTAATCAGCGGGCGTAAAGGTATACATGTGCATATATAACTTATACAAAATGAGTAAGTTTTAGATATCTACATTGTGCATATATTTAATACTGTATGGTACCTTTGAAAACTTGTTAAGAGTGTAGATCCCATATTGTGTTCTTACCACAGTAAAAAAATAACAATAATGTAAGGTCAAATTTTCAACAAGAGGGAAACTATGTAGATCTTTCAGTAGATTTTAGTACTAAAACAAAAATTTAATAGCAATTTTAGGTATTAAACTTAAATTTCTTCCCCAACAAAAATGTATGTATTTATTAAATTTTACTATGTTCCTAATAATCTTTCAGGCATTAGGTATACAATGGTAAGTAAAAAATATCAATTATCTCTCTTATAATGTTGGTTAATGTCTACTCTGAAGGAATGTATTTACCAGAGCTGTCTTAAATATTCCTGTTTGTCTAACATTTTTTCCCCCAGGGTTCATTCACCTCAGCTAGAAAATCCTACTTGAGATCAAGCAAAAGCGAAGTTGCTAAAAAAAAATAACAATAATAACTACAATTCTCAAGAAAACTAAAAGAGTCCATCTCCCACTTTTTTTTGGGGGGGGGGGAATCTAGTCAACAGATGTCCTGTTTTCATAAAAACTCCTGTGCTTGAGAGTTTGAAATTTTGTTTTGTTGTTGTTGTTGCTTTTGTTCTCAGAATTTTCTACACATCTTCAGAGTATCTCTGTCTCTTTAAAATCCTAAAAAATATCTTTTTTTGCTTAATTACTTTGAAGCAATTTCTGTAGAGTTTGCCTTCTCTGCTGCACTTCAATTAATAAAGACTGACTTTTCATTTCTTCATATCTCTGTTTATTTCAACAATCATTATGGCCCTTCAAAATTATTCCTCTAGTGCTTTTCAATACCATTTAAAAAAATCTAATCTAAGGTACCAAGGATTGTAACACCTGCCCTATTTCACGAACCAGCATTAAAAAAAAAATACTGCCAATCTATTCTTTCTTGGTATTTAGAAATTTTACGCTAATCGGAAGAACTTTAGAATTATATATATTTTAAATAATATTAACTTTACACATATAAAGGATAATATAAACCAGATATGTATTTTTAAGGTATTCAGAATACTTTTGTAGATTCAGAGGCTGACTCTTCTAAATCATTTTTGACAGAGATATTGATATACATGTTTATGCACGAAGTATAATTTTCTATGCAGCACCAATGATGCAAGATTCTCTGTAATGGTGCTTTTCTCTCAATGTATTTTCCAAGACACCCTGTTGCATATTTTGATGTTATTGCTTACTTTATCTTACTGGAAGGTTTAATAAATGGTTTTCAGAAGACAACTAAGATCCGTACTCTTTCCCCAAAGTGTTTCTTTAATAATCGTTTGACTTTTATAACCAGAAATTGCAATTATACAGTTATGTCAGCAGGACAAAGAGGAAAGCATGCATGAACAGGCAATGAGAATTACATGACTGCTATGGGACCAACGACTGTAAGATAGATGTCAATGAACAATACACTCTGATTCTAGAAATATAAAATGTGGAAACAAACAGCAGGCTTCATAGAAATTTCTGCTCACTATTGCTACTATTCCTCTTAAACATATTATTCCTCACTAGACTATATGGGCATCATTCAGTAACTACAGACATCTTTTAGGGACAAAAATGAAGGCTATGGCAATTTGGCATCCACTGATCTGCTGCTATTTATTATTAAGTTTTAAGTCTTCACTCTGCTATTGATATTTGTTTTGGCACTTTTAAATTACAGCGTGATGCCTATATTTAGCATGTAAATTGTGTAATAATGTAATAATAGAACTGGTTTGCCTCTCACATGTGATTTTACTAGAATCATATAAAGACACCTGTGCTGTTAGCACTGTTGTCCTACATAGTGATCTCTCCAGATTTGGGTGCAGTTTTAAGTTTAACCAGAGGCTACATGGAGTTTGACAATAATCACACTTGGATGTTTAGTGGAACAATGACTACCATCATAGTCTAAGAGTTTGAATTTTCTTCTTCCTAGGGGTCAATTTCAGACTCAGAAATTACTGGCAAACTTTTTCCTTTTTTTTTTTTTTAAGTGATAATCATCAAGCCTAAGGAAACTAAAAACTTTCTCAAATTAACTGTACTGCTTGTTTCTCTGAGCAAATCTAGTGTGTTCTCATGTAAATTAGAGTGAGCCGATGACTAAAAATTCCCTAAAGACTCAAATAATTATTGTCAGTCCCTTTTCTTGGAGCCTCATAATCTACATATTGAGACCTATGCCTCCTTGTGCTACTTATAGTTTGATCTTCCCTTTTTGTCTCCTTCTATGAATTATGATTCATACACAACAGGACAGTTATTGCATTTGATTTTATCTGTATTTCAGAAAAGGACATAGTTTCTACTACTTACTTTCCTATTATGAAGACATCACATAAACCTATCTTCTAATCTCTCTTCTTTCCTCTCATCCCTTTCCCCTGCTTTATTCCATTCTATTTTGTATTTCTGTTCTTCCTTTTGCCCCAACATAGCTGATTTTTTTTTCCTTTCTATTATTTATTCAAGCTGAATTAACTTTTAAAAAGGAGACATTTACCATGGAAAAAGTTTATTGCTCCATTTTGGCCACTAAAAAAGAAGCCAGCACATATAACACGGCTTTTGAAAAATGGATAAACAAACTCCACAGGTAGTTAGACCGTATGCTAGAGAACAAAGATAAGAAAAAGCATGCATTGACCCAAGATGGACTATTAAGTATGTTCCTCCAGATGGAAACAAAATGAAAAGCTAAAAGAAATGCTGGCTTTCAAATGCTTTATGTTTTTCCTGAAGAAAGTAATACTTTCTTACTGATATTGAGTAAGATCTTTTGAGATTTATTGATGTGTTTGCATTGATCTGTCCACATCCACTTCCCTCTGAGGAGACCTGAAGTATACAGTTCTGAAATAACCTACAGATAGCATTGTACTCTGTGAAAAACAAAAACAAACACATTTAAGTTGACCCTGTGGATAATGAGCTCAATATTGTGGTGTAATTATTATAGTGTTCAATACTCTCAGGTAAGAGGTGCATAGTCACAAACACGATAGTTTAATTTTACAGGAATGTGCGCACTCAATTTAGTATATTTTCCCATCCAGAAGCGTTAGTGCATGAACAGTAGACTTTTTCTAATTCTCCAATCTGTAACAATTAATTGATTAAGTCTAGTTCCTCCTCTAACCAATTAGCTTCCATAGGGAGACTATGTTATGGAGGTTTAAGCTCTGTCATCCGATATGTTTGGTCTTTCATGTTGGTATTAATGATTTTGTTATAATCGATCTAGTTACACCAATATGACATTATATAGAAATTACATAATGAGTTAGACTAAGATGATAACAAAATAAATTTATTAGAATTACAATATAATTGTCTCAGACTTCCCTACAAAGAAAACCTGGAGCATAAATCAAATATTCTAATGGCTTAGGGTTTAAATTAAGATCCAAGTCTCACTTAGTTTTGACTTATCAGTCTCTCGTGGAGATAGTTCTATGCTTTGTTTTATACTCAAGGCTGTACTGACATAGGTTTCGACAGATATTATGATTTAATATGAAAGCTACAGATATTAATAGTTAAGTAATTTTAATATTTAGTTGGATATGAACACACATGTATAAGAATTTGTGCATAAAAGAAAAAGTTAAGTTTGGAGAATGTTAGATGATAGATATTTTGACAATTATATATCTAACGAAATGGTTATTGGTTATAGATAATTATAAAAATGGTGAGTTTGAAAAGTATGGTTATATATACAAAAAACATTTTCCATTGAATTGATTATGAGAACTCAATCTAAAATCAAATTTAACAAAAAAATACTTAAATTTCTTAACACCTTATTTATCATGTTTGTTATTATTTACATATAAAGTAAATAACAAATTTTGCTGTATGCTTTATTTTGTACAAAATCAGTCATGAAAACAAATCGGAAAGGAAAAAGTTTAAAAGAAAGAAACTGAAAACAATAAACAATCTATTCTCTTTTAGGGAATATAAAACATATTTCAATATCATGATTCTAATAGTATACTCTCATCACTGTTAATCTGAGTATTTTATACTTTCTTGTTTAACATTTAGAGTCTCCAAGAGGCTGTTCTTGGACAACAAAAGATTAATACATTTTACTAACGTTCACTGAAAATAAATACTTTGAATATTAGGCATACATTTTAAAATATATAACATTTATGAAAATAGATATAATTTCAATCTTAATTTGATTAATATAATTATTCAAAACACAAGATATGGTGTTAGGAAGAATAAAGCATACATCTATATCTTTAGCTTTGTATCTCTTTTAATTTTTTCACTAATTTGATATGGTGTTAGCCATCAGGAAAAGAAAAGCAGTAGTCGTTCGAAGGCACAGAATTACAGTGGTCTTCAAGCTCTAGCGATTCTCAGCTTCTAGAGACTACCCACATTTCTTGGCTCGTGCTCCTCATTCTTTCATCTCCACAGCCAGCACTGGTAGGTTGAGTCCTTCCCATGCTTTGAGTCTACCTACAGGACGTTTTTCTATTCACCGCAGGAGAAAGGGCTCCCGTGAGTAGATTGGGACTGCCTGGATAACCCGGAATAACCTCCCATTGCAAAGTCCATAGACTTTATTCACATTTGCAAGTTCTTCTGCTGTGTAATGTAATGTATCCACCAATTCCAAGGATTGGATGTGAGTACCTCTGGGCAGGGGGCATTTTTCTATTTACAACAATTCACTTGGTTAATCATTTGGCCTCTTTGTGTCAGAATTTTCTCAGATTTGAAATGAGGATTATATTTATGCTTCATTCATAGACATTTTTCTGAGGAATAATATGTTACCTAAACAAAATAATTACAACGAAGTATTGCATATAATAGGAATTACATAAGGATTTATTATCACTTTTAATATATAGCAAAAATATGAAATCGTCTCATTTTGTAATATTACAAAAAATCCATGTGAAAGATAACAAGAATTAATGCAATAATGATTAACAATCTCTAATTTATGTAAAAATATTTTGATGATCAGTTTAAAAATAGAAGCAAGATGGATAAATTACAGATAGATGATTGATAGATAAATTTAACAAACCACATTTGCCTAAACATTAATTTTTTAAAAATTGAAGATTTTAATCTGGCAACCTGGAAATTGGGTTTTACATATTTTTTCTCTCTTCTTTTATTCATAATAATATCATTCTGGAATATATTACTTCAATAAATGAAAATAAAATTTAAATGAATTGCCTAAAATAGACCTGAGAAACTTCCCCCTTTCTCCTACTTATATAAGATAAAATAAATTATCAAATCTACCCCATTGTAGAAAATAATTTCTAATTATTTCCTATTGTAACATGGCTTCAGTGAATCATCACATTTTGATTTAGCCTGTGAAGCCTCAGCAGACACAATTATTTATAGCACTTACACAAGGTTTATCCTTGGCTGTTCTCATCCAGAATAGTGATAGTGAACGGATCACCTTCAGTAGAATTATTTCTGTAAAATAGAAGAGTCCCTGGTTTTCCTATTTGTTCCATTTTTCCTTAAGCCAATGATTTCATTCAATTTCTCTATTTACAGAAGCAGAATAAATCAGTAAAATTCAAAATGTTTGATTGTCCTGGACACATTTTCAAACAACTAAACTAATTCTGTAATGATGATTTTTCACCTTTAGTCAACCCTTTAAACATATCTAATAGATATTTTACATATCTAATACATTTTTATATGATGTCTAGTTATAACTTGCCAGTAAGAGACATTCATAATTTTTACTCTGATATTTATTTTAATTGAAAACCAATTAACTCCACTATAAGAGCAATTTCTTAATTTAGGATTTGATAACTTAGTCAACACTAGTCCTTCTATAATTCTTTTAGCAAAACAAAAATTTACATTTTCTTAATTGATGAATGCAATTTTCATTATTCATATAGCTATTGCTTATAACAGTTTTCCACTGTTAACAATTTTCTAAATATAACATTTTCTAGTATTATAAATTATTGTTTATAAATTTGTTCTACTTTGTGGTTTTGGGGAAAACAAATAAAAAACCTGTTACTATATTGTTTATGAGAACCTACTGTTCTGCTTAAGGGCCATATGCTATATTTATCATAACAGTGGATCATTAAGGTGGTAAACGTATAGAATTATTTGTTTATGCTAGTCTTAGATGGTGATATTAAAGGAAAAACTGTTACAAGCAATGGCCAGTTCATATCAAACATCAGTTGTGCTTAGTGATGTTCAAGTTTTCTATTTGTATGATATCCAAGTGATATTTTTATTATTGAAATATTTTCAGGAAAAAGAACAGTTTTTACAACTATAGGACATACTAGATTCTGAACTATTTTTATCACTAAGTAAATTATTTTTATAGTGTTACATTTTTATCAATGTGTTTCTTTGAAATGAAACTAGAATGGTACCTCAGAAAAAATGTCTACCTAGTTTCTTCTACATCAGGATATTTCACTAGTTCTTACATATTCTTTAAGAAATGTCCTCAGTTTTATAAGATGAAATAATCTTCTATGATTGGGTAAACGTTATATTTTTATAACTGGGGTAGTATCATACAGGCATACTTCACAGATATTGCAAGCTTGATTTCAGCTCACCTCACTAAAGCAAATATCGCAATAAAGCTAATAACAAATTTTATCATTTCACAGTGCATATATTTACACTAAACCATAGTCTATTAAGTGTGTAATGGCATTAGTTCTAAAAAAAAAAAAAGTATGTATCTTAATTTAAAAATAGTTTATTGCTAAAAAAAAATTACTAACCATCATCTGAACCTGTCAGAAAAAGGGCACTGATAGACATACCTGATGCCGGGGTTGCTGCAAACCTTCACTCTATTAAAAAAAAAAAAAAAAAAAAAACGCACTGTCTACAAAGCGCAATATGGTGAAACACAATGAAGTGGGCTATGCTTGTATATATTTTCAGTGATCCTGACACCTAAGTATCTGCCAGAACCCTAACATCTGACTAGTCTATTGATTTTGTTACTGTGCTCTGTATGTTTTATAACCTGACATCTGTCTGCATATTTTCATTATAACTATAGTACATCACTCAGCCTTTGTAGCTCCAGTTCTCAGAGAATTTTCATATCTGAAGCCTGAACCATCTAATCTCATTTAAACCACCACTATATTAGTTCCCATTTTGCAATAATAATCCCACAATTGTTGTGTATAAAATGGCAGATGAAGAAAGTAATATATGTAAGAAAATCTTAAAGAATGTAACATGCAATAAGATTTTTATTTGAGGAGGCTATTTTGTGTCTGGATGTAACTGAACTATTTGAGAAATTTAAATTAAGACAATGAGATACCACTGCCAATCTATTGGAATGACTGAAATTTAAAACATTGAAAATATCAATTCTTGGAAAAGATGCAGAGCAACAGAAACTCTTCTTCATTACTGGCTATAAAGCAAAATGGAATACTCACTTTGGAAGTTTGCCAGTTTCGTACAAGGCTGAACAAGGTCTTATGTAATCCAGCAATTGTACTTCTAGGTTTTTACCTAATAGATTTAAAATTTCATTTCCAAGGAAAACCCTGCATGCTAATGTTTATAGGAGTTTTATTCACAATTGCCAAAGTCTGTAAGCAATCAAGTTGTCTTTCAATAGATGATGGGCAAACAAATGATAGAAATGAGCTGTGAAAAGATATCGATGAATTTTAAATGCATATTTCTAAGCGATTAAAAAAAACATTCTAAAAAGCTTCCATATTATTTCATTCCAATTATTTGACATTCTGGAAAAAGCAAAACTATAGATATGGTAAAATGTTCAGTAGAATTTTGGATTTGGTGTTAGGGAGAACTGAATGGATGACACATGGGAAATGTTTTAAGATGTTGAAACTGTTCTGTATAATTCTATAATGGTGAATGCATGACATAATGAATTTGTCAAAACCTTTAGAATGTTATAGCACAAAAACTGATTATATGCAAATTTATTTAAAATTATTTAAAAGTTGAGATCTCAGGATGGAATACAGAACATGACAAAAACAACAAAATTATGTTACAAATAGATAAAATAATCTTCCTGATAGGGTGGGGAAGAAGTTGCTGACCTGAGTAACTTTAGAAATCAGTGGAATCTGAAAGACTGAAGATGAAAGATACCATAAATAATAACTGTTCTCTAGTTGATAAAGTCATCTCCCAAGGTGTACGGGTTAACAATTTTGATATCACCAGACATGCGTGTGGGAATTGAACAAGCTAATAAATGGATGGGAGATGGTGAAAGCCAGGTTTCTTAGTGTCAGAATGGAAAATTACAGATAAACAAAGGGAAGAAGCTAAAACAATATGTCTAATAAAGATTTAGAGCTTCAGACCTCAATATAAACTCATGTTTAACTTAATATATATACATGTACATATATATATGTACATATATATGTGTGTGTGTGTATATATATATATATATATATATATATATATATATATATATATATACAGACATATCATACATATTTCCTCATTTGGTTACCTGAGAGACAGCAACGACACACCAATAATAATGAGCATACATAGAATTCATATCTTGGTTTCTAGTGCCATTCTCTGGTAAAGGAAAAAATAATCAGTAATCAGTTCTCCTTGGAGAAATATCTGATTCTAGGACTTAGAAAAAAATATACATAATGAGACTACTGTATTTTGTAGTATCAGAAAGTAAGCGCTCAACATACATGAATGTGAGTGTATACACACATGGATACATCAAAGGGAGACAGGATATGTCCAAGTAAAAGTGGTCCCAATCGTCAAAGCAGAAAAAAATTTGAGTTACACAAGTATTAAAATAGTATTGGATTATAGCTGGAAGAACAAGATAAATATTCATGAGTTTGTGATGATATAAATAAATAAATGATTGAATAAAAAATGGTTAAGTATATGTGGGGGGGAGGACATGTCCTATGTAACAAGATTTTAAACAATTTATCTGTTTATACTGCCTTCTGTAATGTAGAAAATACTCCCATTCATTCCAAAGAGTACAATTTATAAAGTGGGAAAAACAGTAACTTTGTCATGTAGAAACCTGAAAAATATTACCTCCTCCAGGTCAAAGTCAATACAACAGTTATAAATTATGTTGATAGGCTGCACCCTTGATATGATGTGATGAAAATGACATTTTATCTTGTTGAGATATGATATGATGAAAATGATATTTTATCTTGTTGAGTTTTCTCACCAAGTTCGATAATTGCAGTCTAATCCTAAGAAAATTCTCAGACAAATCTAAGTTTGGGGGACCTTTTACAAAATACCTAACTAGTACTTCCCAAAACTCTCAAAGTCATTAAAAAAATAAAAAATAAAAAAATAAAAAAATAAAATAAAAAACAAGGAAAGTCTGATAAATGATTATAGCCAAAAGAGCCTAAGGAGACCTGACTACTAAGTGTAATATGGTATTCTAGATTAGATACTGGAACAGAAAAAAGAGCATTAAGTGAAAACTAATGAAAGTCCAAATAAAAGTCCTTTAGTTAATAATATGTCAATATTGGTTCATTAATTGCAGCAAATGCACCATACTAATATAAAATGTTATTATAGGAGAAGCTGAAGGGGGGTACATGAGAATTTGTTGTATTACACTCATAATTTTTCTGCAAACGAATTTTTGTTCAAAAACCAAGTTTATTTTGAACTATAAATGTGACCAAAAAAAATAGAAAAATAATAAAAACTGATGTGTTCTTTTAGAAAGTATACCTGCATTTTAAGCCTGGTAAAATTAAAGGGAAATGTTGCAACTTTTATCAAAATGAGAGAATATCTACTACTGGAATAACATTTAATTGTATAGCCAATGAAAGGCAGAACATGATACATTTGATACATATGAGATAGTACTAATATAGAATAATTGCTTTAGTTAAAATTAAAATGCTCCTTATTTTAATAAGCCTGTTTATACAGTCAAAATATTACTGCATTTATTCAGAGCAATTGAGAATAGAACCTTGTGAAAGATGATATTTATTTTAATGATTACATATTATCTTAAAATTTACACCTAGAACATGACAGTAAAATGAAATATTTATTTATTAGAAGACATTATCTTCTTATGTTATGTTTATTAAAAACATGGACCCTGACACTAAAGAAATTGTTGGGTCTGCCATTGAAATATGAACCTGGTAAAACTGCTAAAAGTAGACAGTTCAACAAAATGATTATAAGAATAGCGTAAAAGATTCTGTAACATACTTTGACAGTTCAAGTATGCTGTAAATATTATTATTTTAATAATATAACTAGCTGGAATAATTGTAAATGTGTGAAATATTTATTGATACTTATCAAAATGTGTACTTCATGGGATACTGTGAACATTTTACATGCATTGTGAAACTCACTGAACAAAAATCTCCAGGAGCACATTCGTATTAAAAAAAAAAAAAAAGATTTATTTACTAATAATAGAGGATACATAGATTTGTCTCAATAAATGGAGAAAGAGTTTCTTAAAGGATTTGTGATCTTCCTGCATAATTTAAGTAGCGTACATAAAAGAAGACAGATTCAGGTCTGGACTGAATGTTAAAAAGTAATGGTAATTTGGTTATTAGGTATTTTATTATCATTATTTTAATTAAAAGTCCACAGGGTTAAAGTGTGGCCAAATTTGTCATTGTTAAAGAAGCTAGTCAGAAGAGAAAGATGTTTAGTCATTTTGGTGTGCAGCAGTTGACTTGCTTGATCATAATTTATGTTCATTTAGGAACATCATAGATGCCTGAAAGAAAGGTCATTTTTCATTTTCTCACAAGAACCATCTCATTCACAAGATAACAGCTATTTTTTCTTTCATCTTTTCTTTCTTTCTCCTTCCTTCCTTCCTTCCTTCCTTCCTCCCTCCCTCCCTCCCTTCCTTTTCTTTCGTTCTTTCTTTCTTTCTTTCTTTCTTTCTTTCTTTCTTTCTTTCTTTCTTTCTTTCTTTCTTTCTTTCTTTCTATTTTCTCACCTAATTGTGTTTGATCTGGACCCAAGGGAATTTTTTATTTAAAGTTGGGAAACAGTACTGAAAAACTAGTTTACTTAAAGAAAAATGGTATAATAATGGCAATTGATTAATAATTGAATTTTCAAAATAAACAGAAAATATTAATTAAAATTTAATAATTGATTTATTTAATAGTCTTCCTTAGTATAATTAATGTTATAATAAAGAAGATAAATGTGTGAGCATTATTAAGCTAATAATATAGTTTAGAAATTAGCAGTTTCTTCATAAAATTCAATAAATACATCTCTATTGTAGCAAACTTAGAGATTCTATTTAACCCCAGGGAATATGACACACACAAAACTACCCTTTAATAAATTTTACATTTGCATCAAAATCTTTATATATGTATGCAAATATATATCATAGTAAAATAAATTTTAGACACATTTTAATACATTTAATATCATATTGTGAATATTTTCCTTTATACAACATATTAGAATTATTTTTTCATATTATAAATTTGGATATCTATTTTTATTTCCATTGGTTGCTATTGTAAATAATGCTGCAATAAACATTAATGTACATAACTTTTATTCAAATCCATGATTAACAAAATTTCATATAACTTAAAGTTATTATTTCTGATTCTAAGATCCTGAAGATGCATCAATTTTTTCCTCAAAAGAGTTTGTATCAAATTTATAATACCAATAATATGTAGGTATAAGAATATTATCTAAAATGTCTACAACATTAAATGTAATTTTTGTGTTTTATTTTCTGATTCCACAGAAAATGTGTTTTTTGATATTGTTTGAGATAGGTTAGAAGGAAGGCATATAAAATGACAATACATTCACCTGAATCTACTATATATTTTCATGAATATTAAAAAGCAAAATTACTTTGTATAAAATGAAATACTTCAAAACAAAGTTAAGATCTATATATTTATATGTGGTGAATATTTTTACAGGGTATAAATTGATAATTATAAGCATAAGCCATCATATCTTAACAAAGATGTAGATTACCTCTCATTTTCAATTTTTTCAGTTTTCTTTATTGAACATTTCACAGGTAGACCTCAAAATTAAGGTGGTCTGACTTTGCAATTTGAACCATCTCCATGGGATTTAAGGCATAATTCAATAATATATTTTATTTTATGTATGTCATGAAATGACAATACCTTGCATTTATCCCAAAATATATGTAATAGCTTAGTTTTATCCAAATATTTTACACAAAAATTCAAATATTTTATTAAATAGTTTTGAAAATGGACATAATTTGTTTCCAGAAATGTTTAAATGTCATTATACATGTTGTTTAGATCTGAAAGCAAAACTTATATGGTAATTCTAAAATAATTTGTTTTCATAAAAAGACTAACACATTAAAAATGAGTAATAATAGTTTCTGTAATACAAGGTATGTCCCATATAAGATGTTCCTTAATGTCTTTTTATAACATCCATGTATTAATATCCCTTTAGAAGTAATCCCTAGTGGAAATGTTTCCCTGTAGAATGAGTATATTTTACTCTATCAAATAATGAGACTTGTATAACCAATTATTTTGACTTTAACCCTCCAACACCCACAGAATATATAGAAATTCCATATCAACCAAAGAATATCATCTGTTACAGTTTCCTATAATAATTAACTCTTCATCTGAATATCTGCTTTTAGAACCAAACTAATTTTTTGGTATATGTTTTCTGTTATGAGGTTTACATGACTGTAGCAGAAAAGCATGAATTTGATTTTTTTTAAATAGTGATATTTTTAACATTAAAAATATTGACTAATTGTCTATTAAACTATAAAGCTTAAAAAACAAACCACTGATACATTCAATTACATTAATAAGTTATCTTACTCATTGGAAAAATAAGTTAAATAATTCATCTTCTTTATATAAATGTTCTGATTCATTAAGAATTATATTATTTTAATATTTTGATGATCATTTTGAAGATGGGTTGAGAGAAACAGTTTACTTCTTTCTCAGTGCAATGTTATTCTTGGGAATCAATTATACATTTATTTATACGTATATTGACATGTTTATTAAGCATCTACCATAGGCCAAGTACTAGGAAAGGCATGATGGAGACATAAATATAGAGTTCCAGTACGGCCCCTGCTTTTATGGATCTTGAACACTGTTGGAGAAAATATATATTAAACATATAATTAAAATCATGATATATGTCATAGAAAAGAAACAGAATTCTGTTGTAATGGACAGCCCCTTTTGTAGGGTCAGAAAGTTTTTCTAAATGAATATAATATTGATGGGTAGATTTAGAGAATGAGTGGGATTTAACGGGATATACTTAAAATCATTCCAGACAGAAAATAATGAAAAAGCAAAACAAAAACTAAAAATGAACCAGGCTGGTGGGGGAGGCTATTAATGAGAGGAGAGAGCGCAAGGGTCCTCTGTGAAAAGCTCAGTACCTGCACTCAATTTGCTGTGAACAGAAAGCTGCTGTAAAAAGTAAAGTCTGTTATAAAACATAATTGGGAAAAATATGTTAGACCCACCCATATCGAAAATGTAATAGTTTTATTTTTTCTCAATTTTAATGATTTCTATACCAAGACCCTTATACATATATATAATAAAATGTATGATGACATTAATAGTACCATTTATGTAACAGCAAGAAAATAAAGGGGCCCTAAGTGTCTATCACAATGCTAATTATATGCAGCATGTTTATTTAACTGATTACTATTTAGCGAGAAAAGAAATGTTAGAGTCATTGGTTTTTTTTAAGTTTATAACTGGATAATTTTCACAGTGTTAAGTATAAACATTTTTTTGAAAACAAGAAGCAAAATAATTATATAAGCATAAACACTTTGATAATGGAAAAAGAAGAAAGAAGAGGGAAAAGAGAGAAAAAGATATGGGGGAAAAGAGAAAGAAAGAGTAGGCATCAAGAGAATTAAGCAACAGTATCCTTCTCGTTAGTGACCAAAAAAAAAAGACAATTTACTACTAGAAAGGATTTCCTTAAGGGAAGTCTTGCATGAAACAAATATATTTAATTGAAATTGCTAGAATCAATGCAAGGAGTTGTAACAGTTGCAGTCCTGACAGAACTAAAATTGCAGTACTAAAGCTAAATTCCTTAGCTTTAAAATGGTATAGTAGTAAGCCATTATGCAAAGACTGTTATTCTGAAGCAATGGAATGGGAAATTGGTGCCAAGGAAAATCTAAAAGGATCATTGCGTACAACCTATTTTGGCTTTGAAAACTCCATTAAATTACTACTGCAAAAAAAAAAAAATCTAAATAAAAATACTTATTTTTTTTTTCAAATTATATAAGCAGTTTAAAATGGGAAAAAAATATCTAAACTCAGCATGAGTGATATTATAGTGGGTCAAATAATATTGTATTCCTGAATTCATTTGGAATGATATGCACTAAAATGACTCTTGATGTGCAGTTACAGTTTTAACTACTCTCTTGGTCTGATACAAGTTAGTTTTGGGATGCTCTCGAATTGAATATTGGTTAGAGGTGAGAGAAAGCATGCCCTCTGGAGTATCTGCTCTTCATTGTTGGCAGCCCTAAGAAGTTGAGATGCAAGGCATCGATAAGATGAAAAGAGATATACAATTGAAATAGGAAAATGGGGATAGTTTCACCCTTGTTGTTAAATCCACACTAGGCATAATGGGGATCAGCTTTTTGAGAGAGAGAGAGAGAGAGCACGTGTGTGTGTGTGGTGTGTGTGTTTAATATGGACTTTAATAATATTCAAAGTAATCTTGGAGATGAACTAAATGAATTGGACTCATATTATGTAATAATAAATACAAGTTAAAAATAAAAGCCTTAAATTTCTCCCTGTTGAAAAAATAAGGGAAGAGACTTTCCCACTTCCCCCTTCCCCAGAACACCTACTTTAGAAAACAGGCAACTGTAAGTTCTTTCTCTATATCTTTGAAATGTTCATAAATCTTTTTCAGCTAAATAAGCCTCTTCTAGCTTTAAGAAATTAATTTCTCAAAGTCCTGGGAACCCCCTCTTTGATATGTAATCTTAAAAAATATAGTGTGCCCCATCTCTTAGTCTCTGTGTGAGAGTAGGTGCCTACTTTTGCAAGGACTCCTCTAAGCTGCAAAACTATCTCTTGTCATAAAAGTAGTAAAAGTTAATATTCCTTTGGATAAAGCCAATTAGCTAACACAGATGGTCACTGCGATTTTCAAGTGAACTCAAGATGAACTATCAGTGACAAATGGTGTTTCACGTCTTCTCACTTTAGGACCAGGTTTTGTTTATCTTGAGAACATATAATGTGTTAGTTTATATTTTCTCTCTCTCTCTTTCTCTCTCTCTCTCTCTCTCTCTCTCTCTCTCTCTCTCTCTATATATATATACACACACACACACACACACACACACACACACACACACACACACACACACACACACATACCCATGGTGAGATTTCTTTCTGTCATTGCAATCTCTTAGCAGATTCCCTGTGATGCACATCACCTACTGGATCAATGCTGATTCAATAATAAATTGTTTTTTATCTTTTCTGTCTTTGTGGAGAGATTTTCTGGATTGAGAGGAAATTTTGTTTTTTAATTATATTCTCCTAAAAGATCAAGTATATTCTCTGCCATTAATTAAGAAATAAAAAAGTATCCAATAATGAAATTTCTAATTCTAACACATTGTGAACATTAACAATGAAGCAAAATTTAATCATGATTTATTTCCTATAATACCACAGGGCATTGATGTAGGAGGCACTTGTTTAAAAAGCCATCTGTCTTCTATTTTTAAATTCATCTTGTAAAAACTTCTAGCTTATAAATATTATAAATATTACTATTTTTTGCATATAATATCTCAAAATTTGTAATTATATTCTTTAATTAGAAACTACTGAATGTTCTCTTTTCACAATGTCCATAGCAGAAAAACAACGAGAGACTAAGACATAAGTGTCACTTTTTTGTCTTCAGGCTCTATTTAGAAAGACTGTAAACTATTAAGAAGCTAGACTCTCTAGCTAGAATTATAGGCTGATAGGGTTATAGGCTGATCCTTATATGATTATAACTGTGTTTATCCTTCTGGGTATAGCTGCATAAAAGAAAGTTTTCGCATCACTGTTTTTGAGATTTTGGAGGGAAACAGAAATGGAAGAACAAGCATGTATATTCTATTACAGGATGAGAAGAGCCTATGCTGGTTCTTCAGTGTTCAGCTGTCTCTATAGAATGACTATACCAATCAGATAATTTTTAAAAGACCATGTATCTGCTTACCCAAACTTAATCCAAATGTATTTGGGCTGCTTAATTAAGGATACTCTGTCAAGGCCTAATGTAATATAAACTATCGAATTATAAATAAAAATATTTGAACTTGCTGCTGTTATCTGTATTAATTCCCCATTCTAAGTATTTTTAAGTGACAGTTTTAATACAATGCATTCACTTCAGAATGAAATGGTATTTCTGATACATTTATATGGAATTAACTGCACACCTACGGTGCCAAATTGTTGCATTAATTTCTAGTGGAGTAAAATGAATGGCTTCTATATATTTTATGATTTTTTTCTTGGCCTTGTCTAAGAATGCTTTTATGCAAAATAAAGGTGTCTAACAAAATTTATAAAAGTAAAACAGTATAAATAGATTTACTTTTAAATTAAAGGAGAGGTTTAGTTAAGATAAATAGATTAAGAATATGTATAAAATAAGAAAATAATGGTATTTTCAATTTAAAAATCTATCATCACTGTTGCCAATACTAAAGTAAATCACATGAGAATTAAAAAGTCAGCATTTTATTTTTTTAAATAAATTATTTTATGTTCTAAAATACCAGGAAATTTTTGTGCTTATAAAGCTTTAAAACTTGTTAAAAGATTCTGATGATTTAATACAAGACACAATTACACAATAACATTAATTGTAGAATAATTATTTTCACTATTACACTCTATACACACACATATATACATCCATACTTATTTTGATATATCATGCATATATTTGTAGTCAGATTAATACATCTTCTACATGCAAGTATCATGCTAGATGCTAAGCCTACAATTTTATTCAAATATGAACTTTACAATATTAATATTGAGACCCATAGGCATATGAAGTTTTTTTTAATTGTCTTATGAATTACAGGGGGTTTTTTTCCTACTACGTCTCCAAGTCTCATATTCTTTACTTTTAAAGCTGATGTATGATGGTAATTTTGTAAATATCAGAATTTTAACCTGTCAGAGAGATTCTACTTACCAAATTTCTACTCACCATACAGCAATGTGTTAATTCATTAATTTATTTACCATATTTATTGGTAATTTTTTTTTTAAAAAGCACTCTTCTAGATGCTCATGCTATATCAGTACACAAAGAGACAGAGATACCAGATGTCATAGGACTGCCATTCCAGTAAGAGCACACCAACTACACAATAGATATAAAAATAAACAACAGGTACTATACGTTAGAAGATTAAAGAGTTATTGAAAAAACAAACAAACAAACAAACAAACAAGAAAAGCCATGTAGGTTGGGGCAGGGAGAACAGCTACAGTTTTAAATAGATGATCATGTGAGCTCTTACTGATATAAGGTTTAAGCAAAATCTTGAATGTGGTGGAGAATTAGCTACATAGATAATTTAGGAAAGAACATTCCAGGCAGAAAGACATGGTATTACAAGTAAAACGAATAGCTCTTTCTGTTATATAGAGAATAGATTTCAGGACAATAGGATAAGAAACAGTAGTGCAAAGCAGTAACAGTATGCAACTAGCAGAGGAGCAGGAAATTTGAGAGAGATTACTGTGCCAGCCCTTGGTTCAGTTAAGTAGGACCTGATGACTTTCGGGTGCAATGCTGCCTTCAAATAATTAAAAGCCTGCAGTGTACTGAACATATTAGAGCAACAAAAATCTAATCCCAGTTTATAATACAGACTATTCTGACAGAGGAGAAATAATAATTACTTTAGTCCTTATAGTTTATACAGTTCCTTTCCACAAAATTGACAATTAAAAAAAAAAAAAACTCTGAGAGGCAAGAAAATTTGAAACATTGTCAAGTGATTAAACTATTCAAAGGAATCAGACTGAGAGTGTTCAAAATGACCAGATATGGAATTTTATTTTAAAGTTTAAAGATTATGTTAATGAATATAGTGAAAAAAGCATGCAAAATATGCAAATAAATGGAAAGTTTCAGGAGAAAGATAGAAACTATAAAAAGGGGTCCAATAGAACTGGAAAAGTTGCAGTAACAAAAATAAAGATTATTTTGATGCACTTATCGGAAGACTGGAAAAAGCAAGGAAAATAATTAATTTGAAGACAGATCAATAAATTTTATTCACATTGACACAAAAAAAGAAAGAAAACAGTACATGAGATCTGTGAGTCAAGACTGAATGTTTACACGTACATGTACAAGAGAGAAAGAATGGTGCAGCATAAATACTTAAAGAGGTAATGTTTCTCCAATAGCAGAATAAGTTTCTTTCATACGGACCATCTCACATATGAAAGCAGTAAACTCTGGATGGATATACAGACAATAAATCAATAAAATAAACTTTTAAAAGCAACATTATAAACAGAAATATTAATATAGTGGTATTTACCAACAGTCTTTAAATTTGCTGCCTTTGTGTATTATTTAGCAATTTTTTTTCTCATTTTAGGTTATAAAAATATTTTCATATGAGATATCTCAATGCTTTATTAATTCGGAGCCATGATGTGAAGGTGGAGTCTACTTTTTTTATATACATGGAAGTATGTTTGTCGCAACTGCATTTATTGAAATGTTCATACTTTGGCTATTACTCTGTAGTACCATTTTACCATGAACAATATTTTTATGTATTCATGAATCTCCTTTGCAGGTTTTGAATTTGATTCCATTGATTGGCTGATTTGTATATTTTTGTGAGAATATGACACTATTTTAATTATTGCATTTACGTTATATTTATCTTTGTATTTTCACATGAATTATATAAATAATTCAATGCTGTGAACTTTAACTACAACAAAAAAGCCTGATGGGATTTTAATTTGAATTGCACTGCATCTAAAGATCAATATGAAGGAAAATTGACATCTCTAAAACAATGAGCTAGAACTCTGACTGGATTGATAAGAGGAAAAAGTAGATGGAACTACTAGGCTGGAAGAGTTGTAAGTTATATAAAAAGGAAGGGATGTTTAAATTTGAGATCACAGATTAGATTTGGAAGAGCTATCAGTGATGACACACCCTCAATACGGCTGTTGGAGTAAGTGGATACAATGAAATTCAAGTAATGGTAGTTAAAATTCAGGACTACCAGAAAAAGAGAAAGAAGGATAAGGAGAGAGAATTTGAGGCACTCAGTGGATTATATGTCAATGTTGTTTTTACCAAGGAAGATAGAAAATGGAAAACATGGTTCAGAAGTACATGAACCAATTTCGAAGTCTTCAGCAAATGAGTCAGGCTAGATAAGTTGTATGTTTCTAGGTTTCTATCCATTACTTCTCGATGGTTCAATTTGTTGTCATACAATTGTTTCTAGTAGTATTTTATGATCTTATGTATTTCTATAGTGGCAGTTATAATGTTCTATTTTTCATTTCTGAGTATACACACACACACAGAGAATTTTTTCAATGCTGCTTCATTGTTATTTTGCTCTATATGTCAGTTGAAAGTCTGATGCTAAGCTAATTATTTTATCTTTATAAGTTATTTGATCCTTTGTCTGGATACCTTGAGGATTTAATCATTATCTTTGAAATTTAATAAGTTTACAAGAATGTCTTATAGTTAATTTTTCTGGGATATAATTTTTTCTTAATCAGCAAGATCTTTTAAGAAACTCAAATGATGAAAGTCATATTTTTTCTTTCAATATCTTCCTTGTTCATTAGTTTCTCCCTGACATTTTAAAGTTCTTTATGGCATTTTTATTCTTTTTGTTGTTTTGCTGCCTTTTAATATTTTTATTAAATTTTTACTTGAATTTATTCTTTGGGCAGCTTGAAATAGAATATTGACTTTAATGAAGTAATTTTGTATTTTCCTCCATTTCTATCTCTTTTTTGTCCATTTCTACTTTTAGTTTGAATTTCTGACTAAGTTTTTTATATCTCAACATTTTTTACTATATATTTATTTTTGGTGTTAACAGTTTTATTTCATGGATATTTCATAATTTTTACATCTTTAATAGGATTAATTTTCTTTGGTAGACACATGTACAACTTTGTTTCATGATTTTCTATAGTAAGTTGTTAAAGACTCATTTCTTTTCGTTTCTTTTGATTTTATGCGATATTTTCGTTTAACCTTGCCCAATTACATCTCTCTTTATGCACAATTATTCTGTAGAGTCAGCATTCTCTGTCTTCAAATACTACTTATGCTATGATTTTCCATAAATTTTTTATAGATATTATTTTTATAATTTGAGGAGGCAATTTGGGGAGTTGTTTACTGTGATATCATCATTGTCTACAATTACACAAAATTCTTATCACAGTTATTTTACATTTATTTTTGACTTTTTAGCTTTCATGTTAAATCTGAGTTTATCCTTATAGTCAAGATTCTTAAATCATAAAAATAAATTTCTTTGTATCTATAATTTGGAGATATTTTTTAATCCTTGATAATTTAAGGAACAGTGAAACACAGTGGAAAACTTTGTTACAGATTCAGTAAATACCAATTATTTTACAGTATATATATATGTCTAAACTTTGTTAGTTGTTTCTGGGGAATTTTGTTAAGGGTTTAGAAGACAAATGAATATTGTTGTCTTTGCTGTAAATGAAAGCAAAATAGTCCTTTTCAAAAATACAAAAGCAATAAAAAATTAAGCTAAAAATCACAAAATCATCTGGGAATAACATGTGTAATCTCTCATAATCTGATTCCCAGACTAAACTACCACCAAATAATATGTGACTTTAACATACAATTTACATATATATATATATATATATATATATATATATATATATATATTCATATACCAAACACTGTAAAATCCAAATATACTTTTAAGTATTTCCCTAAAGTTGCACTGTATAATTTAAAGACAGTTGAAGATGTGCAGTAGAATTGAGGGAAATATTAAAAAGGGTAACCCAGAGTTGATAGACAGATGATTTAGAATAAATACGTATTACTTATGGTAGGAGAAAAAAGAAAATAATATTTTTTGTGCTCAAAATATTTCTTATATAAAATACTTCTCATAATTTATTTTATGTTTACAAACATTCTGTAGTTCAATATTTTATCTCCTTTTTTACGATAAGTAAAATGAACCTGAAAGAAGTTAAGTAACATGACTGTTTTAGGATGGGTCACCTGTTAAGCAGAAACTGAAAAAATATATTTGAGTGCAAATAGTTTTATTTAGGAAGTAATCCCATGAAGAACTGACAAGGAAGTGAAGTGGGACAGAAGAGGGAAGGAAAAGAAATCAAAATAAATTGGATTAATGAACAAATTACTGTGTGTCCAACTGAGATAGACTGTGTAGACTATAATATGCCTCAAAATTGGTACATCCTGTCTCTATCCTCCCAATGGATAATGAATGTGATATATGTATCGCCTGCATCTGCTTGTCACTCTGGCTGATGACTGCTTCTAAGAACATTAATTGTCTGGTACCTGTGACATGCCTAATGATGTGCTGGAGGACACCCTTGTGGCTAGAGTCTTCAGGCATACTGTTGCCAAATGCTTGCAGAATAAAGTTATAGGTATGTTGTGGATACCTTGAGTGCCAAGGGGATATGGAGTCCCAACCAAATCCACATTTAACCAAATTTTCATAAGTGTTTAAGACAGAAGGGTACAGAAACTGGAGAGGAGCAAATAAAGAGATAAAGAAGACATATTTGTATTGTTGGTAAAAACTGGGACAATGGCATCATAGAATTCAAGGGCAGATGGAATGAGAATTATAAAAATAAGATCAGACAAATTACCTGTTAGTACATAAAAGTCATATTCACTTTGTAAAATTATAAAAAGTTCAAATGTTCTAGATCCACAAAGACATTTAAAATATAGACCAAATAATAACTTTTGTCCTGGTAGAACTTGAAATTACATAAAAATATGGCCAATAGAAGACTCACTCTTAACAATCTAGCTATGGATTTTAAACATTCCAAGGTTATTTCCTCAATAGGATATCAAGATCTAATTTAATTTGAAACTTTTAGGTACTTATTCAAGCTCCCGTTCAACACAAATTGACCAAATCTATCTGTTATTTTGTCATGTAACACACATTCATTAGTTTATTTAACTCTCCTTTTCAATATTCAAATCTACTTACATAAGTTTCCTTTAAGTCCACTGACTCCCTGACTCTTCCCTATTTTTTTCTGTAAAAATTTTTAGAAACTTTCATTTTATTTATTTGTTTGTTTGTTTGTTTATATTTAAGTCAAGGACGTCAGTAAAAGAGAGAGCAATGATAGCATAACTAGACCTGTATTAATTTCATGATAATCATGATAACAATCAAATATAGATAAAACTAATGTTCCCAAGTCAACTTCAGAAACACCAAAACCAATACAGGTTTTGGAAGCCAAGTCTGGTTATATACATTGTTAAATAGCACAGAAGGTAATAAATTGTGTCAAGCAACAAATCAACTCATTTTTTTGTAGTCTCCATGGAAGGAACAGGTGAAACTGACATAGAACACATACAAGGTCACAATATTGAAAATAAATCTACAGAATTTGCACCAAACTAAGACCAGTTACAGAGGTCTGTACTATCTCCCTGTTACTTTGCCTACACTTTACTACTTAAAAGGTAGGTAATGTAATCCTTTTTTTTTTTTTTGACGTTATAAAGCCAGGTGATTTTTTAGTTTCTTGAGTTTCAGATTTTTGTGTCCTTAGAAGTATCCTTTATTCAAAAAAAAAAAAAAAGTTTTCTCAAACTTGGTTACGTGACCCATATAAAAAGTAAAAGAACAATAGATCTGACAGAGTGAAAGCGGTTGCTTAGTTGCACATACTGGAGTGCCACTTTAGAAAAGAAAGATATATTTATATGTGAAGCTAGATTTCCCAGAGAAACAGTTTATGCCATGCTCTGCAAAGTATTTATCTGGCAGTCAATAAATGACGTGATCGTGGTGATCTGTTGGATTTACAAAAGCACCTGGAGGAACTATCACACCTGACTGATAAGCTGAGAAAAAAACAGTGAGAATAGAATTGGGACCATGAGAACTCCACTTGATGAATTGCCCAAAGCTCAGAGTACATGAAAAAAAGACCGAAGTTGCTATTGGGGATTGATTAATTAGAGATACCAAATAATCCTGAAATTCCTAATTTTTTACCACTCCAATAAATAGATATCACCTAATGAACATTTAACATTTTACTTCTCAAAATAATTACTGTTATTTAAGAAATGGTATGAAAACATTCTCTAGTAGAGCTCAACTCACCACAGCATAAGATGTTACAACATAAAATGACCCAAAACATTATATGTTAAGATACCACATAATAAGATCTTTTAGCAATGATGATGGTCGATGGAAAATAAAAAATACAAAACCAAAACAAAAATTCCTTAAAGAATGGAAATTGATATTAAATTGAGATGAATAGTGATGACCTTTACATATAAGGATGAAAAGTATGAACAACTGTTTTATACTATGGTTTGCTGTAAGGGCTACACACAGATGTACTACCCTCCCTGTTGTGAGACCTCATCAGTCTGCAACTCAGTTCTACATTAAATTCAGCAGGATCAATGAAAAGAAAGAGGAAAATTCTCACAAAGCCAAATTATACAGAACTTCAGCAGGGGAAAAAAAAAAGTGAGACAAGTTCAGGATAAAGCAAAGAGCTCAGGGAACACAGTTGAGAAGAGTTTCATCTATAAATAAAAGCAGCAATGCTATGTTGCCCCAATTTATTTTTGAAGACACTATTCTTTGATGATTGCCATTCAGCAGCACCTAGGTTTAACTCCTAATAGATTTACAGAGCATTCTTTTGCACTTGTTCTATTCTCTGTTAATGCTAAATTTCAAGCTGCTGGATAACTTAGAGGAGGTTATTGTCATGGATACAGTAAGAAGAGATTGTTAAAATAGACTCAAAATGTTTATTTTTCTAAATATTCATTTTGAACACTTGTTTACAGTTCATTTTTATTTTCAATTTCTCATATAGTACCATTTTGGCTCTCCATTCTCCTTTGTTTTTACCACTTACACCAAAGCAGAGGTTTAGCTATTATAACTGAAATTGCTACACTGAAAACGGATTCTCTAAATACTACCCCTGACATTATCCACCTTCATTGTGATATGACTCTCATCTCAATTTAGATTAACAATGACCTTAGATTCAACAAAGTAATAGAAATTATCACAACTATATCAACCTAATTAAAGGGATCCATCATGAAACACATTAACTATTTTTAACTTTTATTATTACATTGAAACGCATTAATTATGCAAATTAATAGCCATAGCAAGACAATGGCAGGAGAATACTTAAAATAAATTGGAAAACACAGTTTCAAAGTAGACTCCCTTTAATTCCCCATGTTTGCTGGGCCCTCGAAAGTTGAGCATAAGAAGTATAAGTGCCATACCAAAGTCCTTTATAACTTAAAAAAACTATGTTTTATTAATTGCTATTACCATATTAATGCTAACAAAATATATTCAGGATGTCTTTTTCTATTTTCATTCATAAATAGTTATTACATCTCATGACATCATAACAATTCTGTGACATATAGAGAAAATGTGCAACTACATTTGTATTATGACTACTCCAAGATTTTGTTAATATATGTCAAATTAAAGATTGAGATCTTGCCAGTAGTTTTGCATTCTGAGCCAAACAATAAGTTTGTTAAGCTAATTGGTAAATATTATCTTATCCTCTATTCAGAACCTGGCACAACAGGTGGTGAAATATTAAAGTAGTGTATGTTTCATAATGGACTGTCATCTCTTCAACTACCTCTTTTCACCAAAATATTTCCAAAATAGTTGTTTATTTCCTTGTTTTAATTATGGTATTAAGATAATCTCCCAGAGGCTGAACCTCTATCTCCAGCTTTTAGTGTAGCATCTGTCACATAGTATAGTAAAAGGTCAATGTAGATTTTTTGAGTAAATGCATGGCTGGATGATCTGATTGCCTACTCAGCTGAATGATATTTTTTCTCTATATCTTGGATTTCGGTATTTGAAATTATTATTAGGTTGTCTAAAATAAAAAAATGAAAACTAAGGAATTCTTTATTTCATCTACAGCAGTGATAGTCAAACTTTAGAGTGACTAGGTTGGGATCTAAGAGTCTGTGTTTTAACTCCCTCAACTTTTACTAACGTAGGCTAGCTGTGGATTTGTTTTGAGAAAAACTCTCATATAGTATACAGGTCTTATCAGAACAGACCCTTTAAAAATTCTCTTGCAAATGAAAGATAAAATGGTCAAAATAATTCTGAGTCCACACATTTGGAAGTACTAAGTTGATCTCTGAACTTCTGGGAGGAGTTTTGCGAAGCACATGAGTATTGCTATAAACATATTACCATATAATCCAGCAATTGAACTACTTGATATTTACCCAAAGGAGTTGAAAACATATCCACAAAAATTCTACACATGAATATTTTATAGAAGCGTTATTCATAATTGCAAAACTTGGAAGCAACAAGGATGACCTTTAGTGCGTAAATCAGTAAACTAATGTAGCAATCCATACAATGGAAAGGTATTCAATACCAAAAAGAAATGAGTTATCAAGCCATCGAAAGACATGAAAAAACCTGAAATGTACATTGTTAAAGGAAAGAATTTTCTTTGAAAAGGCTACACACTGTGAAAATCTGACATTCTGGAAAAGGAGAAATAATGGAGATAGTAAAAAGATCAATGATTGTCAGGAATCCTGGGAAAAGAGACACCACTGGGAATTTTTTGGACAGTAAAACTATTCTGCATGATACTTAAACGGTGGTCACAGGCCATAAACATTTGTCCAAACCCTTAGAATGTATAGCACAAAGTGAATCCTAATGAAAATTATGGACACTAGTTAATTATAATGTATTGAATACTCTATTGTAACAAATATTCCATTCATTGACGGAAGATGTTAATATAGGGGGGACTGAAGCAGGGGTTAGTGTGAGAGGATATATATAAACTCTTTGGACTTTCCACTCAATTTTAATGTAAATTTTAAAGTCCTCTAGAAATATTTTAAGAAACAAAAAATAGTAATGTAAGACACATTTTACACATTTTAAAGAAAAAAAACCAAAGAATTTTTAATCGTAAAATATTACTTTTTCTAAATTTCTTTAATTGTCATTAAAATTTAAACAACAATAAATTCTATGAAAATCTCTCTCAATCACAAAAACTGTTCCCAGAACCTCTTGAAAACTATAATTAATAAAGAACTTTACCAAAAAAAAAAAAAAAATTGGAAACACACATGTACACATAAACTAAGTACGACAACATTGAAGAATCATGTGTTTGGGAAACTTTTAATTACTTTGTTCAGATAGAAAGTATTAAATATATTCTGAAAATCACTAGAATTGTTTGAAAATATTAGATAATTAACCATGCTTAATTGTGTTAGTAACTTAAAATTTATCATGTCTCTAAAGACCTAAAATGAGACATTGTACCTTTTTTTCTAAATTAAAAAATATATGCATTTTTTATAAAAAGCACATTTTTAGGAAATGACTACTCTTAGTTAAGTTTAATTAATAAAAATGTTCATTCTTCTTACTCAAGGCAAAATAAATATTCCTTTCCTCTAGGACATGATTGTCACTGGATATAATCCATTTAGATAACGCCTTTAGTAGTGACTTCTAAAAATTTTTCCCTTCTCTATTATGTTTAATTAAAAAGAAATTATTTAGACTTCAGATTTATCATTTTCATTACAGTTTTTTTTTGAAATTTGACATATTCATTTCCCCTACTTTCTGTTTTGAATTCTGGTTCCAGGTTGGCTCCACCAATTTCAGTATTTTAGTGGTCTGAATGTTTGTTGACCTGAGAATCACTGCAATGAGGTTTTATTTCTTCACAGACCCATATGTAGTATAATTATACTGCTTTTAGAGCAGAAAATAAACAATGTACGTCTAGTTCATTGCTTTTATTGTTTGAAAATATAACAACTACCTTCAAATTTATTTTCTATGCCTCTTCAATGAAATAGTGTTTCATATCATACCTGAACAAGAGTGAATTATTTTATTTTAGAAGATGTAGAATGTAATTAACCCTATTGAAATTTTAACATAAACCAACTGCTTCTTGAAATGTTTAAGGATCATAGACAAAACCTATAGGGAGCTTCTAAACTCAATCTTTCTTAGACAAATAAATATTCAAAAGACTTATAATTACATGTAAAGCAAATTCAATTTTTGGTTTCACTGCTCAAGGTGTGTGCTCACTAAGGGTTAGCAGATCAAAAGTGGGACTGCAGAACACTAAGATGTCTGGTGGAAGATATCCATATTGTGTTTTTCATTGCAATAATCTCAGCAATTGAAAATCTTCAACTTTAACTGAAATCCAATACAAAATTATATCTACTCAATAAATAAACTTTATGATAGATGTGAGTTAAAATGATATGACATTTGTATGACAGTGAGTGTGTTTGTGTGTGTTTTAAATTACTTCTTATTGATAAGGAACAAGCTATATATATATATGAATATGTCAGAAATTTCTAGGGGCCCATATTTGAAGATCAGCTCTCTAATTCATTATTTGCCAAAATATCTAATGATTCCCAGTGTCTAGCCACATTTGAGATATATTGTCTATAAAACTAGTTGAACTTCTAAACTACTCTCTTCTCTTTTTAATGTACTGTTCGTAATTTCTGTTCTGCTCAAATATTCACATTTCATCTTTGTTTCACCTATGACAAACTTCTCTAGGGTGAGAGTGAAAAGAATTTTGACTTTAACTTTCATTAGAATGAATCAGGTGGATTTGGATATGCCACATATAGTTATGTAGTTTTTGTGCTGTTAAATCTATAACTACTACCTATATACTTATCTAATTTAGTGCCCACTTTCTACCCCCAACTCTGAAAGTTGGGCTGTGTAATTTCTACATTTAAATATTATTTCTGACTATAATATCTTAAGTTACATTAGATTTTGGGATCTTACTGATGAAATCTGGTTAGTTGAATTTGGGGCATAACAGATGATAGGATGGCTCTATCTGAGGAGTGAAAGGTGCCTGTAAAGGGGGACAGGTGGGCAGGAGGGGAAAACATGGGAGAGTGATGAGACATGTCCCCAGATCTAAGGTGAACATCTAGAACTCAACAAAAAAACACCCCAAAACACCAGCATGTCCGAGTGCAGGATCTGCGCATAAGAGCTACCACAGGTCAGAACCCTGAGTGTCAGGCAGTGGATTTAAAGACATAAAGGAGCTGCTCCTGGCAGCCGCTGGAGCTCTCTATAAGTAGAGGGGAGGGGAGAAGGTGCAGCTAGTTCCCTAACAGCCCTGCCTGGGAGTGCTGTGAGCTCCCCAGTCATCAGGGCAGAAGGCAGGGATGGCAGAAAAGAGGGGACAGTAGTTGATTTTTACCAGCCATAGTTGCAAAACCAAGGCAGAGCCAAAGCCCCCATCTCAGCCCAAAGGGCCCCTCCGCCATACCCTCTGAGATCAATCACTGTGGAACCCCAGGGGAATCTCAGCAAAGGCTACTGAAACTGTCACTAACACTGACAGGAACTGAGACTGAGGGTAGCAAGCATGATTAAACATCTATAAAAAAAAAAAAGACATTATTAAGACTTTATATAAAGTAGAGATCCAAGAGGCTTACATAACCTACTGGAAACCAAAAGAAAAACACCTTCTTTGAAACAATAATAAACCTTCTTTCTGAAAAAGAAAAAAAGAAAAACAGAACACACTTTCATTAATGCCCAGGTGGAGAAATAGTCCATTAAACACCATGAACAATCAAGGTGACAAGGCATCTCAAAAAGAAAGACAAATATCTCCAGAAAATAAGTTACCAATATAGAAATATGCGACTTAAATGACAGAGAATTCAGGATGGTACTTCTGTAAAAACTCAATGGAATCAGAAACAAATGTCAACAATTTCAGGAATTGAAAAAATAACTAGATCAGCAGAATGAGTTCTTTAGTAAGGCTATTGAAACCCTCAAATAAAACCAAATAGACTTTCTGGAGATAAAAAACATACTGCAAGACTTGAAAAATGAAATAACAAGCTTAGGAAACAGAGTCGAACAAATGGAGGAAAGTATCAGTGATATTGAAGACAGAAATCTAGAAATAATTTAGAAGGAAGAAGAGAAAAACTGAAGAATGAAAAATAATGGAAGAGAAATACAAGGACTAGCTGATACGATCAAGAGAGGAAACATAAGGATAATGGTAATTCGCAAAGTGGAGAAAAAGGAGCAGGGATTAGAAAGCATTTTCAGACAAATAGTTAATGAGAATTTCCCAAATCTAAGGAGTGAGCTGGAGCTTGGAATTCAAGAAGTCACTAGAACTCCCAATTATCTCAGCCAAAAAAGGCTTTCACCAAGACACATTGTATCAAAGTTATCAAAAATCAATGACAAAGACAGAATTCTCAGGGCAGCCAGGGAAAAAAGATGGTAACCTACAAAGGAAAATCCATTAAATTATCTCAGCAGAAACCTTACAAGTCAGAAAGGAGTGGATCAAATATTCAAACTCTTAAATGAAAGGAATTACCACATAATGCACAAATCCCTCTACTTGGTATTTACCCCAAAGACTTGAAAATTTATATCCAAAAATATATTTGTTCACTAATGTTCACAGCAGCATTATTCACAGTGGCCAGCACATGGAAGCAACTGAAATGTCCTATGACAGATGATTGGCTAAAGAAGCTGTGGTTCATATATACAATGGAATATTACTCAGCCATAAGAAGAGATGAAATACTGCCTTTTGCAACAACATAGATGAACCTCGAAATAATCATACTGAGTGAAATAAGCCAGACAGAAAGGGTTAAAAATCACATGATATCACTTATATGTGAGATATAAACCTAAAAGCAACAAATGAATATGACATACAAACAGACTCATGGACATGGACTATAGACTAGTGGTTACCAGAGGAGAAGGGGAAGGAGGGAGGGGAAAAAATTAAAAAATAAAATGCTAAATAAAATGTTAAACAGGAAAAAAATTAAATTAAATTAGATTTAAAAAAAAAGAATTTGGACATAACACATCTACCAAATGTCCATTTTTAAAAATTTCCCTCAAATTAGAAGTCTGAATAAGTGATTAACAGATATTTACCTTATTTTCTAGCTTTATTTGAAGATTGGTAGAATCATTTGGATAAAAAGAAAATCACTGGTTGGTTTTCCAAGAAAGCTCTTCAAAGAGAGACAATTTTTTGTGTGTGTGTGTTTCTCTTTGGAAGACTTCTTTTTTCTGTATGTGTTTGAATCATAGAGTTGATTACCGAAGCTGCAAAGGAAAGCGCATAAATATTAGATGAGCTTGACAGTAGAATAATATAGTTAAAATGATGGACGTGAGTGAAGGAAGCTGTGACATCGATGATATCTTGGACCTTCCATAACAGCTATGGGCTCCCTACTTTGGAATTCTTTTACATGAGAAAAAATATAAATATTTATCTTTAAATGCTTCTTGAATACTTTTTCTAGGAGACAAACATAATTCTCAATGTATGTAGTATTACTTAAGTTTGAAAAATCTGAATCAGTCATTTCTATAATTCTTAAATAGCCAGTACCTTCTGGGCAATGTACAGTTAATCAGTAAAAAATGGAAGCTTTTGATTTGATTGGAGATGAGAATTATTTTTAGGTCACTTTCAGTATTTGAAGCTTCATATTTCTCAGTAGAATCAAGACAGAGTTACAAAACTTTTCCTAGCAATGCAGTACAGACTGGAAAACAAAAAATTCACAAGTAACAAATGCAGCTCAAATCTTGAAGAGAATATATTCAAAAATATGTATTAGGGTAACATATATATATATATATATATATACACACATGTATATATATATATATTTAAGTTTTGAATGCTAGAAAATTATAAACAAACAAAGGAGCAAACCCTGATAATTGTTTCAGTTTGCCATCACACCACTTCAGTTCATAAATCTCAAAGAGATAAATACTTTATCTAACACCAAAACTAGTATGAAAGATCTGAGTGGGGTCCCTGATGTCCAGGCTTTTTTAATCTCTTATCTTTGATATAGCTTAAAAATTAACATAATTAATAATGGTAACATATAAATTTGATAATACTTGATAAAAATAATTTTCTTAGTGAAAATAATAAATGACTTCCATATATATCATGGGGAGAAGAGATGATGATAATGATGATGATAATGAAGAATCCACAAAAATCAGAGATAGAAGTATTTAAATTTCTCCAAGAAAATACAAAGTTAAAATTTTTACTATTTTATAAAAATAATATCTATCATAGCCTTTACTGCTTTCTTAGTTTTTGCTATTGATAAAAAAGTATGACTGACTATTTAACATGAGTGAATGTTACTCTATAATTTTAAAGTGTGAAATGAATTTTGAAAATAAATAGCTTGAGACATGGTATAATTATGTCAGCTATGATTGAATTATTGTTCCAATTCTCTACACTTTTCTATATTCATGCCTTTTAAAACATAACTTTCCAAATCTCCCTTCCAAAAGGAAGAGATTGTTATATTTTCACCCTTGAATCTGAAATAGCTAGATGACTTATTTAACAATACATAGAATTGTCAGTGTGGCATTTCTGAACCTTGGCCTCAAGGGTTTTTACACATTTTTTCTCAGACTTGTCATATCCATGAGAGCAAGCCAGCACTATCCTGCTGGAAGATAAACACTAAATGGAAGAGATCTGTGTTACCTGAGCCAAGGGCCATTCAATTCCCAGATGCAAAACCATCAAGCTTTACTAGCAACCACTTGAGTGAGATCAGTAGATATAATAAGAACCCCTCCTCAATAGCCTATTCTTTTAACTTATCAAGAACAGTTATTTATTGTTTTAAAACTCAGCTTTGAGGTACTTTTTCACACAATAATATTATGGGAATAAGTAACTAATACAACAGTCTAAAATTATTAAATCATTCTGAAATACTAAGAAAAAGTTGTAATTATGTTATAAATTGAAGTATAATACTTTAATATAAAAAGTAAGAGAAAATGAGTTTGGTAAAAATGTGGATTCAATTATAAACTTCATCAGTTACCCTCTGTGTAAAAATGAAAAATGAATTACATTTTTTTGTGCATTATTTTTCTCATCTATTAACTGAACCTAATAATATTGACCCCTTATGGTGCTGGCAAGAAGATCTGTCTGCTAAAAAAAAAGAAAAAAATCAACACAAAGCAGTATGAATCTTTTTCAGTGCTTCAGTTAGTAGAGCCACATGGAGATCCTATGAACTAACATAGGTTAGATACACAGCAATCTGACTAAATGGGTTACAAAAATCTCATTTTGACATTACTTAAATATTATAAGTATTAATTAATAAATGAAAGCAAAAGTTCTCAAGCTCAGAAAATGGAAATTACTTTAATAATCCTTTAAACAAGAAAGAGTTTGAATACTGGAATCACATCTTTTGTTATTTAAATTTAACAGAAGCTATATTGATGGGTCATGTAGATAAAATACTTATAAACATAGATGAAATGCATTTAAAAATTTAAAATACATGTTAATACATAGAATATCTGATAACTTTTTGAAAAACAATTTTTTGTACAATATTACTTTAAAGGTACTTAAGTAAACTTAATAAGTGTTTATGTTATAGAATATTTTCCTAAAGTAATTATTACTTTAACACATGTAATATATAATAAACATATTATATTATATTATTAATCATACACCTTGACCAAATGTTATTTATTTTATAAATGCATTATTGTTACATATTCAAAATAAATCAATATAATCAAGCACATAGTAGGCTAATAAAGATAACTCACATGATCATATCAACTGATGCAGAAAATCATGGGTGATTTACAATCTAGAAGTAATAAATTAATCCAACATGGTCACATTTTACAAAGTAAACAATACAACAATCAGTTGTGTTTCTATGTACTAGAAAAGAACACTTGAAAACCAAGATTTAAAATATGATACCATTTAAAGTTGTTCCAAAGAAAATGAAATACTTAGACAATAATTTAGCAAGACATGTACAGGATCTGCATGCAGAAAAATTATAAAAGTTCTGATAAATGAGGAAACTTATTGTGTTTATGTTTTGGGAGAGTTGACATAGTTAAGACATCAACTCACCCCAAATTGATCTTTAGGATTGGCACAACTCCTATTAAAATCCCAGCAAGTTTTTTGACATATCAACAGACATATTCTAATATTTATATGAAAAGTAAAAAGTACTAGAATATTTAGAACAGTTATTTAAAAGAATAGAGTGAAAAAAATACTCTAGCTAATTTTAGGACTTACTACATAGCTACAGCAATTAAGACAGTATGGTGCTGAAAAAACACATGAGTGCCAAAGGAAGAGTAGAAAAGTCAGAAATAGACGCACGCAAGTATTCATGATTAGATTTGACAAATTTATAAAGACAAATAAATAAAGTATGGGTGACTTTTCAACAAATACTAAGCATGGTATCAAGCAATTCATAAAAGAAAATATTAATAAATTGCACTTCATCAAAATTTAAAATGTATGCTCCATGAAAGACCCCGTTGAAAGGATGGGACAACATACTGGACAAACCACATACTGGACACGCAATACACATTTCAAAAAATAAAAAAAACTCTTAAAATTTAACAGTAGAAACCAAGAAATTCAATTAGAAAATGGGCAAAAAATATAAGCAGATATTTAACCAAAAAAGGACATATTGATAGCAAATAAACATATGAAAATATGTTTAATATCATTAAGTAGTAAGAAAATGGAAATTAAAATCATAACATATTAGAATGACTAAGTTAATAATGAAAATACCAAATGCTGACTAGGTTAAAGATATACTTAATTTCTCATAAGTTGTGGGTAAGAATGTACAATGATACAATGCTTGGGAAAGCAGTTTGGCAATATCTTATAAAACTGAAATACACTAACTATATGACCTAATGGTCACATTCTGGGCATTTATCTCAGGGAAGTAAAACCCTATAAACTGAACACAGATGTTCATAGATGGAAGCTTTATTTGTATTGGCCAAAATCTGTAAACAGCCCTGTTGTTCTTCAAGTAGTCAATGGTTAAACAAACTGTGGTGTATCTATATTATGAATATTACACAGTAATAAAAAGCAATGAATTAAATACATGTAACAACTTGAAGAGCACATTTACTGAGTTATGTCTTCTATTAACTATATTAAATACATGTGTTTTTTTTTTTGTTTTTATGCATTTACATGACTACCTTGTAACAGTGCTTCTTCACCTTGCTTTCAACTCAAAACTAAAACTGCTTCTATTTACTGTATATTCTATTTAATTTTATCTACTGGGAATTTTAAATTTAGATTTGTATGCTATAAATGGAAAATTCAGTTAGAAGTTTATTTCTTTTCTTCATTCCAATATCTTCATTTTAACTTAGAAATAGTAAATATTTTTCTTTCTAGAAATATTTATATAGCAAAATGTTCTTTGTATTACCTGTCAAAATCTCCCATTCCAGTTGTTTAATAGAACAGCTAATTTGATTCTAATTATGCAAATTCATTTTTAAATACTGTAATTTTGATGAATAGGTACAGCAAATTGTAATGGATGTGAGTTTTTTAATAACTGAACAGATGCTAAGATTACAAAACTTGCTAATAGAATTATTTGGGAAAAACCTGGACTATGCAAATAGGGTCTAAAACAAAGACTTGAAAATCTAGAAAGCTTATGCATGCTAAATACAGAAAAACGTAAGATAAAGTTGGTCTGTTCTCAGATATTGTGAGTGTATTTCTATACATATGTGTCTGATAATGTCTTTATATATCACATAATTTTAAGTGTATAGTAAGTAAACAAATATAACAATTGTACTCTGATTTGGTAGTGACATAAGCTGTTAAAAGAACTGAGTTATAAAAAGGGAAAAGGAGACTTTACGACATTTATGAATCTACTTGCTAATAAAAACATCTTTTTTTTGTGCCACTTTCAGATGGTAATGGCACTTGGATATTGTCAATTTGGTAGATAATTTTTAAAAACCCAACAAAGTTTAATGCAAGGACCATATCTCCACTAAATAAATGATCTTTGCTCTAATTTAATTCTCAGTACTCTCTGCCTACACATATGCATGCAGTCTACAGACTTGGGTCTGCCTTTTCTCATTACATTTTGGGAACTATGGTATCAAATCCAACTTCACCACCAACTGACAACCCTTTTCAGTCTTCTGTAAGGGTCATTGTCTATACCGGACACTAACTATTTTTCTCCATTTCCAATCCCATTAAATTATGTCTAATCCTTTCACTCTCAGATGACCTTATTTTGGAGAGAAAATGATATTAATTAGATAGAAAGTACATCAAATTCTTCTAAAAGACAAAAAAAAAAGAAAGAAAGAAAAAGAAAATATTAGGGAAAAAAGGAAAAGAAAGTGAGTAAGGATTTCTCCTGTAACCAAAATTCAGTTTCCTTATTTATACCCTGATTCTATGCCTTCTGTCTTCCCAAAGATTTCTTTAACCCCATACTCTCATCTTTATCCACTTCTACTCTTTGGAATTTTCCATAAGTATTTAAAAATATTCAGCTTGCTCCAGTGTTAAATAAATAAATAAATAAAATTGTTTCTTTCTAGATATCTATCTACCTCCTGCACCATCTGGTAAACTTTCAACAAACCTTCTTCATTTTATAGTCACTTTGCACTGGCCATGTTTAATATTCTTCCTTTGCTGTAGTTCGCTATAGATGAGAACACACACACACACACACACACACACACACACACACACACACCTCCCCTACTTTTCCTCTTACACCTCTGGTCACCTTTGCAGGAACATTTTTTTTTTTAATCACTTTTTCCTTTTCTAAACTTCCATTTGTATTCCTTAAACGTCTTTTTTAAGTTCTCATCTCTTCTAACACTACAAAATTTTCCCTGGACTATTTCATTTACTGCATGGCTTCAATTTTCATTTATTTTCTAACTCTTCTAAAATCTATATTTGCATATCAGCTTCTCCTAAACTTCAGAATGGAATACTCAGAACATAATAGATGAAACTCCTTGGACATAAAGCAAGAACTTAGATTCAACATGTTCACAACTGAAATCTGAAGCTTCTCTTCCCTCAACCATTCTCTTATGATTCCTGACTCATTGCAAAGTACCTGTCAAACCTGAAATGCTTAACACAGAGAAACAGACATCATCCAGGATATTGAAAAAATATGCTCTGACATTATCCCTTGAAGAATACTTTATAATTATCTAAAGAAACTGACTTAGAAAAAATACACAGAAATAATATTTGATCAATATACTCTCTCTTCTGATAGTCTATGAATTTAAATTAATTCTTCAATTATTATTATTTTTTATGTTCAATTATTTCCTTTTGGCTAAGATGAAAGAAACTTTCATTCACCTTATTGTGGAATAAAAATAATTTTTCCCCATATTAGTAGAGTTAATCTTCCGTCAGTCT
This sequence comes from Eonycteris spelaea, assembly GCA_003508835.1. Taxonomy (NCBI): domain Eukaryota; kingdom Metazoa; phylum Chordata; class Mammalia; order Chiroptera; family Pteropodidae; genus Eonycteris; species Eonycteris spelaea. The sequence continues at coordinate 10,385,851 of PUFA01000018.1, read as the reverse complement.
GGTTTTCTTTTTTAAATCTTATGCCAAGAATTGAATACTTCAAATAGTTTACTAAGAAACTTAAAAATAATATAATCATGCTCTTTATATTTATAATGCCATTCATTATGGAGAAGCCATAAAATAGATTTTTAATTTTGATCATGCATTATTTGATATTTATATAACCTACATGTAAATATTAACTAACCTAACAAAATTAGTATCCATGAATCTACTTTATAGGATTATTGGCAGTCTTGTTTTCTCATCTGCGAAATGCTTGTCTCTTTTGCCAGATTTTATATTTGGTCATTTGTATTCTTTTACATGTTAATTTGTTACAGTGGTTCTGAATACTAAACTTTTATGTACCCGTTTCAATGCTTATCGTTTCTTCCAGTTTTTTGACAGTCTTTTAACATTTAAAAAATGCACTTTTAATAAACATAACTTTGATGCACTAAATGTTGACATTACTTTAAATTATTTTTATGTTATAGTGAAGTATCCATCCTGTGTCTATCTATCATCTATCTATCTAATCATCTGTCACCTATCTATCAACTATTATCTATCTAGTTAGTGTCCTAACTCTTGACTTCCCTTGTAAGTAATTGAATTTTTCGGAGTTATCACTGAGTGTGACTCTGAACCACCTTCCTAAACTTTTTATTTGAGTGATTTACAAGGGTGCATGAGTTTTCCAAGAAGCTAATAGTATCATCTGTTAATGATATCTGTTTTATCCCTGTTGTCACATTCATGTCTGCCTCCTCTTGAACTGAAATCCATTTCCTCTTAAACATTATTTATTGATCTTTGCTATAATTCAACTCTTTGAAGCTGCTATGAATTTTAGGAGGGGAGTCATCTATTTCCCATAGTGAAAAGAATCCTACAATTTTTATCAATATATCCATTATTTTCTTTTTATATATGTTTTTGTTTCAAGTATAAAATATAACTACTATTTTTGCCCTCAGTTTTATAAATCTAAATGGAAATACCTTATAAGAAATATTGTTTGGATTTTGTTTCACTAAATATATTTTTGTTGGGTCTGAGTAAACTTGGAAAAGATTACCACGAAATTATCTATATAACAAAATTAATTCCCAAAATTAAAATTAATATAATGTCCAGTATATTTCTGCTATAACATTTATGAGACTGTTTCTTTATTAAATGAGGAGGCCACTGTCATTTTTCTAGGTTTTTATTTATTTGAGCATACCATTTTCTCCATTTAAATATTATTTTCCTTTAATATAAAAATTATTATATTGTGCAAATAATTAAATCCAGCAACATATTCCATCTTTATTCATAAATTGATCTAAGTTGCTAAGATGTCTTAGCTAATTGTTAGGCTCTCTAAATGTAGATTCTTTGTTATACAGATTGAAAATATACCAAAATATTCATGTATTTTTGGTTACTAAAAATATATATATGTATATATTTAACACTTCTTTTGTTCCAGGGATTGTTCTAAAGCTTAGACTTACATTCATCCATTTAATCCAATCATCTATCAAAAGGCACTTTGGTTATCTTTATGTCTTAGCCACCATGAATAATGCTGCAAAGAACATTAAGGTGCATATATCTTAACAGATAAATATTTTCAAATTTTTGGGTAGATATCCAAAAGAGAGATTGTTATGTCATATGGTAATTCTATTCTTAATTTTTTAAGGAACTTCCATACTGGTTACCATAGTGGCTATAACAATTTACATTCCCACCAGCAGTGTATGAAGGTTCTTTTTTCGCTACAACCTCTCCAACAAATGTTATTACTTGTCTTGTTGATAATTGTCATTCTTACGGTATGAGGTAGTATCTCATTGTGGTTTTAATTTTCTTTTCCCTAATAGTTAATGAAATTGAGCATCTTTTCATACATCTATTGTCTATTTGTGTGTCTTCTCGTGAGAAGTGTTATTTCAAGTCCTTTTCTCATTTTTTAATTAGATTGTTTTTTGCTGTTGAATTGTATGAATTTTTTATATATTTTGGATATTAGCCAATTATCAAAGGTATTGTTTGCAAATATCTTCTCCCATTCAGTTGATTGCCTTTTATTTTGCTGATGGTTTCTTTTGCAGTGCAGAAGCTTCTTAGTTTGATATAGCCCCATTCATTTATTTTTATTTTTTACTTCCCTTGCCTTTGAGGTCAAATTCATAAAATCCTCTCTAAAACTAAGGTCCGTGAGTTTAGTACCTATGTTTTCTTCTATGAAATTTATTGTAAATTCTACTTCTTAAAAACTGCATATGTTATAATTACGAAGATTAAACTCATTTATAATTAAAATCTCATGTATAAATCAGACAGTTCCTAGACTATTGTAGAAACTCAACAAACATTACTGAACTTTTGCAAACATATAAATTTGAATCATTTCTGTAATAGTTTATATCATAAAATGAATACAGGAATATTACCTTTTCTAAAACTTAAAGTTATTTAAATTAGGGTTAGCAAATGATAGACAATTGAACAAAATTAATACATTGTATCTTTCCACAGAGGAAGAATTCTCAAATTTCACATTTATTTAAAATATTATTTAAATGATAATTTTGAGTAATCATATATTATTTAGTTTTTATAATTAATACCTCCTTTTACAGTTATTGAAATAAAAACAAAGTTAATTAATCAAAAAATATATGGAAATAATGCCTTAAACTAAGAAGTTTCATATTTAGTCCTAGATCTGGTAAAACATTCAAAAATTTGAATTTGTTGAAACTCTATTGATAAAGTTTAAAGCCTTCTGATATTCTAGATATACTATGGATGTATTTGGTAAAATGTTTTCTTAATCTTCCACAATATTTTCTCCTTCCTTTATTATTTTTAACATCTTCTTGTTTTCTTTTTGCCCTAACAATCTTAGTATCCCATGTGAATTTTCATTAATTTAAAAAGAAAATTTCTTGCAAATTATTTTCATATTTTTGATACTATCATTGAAATACAGTATTATCCTTACTGTTAAATATAGCTTCACTTCATCTGGCTCTTTCTGCTCTTTACTCAGCTCTATTGGAGATAACATATTTTTTTTTTGATCATAAAATATTTCAACTCCAAACATACCTATTATGGCACATCAGAAATGTTTTTATTTAATACTTGAAGTATAATACTATACTTATTTTATATACAGGAAAATGAATATATGGTTATATTTTAAGACAATAAACAGCAGTTAACATTTACTATAAGGGAGTCAATTAACACATAAATAAAGGCTAGGATATATTTTGGGGGGAAGGTAAACATATATATTTTTAAAATTTGTATTTACCTTATTAAAACTATTGTGGACCAAGCTATTGACCATTTGAATTTTATATATCTGCATTTCAGGTTAGGTATATGGTTATATCAAAAATTCTGCTGTTATAGTAAAAATAACAACACTAATCTTTAAAATAGAAGTATCGAAATTAAGAATATTTTTTCTATAGTTGTCAATTCAACATACATACATGTATGGTTTTGCATGCAGACATACACAGACAAAATAACAGTCACATGCAAATATATATATAAAGGTTTTATGACATCTGAGTAATAGTAAAAATAGAAACATTTGCTTTAAAGTTTTTAGTTTAAATATGTCTCTTTAAAAATTTTTAGTTTAATTTAGAAATATCTAAGAACACAAAGTATTAAATGACAATAAACAAGCATTGCAAAATGAAAAATACAGCATTTACTAATGCTTAAGTTATGTATATTCATTTGCATATGAAAGTATATATTTAGTAAACTGCAGTAGGTATGTATTTATAAGTAGCATGTGTGACTGAGTTAATTAAGAAGCCTTTCTTCCAACAATGTGCTGGTGACACTTTCTGCCAGATAAACTCTGGCAACTCTACACTTCCTCATGTAGGGCCATCAATGTACTTGGAAGGGAGAAACAATAGTTAGTTGATTTGTCCTAAAACTGTGACTGTAGAGCATACAAATAGTTTTTAATAATATTATATGTTTATATGTAGTGATTTTAGCATGTGAGGTATGATACTATTTCACTAACATCCATTACGACCACTCTCTCTTTCTCTACCTTCTACAAGCCACCTGTTTTGCAGCCATTACAGATAAATAGAGCCAAGATTTCATTTTGATTAAAAATTTTTTTTCGTAGTTCTCATACTTCTACTGTTAACTTCTAGATCTATTTTGTTTTGATTGTCCCTAATTTTAGTGATAATGGTTTGCATTATTCTCTACATCTATAACACTTCAGAGGTTAGTCCTTAAAGTATAGATTCTATGCCTTGGTTACAGACTTTAGTAATCATATTTCTAATGCTACATCTATTTCAATTTTTCAATTTTTAAATGTGAGTGCTTTACAATTATTTCAAAAAACTTGATGAGATTTTGAACTCACCAAGCATTTGTTGATCTCTTTTCTGTGGATGGCAGTTTTCATGTAGATTATTTCATTTAGTCTTTACAACATTCTATGACCAAGGCATTGATAATCATATTTCTCATATTAGATGTCACTTTTTGCCCTGAAATTCCAACCCCATTGAAAAATCTGTCAATACCTGCTAATGTGCTGTTCTGTGTTTATGTGGCTATGATTGAAAGGGGCAGTACCTAAGTTAACTACTAAATAAAAATAGCTACTCCATTACTGGAATGCTTCTTTCTAGATATTTTGCTAAATAGCTTCTGCAAATTGTTCTGCTCCAAATGAATTTTCTACCCTGGGGCTATTTTAATTTCTAATACCAGCATTGTAGTGATACACTGTTATGAATTCCTAGTATCTCTCTTTGTAATTACTCTGCTAGGTTTTCCTGTTTAATTATGATATGCCTACCATATGTGGACATGTGTTCCTTTTGCGTGTATGCACACATATCCACATGCATGAAAGAACACACATACATACACTTCTTGTTTTTTTTTTTTATCAAAATATTTGGATATAATGAACTGAGTTAGGAAAAAATCTACTTTGGATAAAATGTGGCAGGTACTCAAAATTACATGTAATTGAATTCAAATTGTTTTTGGTTTAGAAAAGTAAAGCCTGGTGGAAAGACAGTTTGATAAATACTACAATAAAAATTTAAGTTAACACTTAGTTTAAAAATGTAACATACTCCATAAAGTTGGAGCTTATGAACAACAGAGCCATAATAAGCCATATTCCAGATTTCTGGCCAACTAAAATTTCACTGCCATCTTGCAGGGGGAAAAAAGTAAATAATCTCTACAAATCTTACTGATTTCAAACTAGAGAAATGGCATCATTTATTAAAGTGCTGAAAAGTTGATGATGATGATAAGCAAAACGGATAATAGTGTCTGGAATTTTGGAGGCCTTCCACCTACACTTTCTGCATGTGTAAAGAGAAAAGCAAGCATCTGGCATACCAGATGGTTTATATTTGTGAGGCCCAAGGATAAAAAAGAGTATGGAAGACAGAAAGATATGTTTCTAGTGATACTAATAGTTTAGTATTTAAATTATGCTACAAGCACTTTTTTTCTCTATAGGAGATTAATGTTACTATGCATCAAAAAGAAATTTAAAAATGAACTCTTAGGAAAGAAGCAGACTGAATTTAAATGTATTTTTTCTTTGTAGAAAACTGAATCCCCTAATCATCTGCAAAGTTTTACCAGTTCTAACACAGTATGATTTTTCACAACTTCTGGCCAACCATAGCTCAGAGAGAAAAGGCCCCCTCAGAGAGACTTCACTCGGTATGTGTTTCTTCCTGATTCAAAACATGGCAGGTTGAATACCTCTTATTTCTTAAATTATTGTAATGCTTGTCTAAGAAATTATGGTCTCACAAAATATATAGGGTGCTATGTCCTCCAGCATGTAGTTGGTTTAGGATACATCTCTTAATGTAAGTTCTGTGTTTCAGCACCCATGCAGAGCATAGAGCTTCACTAAGGATTTTCTCAAACAATGAGATAATTATTTACAAACGACTTATGCCATTCAAGAACACAAATGATAACGTTTAACAAAATGGATTTTAAGATTCTTTTAAACATTTAATAAGAAGCTTAAAAGAAAATTGACTGTATTTGGTGAAGCCCAAACTGGACTCAGAGTGGTATCTAAGCACAAATAACTAAAATTTGAAAGTAAATATAAAAATTAGGTCATTGTGTGATTATTTGGTTGAGGTAATATAACTAAATCATCACTAGTGGTGGGAGAGTGTCCTCTTGGAAAAAACAAACAAACAAACAAATAATGTCACCGGTCAATCATCCAAGGAAGAAAGCGGTCAAGACTGAGGCAGAAAATAAGGGATCAAAAGATAGATTTAGTTTCAGGAGGAGTTTATGCTAATCTCTCTAACATGGAAAGTCTGAAATAATTTTGAATTAGGATATTAAACTTTCCTAAATTACATGGAGACAAGTCATGATTGAGGATAAACTGATATTTAAAGAGCCCCTAAAAGAATAGCAATTTGGTGTTACTTACTACATTGTCCTTTCCTTCTATTTCCTAAGTCTCAAAAATACTTCTAATCCAGTTTCTGCTGTTTTGTAGAGAACTAAGGAGTGTTTATTCTCCACTTGAGACCAACTAAACTTTTAGTTTTCCTCCTCCTCCTCTTCGTTAATTCATTTATTGTAATTTGTTTATTAGAGACATATTCTCAAATAGTTTCTTCAGTCAAGTAACTTTGGTCAAATATTGTCTTTTTTTATAATTCCACGTATCTTTCATTCACTCTGATAGAAGAATGTCTTAGATATAGAAGTCTAAGCTTGCAGTCACTGTTCGCAATAGTGTATACACTTTACTATATTTTCATCTAGCTTTTAGGACTGAAGATGGGAAACCCAATCATACATTTTATTCCATTTGTACAAAGAATTTTTCTTCTGGCATAAAGCTTATAAAGTTATTTTTTTTCTTAGAAATGAAGAATTTTAACCAGACTATGCCTAAGTAATATTCATTATTAAAAATACAGCTTATGATTCATTCCTCAAACAAATTTCTGCCCTCTACTAAGAAATATTTCTTCCAAGTATTATTTTTTCCTTCATCTGCCTATTTTTTGTTTCTTTTGATAAACTTATTTTTCACTAGTGAGATGCCTTGAATTTACTTTACACCTCACTATTTCCTTTTTCATAATTCCTTTTATCTTTTTAATTTATTTTTGAGATTATTTAAAATTTCCTATTTCAGATAATTAATTCTAGTTTCAACAGTGTACATGTTTCTTTTTGTTTAAGTTACTTTTTTTTTAATTTGAATATATATTTTTAACTTTAAGGACCTTTATTCCTATGCACATAAATCACTATAAGTGATGTTTATATGTCCTCATCTTTTTTATCCAACAATTCTATTTCCTGGTGGTGTATTTCATAATTCATTTGTTCTCTCTAGCTGTTATTTATTTCTCTTAGCTTGGAGTTCACATATCTTGATTGGGCACTCTTAAATTTGATATTACAGTGTGGTAAGGGGAAAAAAAAGATTTCTACTCTTATGGTGGGTCTGTGTTTCAAAGACAGGGCATTTGGGCTCTTACGAAACTTTTCTGTGTTGAAGAAAAACCAACCAAAACCAGTAATTTAAGTTTTATTAAAAATGTAATTTGGAAAAGGTCAGGATGAGTGTTCTGCAGGAAACCAATTGCCAAAATTATTAATGGGATGGACTGGGAACAGTCAAAGTTCAGTTTCGTTCTGAGAATTGTTCAATGTTTAATTTATTGAAGGTACAGGAAAACTAAGATTGTAGTACTTGTGGTAAAGATGCAAAAACAATATGACCTGATCACAATTTCGATAAGGGTCAATTTGAACTTATTAAGAGAAGAGGGGAGATAAAGTGGTGGATAACATCTTTTGTGCATCAATAGAATTTTTTTATTTCTTAAGCATCTTTCACACTTGTTTCCTTACACTATTGCAGCATTAGGGAAAGGATGACTCAGACCACACATTAATCTTACTCTGAGTTACAGATCCCTAAATACCAATTCTTCCAGGGACTCCAGTTCTTGTTCCTGGGTTCCATAGCTCTTCAATGAATATCTTAGCCCACCTGGGAGAATCTCTATTATTATCAGAGATCACAACAGAATCTCTATTCATTATCAGAGATCGCAACAGAATCTCTGTTCATAATAATTCTACTGGATTAAAATTGTCAAGTGTTTTAAAGATGAGTGTAAAAGTAAACGTTGGAAGACATAATAATTTTAAAATATTTGAGTGTCAGCCTATTATGTTAGTTATTTAAGTTTATAGAATTTAATAGAGTTAAGGGCATACATTAGTATTAAGTAGTTAATGATAAAATGTTCTATCACTGTACACTAAGCCTGAGACATATTTCTGAGGAATGTATGTAATGACCTTAACTGGATCAGAGTAACTAGGTCAGTACACATTTACTGCAACTGAGAGTGTGATCACTTGCAGGTTGTATTTTTTTTTGTTTTTTTTTATTCTTTTTTTAAATTTTCTTTTTTGTTCTGAGTGTTGTTTTTTGCTGGTTAGGTGTTTTGTTTTGTATTTTACCGATTTCAAATTAGATTATATGTTTTTTTTTTTTTTTTTGCCTGTTGTTGTTTTGTTTTGTTTTGTTTTTTTGCGGGGGAGGCAGTAGTAGTTCTTGTGTTGTTGTTTTTGTTTTCCCAACCCATACTTCAGTGGTAGGTTCAATAAAGACTCACAAAGATACACATGTCTTAATCCACAGAATTTGCAGGCGGTACTTTGTAGATGTAATTAAGATAATGGGGACCTGAGGATATTATCTGATTGGCCCCTAAATGTAATTACAAGTGTCCTTAAGAAAGGGAAAGATTTAAACATAGTAAACAAAAAAGCTACATGGCAGAACTACATTTAAACATAGAAACAAAAAAGCTGTATGAAGAATTGTCAGAGAAGATGATGCTATGCTGCTAGCTTTGAGAATGGAAGAAAGGCCACAAGTCAGGGAATACTTGCAGGCCCTAAAGGCTTAAAAAGGCAAGGAGACACATTTGGTCCAATGAAATTCAATTTAGACTTCTGACTTCTAATAGGAAAATAGTTTGTGTTGTTTACATTACAGTAATAGTAGTAATAAACAAACCTCTATCAATACATGTTGTCAGAAATAGTGATAGCATGTAATAGATAGATTACATTTTCCTAAATAATGCATACTACCTTGTCTTAACTCAGCTTGCTGTGACAGCTGTTATTTGAAGCTCTGCAGCTCTCTGGGCCTTTCCTGCAGCAACCTTCCTTATTTTCATTTCATCGACATCCCCTTTAGTTCAAACTGGCAGTGTTTCTGCTAATATAATCCCATAGGTTTTTTATAGAGTGATAGTCCAGCCACACCCTTATCTTTGGAATACATTTTCTAATCTTTTGCAATATGCGCAGGCAAAGAAATTTCCAAATCTGTAAATTCTGTTTTTTCATTTTGCTATATTTTTTGCTTAACAATTCATTTTTAAACAAGCTATCTCTTTTTACATTTTACTAAAGCAGCAGTCAGGAGGAATCGAGCCACTCCTTCAACACTTTGCTTGGAAATCTCCTCAGCTAAATATCCAATTTTGTTTCTTGTAAGTTCTACCCTGTACAAAATACCAAAACACAGTTCGGCCAGGTTCTTTGTCAATTTATAACAAGGACTGCCTTTTCTCCAGTTTCCAATTACATGTTCCTCTTTTCCTTCTGCAACCTCACCAAAATGGCCTTTAATGTCCATATTTCTACCAACATTACGTTCATAATTATTTATGTATTCTCTAAGAAGACAGAGACTTTCTCTCGAGCTCTCTTTTATTTCTGAGCCCTCACCAGAATTGTCTTTAATATTTAACATATTTATTCTACCAATAATTTTTTCATAGATATCGAAGATTTTTCTAGAACCTCAAAACTCTTCTAGCCTCTACCCAATACCCAGTCAAAGCTGCCTTCACATTTTAGGTATTTATTACAGCAGCACCCCAATTGTAATACCAAAACTTGTCTCAATCAGCTCAAGATCCCATAAAAAAATACCATACACAGCATAGCTTAAATAATAAAAATTTCTTTCTCACAGTTCTAGAGAATGAAAAGTCCAAGATCAAGGTTCTGGCAGGATTCAGTTTCTGATGAGATCTCTTTTCCTGGCTTGCAGATGGCCTTTTTCTTCTGGTGTCCAAACATGCAGAGAGTGTTCTGATTTCTCTTCCTCTTTTTTTAAGGGGCACCAACTCCATTGAATTAGGGCCTCATATTATACCTTTATTTAACTTTAATTCCTTCTTATAGGGCCAATACTCAAATACTGTCCCATGAGGGTTAGGGTTTCAACGTACGTGTTTTAGAGGACACAATTAAATTCATAACATACCTTAAAATACATGTCAGTGATACTGAAGACCGACTACCTATTAGATTTCCGACATGAGAATATGTATATACAGTTTAGTGATTTATTTTAAGTAAATTCTAAATAGTTTTATGTATGGTTATAGGCACAGATATTGAAAAAGTTTAAAGTCAGTCATTACAATACATCAAGAAGTATTATATTACTGTATGAGCAGACTTCTCTGTAATAAAGATTGCTACACAAACTTTAGAGACAAAAGCCTCCATACATTTTTATCACATTTTAAAATAATTCACTTTGATTAAACTGTAAAAATATAATTTAGAGATTTTGCTATTTATTACATATAAGTTATTATCTCATTAATTCAGAATTGCCAGAGATATTTTATGCAAAACTAAATAACTTCTGTTTTAGTCTCAGATCTACATCAGTCTTATTTACCAGCAGCCATTTTTCAACTCTTTCATCATCCAAATTTTAAATTTTGTTTATCTGCTATTTACCCATTTATTAAAAAATTAATAGATATTATATATAGTTGAACAAACAACCCCTGCTATTAAAGAGTCAAGAGTTCAAATCCTAACTGAAATGTGAGAACAAGGGTAATCCATGGTTGACTACCATGTGATAACTGCTATGAAAGTGTATGGAAAATGCATAATGAAAGTCCTTTAATACATTCAGAGAAGACTTTGTGAGTCAGTAAGCTTAGGTTGAATCTTCAAGACCTATGGTTTACTAAACAGATGAATTATTCTGTACATTGGCATAAAGGCTTTAAAATGATGACGTTATTTGGGGGTAGTGGTAGTATTATGAAAAAAGGATTAAAGGGTACAATAAAAGGAAGCAGCATGACTTCACTGTTCTAGGTAACATACCCTACTTGATTTTACTATCCTACTCAAAGTATCTTTTTCCTGGCCTCGATTTTTCATCTGGTCAGATTGTGTTGGCTTGATTAATTTCCATGTGTTTGGATAAATACCTGGATCCTGGATTCTACAAGATGCTCATTCTTTAGTATAAACTGTCTTTAATGTTGAACCATCCTGTACTGCTGCACAACCATGATATTAAGGGCAGACGTAGTCAGAGGTTCAGTTCACTATGAAGGAGTATAACGTGCATGAGAAGAAAGGTTGAAACTTTGGTAACCTAAAGTCAAAATTTTGGAAAATTCATTTGATTTAAATGGGGCAGGAAAGATAGGAAAATAGGATCTGATTCTCATAAATGTGGTTGAAAGAATTAGGACATATTAACCAGGAAATTGAGGAGCAATACTGAACTTCTTCAAGACATCTGATAACATGTGCTACTGGAGAGCAGGGGCCAGAAGCAAGCAGTCTGTGAAATTCTTTTAGATATAAAGGGTAAAGAAATCATTGAAGTGGTGGTAGACCTGATCTTCCCTTGCCTGTGATGGCATTTGGGTAATAAACAAATTAAGCATCATTTGTAAACTCCTTCATTACTGGCGAAGAGATATTATAATATGAATATGCTCGGAGTGTCACTAATTCACTAATTCAATACAGAATATCATCAGCCCAGGTCCTGATAAAATATATTTTGAACCAGAAAAAAAATTATGTGTGGATGCCTAATATTCTTTAATTTCACCTACTGATTTTGTTTTACCAGCTCAGAATATTTTCTTTCTTGGTGTTCTAAAGATAATTCTGCCTCTTTTGCCTTTGAAGTCAAATTATAAAATTTTCTCTAAAACCAAAGTCCATGAGTGTAGTACCTGCTATTTCTTCTATGCAATTTATTGTTTCAGGTTTTATATTTAGGTCTTTGATCCATTATAATTTTGATGTATGGTGAAAGATAGAGGACTAACTGTACTTTTTTGCATGTGGCTTTCCAATTTTTTCCAGACCATTTATTGAAGAGGCTTTCTTTTCTTTATTGTATGTTTTTGGCTCTTATGTTGAAAATTATTTGCCCATATATACGTGGTTTTATTTCTAGGCTCTCAATTCTGTTCCATTGGTCTGAGTGTGTGTTTTTCTGCCAATACTATGCTGCTTTGGTTGTCATCACTTTGTAGTATAATTTGAAATCAGGCAATGTGATACTTCTGGCCTTGTTCTTTTTTCGCAGGGTTGCTTTGGCTGTTCAGGGTCTTTTGTGCCTCTATACAAATCTGATTGCTTTTTCATCTATTTCTTTAAAAAATGGCCATTGGGATCTTGATGGGGTTGCAGTAAATCTGTATATTGATTTGGGTAACCTGGCCGCTCAACTATGCTGAGTCTTCCAATCTTTCAATTTTTTATGTATTACTCAATTTATTTTAATAATGTTTTGTAGTTTTCAGTGTATAGGTCCTTCACATCCTTTGTTGAGTTTATTTCTAGGTATTTTATTCTTTTTGTTCTAATTGCAAAAGGAATTTTTTCATTTCTTTTTTGAATTTCATTGTTAGTATATAGAAAAATAATGAATTTTTATACATTGGTTTTGTATCCTGCAAATTTACTATATTTGTTTACTATTTTCTAATAGTTTTTTAGTGGAATATTTAGAGTTTTCTACATAAAGGAAGACATCTGCAGAAAGTGACAATTTGACTTCTTCATTTCTTATTTGGATGCCTTTTATTTCTCTTTCTTGTCTATTTCTCAAGCTAAGTCTTCTAGTACTATATTGAATAAAAGTGGTGAGACTGGGCATCCTTGTCTTGTTTCTAATCTTAAAGGAAAAGTTTTCAGTTCTTCATGAAGTTTATCAGCTGAGAGTTTATTGTATATGGCTTTTATTATGTTGAGGTACTTTCCTTCATACCCATTTTATTAAGTGTTTTAATTATAAATAGATATGGTATTTTTTCAAATGCATTTTCTGCATCTATTGATATGATCATCTGAATTTCATCCTTTTTTTGTTTATGTGGTGCATCACATTAATTGATTTTCATATCCTGAACCATCCTAGTGCCTGCCCTTGGAATGAATCCCATTGATCGTGATGTATAATCTTTTTTTATGTATTTTTGTATTCTATTTGATAGTATTTTGGTCAGGATTTCTGCATCTGTATTCATCAGAGATATTGGTATGTAGCTTTCTTTTTTTGTGTGTTATCCTTATCGGGTTTTGATATAGGAAGTAAAAGCAAAGTAAATGAATAGGATTATAATAAACTAAAAAGCTTCTGCATAGCAAAAGAAACCATCAAAAGAATAAAGAGCCAACCTGTTGAATGGGAGAAGATATTTATAAACAATACCTCTGATAAAGGGCTAACATCCAAAATATATAAAGAACTCATATAACAACAACAAAAATCAAACAAACCAATTAAAAAATGGAGAAAGAATCTGAATTGACACTTCTCCCAAGAAAACATACAAATGGCTAACAGACACATGAAAAGATGTTTGATTTGATAGTTATTAGGGAAACGCAAACCAAAACCATAATGCGACACCACCTCATGCATGTAAGAATGGCTGTCATCAACAGGACAAGTAATAACAAGTGTTGGAGAGGTTGTTGTGGGGGAAGGGGAACCCTCATATGCTGCTTGTGGGAATGTGAATTGGTATAGCCACTATGGAAAACAGTCTGGCCATTCCTCAAAAAATTAAGAATAGAATTACCATACGACCCAGTAATTCCTCTTCTGGTAATCTACTCCAAAAATTTGAAAACATTATCTGTAAAGGTATGCATGCACCCTGATGTTCGTTGCAGCATTATTCATGGCCAAGATACAAAAACAACCAAATGGCCTTCAATAGATGATTGGATAAATATGTGGCACATATGTACAATGGAATCTTAGCTATAAAAAATATAAAATACTGCCATTTGCAACAACATGGATGGATGTTGAGATTATCATGCTAAGTGAAATAAGTCTAACAGAAAAAAGTTGAGAACCATGTGATTTCACTCATGTGTGGGATATAAAACTAAAAGCTACAAACGAGCAAGACAAACAAATAAAAATTCATAGACACAGACAACAGTTTAGTTATTACCAGAGGGTAAAGTGGGTAGGGGGAGGTAGATAAAGATAACGGCAGTCAAATATATGGTGCTGGAAGATTTGATTTGGGGTGATAGACACACAATACAATATACAGATGTATTATTGAATTGTACACTTGAAACCTATATAATTTTATTAACCAATATCATTCTAATAAATTCAATTAAAAATAATTTTGTCTTCCCAGTGCATATGAACTTTTATAATATAATCTTGTTACAATGTTTGGAGAGAGTTACAAGAAAGAACTGAATATTACAAAGAAATATTTTGTAGAAACAGTAAGATTTAATACTGAAAATGTTGTTAGACACATAAAAATTCCAGATAAGTATAGAGTTAAAAGAAAACTTTTAAATTATACCAGAAAATATAAGACAAATTCTTCATGACATCATGGAAGAAAAATTATTAAGACTACATAAAGATAAAAGAAAGAGTACATAAAAAAGATAGCCAAAGCATTTAGGCAAGTAGAAGAAATAAAAGTTGCCCAGCCTGGAAAGGAAGAAGTAAAATGTTCCCCATTTGCAGATGTTTATATGCAGAAAACCCCAAAGATTCCAAAAAAGACTGTTAGAATTAATAAACAAGTCTGAATTTGCAGATTATAAAAATGACTATACAAAAATTAGTTGCATTTCTATACACCAAAAATGAACTGAAAATTAAAAAAGAAAATAATCCCATTTACTAGCATCAAAAATAATAAATTACTCAGAAATAAATTTAACCAAGGAGGTAAAAATGTTTACACTAAAAACTGTTAGAAATTGATGAAAAAAAATGAAGACGTAAATAAATGGAAAGATTCTGTGTTAATGAATTGGAAAAATTAAAATTGTTAAAATGTCCATACTACCCAAAGTAATCTAAAAATTCAATGCAATCTCTATCAATATTCAAATTCCAATTTTCAAAAAAATAGAAATAAAAGTTCTAAAATTCATTTGGAACAACAAAAGATCCCAAATAACTAAAACAATCTTGAGAAAGAAGAAGAAAGCAGGAGGCATAACACTTCTTGATTTCAAAGTATATTGCACAGCTATAGTAAACAAAACAGTATGATACTAGCTTAAAAACAAATACCTATGCCAATGGAACAGAGTAGAGACCCATAAACAAACCCATGCATATATGACAACTAATTTTTGAGAAAGGTGCTAAGAGTAAACCATAGGAAAGGGACAGTCTCTCCAATCAGTGATGATATAAAAACTGATAACCACAAGCAAAAGAATGAACCCCTACTTATGCCATTCACAAAAATCATCTCAAAATGTAAAAAGGAGTTAAACATAAGATATGAAACCATAAAACTCTTATGGAAGAAATAGAAGGAAAAGTCCTTGATATTGGTCTCAGTAATAATTTCTTGGATATGATAGCAAAATTACAGGCAATAAAAGCAAAAATAGACAAGTGGGACTACATCAAACTAAAAAGCTCTGCACAGCAAAAAAAAAAAAAA